>JAOXNR010000022.1:10337107-10377343 GCA_028571225.1 Parsonsia alboflavescens
ACCACCAACCCATACTCATGTCATGGGGACGTGTCCACTCAGTAGCAATAGTGATATTAGTTCTCTCTTCTTTGATAGTACATTTAGAGAATAATCATTTAATGGTCCTATTCTACACATACAAACTGTGCTAACACATAGTCTAGGAGAGCTACCTAATGATTAAAGGTAAGTCACCCTAGTTAAAGGAGACTAAGTTATGACCTTTGTTCAACCGAACGCCCAATTCCATTCATCGGCCAAGAACTAATTCCTTTAGATTTAAACTTTCGGTGATCTGTACCTTACTATGCTGAACCTCCCAACACACAGATCACCGATTTAAATCAATTTGGACCTTATTGCATGTTGTGCTAATATGTATTTGTCTATAAAGATTGTAGTCTTTTACCCATTATCTCAAAAAATGATAGTCTTTTTGGGCATAAATCCCAACATCCATCACCTCAGTGATTTCTCGATTGTCTACTTGGACCATGGTTGGGACCCGTAGGACTCCATTGGTATAAGTTGTGTTGCCGTTGAAGCTGGTCCAAGCTGTGTCTAACTTCATTAGTGAGTTTCTATCAATTTCCATCTGGTCGAATGCTTTGCGATACAAAACATTGACAGCACTGCTAGTGTCCGCCAAAATTTTTCTCACTATTAAGTAGTCAATCTGGAGAGACACTGTCGAGGGTTCGGAATTTCCTGCTCAAGCTCACCTGTACCTCCTTTAGATGGCATTTATCTCACCGATTGGACGTCTCGAATTGTGCGGTACTGCTGGTGGCGGATGTGCAGGGCCTGTGTTCTTGGCCAAAAACTCTTGTAGGTGGCCCTCCTTTATCAGTCTTTCAATCTCACATTTGAGGTTGAAACAAACCTTCGTGAGATGGCTATGATCCTTATGGTAGTGGTAAAATTTTGCGGGATCTCTTTTGGTCACAGAACTCTTGAGAGGTCTGGGGCTTCAGGAGGCTTCTTTTCTCCATAACCACCATGATTTCTTCTCTCGACGCCTTGAGTGGAGTGGTCACGAGGTCGGGAATGGTTTTTCTCCTCTTTTCTGAGGTCCCTTCTTTGGGGTGAGGTCTTTCCTATCTCGTTTTGATTTTTGAGGGCTCTTCGGATGTCCTCTGTTTTCTTTTTCGGTGGCTGAGGTGAAGCCAGGGATCTTCTTCTGGATAGCTATTTCCTCAGCCTTGATCAGTTTTTCTAGGAGCTTCTACAGCTCCTTGATTGTCTTTACTGGTTCTTCGGCCAGTCAGAGGGCCACGTGCCCTTCTTGCAACCCTTGCTTGAATGCAGTGATGTATATGGCACCATTTTTCTGTTCAATCTCCACTGCTTCATCGTTAAAACGACTATAGTAGTTTTGGGTGCATTCCCCAACCTTCTGTTTTATGAGAAATAGGTTTTTGATATCCTTTTCACACTTCGTGCTGCTTTGGTAGTTTTTTAGAAATAGCTCCTTCAACTATGTCCAACTCGAGATGCTTGCCTCCGGAATGCCATTGAACTAGGACTGAGCCTTTTTTTGTCAACTTTGACCAAAATGATCTGCAATTTACGTGGTCGGAGCATTCGTACATCTCCATGTAGCAGACGTATTCATCAATGTGCTGTTGAGGTTCTCTAGTACCATCATATTTTTTCTCCAGTTGTCTAGCTTTGAAGAATGATTTCATTCTTGCTGTTTGGATATTGTGGACATACGGTGACGGCTTGGTAAGGTCCACAGTACTCTATAGTTCTGTATTGCTAAGGGGAGTGGCTCTCCTCGGTGGGTTAGGGGCTACCCCTTGAGCGTTTTCGCCTGTCATTTCAATCAGGCTACAACGAGGTGGCATCCTTGCTCCAGGAGGAGTTCGTAGTGAGCTCCCTTACTCTTTAGAGTCCGTATTCTACCGATGGCTCCTCGATTGAACCTATGTCTCAAGTTGTACCCCCTTTCATGGTTAATGGTTTCTCTAAGGTCATTATAGGTTGAGTTCTCCCATCCTATGACCTCGCTTCTATTTGACCTGCTTCTTGACCAGCCTCGTTGCCAAGGGGGTCGATTCTCTCCTTGGAAGGCTGAAGCCGACATGGCTGGGGGCATTTAGCTGGGCCTCCGGCTGGCTACAGATAACTTCAGGTGGGCTCCGGAGTGCTCCCAGTAGATAACCCTTTCTAGGGATGCCACCATTCGTTCCAAGAGAGATGCTCAAACTGACATCCGTGTTCTTCCAGATCTCTGCCATCTAGAATTGTTGCTGTTGCCAGCAGGACTAGAGGGTCCCTCTTGGGGCCTTTCTTGCCTAAGCTGAGAGTTGAGCGAGATCCTTCGGGATGGACCAAATGGTGCCAGCTCTTGGTGATCCTACTGTGCACCAGACGATGGATTATTATTGACAGCGGCTTGGGTTGGAATTGGCATTTCAAGCGCTGTTTCTCCAATGCACAATTGTGCTCTGGCAGGCGGCCTGCCACGGCGTGGCGGTTGAACACTTGAGGGCTGAGACTGAGCCATCAGGATTGTTTTTTATATTTGTTTGTAGGAAAAAAGGGCTAGGCTTTTTGTTTCTGTTTTCCCACATGCGGCTCCTAAAGTGATGGGGTCGAAAATTGACTCCAGGTCACCCCACAGATCTTGATGGAACTCCGAGGTTAGCAACTTGAGAAAATGAGAAAAATAGTCACCGGAGGGGGCTGTTGCCCAGGGAAGAGCTCCAATGCCTAAGTTAGTGTTTTGAGAGAAATAATTCAGGGTAAAGACAGCTCTCTGAAGGTTTTTTCGAGCCCCTTGGTCCTCTGTCCTTAGACTGATTGTGTGTTTTGATTAAGTAGTAAAAAGAGAAAGTCTGTTACCTCCTAGGTTGCAGCCCTGCATTACGTAACTGTAGGCAATTAGAATAACTGTGGGTTGAGTCCCGCCAATCACTCCTAGAATTGTGGAGTTTCCCTGGGATGAGACGACTGGTCGTGCATGGAAGATTTATGAGACGCGTTGGGAGTTGCCAAGTCGTGAGCCTCTCTTGGGCTCATTTAGGAGATCGGTGACTTGGGGGGTCGGTGGTAGCAGGTCGCTACCCACCTTTCATGTTGACTATGTGAGTCTTACTTTCAGGTATTGAAGGTATGAGGCCTTTGGCCCATTTAGGTTGACTTCTATCTAGGTCCTGCTCATTTTTGTTGACTTGTCCGGATCGTACCCATTTTACCCATAATTATATTAATCTTAAAACTATCTAAAAGAAACTAATGAGTGAATACCTATGTGAAATCCATGTCACCAATACATGTCTTGGTCAAGTTAAATTTTCATCAACACCTAATTGAAATCCATCCACAAATTTCACACCTGTCCTTATAAAAAATTCGAAGGCACGCTAATTGATGGACAAAAGAATCATGCATAGAGTCAGATGAGACCTAAAATAAACAATTGGAACAGTGCCGCTTAATATCAACATCCTATGTAAGAGAAAACCAGCAACAAAATCCTTGCGGAGTCCCACTTTTTACTTCTTCTCTGAACTAAAGATGCGAAGCATACCTATGGCTATACCAATTGCAGAAATAGAGACAAGGGTACCTATACAATACTTCATCACATCATACTTTGCTGCTTCCAATTGAACAATTAATGCATAAACTTCCTGCAGGTTGAATGTTTTAAAATCTAGTTTCAAAATCTTATAAGAATTAAATTTATTTCAGAAAACAGTTTCAGAGCCTTACTTGGTCAAGCTTTTTAGTAAGATTCGAGATTTCTGCACTCTGATGAGCCAACTCATCATGTATGCGCCTGTACTCGACCAATAAAGAAGGAGATTGTAAAATATAGGGAAAATGAACTACCATGAAGCAAATATAAAATGCAAATAAAATGAAAAATCTTATGCCTTACCCTCTCTCAAGATTTAGATCCAAACGTTGGCTGACAGTGACTTCATAGTAGAGATCAAGATTCATAACATGTGGGCATGACCCATTTATACTATTGGGCTATGCCTACATGTTATCAAACTTAATCTCTACTATTACCCAGGTACAAAGTTACTATGTTACTGCTATTAAGGGATGTCATGTTTCATTTGTTGTCAGTTAGTGTACTAAATCATAAATCACATTACATTCTCTATCACGTTTTCAAAAACACAAAAACATATAGAATTGAACATAGGAATTTCATCCACTATTCAGGTGCAAAATTTAAATCTTGCACTAGAAGAAAACCATCCATTATCACATTGCAATTACATCTCAGAAATATTACAACATGATTTGTTGTTAAGTATTCATAGCATTACAATAAAATAGCACATTTTATTTTCAACAGTTTCAAGAATTAGATACACCAACCTAGACTCATGACAATTTATTAACTTTAACTTGGTAAAGTAAAGAGGGTCAAATACTCTTATAAGTTCTTATATTAAATCAAATCTGAACATTCAAACTTTGCACGGTTTTTGCACGCATATACTTCATTATATGCATTTTTTTTTAAAAAAAACTTTTACAGAAAATTCTTTAATTTATGTATTATTTTTAATGTAATATTCGTACATTCAATGAAAATCCGTCAAAGACATAAGAAAATTTAACATTACGACAACCAAAGATGGATAGATGAATTTTGCACAAATTTTGCACGTACATCCTACATTATGTGTATTATCTTGTAAGTTTACTCATCCTTTTATTATCCTAAATTATCAATCTTTTGTAAGTTTACTCATCCCTTTTTTTTAAAAGTAAAATCCATTCAAGTAAGATAAATGTTTAATTATTTTAATTTGAAGTAAAAAATTCTCCCACTCGAAATTGAATGTCTCAATTTTTCTATGAACATATTCCCTGCTCCATCCACATTTGAAAATTTAAGTTTATAAAATTTTAATATAAAGTTTCATTAACGACATCTTTAATTTAAAGAACTTACTGAATAATTAAATTAATAAAAAAAATAAACTAAATACTTTTTAAAAAGTCAAATACACTCGTTAACAAATAATGAGAATATTGGTTGCTGGCATTTATATTAACATTCGGAGGGGTACTTAGAAGTCCTTTTGTTTACAGGAAATTAAGGCCTTAAAGATTTATAAAATTAGGATGTTCACAACATTTACTCTTTTTGCAGCTTAAATATGTAAAGAGATGATATATAGAAAGAAATATTTCAAGAGATGGGGAAACTTATCTTCCAAAGCAAATGTGGTCATTTACCACAATTCCAATTTAGATAATTAGTTTAAAGTTGTTCTCTGTTTTCTTGCATAAAAATAAATAGTTTGATCATTTTACTCATAGGTCATGCCCACATGTTATCAAACTTGATTTCTGCTATTACCCAAGTACTAAGTTACTGCTATTAAGGGATGTACTGTTCACTTGTTATCTGCTAGACTCCTACTTCGAGCTATGCACTAAATCATAAATCACATAACAATCTCTGTCACGCTTTCAAAAATACAAAAATATATAGAATTGAACAAAGGAATTTCATCCACTATTCAGGTGCAAAATTAAGATCCTGCGTTAGAAGAAAACAATCCATTATCACATTGCACTTAAATCTCAGAAATATTACAACAAGATTTATTGTTAATTATTCATGGCATTACAATAAAACAGCACATTTTTTTTTCAACAGTTTCCAAAATTAGATATACCAATCTAGACTCCTGACAATTTATTAACTTTACGGTGATAAAGTAAAAATGGTCAAATACTCTTATAAGTTCTTATATTAAATCAAATCTGAACAGTCAATTCTAAACTGCAAAGGTTACTTTAACCACAACACCAAGATTAAAGAAAGTAAACAATGTTTGATCTAATGTCCTATCTTACAGTATGACAATATAAAATTGGTTCTACAATCATCTGCCTTTCTTTAATTACTGTTTTGCATAGGCCATCAGATTTAAAATTGAGAAGTTGAATGGCTCATGTTTTTGATTGCCAGAAAATAAAGTATTTTAATCAAGCAAATGGACATTAGTTTTAAACCAGAATAAAAAAACACACAATTTTTTTCGAAAGCACATTTCCCTCTCATTGATGATATCCCATTACCAATTTAGAAGGTCAAAGTCAGGAAACAGATCTAATTTTGTTAGTACTATGTATACTTTCGTGATGTACTTCCCTTAAGTATACTTTATCTAAGTTAGTTATCTTATCCTAAATTTTCGAGGAAGGTCAACCCAGTGATTTCATCGAATCCACGATCATGGTGGAAATAGAAAAGTCTTTTCGTTTATTCCTTCAATTTATGTCTTTTTAGATCCTTAAGTTTGACTTTTCATATATTACTTAAAACTTTGCACGATTTTGCACGCATATACTTCATTATATGCATTTTTTTTTAAAAAAAAAACTTTTACTAAAAATTCTTTAGTTTGTGTATTATTTTTAATGTAATATTCATGCATTCAATGAAAATCTATCAAAGACATGAGAGTATTTAAAATTAGGACAATCGAGAATGGATTGATTAATTTTGCATTAATTTTGCACGATTTTGGCATGTACATCCTACATTATGTGTATTATCTTGTAAGTTTACTCATCCCTTTTATTATACTAAATTATTAATCGTTTGTAAGTTTACTCATCCATTTTATTTTTAAGCAAAATCCATTAAAGTAAGATTAATGCTTAATTATTTTAATTTGAAGTAAAAAATTCTCCTTCTCGAAATTGAATGTCTCAATTCTTCTGAGAACATATTCCCTCCTCCATCCACATTTGAATATTTAAGTTCATAAAATTTTAATATAAAGTTTCATTAACTACATCTTTAGTTTAAAGAACTTACTGAATAATTAAATTAATAAGAAAAATAAACTAAATACTTTTTAAAAAGTCAAATACACTCGTTAACAAATAATGAGAATATTGGTTGTTTGCATTTATTTTAACATTCGGAGGAGTACATAGAAGTCCTTATGTTTACAGAAAATTAAGGCGTTAAAGATTTATAAAATAAGAAAGTTCACAACATTTACTCTTTTTGCAGATTAAATTTGTAAAGAGATGATACATAGAAAGAAATATTTCAAGAGAAGGGGAAACTTAACTTCCAAAGCAAATGTGGTCATTTACCACAATTCCAATTTAGATAATTAGTTTAAAGTTGCTCTCTGTTTTCTTGCATAAAAATAAATAGTTTAACCATTTTACTAATCGGTCATGTCCACATGTTATCAAACTTGATCTCTACGATTACCCAGGTATTAAGTTACTGATATTAAGGGATGTATTGTTCATTTGTTACCTACTAGACTCCTGCTTCAATCTATGCACTAAATCATAAATCACATAACAATCTTTGTCATGCTTTCAAAAACACAAAAATATATAGAATTGAACATAGGAATTTCAACAACTATTCCGGTGCAAAATTAAGATCCTGCACTAGAAGAAAACCATTAATTCTCACATTGCAATTACATCTCAGAAATATTACAACACAATTTGTTGTTAAATATTCATCGCATTACAATAAAACAGCACATTTTGTTTTCAACGGTTTCGAGAATTAGATACACCAACCTAGACTCATGACAATTTATTAACTTTAAGGTGGTAAAGTAAAGATGGTCAAATACTCTTAGAAGTTCTTATATTAAATCAAATCTGAACATTCAATTCTAAACTGCAGAGGTTACTTTAACCACAACACCAAAAATTAAAGAAAGTAAACAATGTTTGATCAAATGTCCTATCTTACAATATGACAATATAAAATTGGCTCTATAGTCATCTATCTTTCTTTAATTACTGTTTTGCACAAGTCATTAGATTAAAATTGAGAACTTGAATGGCTCTGTTTTTTATTGCCAGGAAATAAAGTATTATATTCATACAAATGGACATCAGTTTTAGACCAGAATACAAAAAACAAACAATTTTTTTCGAAAGCACATTTCCCTCTCATTGATGGTATCCCATTGTCAATCTAGAAGGTCCAAGTCAGGAAACAGATCTAATTTTGTTAGTAATATGTGTACTTTCGTGATATACTTCCCTTAAGTATACTTTATCTAAGCTAGTTATCTCATCCTAAATTTTCGAGAAAGGTTGACGTAGTGGTTTCATCGAATCTACTATTATGGTGGAACTAGAAAAGTCCTTTTGTTTATTCCTTCAATTTATGTCTTTTTAGATCCTTTAGTTTGACTTTTCATAAACTTTGCATGGTTTTTGCATGCATATACTTCATTATATGCATTTTTTTAAGAAAAAATTTTTACTAAAAATTCTTTAGTTTGTATATTATTTTTAATGTAATATTTATACATGAAAATCCATCAAATACATAAGTATATCTAGCATTAGGACAATTGAGAATGGATAGATAAATTTTGCACGTACATCCTACATTATGTGTATTATCTTGTAAGTTTACTCATCCCTTTTATCATCTTAAATTATCAATCTTTTGTAAGTTTACTCATCCCTTTTATTTTTAAGGAAAATCCATTAAAGTAAGATTAATGTTTAATTATTTTAATTTGAAGTATAAAATTTCTCCCTCTCAAAATTGAATGTCTCTATTCTTCTGAGAACATATTCCCTCCTCCATCCACATTTGAATGTTTAAGTTTATAAAATTTTAATATAAAGTTTCATTAACTTCATCTTTAATTTAAAGAACTTACTTAATAATTAAATTCATAAGAAAAATAAACTAAATACTTTTTAAAAAGTCAAATACACTCATTAACAAATAATGAGAATATTGGTTGTTTGCATTTATTTTAACATTCGGAGGGGTAATTAGAAGTCCTTTTGTTTATAGAAAATTAAGGCCTTAAAGATTTATAAAATAAGGATGTTCACAACATTTACTCTTTTTGCAGCTTAAATTTGTAAAGAAATGATATATAGAAAGAAATATTTCAAGAGAAGGGGAAACTTAACTTACAAAGCAAATGTGGTCATTTACCACAATTCCAATTTAGATAATTAGTTTAAGTTGTTCTCTATTTTCTTGCATAAAAATAAATAGTTTGACCATTTTACTAATGGGCCATGCCAACATGTTATCAAACTTGATCTCTACTATTACCCAGAAATTGCGATCAGGAAGGTTATGGTAGCCAAAGCCATTGGAATTTTTATTTTATACATTGGAAAAATCCGTTTTGTTATTAATAGATTTGGAAAGGGGAAAAGAATAACTAAAAGAAAAGAAATAAATTAGTTATTCGTGAAAGTTTCATCTATTCAATGACTAGAATTAGACGGGGATATATAGCTCGTAGACATAGAACAAAAATTCGTTTATTTGCATCAAGCTTTTGAGAAAGGGTACTTTTCGCTTTACTAAGGACACAGACAAGAAGGCTGTGATTGACTGCAATTGGGGGAAAGGAACTAAAAGCGGATGCCCCCAAATAACAGTCGCATGGAATGCGCCAGTAATCGTATTTCCTTGCGGGTTACTTGGTGATTATGGATTTAAGAGGATACTTTTTTTTTTATTATTATTTAAGACCTTTGGGGATATAAAATATAGCAAATATAGGAAAGTATAGGAAAAAAGGGAAAAGGGAATAATATTCAAGTATGGGACAGGTACCCAGGTACTAAGTTACTGCTATTAAGGGATATACTGTTTTACTTGTTATCAGTTAGATTCTTGCTTAGAGCTGTGCACTAAATCATAAATCACATAACAATCCCTATCCCGCTTTCAAAAACACAACAATATATTGAATTGAACATGGGAATTTCATCCACTATTCAGTTGTAAAATTAAGATCCTGCGCTAGAAGAAAACAATCCATTATCACATTGCAATTACATCTCATAAATATTACAACAGGATTTGTTGTTAAATATTCGTGGCATTACAATAAAATAGCACATTTTGTTTTCAACGGTTTCAAGAATTGGATACACCAACCTAGACTCATGACAATTTTTTAACTTTATGGTGGTCAAGTAAAGATGGTCAAATACTCTTATAAGGTCTTATATTAAATCAAATCTGAACATTCAATTCTAAACTGCAGAGGTTACTTTAACCTCAACACCCAAGATTAAAGAAAGTAAACAATGTTTGATCTAATGTCCTATCTTACAATATGACAATATACAATTGGCTCTACAGTCATCTACCTTACTTTAATTACTGTTTTGCATAAGCCATCAGATTTAAAATTGAGAAATTGAATGGCTCATGTTTTTGACTGTTAGGAAATAAAGTATTTTATTCAAGCAAATGAACATCAGTTTCAGACCAGAATACAAAAAACACACAATTTTTCTCAAAAACACATTTCCCTCTCATTGATGGTATCCCATTGTAAATCTAGAAGGTCAAAGTTAGGAAACAGATCTAATTTTATTAGTACTATTTGAACTTTCGTGATGTACTTCCCTTAAGTATACTTTATCTAAGTTAGTTACCTCATCCTAAATTTGCGAGGAAGGTCGACGCAGTGGTTTCATCGAATCTGCGGTCATGGTGGAACTAGAAAAGTCTTTTAGTTTATTCCTTCAATTTATGTCTTTTTAGATCCTTTAGTTTGACTTTTCTTATATTGCTTAAAACTTTGCACGGTTCTGCACGCATATACTTCATTATATGCATTTTTTTTTTAAAAAAACTTTTACTGAAAATTCTTTAGTTCGTATATTATTTTTAATGTAATATTTGTCCATTCAATGAAAATCCATCAAATACATAAGTATATCTAGCATTAGGACAACTGAGAATGGATAGATAAATTTTGCATGAATTTTGCACGGACATCCTACATTATGTGTATTATCTTGTAAGTTTACTCATCCCTTTTATCATCTTAAATTATCAATCTTTTGTAAGTTTACTCATAAATTTTATTTTCAAGCAAAATCCATTAAAGTAAGACTAATGTTTAATTATTTTAATTTGAAGTATAAAATTTATCCCTCTCGAAATTGAATGTCTCAATTCTTCTGAGAACTTATTCCCTCCTCCATCCACATTTGAATATTTAAGTTTATAAAATTTTAATATAAAGTTTCATTAACTTCATCTTTGATTTAAAGAACTTACTGAATAATTAAATTAATAAGAAAAATAAACTAAATACTTTTTAAAAAGTCAAATACACTTGTTAACAAATAATGAGAATATTGTTTGTTTGCATTTATTTTAACATTCGAAGGAGTATTAGAAGTTCTTTTGTTTACAGAAAATTAAGGCGTTAAAAATTTATAAAATAAAGATGTTAACAACATTTACTCTTTTTGCAGTTTAAATTTGTAAAGAAATGATATGTAGAAAAAATATTTCAAGAGAAGGGGAAACTTAACTTCCAAAGCAAATATGGTCATTTACCACAATTCCAATTTAGATAATTAGTTTAAAGTTGTTCTCTGTTTTCTTGCATAAAAATAAATAGTTTGATCATTTTACTAATGGGTCATGCCCACATGTTATCAAACTTGATCTTTACTATTACCCAGGTACTAAGTTAATGCTATTAAGGGATGTACTGTTCACATGTTATCTGCTAGACTCCTGCTTCGAGCTATGCACTAAATCATAAATCACATAACAATCTTTGTCACGCTGTCAAAAACACAAAAATATATAGAGTTGAACATATGGATTTCATCCACTCTTTAGGTGCAAAATTAAGATCCTGCACTAGAAGAAAACCATTCATTATCACATTGCAATTACATCTCAGAAATATTACAACCCGATTTGTTGATAAATATTCATAGCATTACAATAAAAAAGCACATTTTGATTTCAACGGTTTCAAGAATTAGATACACCAACCTAGACTCATGAATTTTTATTAACTTTAAGGTGGTAAAGTAGAGATGGTCAAATACTCTTAGAAGTTTTGATATTAAATCAATCTGAACATTCAATTCTAAATTGCAAAGGTTACTTTAACCACAATACCCAAGATTAAAGAAAGTAAACAATGTTTGATCAAATGTCCTTTCTTACACTATGACAATATAAAATTGACTCTACAGTCATTTGTCTTTCTTTAAATACTGTTTTGCATAAGTCATTAGATTAAAATTGACAACTTGAATGGCTCATGGTTTTGATTGCCAGGAAATAAAGTATTATATTCATACAAATGGACATCAGTTTTAGACCAGAATTTGAAAAACAATCAATATTTCTCGAAAGCACATTTCACTCTCATTGATGGTATCTCATTGTCAATCTAGAAGATCCAAATCAGGAAACAGATCTAATTTTATTAGTACTATGTGTATTTTCATGATATACTTCCCTTAAGTATACTTTATCTGAGCTAGTTACCTCAACCCAAATTTGCAAGGAAGGTCGATGTAGTGGTTTCATCGAATCTGCGGTCATGGTAGAACTAGAAAAGTCCTTTTGTTTGTATGTCTTTTTATATCCTTTAGTTTCACTTTTCATAAACTTTGCATGGTTTTTTCATGCATATACTTCATTATATGCATTTTTTTTTTAAAAAAAAAAAACTTTTACTGAAAATTCTTTAGTTTGTATATAAATTTTTAATGTAATATTTGTACATTCAATGAAAATCTGTCAAATACATAAGAATATTTAGCATTAGGACAACTAAGAATGGATAGATAAATTTTGCACGAATTTTGTATATTATCTTGTAAGTTTATTCATCCCTTTTGTCTTCTGAAATTATCATTCTCTTGTAAGTTTACTCATCACTTTTATTTTTAAGCAAAATCCAATAAAGTAAGATTAATGTTTAATTATTTTAATTTGAAGTAAAAAATTTTTCCCTCTCAAAATTGAAATATAAAGTTTCATTAACTACATCTTTAATTTAAAGAACTTACTGAATAATTAAATTAATAAAAAAAATAAACTAAATACTTTTTGAAAAAGTCAAATTCACGTTAATAAATAATGAGAATATTGATTGTTTGCATTTATTTTAACATTCAGAAGGGTACTTAGAAAAGATGGATTGGTTAATGCGATTGGGAAAGATGATTGCTTTTATACCGTGAGATGGATGCTTCTAGACTGGGCGGCGCGGCAACCACTAGTTGCCCAAACGGCAAGAAACGTCAGATAGGTAAAAAATGTGGAGTCCTCTTCCTCCTAATTTTCTTCTAGTTTAGGAATTGAATTTTAACTTCATAAAACATAGAGTGTAATTAATCTTAATTAATTTTTTTTATAAATGTGGTTAATAGTGATATTCAAGATTAATCTCAAGCTATTAATGAGAAAAATAAAATTGGATATTTCAAAATAAAAACATATACCTCTATTATTATTATTATTATGATTTTTAACCGATTTGGTTTCATAAGTTTAGACGAAAAAATAGTTCGATCCTTACCCCCTTTTTTTTCCAACCATAATGATCCTTCATATTTTTTGTCATTACCAAAATGATCCCAATTTTCAACCACACACACGACGGAGTCGGTCATGTGCACTACACGTAAGGGATAAATTTGTCATTCCATCATGAAACGATGTCATTTTGAAGCTAGGGTTGAAAAAAACCAACGTCGATTTAACCCCTCATATGCAGTGTATATGACATGCATTCTACTTGGCCACCTCATCACTCTGAATGGCATCTTCAAGACTGTTAGATAAATTTTTGCTAGAAAAATTTGCTTCTAGTTCCCAACTTTTTCCAGAAGTTTTTTCTATATTCCAACAATCCTTAGAAGAAAAATCACTCCCTGGAGACAGTGGTACCCTACCTCTCCGGCTAAATCCAGAACACCTGGATCTCAAGAAAACTTTTGCATTCGACAAGGGATCCATTTTAATGTCTGAATTCCGCAACACTACGTAAAAATAAATATACAGAATGAAATGGACAAGATAAGTAGAAAAACCTCGTCTATTATCATCAGTTTCGCTGTCATGCTCATCAAACTCATGATTTGGATTCATGTTAGGATCTGCATGTATTCGCCATAAAGATAATATCTGGCTATTTTGCTTGAGAAATGATAGTAATCATCAAATCAAACAAAGAAATACAGCATACATCAACCCCACTATCTGAACAATTAAAAATTCTGGAGCATTTTAGAGTATAGACAAATCAGGAGGAAGACATGGGGACCTTGCATCTTAAGAATGATTTCAGTTAAACATGTATTAAAAATCACACTGGTTAGGAGTGCAATGTTTCTAAATGTTATGAGACTTGTTTGAAGTATAAAATATGGTGACCAGGTATGATATGTTAAGCAATTATAGACATAATAGAATCCAATTATATGCACACGGAAGACCAGGGGTCCTTTTCAATCCAATCTATTCTGCAAGAACCCTAGATTCTGCACTCAAATCGGAAATCTTGAACAAATGGCCAACTCTAACAAGCAATGTAACCAGAATATTTTATCTTTCATGACTAAAAGTTCAGAGACAAATTCATATTCAAATTTCAACCAATTATTCTCAAACCTTGTAGAAACAAAGGAGATGCTTTCCGACGCCCCATATCACTAGCATGATCACGAAGATGGCCAAGCCGTAAAGTTTCTGATTCCAGCCACTGCAATCCACAACACAGGAATTTAAAAAATCAGGGGGTGCAATCAGTTTTACTGACCTCTTAACTTAAATTCAGGAAATGACAACCACAAGTTGGTTAAAAATGTTCTAAACAATCACCAACTACAGGAAATTACTATACAACTTTTTTTCTTCCCCTTTTATTAGGGGGGGATTGAGGGGGCTGTTCTATTTTCTCCATCACTATCATGCATCAAAAGAAAAGGTTGTGTCAACACCAATGTAAAAGTAGCAGACTGAAGTTCATTAACCAGTGATAAACCTCAACCTTACATCCTCATCCACTTTCAGTTGATTGAAATATCCAAATCAAAGAGTATGAAATTGTTGTCACAACTATGTTTCTTGATAGAAAATGCAATCACGATAAAGAAAAGGTGATTACACTTTTAGTGTAATGAAATCCCCGGGAAATCCTGCATACTTTCACATGGTTCCCTACTCTGATTCTCTTATCTCCAAAGAAATTATGCTATCTGATGGTTGAATCAAGAAAAATTTTATAATTGGAAGCTTGCCAAAAGTTATGTGAATTCAGGTATTCTATCGAATTTCCCATTCTTCCAGTTCCTAGAGAAGTGAGATAAGTAGCCCATCACACCAATTAGGTAAAACTAGTCCTCTGCAAGTATCCAAAACTTTGAACTAAAAAAGAAGTTGATTAAAAAGGGTAAAACAGAATTCATTTATATTTTTTGTATTGGGATGTGTAAGTGACAGAAAAATTAGTTCATTAGGAATATAAATGCTAGAGTATAAGTGTGGATTTTACAAGAATGAGAATCTTATGACACGTTGGGGATCTCTCTTAGGACAATCATCTACACCTAAAGCATATCTTAATACAATGATAGTTGGATAGGATGACCCTTACATGAGGATTACACTACCCCTAATTTTTATGAAATACAAGATCCTTGTTTGAATGATTAGAAAAAAATTTCCATTTAAACCCATTTAAGCATACAAGAAACATCCATCCCCAAAATGCTGCAGTTTTTAGAAAATCGGAAACTAGTTCATGCAAGTAATAGTTAAAGCAAGCATCCCCAAATATTCACCTACCAGATTTTTCTGGGGGCTAAAAAAGATCAAAGATGGATTCCAAAAACAAGAAATTATAGCAGAATGATCGAAACCTAAGCTCTATGAATGTCATATTCCCAGATATGCATATAACTAATCCAGACCAGAAGTGGCTAAGGTAGTACTTGGATCACTGCCTATGCTAAGCATAAAAAGGAAAAAGGCATTTGCATTGGATGTATGAAAAGATGATTTGTTGTTAAGTGGTCCCAAATTTGGTAAAACCAAATAGAATAGTTAGGTTATAGTTAATTATTATAATTATTAATAAATGCATATCTAATGAGAGGTTTGGATCCATTTTTAGGGAAATTTGTTTTTTAAAGATGAGTAGCAAGAGGGAGGAAAAAACCAGGTAAAAAATGCTGGACAAATACAGCCAAATTCTGTAGTACCATTTAAGTATCGTAGTATGGGTAACACATGCCCACATTAGTACAACTCAATCACTGAGCCATTTCAACGAAAAAAAAAAATGATAATTCATCGCATATTTGGGGGTCCTATCACAAAAACAATTTGTAACAAATCTATTTACCACAGTCATTCTGTTGAGCAGTCCACATTTTATACTTTGCCTCAAACGCTTGCATTCTTCCTGATAAAATCAAAACAAACAATATATTAAATCTCTAGGTGATGCTCAGGTATCAATGTAGAAACTTAATCGGCCATATGGTTTTACTTGGTTTGCAAAGCACTGTAAAACTGAGCACTACAACTGAATTGACCTGAGTCCATGCATCTAAGAAATACTGAGAATTCTTGACCACTATCAATTCGAAAATCCAGGATTCGAATTGATTCGTCATAAATAACATTGATTATCCTAAAGATTTCATTTCAGTTGGAATTCGGTCATTCACCAAATACAAAGATCCAGCAAAGCATCCATGACTAAATGGTTTAAGTGCCCAGCTCATAATTGACAACTTCACAGGATCATACATACCGTTTCCCCAACCCCCCCCCCCCCCCCCCACAATAAACCTATTGAATTGGCTCTATATCAAATTCAAATGAATCTACTCATATTGATGCCATCAGTGTTACAGCAAAAATTGAAGAGCTACATAACCGGAACAGAGGGATAAAGATCAAATTTAATTCTTAGTGATTGATAACTGAATCATTCACCCCAATCTCCAGTGAGATGAAAAAATGTAGTTGTTTTCTACATAATGGAGTACTGCAGCGTTTCCTTTTTTCTTGAGTTAGTTATCATGAAACTCACAAAAATAAAACTCCTACTTCACATTACCTCAATAAAGTCTTCATTAGAAATTGTATCAATTGATACAGCCTCTTTCTTGTTTAGATTTAAAATTTCCAGCATCACATCTGTAGTCCTCTTGCCAACTTTATATGGCTCAGCTGCTTTACTTGTACCTACAAGTGAAATCAATTCTATTTCAGGAAGATTCTCAGAATCGTTTTCCCTTTTAATACTCTATTCTAGAACCTTTTAAAAGAAGAATCAAATTAAAGTGAATAGATAGGAAAAAGTAGTTACCAACAACTTGTAGTAGCTTATAAAGGTCCTGCTTTTGTGTATTACAAGAAATCCTTATTCATTTCCAGCATCAAATTTGTAGTCCTCTTGCCAACTTTATTTGGCTCAGCTGCATTACTTGTACCTACAAATGAAATCAATTCTATTTCAGAAAGATTCTCAGAATCCTTTTCTCTTCTAATACTCTATTCTTGAAGTTTTTAAAAGAATAATCAAATTAAAGTGAATAGATAGGAAAAGTAGTTACCAACAACTTGTACTAGCTTATAAAGGTCCTGCTTCTGTGTACTACAAGAAATCCTTATTCTCAAAAAGGTTCCAACAACTTTGTTCTGAAACTCGTCCACATCTTCAAGAAGGTCCTCTATCAGGTAAGAGGCATAGAAATCCTTAGAATATTGGTGATAATAGTCCAAAGAACTGCATTAAGCAGATAAAAAGGTGATCAAATATGAACAAACAGAAATGAAGCATGCTTAAATTTTCCTTTCTGTAAATGAGCAGGAGAAGAAGCACGATCAGGACTTGAAGCCTTTTTAACGGAGAAAATCTGTAACAACATGTTATTAGCATCACAGAAAAAGCTCATGTCAATGAGGAACTCTAGAGATTCTTCAGGCTCCACAAAATAAAGATGGACACAACTAAAATCTACGATAATAAGAAAACAAATGTTGCATAATCTCTGATATATAATCACAGGCAGCCCCTTTTTTACACCGGCCGTTTATATTGTATGGGCATAATGTCTGTCTTTTATGGTGGTGTCTAAAAGGACCTCCTCCAAATCCCATATTCCATATGATGGCAGACCATTAGAGGGCCTGCCTCCACCACCAAAGGCAGAATCTCCACCGTGAGAAGAACCCTTGTTGTCCCTTTGACCCAAGAATTTACCTCCGCTTTGGTGTGGTTCGTTTCCCCATGGTCCCCAATTCCCAGCTGGTGTACCCCAACCATGGTTAGGGTTCCCAGATTGTGGTGCTTGAACTAGAGGAGCTCCTGGATTTCAGGTGGGAGAGTCCACGCATTCCAAGGCCCTGGTACAACAGCAGGTCCCATGTTAGCAGCCGGAGGAACCCAGCCTGAGTTTGCTCCCCCAGGTCCTAGTCCCTGAACTCCAGAGTTCCCTGTTGGAGGAACCCAACCGGGATTCACGTTACCTGGCATTGGTCCTTGCATTGTGGTTCCCAAATTTACAGGAGCCATGGCCCAACCAGAATTTGCACCCCTAGGAGCCGGCCTTTGGACATTCGCTCCCCAAATCATGTTTGTAGCTCCTGGCACTGGTCCCATCCAGCCCATATTTGGATTTCCGTGCACGGTTGCCCAACCTACATTTGAATTTTTGGGTCTCAAAGCGGGAGCTGAATTGTTGTTCTCCACCATCCCTGTACCCTAAAAGCAAGATTAGGTCCTCCTGCAGCCAGCATATTAGGTCGATTGCTCTGAACTGGTGGTCTCCAAAACTCAGGTTGAGGAGGCAATGCAGAACTGCCAACAGGATTTTGAACTGTAGATGGAACAGCCCCCAGTTACCATAAGCTTCTGCTTGCCCAGGCACATGACCAGAAGGATTTGCTTCTACCTTTTTGGGTCAAGGGTCCAGTCCAACCATGAGATTCAATGTGAGAATTCTGAGGGGTAATGGGCTGAATTGGGATGCCAGTGTTATTTTGAGGCAGATGGCTATGCTTCTCTCATGTATGTGGTTCACCAGATATAGTTGAGGAAAGCTGCATAGGGATCCTAGAGCCATTACCAGGTTTTTCAATGTTTGCAGAACGAGCAATCTCCAAACCCCTCATCAACTGTTCAGGATGAGCAGGCACAGATGAAAGACTCCTCTGTTCTGAGAAACCTGCAGTACCTAACAGGATAGCATCAGGATGAGAAGTAGCAGTGATCATTGGAACACCTTCACCATTCCCGCCAGCATTACTATGTTTTGGGTAGGAGAGGGAAGATTAATTGAATCAGTCCAGTTCCACTTTTCACCAGAATGTTTAGTGACCTCAACAGAAGAACCTACCAAGCCCTTCGATACACCCAGGTGCAAAGTCTTAGCACCTAGATTCTGGGCAATATTTTGGCTTTCCCTAGCCTGCTGCAACTGCAATGATATCTCAGAAATCTTCCTAGAAAAACCAGACAAAACATGAGCACTTTGTAGGGCACCTGACATTGGAATTACACCATCACCTGTAGGTACCTCCTTCTGGAATCTTCCAGCTCAAGCATCAGTCAAAAGTATAGACTCATCTTGCTTCTCAGATGTTCTCCAAATCTTCAGCTCTGTGGGAAAGTATCCAGTGTTGCTCCATTTTCTCAGTTGCACCATAGAAAAGGGTCCTTGCACTTTCCCCGATGGATCCCAGTAATGCCACATTTTTTGTCTCATTGACCTTCACAGCCACTTCTGTTCTTTAGCAGACAAAATCACTGAGCCAACTGCAGAAAGTACTTCCATAGCTGAAATAGATGCTGATGAATTCGCCATAATGGCAGAGGCTGACTCAGATCTTGCCACTGATTGGATAGTCCATCCAACTTTATCAGCTTTAGAGGATGTGTTGAACATTGCCAAACTATCCAACTCTGGTGTCTCTCTGTTCCTTAATTCCAGGCATTCTCCTTGGCCAATTCATCACTCTGAATGGCATCTTCAAGACTGTTTGATAAATTTTTGCTAGAAAAATTTGCTTCTAGTTCCCAACTGTTGCCAGAGGTTTTTCCAATATTCCAACAATCCTTAGAAGAAAAATCATTCCATGGAGACATTGGTGCCCTACCTCTCCAGCTAAATCCAGAACTCCTGGATCTCAAGAAAACTTTTGCATTCGACAAGGGATCCATTTAAATGTCTGAATTCCTCAACACTATGTAAAATAAATATACAGAATGAAAAGGACAAGATAAGTAGAAAAACCTCGTCAATTATCATCAATTTCGCTGTCATGCTCATCAGACTCATGATTGGATCCATGTCAGGATCTGCATTTTTTTGTGGAGCTTCCTCTAGTCGATGCAAGTGCTCCTCGGGTGTCTTCAGAATCTCTAACTTCTCCACACATTCTCTAAGCGTAAATAGGTCAAGGATTTCAGGCAATTTTAAATCCCCATAAAGAAAATATCTGGCTGTTTTGCTTGAGAAATGATAGTAATCATCAAATCACACAAAGAAATACAGCATACATCCCCTTTTATTTGAACAATTAAAAATTCTGGAGCATTTTAGAGTATAGACAAATCAGGAGGAAGACATGGAGACCTTGCATCTTAAGAATGATTTCAGTTAAACATGTATTAAAAATCACACTGATTAGAAGTGCAATGTTTATAAATGTTATGAGACTTGTTTTGAAGTATAAAATATGGTGACCAGGTGTGATATGTTAAGCAATTATAGACATAATAGAATCCAATTATATGCAAACAGAAGATCAGGGGTCCTTTTCAATCCAATCTATTCTGCAAGAACCCTAGATTCTGCACTCAAATTGGAAATCTTGAACAAATGGCCAACTCTAGCAACCAATGTAACCAGAACATTTTATCTTTCATAACTAAAAGTTCAGAGACAAATTCATATTCAAATTTCAACCAATTATTCTCAAATCTTGTAGAAACCAACGATATTCTTTCCGATGCCCATATCACTAGCACGATCACGCAGATGTCCAAGCCGTAAAGTTTCTGATTCTAGCCCCTGCAATCCACACCATAGGAAATTAAAAAATCAGGGGGTGAAATCAGTTTTACTGACCTCTTACTTAAATCCAAGAAAGGGCAACCACAGGTTGGTTAAAAATGTCCTAAACAATCACCAATTATAGGAAATTACTATACAACTTTTTTTCTTTCCCTTTTTTGTTGGGGGGATTAAGGGGGTGTTCTATTTTCTCCATCACTATCATGCATCAAAAGAGTATCCAAATCAAAGAGTATGAAATTGTTGTCACAAATATGTTTCTTGATAGAAAACGCAATCACGATAAAGAAAAGGTGATTACACTATTAGTGTAATGAAATCCTCGGGAAATCCTGCATGCTTTCACATGGTTCCCTACTCTGATTCTCTTCTCACCACAGAAATTATGCGATCTGATGGTTGAATCAAGCAAAATTATAATTGGAACCTTGCCAAAAGTTATGTGAATTCAGGTATTCTATCGAATTTTCCATTGTTCCAGTTCCTAGAGAAGTGAGATAAGTAGCCCATCACACCAATTAGGTAAAACAAGTCCTCTGCAAGTATCCAAAACTTTGGTTTTGTGTAATAACCGTTGAGACCCGAAAACACACAAAAAAACAACCAGCATCACAAGCTACTCCCTCTGTTTCAAAATAATTGTCACTTAAAGTTGTTATGGAGAAATGAAGGTAATCAGTACTTTATCTTTTATGGATAATATTGCTGCTTATTATTATACTCTACCTCCTCTTTCTTATTTTTTGGTTGGTTGGTTGGTTACTGGAAATGGAGAAACAATAAATTGGTTTTGAAAGAAGTAAAACAAAAGTTGATTGAAAAGGGTAAAACAGAAAATTCATTTACATTTTTTGTATTGGGATGCATAAGTGACAGTATTTTTTTCTTTGTGAGCATATTCTCCTTCACACCCATGGCAACAACTTCTGCATTCTTAATAAACCTGCATTTGGCGAAAAAATCTCAGAGTTGCCTTTCCTTTAAATTTGCTTGTGAAATATTCTTGAGAGCAAAGTAAATGTTTTGATACTTTGATGACGTGCCCTTGCAGAAACCCATTTGATGCAATTTGCATTGGTTGTCTCTGTTGAGATTGAGGCTGAGGAGAAGTATGCCCATCTTCTTGGACTAAGATTGGTTACTTTCATCGAATAACACAAATAAAAAATATTATTGTCACAGAATAAATGAAATAATATGAACTCGAGATTTGAATGTTATTTTAATACTTCCTGCATTAACCAAGTTTTCATCTACATTAGTGCACCGATATTCCCATCATTATCTGCAATCATATCCTTAATATGCTAATTTCTCAGCAAAAATACAGTTTCTAAAGGAAGTTAATGCATCCAAGGAAGAAATAACTTTTGGAGACTATCTAAGAGCTCCACTAGCTTTGTTTAATAACTTCACAGGCATGTTTAATAGATTTGTTTAAAGAAGTTAATGCAAAACCTTCCACCCATAGCAAAGAACCCCAATATCCACAAGCATCCTGTTGAAATATACAGCCAAACATCAAGACCTATGCTAACTTCCCAAACTTCGTCGGCAACCTCATTCTTGTATTACTAATGGCATTAAAATATTGTCAGCTTCTAAACCTTGTTACCTGACAAGCTCAATCAGGTAAGAGGTATAGAAATCCTTAGAATATTGGTGATAATAGTCCAAAGAACTGCATTAAGCAGATAAAAAGGTGATCAAATACGAACAAACAAAAACGAAGCATGCTTACCTTTTCCTTTCTGTAAATGGGCCCGAGAAGAAGTACGATCAGGACTTGAAGCCTTCTTAACTGAGAAAATCTGTAACAACATGTTATTAGCATCACAAAAAATGCTCATGTCAATGAGGAACTCTAGAGATTCTTCAGGCTCCACAAAATAAAGATGGACACAACTAAAATCTACAATAATAAGAAAACAAATGTGGCATAATCTCTGATTCAAAACATGAAGCAACTAAAAAGATTAAAAGAAGATGACAGCCAGATATAACTTGCATCAGCCCAAGTTCATGAATGATGATAGGAAAGTTTGAATTCTGAAAAGCAGTCAGATTTCATGGAAGAGTACAAACATTTCATGTTACAAATTCAACTTTAAAAAGAAAAAGGGAAATTTTCAGTCATGTACAAATATATATAGAGATACATATATGCGACGCCTTGGAAAATAAGGGGAAAATGCGAAACAGAAGAAGAACATAAGAAAAAAGAGAGGGAAATAATACCTCGATACCAACACAAAATGGCAAATCAACTATTTGCTTTTCTGTGATTAACTGAAAATTCTAACATTAAATCATTGTATACCCAAAATGGCCTACCATTAAAATAAGAAATTCTAACATTAAATTACGGTACAAAATCATCTATAGCATGGTTTGAGAGAGAGAGCTCACCAAGCATGCAGATAATCACAGGCAGCCAGTTTTGTACCCCGGCTGTTTATATTGTATGGATATAATGTCTGTCTTTTATGGTGGTGTCTAAAAGGACCTCCTCCAGATCCGCCATTTCCATAGGATGGCTAACCATTCCAGGGCCGCCTCCACCACCAATTGCAGAATCTCCACTGTGAGAAGAACCCTTGTTGTCCCTTTGACCCAAGAATTTACCTCCGCTCTGGTGTGGGTCGTTTCCCCATGGTCCCTAATTCCCAGCCGGTGTACCGCAACTATGGTTTGGGTTCCCAGATTGTGGTGCTTGAATGAGAGGAGCTCCAGGATTTCCAGGTGGGAGAGTCCAACCATTCCCAGGCCCTGGTATAACAAGGTCCCATGTTAGCAGCCGGAGGAACCCAGCCTGAGTTTGCTCCCCCAGGTCCTAATCCCTGAACTCCAGGGTTCCCTGTTGGAGACCAACCGGGATTCGCGTTACCTGGCACTGGTCCTTGCATTGTGGTTCCCAAATTTACAGGAGCCATGGCCCAACCAGAATTTGCACCCTCAGGAGCCGGCCCTTGACATTAGCGTTACGAAAATAATTGTTAGAATGATAAACTATGGCTTTGAGGCATGAAATTACACTTTCTTGAGTGTAATATTGGTTTGCTATAAAAGTAAGTTATCCCAAAATATAACAAAGTCTTTCTAAAGGAACATTTTGATGTAAGTAAAACAGAAAAAGTAAAATTTAATTATATAGGAAATAGAAAGAGTAGCATCATTTTTATAATGTTTTAAAAGACATATCTATGTCTGAAAAGACATATTTTGAATGAATAGAAACAACTCAACAGTTATATCTTTTCACTTCGAATTTTCAAAAGATATCTCTTCCTTAATAAACTATTCAACATTCCCCACTAGTTCGTTAACACAACAAACTATTATTCATAATAAATGTAATGCATAGAAGAAAGTGTCTTATTGATTAAATCTTCGATTAGCGTAAGTATCTTAGGATGCTAATGAGGTACATGGTGTCCTAAAATTAAACTATGCCTCCTTATCATTAGGATCAAAAATACCACACACATCACACTTATTTTATTTTCACAAAGCTTCTTATATGCTCCTAGCACCATTAATGGCCATGTGGTAGCAATGCCATTTTCAATGAATATTTACAAGTGCAAAACCCCTTTAAACTTTTGTTGAAGCTGCACCACTTCATATTCATAGAGGTAGAGTTCCTTTAGACAATTTCTCATTATGCTCCATTAAAAGTTAAACAACTCATCCTCTCTAATTATTTGCACTAATAACTTACTTTTATATGAGGCTTAATTTGTGCTTAAACAGACATTCATCAATAACTTATTATTACCCATTAAACTTCATTAAACACTGGTTTGGTGTTTCGAAGTTGGGTTGCCGTTATTGGTGTCTCAATGGTTATATTTTTGTCCCATATCGCAAGCAGTTTGTCATACTTAATTTCTTGACAAAGCCTTAGTCAGTGGATTCGATTAATTTTTTGCAGACTTTACATACACAATGGTGACAATACCATTGGTAATCAACTCTCTAATATAATCATGGCGTAGGCTTATATGTCTAGATTTCCCATTTTAGATATTGTTAAAAGCATTAGACATTGTAGCTTGACTATCACAATGTAAGGTAATAGGCGGCATACGTTGGGGCCATAAATCAATTTCTAATAGCATATCTCTAAGCCACTCCGCTTCCTTACTAGCTCCTGCCAAAGTTATAAACTTGGCTTCCATAGTCGAGGATGCAAGGCACGTTTGTTTCTTTGATGCCCAAGTTATAGGACCACCAGCTAGTGTAAATATCAAACCCGAAGTTGAGATATTGTCACAACTCTTGTTATCCAACTAGCATCTAAATAACCTTCTAGTACACCAAGAAAATTGGAATAACACAACTTTAATTTTGTAGTTCTTTTAAGATAACCAAGTATCCTTTCAACTGCTTTCCAATGATCCATATTAGGATTACTTGTAAACTTTGATAATTTACTCATACTATAAGCTATATCAAGTCTTGTACAATGCATAGCATACATCAAACTTCCTATAATACTTGCATAGTTCAATTGCTCTTTTGGTCTAGCATCATTCTTAACAAGCTTCACACTAGAATCAAAAGGAGTATTAAACTCTTTAATCTTTAGATACTGATATTTATTCAAAAGTTTTTCTATATAATGAGTTTGACTTAGCAGAAAACCATTATCATGCTTAGTAACTTTAATCCTAAAATTGTATCTACCTTGTTTAGATCCTTCATTTTAAACACAAAGGTAATAAATTTCTTTGTCTCATTTATGCCATGCATGTTAGTACTAAATATAAGCATATCATCAACATAGAGACAAACAATTACGCCATAATCACTAGTAAAATTAGAATAAATGCATTTATCAGCAGTATTATGTCTAAAACCAAAAGACAAAATTGCAGAATCAAATTTTTCATGCGATTGCTTAGGAGCTTGTTTAAGACCATATAAAGATTTTACAAGTTTACAAACTTTATTCTCATTACCTGGAAGAATGAAACCGTCAGGTTGTTCCATATATATACTCCTTCTTTTAAATCTCTATTTAAAAATGCAGTCCTAACATCCATTTGATGAATATACAATTTATAAATTGAAGCTAATGCAAAAAGAACTCTAATTGAGGTTATTCTATCAATATGTGCATAAGTATCAAAATAGTCTAATCCTTTCTTTTGAGTAAGGCAACTATTCTTGCCTTACAGGTTTGTAAAGTGCCATCTGAATTATACTTTCTTCTAAGAATCCATTTGTTCTTTATTGGTTTTGATCTAGGAGGTAAGTCAACTAGAACCTAAGTATTATTAGACGTGATTGAATCCATTTCATCATTACAGCTTCTTGGCAGAAAGCTGCATCTCTACAAGCTAAAGCTTCTTCCAAAGTTTTGGGTTCACTTTCAATGGTGAATGATACCTCCATCTTTCTTATAATCCTGTCTCTACATAATTTAACTAAGAAAGTAATATGATTGGGAGAAATGAAGTTAGGATCAAGATATTTTTCTACTCTTATCCTTTGACTTGTCCTTGGTTCAAATGGTTCACCAATTTCTTTCCTTTTATTTGGATTAGAATCCAAAACAACAGATTCAACATGATCATTCACAAAAATATTTTCAAAAAGTTCAACATGTATAGATTATACAACAACATTAGTTTCTAAATCAAGTAATCTATATGCTTTTGAATTTTGTGCATATCCCACAAAAATGAATTTAATGCCTATTGAACCTAATTTAGACCTTTGAGAATCAGGAAGCCTATCATATGCAATACACCCCCACACTTTAAAATTTCATATTTGATTTCCTTCCATTCTAGACTTCATATGATGAAATATGAGTCGTCTTTGAAGGAAGTCTAACATGCATAATTTATGGGGAGAAGCCTTGCTTACTGCATGTATAGATTATACAACAACATTAGTTTCTAAATCAAGTAATCTATATGCTTTTGAATTTTGTGCATATCCCACAAAAATGAATTTAATGCCTATTGAACCTAATTTAGACCTTTGAGAATCAGGAAACCTATAATATGCAATACACCCCCACACTTTAAAATATTCCATATTTGATTTCCTTCCATTCTAGACTTCATATGATGAAATATGAGTCGTCTTTGAAGGAACTCTATCATGTATATGGCATGCAGTAAGCAAGGTTTCTCTCCATAAATTAAATGGTAATTTGGTATTTAAAATCATTGCATTTACCATGTCAACAAGGGTCCGATTTTTCCTTTCTGCCAATCCATTTTGTTGGGGAGTAAAAGGAGCTGTCCTTTGGTGAATTATTCCATGATCTTCACAGATTTTATCAAATTTGTTTGAGAAGTATTCACCACTTCTATCACTCCTTAATATCTTAATTTTATAATCCTTTTGATTCTCAACTTTGGCCTTAAATTTTTTAAACATATCAAATGCTTCATCCTTAGTTTTAAGCAAATAAACATGAATATAACATGAACAATTATCTATAAATGTGATAAAGTGTCTTTTACCACCTCTTATTAATCTACCATGTAATTTACAAATATCTGTATGAATTAATTCTAACAACTTCGATTCACGTTCTACTTTAGGGAAAGGTTTTCTAGTGATCTTGGCTTTTACACATGTTTCACATTTATTTAAATAATCATGCTTGCATAGCTTATATTCATGTTTAGACATATATTTAACCATAGCATAATTTAAATATCCTAATCTAGAATGCCGTAAAATAGATGAATCAACAATATAAACATAAAAAAAACATTAATTTCATTAATAGTGAGTTTAAACATGCCATCAAGGGTATAACCCTTTCCTACAAACACACCATTTTTGGTGATTACAAACTTGTAAGATTCTATGACAATCTTAAAGCCTCTTTTGCCTACTAAACTTGCAGCAAGTAAATTCTTCTTCACATTAGGAGCATGATACACATTGACAAGAGTAAGTTTCTGCCCAGATGTGAATTTCAGAACTACATTGCCTTTTCCCGTCACTTGGACAGGTGCATGATTCCCCATAAACATGTCACTTTGTTCTTCAACATAAGTGTTCAACATATCCTTATTGTTGTAGACATGAATAGTCGCACTAGAATCAAAGGAATCAATTGATGGTTCTTGCACTTGATGCACAATTCACTTCAGCAGTCACCATGACCACATAATTTTTGTCTTGTTCGACAACCATGTTGGTCTAACAGGTGTTAGCATTAGCCTTCTTTTCTTCAACAATCTTTATTCTACATTCTTTAATGTAGTGTCCTATCTTTCCACAATAAAAGCAGACATTATCTTTCTTGTTGTTTCCTTTGAAACATTTCTTATTGGCTTTAAGTTTTTTTTTATATTTTCCAAACTTTCCCATTGCATTAACTTGCAGTTTTACATCAACCTTCTTTTCCTTCCCTTGTTGAAGTTTCACATTCAATTTGCAATGTGTCTGAAATTGATCAAATCTGAGACTTTCTAGTTGATGGAGAACCTTCTTTCTATAGTTGTTCCAAAAAAGAGGCAATTTGGACAAAATTGCACCAATTTGAAATCCATCAAGAATGACTACTTCCAAGTCTCTTAATCTGGAAACTAAGATTCGGAGTTCATGGACTTGATCCATGATTGGCTTGTCATCGGTCATTTTGAAATCAAAGTAGTTCAAAGCCAGAAATTTATCCATACTCTATTTCTCACTCTAATATTCGGTTTTGAAAGCAGTCCAAAGTTTTCTTGGTGAGTGTTTGGTGGAGTAAAGATCATACAGACCAGCAGTCAATGAATTCAGAATATGACCACGACACATTAGTTCACCCTCTTCATGATTCTTACTTTATGCCTTAATTTCTTCAGAGTCCTTTGATGTTGATTGAGGAAGAAGAGCCGAATTTGGATCTAAAACATAATAAACCTTCAGAGTAGTTAGGAGAAATCTCATGTACAACATCTTGTTGCTCCAGAATCTTCATTGTAGTATCATTGATCAAAGCCATTTCGAAATTTCTAGTAAATTGTTAGGAAAATAATAAACTATGACTTTGAGGTGTGAAAAGTGATATTGCTTTGCTATCAAAGCAAGTTAACCGAGGATACAACAAAGTCTTTCTAAAAGAACACTCGGATGGAAGTAGAATAGAAAACATAAGAATTAATTGTGAAGGAAATAGAAGAGCAGCCTCACTTATATAAGGTCTGAAGAGACATATCTATATCTAAAAAAGACATCTTTTGAATCAATAGAAAAACTATTTCAACGGTTATATCTTTTCACTTTGAATTTCCAAAAAGTGTCTCTTCTTAACAAACTATTCAATGATTAGTTCCCCAATTCATGTTTGTAGCTCCTGGCACTAGTCCCATCCAGCCCATATTTGGAGTTCCTTGCATGGGTGCCCAACCTACATTTGAATTGTTATTCTCCACCATCCCTGTACCCTAAGCAAGATTAGGTCCTCCTGCAACGTGCATATTAGGTTGATAGGTCTGAACTGGTGGCCTCCAAAACTCAGGTTGAGGAGGCAATGCAGAACTGCCGACAGGATTTTGAACTGTAGATGGAACAGCACCCAGTTACCTTAAGCTTGTCCTTGCCCAGGCACATGGCCAGGAGGATTTGCTTCTACCTTGTGGGTTGAGGGTCTAGCCCAACCATGAGATTCAATGTGAGAATTCTGAGGGGTAATGGGCTGAATTGGGATGCCAAAGTTATCTTGAGGCAGATGACGATGCTTCTCTAATGTTTGTGGTTCACCAGATGCAGTTGAGGAAAGCTGCTGAGGGATGATAGAGCCATTACCAGAATTTTCAATGTCCGCAGCACAAGCAATCTCCAAACCCCTTATCAACTGTTCAGTAGCAGGCATAGATGAAAGACTCCTCTATTCTGAGAAACCTGCTGTAGCTAGCGGGATAGCATCACGATGAGAAGTAGCAGTGATCATTGAAACACCTTCACCGTTCCCGCCAGCATTACTATGTTTTGGAGTAGGAGACGGGAGATTAATTGAATCAGTCCTGTTCCACTTTTCAACAGAATGTTTAGTGATCTCAACAGAAGAACCTACCAAGCCCTTCGATACACCCAGGTGCGAAGTCTTAGCACCATGATTCTGGGCAATATTTTGGATTTCCCTAGCCTGCTGCAACTGCAATGATATCTCAGAAATCTTCCCAGAAAGACCAGACAAAACATGAGCACTTTGTAGGGCACCTGACATTGGAATTACACCATCACCTGTCGGTAACTCCTTCTGGAATCTTCCTGCTAAAGCATCAGTCAAAAGTATGGACTGATCTTGCTTCTCAGAAGTTCTCCAAATCTTCACTTCTGTGGGAAAGTATCCAGTGTTGCTCCACTTTCTCAATTGTACCATAGAAAAGGATCCTTGCACTTTCTATTAGTCAGTTCTAACATCTATTATTAGACTAAATTAAAGCAAAAGTAAGTAAAAAAATATATAGAGAGCTTATTGTACCATAGAAAAGGGTCCATACCCCAAAACATTATGTAACGCTTGTCGGGTTCGCTACAAGTCCGGTCGGCTCTTTCCGGAGTATAGACCGGCTTGCAGTTGTACATTTTCTCAGGAAATGCATTCAAATAGCCACGGGAAAGTTTTGGAAATGCGGCGCAAGAAAGAGGATTACCCCCTCGTGGACGCCGGTTTGATTCCGATGGTTCCTAGCAGTTGAGGATTAGAATTGGGTTAGCTTAGGTTGGTTTGGAACCAGGTTGATTTGATAGCAGGGTTTAGTTCGATGGTCCGGTTCGGTTAGGTCTTGTTCGGGTTGTGGGTTCAAAATTGTATAATTTTACTTATGAGATAGTAGACTGGCAGTGACAGGCATAGATTTGTAACGTAATTTAGGAATATTATTTTTATATTTTAATTATCATTGTAATCTATTTTATTTTTCAGTTTAATGAATCCAAGGAGAGAGAGTCATGCGCTAATTGGATTATTATCAATTTTCTTTTGCGTCTTATTTTTGGATTGTTTATCAGTTCGAAAAATTCAAAGATGTCAAATAGTATTAATTAATAAAATTATGAAGAATTAATGAAAGGTTAGAATAATTCAAAAACAGTTGAGCGGTTTCTCCAAATGCCGTTGAAAAGCTGTATGAGTTTAATGTAATAGCAGACATTCATATTGACTGGGCCCGTCATGCATCTACGTCATTGGGCGGGCTAGAGCCCACTGAGATGTGTGGTGCTCGTCACCAGATGCCAGGGGTATTAGATTATCTGGTACAAAGATTATCAACCTTTACTCATCCCTTATATTTTTAAGCAAAATCCATTAAAGTAATTACCATAACCTCTTTTTTTAATTATCATATAACGAGATTAATGTTTAATTATTTTAATTTGAAGTAAAAAATTCTCCCCCTCGAAATTGATTATCCCCCTCGGGCCCCGTTTTTCATTCTATTTTGAGAAAAGTTACGAGCTGAATGTCTCTGAAAACAAATTCCCACCAGAGTCACATTTAATTATTTCATTTTTAAAAATACATAAAATTTTAATAGAAAGTTTAATTAACTACATTTTTAATTTAAAGAATTTAATCAACAGTCACCCGAATAATTAAATTAATGAGAAAAATAAAGTGATTACTCTATCAAAATAGAGTATCATAATGTTGTAGTAGATCTCAGTATGGAGTGTAGAAAAGCCTTCAAAAATAAAAGCAGAACGGGTCAAGTTGGTCCAACAACGGATCTCAATAATTTAAATGGATAGTAGTATGGTAAAAAAGGGGTACTTCACTCCTCCAGAAAGTAAATCCATCCACTCCACTTTTTTATTTTATTGTTACCAACTGCACACCAAGTAAAGAAGTGAAGTACCTGCATAAATAGAGGCAAGGGTTCCTACACAATACTTCAACATACCATACTTTGCTGCGTCCCATTTAACTCTTAATGCATAAAATTTCTGCAGGTTGAATGTTTTAAAATTTAGTTTCAGAATCTCATAAGAATTAAATTATTTCAGAAAACAGTTCCGGAGCCTCACTTGCTTATTTTTTTCAATGTCATTCTGTAGCTTTTCTGTCTCATGCTGAAGCAAAGAAATACGAAGTTCCTACAAAACAACAAAAAGCAGTGTGGAAATAATGATAAACATATTAGAAGAAACCAGAAACAGTAATGTATTCATGGATTTCAAATAACTAAAACTGATGAAATAGAACATGATAAAATGGTCAATAGTAAACATGTTAAGAACATGAGCAGCAAGAATATGCAGAGATGAATGGTCTCAGTATGAATCTAACATCAATTCCACCTTAATTAGAGACTACAAATTCATATCCACAGCAAACTCATGGTTTGAGATTTATCGTTCCCCAGGATCTGCCACAAAAGTTTTTTTGGAACCACTGTCTCATATCATGCATGATATCTACCAATTAGATAACATGAGAACCTTCATATTCTGCCAATACACTTTTAAAGTATTCTTCATTTATGTCATGGAGATCTACATTTTTCCATTTGAAAAGAACTGTGACCTTCTTACTTTTACCACAATTCCAATTTAGATAATTAGTTTAAAGTTGTTCTCTGTTTTCTTGCATAAAAATAAATAGTTTGACCATTTTACTAATGGACCATGCCCACATGTTATCAAACTTGATCTCTACTATTACCCAAGTACTAAGTTACAGCTATTAAGGGATGTACTGTTTCACTTGATGTCAGCTAGACTCCTATTATTAAACTTGATCTCTACTATTACTCAGGTACTAAGTTACGGCTATTAAGTATGACTGTTTCACTTGATGTCAGCTAGACTCTGCTTAGAGCTGTGCACTAAATCATAAATCACATAACAATCTCTATCACGCTTTAAAAAACACAAAAATATATAGGATTGAACATAGGAATTTCACATAACAATCTCTATCACGCTTTCAAAAACACAAAAATATATAGGATTGAACATAGGAATTTCATCCACTATTCAAGTGCAAAATTAAGATCCTCCACTGGAAGAAAACCATCCATTATCACATTACAATTACAATAAACCAGCCCATTTTTTTTCAATGGTTTCAATAATTAGATACACCAACCTAGACTCATGACAATTTATTAACTTTAAAGTGGCAAAGTAAAGATGGTCAAATACTCTTATAAGTTCTTATATTAAATCAAATCTGAACATTCAATTCTAAACTGTAGAGGTTACTTTAACCACAACACCCAAGATTAAAGAAAGTAAACAATGTTTACAATATGACAATATAAAATTGGCTCTACAGTCATATGCCTTTCTCATGTTTTTGATTGCCAGTAAATAAAGTATTTTATTCATACAAATGGACATCAGTTTTTGAACAGAATAGAAAAAACACACAATTTTTCTCGAAAGCACATTTCCCTCTCATTGATGGTATCCAGTTACCAATCTAGAAGGTCCAAGTCAGGAAGCAGATCAAATTTTGTCAGTACTCTGTGTACTTTCGTGATATACTTCACTTAAACATACTTTATCTAAGCTAATTAACTCGCCCTAAATTTGGGAGGAAACATACTTTAGCTCATTTCTGAGCCACACCAAACTTCTAATGGAACAAAATGTTATACATTTCAGAAGTGAGCAAAATGGAATCTTAAGATTTTATAAATGATATAAATATGCTAATTACAAAATTTGACTTAACATGGAAGAGCAACCTGATAAATTTTAGAATTGAACAGCCAAGGATTTCCATCTAAACAAGCAGGATCCATCTTCAGCCTTTGAAATAAAAAGGATAAAGGCAAAGGATCTATTCCACATAAGACAAAACTTTACAACCAAATTAGGACTAAGAGCAATATTACAAATGCTACTTTTTCATTTTTTCTACTAGTGTAGTCTCCAAGAATTATATCACATCACTACAAACTTAATCACATTCTGCCATATTGAAGCATTCCTGTTCTAAGAAACTATAGAGAATCTCAGTATAATAATTTAGCAACAAGAGGGAAAAAAAAAAGGAATCCCTGTACAATAGTGTAATGCTTCTTTACATATTAAAATCCAATAAAAGAAAAACAGAAAAGCCATGACAGTTGAATACCCAAAAACATGTAATATTAATAGAAAGAGTTCGACTGAATTGACTAGAACAGTCAAGCACCTGGGAATTTTTTTCTTCAGATTTGAACTTGATGAAATTAGATTCTTGTAGCATCTCAGCCTATAAGATTCCAACAGAATAAGAATTGCAAATCAATTTATATAAGAAACAAAAAAATGAGAAGTACACCTGGCCATAAGAAAAAATATTACCTTATGCATCTCGGCTAAACAATTTAAAAGATAATTTATAACAATACTAGAGGTCCAGCCACGTACTCATCTCAATACTAGAGATCCAGCCACGTAATTAACAAAAACAAATCACTTATCTTTAACTTCAAATGAATGTTTCTCATAGCACCTTGGATGTTAGAATATGGTGTATAGAAAGAACTAAAAAACACTTTCAAATAACTAATTAACTAACAACCATAAAAGTGGGCGAGAATTACTTATATTTAATAACAAAGAGAGTAGTAATTTACCTATTTAATTTCTCCTTAATTTTGTTTAGAATGAAAACATTTAATTTCGTATGGAAGAGCAATATTTATTCATACTATTCATTTTCTGTCATCTCTATTTTAAATTACCATATTTTATGATGCTGAAACTGTAACAATCTTTTGAGTCAAACTAGTAAAAATATTACCTTCTGCATCTCAGCTCTCGTGAGAAAAGAGTGCGATAAAATTTCCATACCATCTTTTAAAACTTCACTAATAGCAGAAGTGATTGCCTCTGCCTGCTTAGAACGTATACCTTGCGCTTCCAAACTTTTAGACTGTATAAACAACCAGGTCAATATTTTAGCACACACGAAAAAAACATCTACCGTAAAAAATGAAAAGTTGAAAGGTTACCAGGTTCAAAGTATCAGCAAAGAAAACACGGTTTCCATTCGGCTTAACAAGCTGAGAGATCTTACGATCGAAAAACCTATTAGAGGACAGATTTGACCACGGAGAACCATAGGAATTGAACAATGTTCGATTCTCGTGGAACGTATGTGCAGGCAACGCAGGAGAAATAGCGAATTTGATAGCAATTCCACGATTAGCTCCCAACAGAATCATACGCTTTGAAGCCGCCATAGATTTCTCTAATACTAAGCCAATTTTCAGATCTAATTTGCCAGTCGGAAGGGTGAATGAATAAACCTTTGAAAAGATGGATTGGTTATGCGATTGGTAACAGTTGATTGCTTTTATAGCGTGAGATAGATGCTTCCGGACTGGGCGGCGCAGCAACCATTAGTTGCCCAAAACGCCAAGAAAAGACAGATAGGTCAATTGGGTTGGGCCTGGAGATCGGTCCGGTCCTATTTCATAATTTTTAAAATTTTGATTTTAAAATTTTAATTTTTAAGAGTTTTTTAAGTTTAATCCTCAAAGATAGTAGATCAATGAGGGCTAAGAAAAGACCGGCCCTAGGGTCATAGATATTTAAAAATAATAATAATAATAATCTAATAAAAGTCACTAAAAAATTATAAAAAAAATTCCAACCAAATTTGAATGATAGTTTGGTTGCATTTTTATTTAGTCTATTATTTCTTTTCTTCTTCTTGAAGTCTATAGGCCAATTAATCTATTCAATTTTATTAATCTAATTCATGTTGTTCGGAATGATCACTTACTACATTGGAAGAAAGACAAATTACATTATTCATACAAAATATATTTAGGGACATGAATGAATGAAGTATTAATTGTATATTCCATTAGAATTGAATTGAATTAATTATTTTCTCCATCACCGAATGACCTCATGCTTCACAATTTTACACTTTGCTATTCTATTATTAGTGTGTAAAATACTAGTTAGACATGTATGTATAAATCTGGATTTGGGGCTTGCGGAAATTTAAATAAAAACATAGAAGAGATTAATATTTTTTTGTTTAAACAAAAATTAAAACAAAATTTACAAACAAGAATCTCTTCGAGTTGCATTTTTATTTATGAATCAGAAAAAAAAATTGTTTAGTTTGTAAGTTTTGTAAAAGAAAGCCTTTGATTGAGGGCTTGCGGTCATATTTCCTTTAAACAAAATTTTTTAAAAAATTAAATAAATTTAAATAAAAAAAAGAGAGATGGTTGGCTCGGCCTGGCCCTCGGCCTTGTGGGGTTGGGGTTGGATTGGGGTTTCTATGGCTCTTCAAAAAAGGCGACCAACTCGTCCCGATCTTCCAAATGCTCTGGCCCTTTGGGGTTCCGACCTCAATTGACACCTCTAAAAATGAGGAGTCCCCATCCTCATAATTTTCTTCTAGTTTCTAAATTGAATTTTGATTTTATAAAACATAGGGTGTTATTAATCTTAATAAATTATTTTTTTATAAATGTGGTTAATAGTGATATTCTAGATTAATCTCAAGCTATTAATGAGAAAAATAAAAATTTATTCTCTACATTTTTCTCTAATTTTCTATTTATTTTGTTTGCTATTTTTTGCATTTTTTTAAAATAATGTGAAAATTGAAATATTTTATGTTAAATATTATTTAAAATATATATATACAGCTTTTTCAAGAGGTGCAACGCAGGGTTGTGTGTTGTTTGTCTGGATCATCAAAACAACGTCGTTTCTTTAAGGGTTTTTTTTCTTTTTTAAAAAAAAAAAGGTTTTTGGGGGCAAATCTCTCGGGCCTCTTCTCTCCACTCTCTTTGTCTTCCACCTTCTCTGGCAATTCTCTCTCTCCTTCTTTTCTCTTGAAAGCCAAGACTTCTTCCCACTGACCACTACTAAGATGAACCTTAGGTGAAGTGAAAGGATGCAAGAAAGGAAGAGATACAGGAAGCGGTTAGGCGGCTAAAAAAGTCATAAGGTAGGTAAGCAAGCCACCCTGGTGCCAAGCTAAGTCACAAGCTAAAGACATGCTTCTAGTTTACCTTCAAGACGGCTTATGCCAAATATCTTGAACTCGAAGAAAACCAGGTGATGTCGGTTCCAAATCTGATCTGCTGCTTTTTCTTTCTTTTTTTTTTTTTTCTAGATCCCTGTCATGGTGGTTTGGGTTTGGTGTTGCCGCTATAGTGTTGGTGCGGCGAGCGACGGTGTTGAGCGGATTTGGTAGGGTTTGATGTTGATGCTATGGTTTTTTTTTTCTTGAAACAAAACGATGTCGTATTCTTGCTGCACATAGCTCGACGTCACACATCGTAGATAATCTATACATAAATATATATATATATATATATATATATATATATATATATAAGCTAGCTTGTTCCGACCCTTGACCCTTGTGGATGGCGTTGGATTAGGATTTTGATAACCATTTAAACAATGGGATTAGCCCGTCTCAACCCTTTAGATTTTCTAACTCTTGGAGTTGGGGTTGGGTCAGATTAGACTGAACCAGCCCCAATTGACAACTCTAATTAGAGAGGAGAAAGATTGGGATGCAAATGAGTAATTTATAATTTTTAAGGATGATTGACATTTTTCATCTATCAACTTTTTATGTATTGATTTATGGGTATAAAAAGGATAAAGTGGAAAGAAAAAAAAAGGTGTTTGGACAAAAATGCCCCTCTTTGGTGACAAAAAAAAAAATCATAAAATCCAATTTCTTATAAATATGACTGATTGTATGGATGAAGGACCAAAAAAAAAAAAAAAAAATGTTGAAGGACTAAAAATACCAAAAAAAAGGTTCATGGATGCAAGTTGCAATACATAAAAAGTTAATAGATGAAAAATGTCAATCTTTCTAATTTTTAATTTTTAGGATTTGTATTTTTATTATTATTATTTTGCTAGAAAGGACTTGTATTTTTTTATGTAATGATTTATTTAATGTAATATTAAATAACATGTCATGTTTAGCATTTGAAACTAAAAGAAAGCTAATTAATAGTATTACTTTCTGCGTCCAAAATTGAATATTTACATTTTAATTTTAAATTGTCCATAAATGAATTTTTTTATTCTAAATTAGTTAAAAATTTTAAATTGTTATGCATAAAATAAATCAAACAAATGCATTTTTTAAAAATTTGAGCAAGTCAAAAATAATATATTTAATTTCAGACAGAGTAACCATCATAAATTGTAAGATATCCTAACATTTTTTTGTTTTTTTTCTATTTTTAACTGTGTTCGGACCAGGCATGTTGGTGGGATTTAAACTTGAGACATATGATCTGCAAGCTCGTCACTCCACCCACGGAAATGCCCATCAAAAACCTTTTTTTGTTTATTTAAATATAGTCAAAAAGAAAATCAATGCTGTTAAAATTCAAATATATGTATCAAATAGTATTTGTTGGCCTCCAAAAAAATAGTCTAGCTCCTTTTCTTTTCACATATAAGGAAATTCTTATGAATTTAGTAAGTTCAATTAATTTGATTCACAAAATTTTTAATTTAGTGAAGTTGATTGGAATAGTCAATAGGTAAAAACCATATTGGAAAAAAGAAAAATCCAAAACAAGTTGTAATTAACTCATTCCCACTTTTATTTTTAAAGTCAAAAATTAAATTAAAAACAATCTATACAAATCCAATTGGACATAATATGGTTCTGGTGTAATAGAATATAGAGGAGCATTACGAAGAGCCTATCTCTTGTCCAAGATAATGGTGTAAATGAGACGAGACTATTCGGGAATGGTTCGGATTCGATTCGGTGAAAGTTTGAATTCAGCTTATCTTAAATGGGCTCAAACTCGGCTCGAGCTCAACTCTTTTATTAAAGGAGTTGAGCCGAACCTTCATATATTCGTTTATTTAGACTTGTTCATTTAAACTGGCGAATCTAAATGAGCTTTTAATATACATAATAATAATTTATTTATATATTTTATAATATAATATATTTATTAAATAAATTTACATAATAAAGTCAAGTTGTGGAAAAAGGCAAAAAGAGAGGATGAAATCTGATCAAAGTTTCCCACCCTTTCTTATATTTCAACCCCCGTCACTCTTTTTGATATTTTCATAGTCCCGCCACTTAAAAGAAAAGATAGAAGAGCCCTAATTCCTTCCCCAAACTCCCTACCTCCTCTACAACCAGATCAAGGGAGTGATCAAAAGAAGATTTAGAGGGAGCATCGTTGGTTGAGGGTCTGGCGCGGGGGTTGTGTTGGGTGGTGTGGATGATTACGAGTCTGCCATTGGAGAGCTGATCCGCTTAGGTGGGTACCGGAGAAAAGTAAAGAGGATGCAGAATGGAGTAGATATCTATCAGAACTGAGAATGAGAAAGAGGAAAGGTGGCTGGGCAGAAGAGGGAAGCAAAGGGTTGTGATGGAGGAAACCAGATCTGTAAAGGTTTGGAGGTCGCCGGCGAAGAGGGCTATGCCGGGGAAGAAGGCCATAAGTTGTCGGTGCCGAGCGTTCAAACTTGGGCAGTGTGGAGAGCATTGAGTTCACTTCAATCCACTAGAGTTAGAGTTGATTTCGATGTTGTTCCCCTTTTTCCTTTGAAAATTGTTCCGTTAGCTGTAGTTTCTTTTCTTCTCTTATCTGAAAATTTTACCATTGCATACTCGTGCTCTGTTTCTTGTTCTGTGGGAGCTTAATCCTCTTATACTGCTCTTAGAAGTTGAATTCTTATTTTCTGAAATTTTTGTTGGAGTTTAACTGGTAGAGGTGATGGGTGTAGCTTGATTCAGTATTTATGGTTGTGAGGATTTTATAGGAGATGCTTGCTATTCCTATCACCACAGTGGCTTCAGAAGCAACATTTCTGCAACTTGCTTTCTCCTTTCAAATAAGGTCGAAACCTTTGATTTCATGTTTTAACAGTGACCATCAAAATTAACTGCCACGCTTTCCGATGTGACAAGATTATCATAACTCTTCTTTTTTGTTTCCTTATTCTTATGGTATTTACAATTTGATGAAATGTTGGGTTGCCAAATTTGTGTTTGTGCAGTGCACTATGATGTTCTTCAAGTTCCCAACTGATTTCAAGTTCTCGAATTACCTTTGATCAGTCACTTTGTTCAGAGGAAAAACTCAGTCTCATATTTTAATTATATAGTGTGCAAAATTATCTTTATTTACTTGGTTGACCACTGTTCACTCATTTATAAATTTTAAATATAAAAGAATTACTGATGGTACAGGTATATTATGACATTTGTTCTCATGACATGCTCACCGAACTTAAAAATTTAAAACCATAAGTTGCAGAAATGGTACTGCCCGTAAAAACATTCAAGCTGCCTTTGCTATGCTTTGATATAATTATGGGAACCTGAATATTATCCCATTCGGAGCCACTTCCAGAAAAATTGTTTTGAGTAAATTCCCTTCATAGGACTTTTTCTTGTATATCCATGAAACATTTTTCAGTGAGTTTTATTTGACATGTACTGTTTTGAAGCATTTGTAATCAGAA
>JAOXNR010000022.1:10377443-10401453 GCA_028571225.1 Parsonsia alboflavescens
CATCTTGAAGAGGTTGACAAAGGGTGCAAGAATTGGATATGGAGATTCGCAAGCTGAAGGCTCGCCTATGATGTCACAGCGTGCACATTTGTCCGGATCTCAACTCCGAATTACAAGTTTTGCCAAAACGACGTCGTTTGCTGTAGTTGCTTTCTCTTATAGAAAGCAACGTCGCTTTCTCTAGACTTTCTCTATATATATATATAAACTAAACCCTAAAAGGGTACACTAAACCCTATGGGTACTTGATTAAATTTTTTTTAATTGTTTTAAAAAAATAAGATAGTTTATCGTTAACTTTGACTGTTAGAAACTTAAATGGAGCACCTAACATTTATATATATATATATATATATATATATTTAAATATTTAAATAGGTTTTCTATTATGTATACTTTAAATTAAACGACGACATTCCAATTAAACAAATTAGTGGAACGAAGTCGTTTCATTTGAGAATCACACAATTGCATATAATAGAATTCTTAACTGTGTGCTACTGAAGGAAAAGTAGCAGCAAACTTCTGTGACGTCTGCTTTTTTCAACATGTAAAGAGGATGTCGCTGCACTATAAGGTAGACAGATTGAAAAAAAACGCCGTAGAAATTTGTCGCTACTTTTCCTTCAGTAGCACATGATTTGGAACACACGACAGCATTCCTATACATATATGCATACAGGAATGCTGTAGTGTGTTACAAACTGTGCATTATTGAATGAAAAGTTGTATTAAACTTTTGCAACGTTTTTATTCAATTTATCAAGATGAAGTCGCGTCACTGTAAGGTAAACATATTGGAAAAAAAAATCGTAAAAGTATACCGTTAATTTTCAATCAGTAACACCCCAACAGCACAAGATTTGTAACATACCACATCATTCCTATATATATTGTCAAAAAGAAAACCAATGCGGTGCTATAGTATTTGTTGGCCACCAAAAAAAAATTGTCTAGCTCCTTTTTCTCTTAACATAAAAGGAAATTCTTATGAATTTAATAAGTTGAATTAATTTGATTCACAAAATTTTTAATTTAATGAAGTTGATTGGATTTTTTTTTCCAGCTACATGTTATTAATCAATAGGTAAAAATCATTTGGGAAAAACGAAAAGTCCAAAACAAATTGTAATTAACTCATTCCCACTTTTCTTAAGCCAAAAATTAAATTAAAAACAATTAAAAAGAACTGGCAAATCAAAGCTACGAATCCTAAGATAACATAATTTATAAGTGCACAAATCAAATTGGACATAATGGTGTAATAGTAGAATAGAGAGGAGCATCATGAAGAGCCTATCTCTTGTCCAAGAAGTGTGCAGACAGTTGAAGAAACATCAATTATTATTGGATCAGAATTGCATCTAATGAAAAAGGGATTAGGAAACTGACACAAGGACTAAGACAAAGGCATCATCTGTGATTAACTGAAAATTCTAACATTAAATCACTGTATACCCAAAATGACCTACGATTAAAATAAAAAATTCTAACATTAAATTACTGTACAAAATCATCTATAGCATGGCTTTAGAGAGAGAGAGCTCACTGAGCATGAAGATAATCACAGGCAGCACCTTTTTTACACCGGCCGTTTATATTGTATGGGCATAATGTCTGCCTTTTATGGTGGTGTCTAAAAGGACCTCCTCCTGGTCCGCCATTTCCATATGATGGCTGACCATTCCAGGGCCTGCCTCCACCACCAAATGCGGAATCTCCACCGTGAGAAGACTTGTTGTCCCTTTGACCCGAGAATTTACCTCCACTTTGGTGTGGTTCGTTTCCCCATGGTCCCGGATTCCCAGTCGGTGTACCCCAACCATGGTTTGGGTTCCCAGATTGTGTTGCTTGAACGGGAGGAGCTCCTGGATTTCCAGGTGGGAGAGTCCACCCATTCCCAGGCCCTGGTACAACAGCAGATCCCATGTTAGCTGCCGGAGGAACCCAGCCTAAGTTTGCTCCCCCAGGTCCTAAACCCTGAACTCCTGGGTTCCCTGTTGGAGGAACCCAACCGGGATTCACGTTACCTGGCATTGGTCCGGGCATTGTGGTTCCCAAATTTACAGGAGCCATGGCCCAACCAGAATTTGCACCCCCAGGAGCCGGCCCTTGAACACTAGCTCCCCAATTCATGTTTGTAGCTCCTGGCACTGGTCCCATCCAGCCCATATTTGGAGTTCCTTGCATGGGTGCCCAACCTGCATTTGAATTTTCAGGTCTCAAAGCATGAGCTGAATTGTTGTTCTCCACCATCCCTGTACCCCAAGCAAGATTAGGTCCTCCCGCAACCTGCATATTAGGTTGATTGTTATGAACTGGTGGCCTCCAAAACTCAGGTTGAGGAGGCAATCCAGAACTGCCGACAGGATTTTGAACTGTAGATGGAACCACCCCCCAGTTACCATAAGCTTGTACTTGCCCAGGCATATGACCAGAAGTATTTGCTTCTACCTTTTGGGTTGAGGGTCCAGCCCAACCATGAGATTCAATGAGAGAATTCTGAGGGATAATGGGCTGAATTGCGATGCCAGAGTTATCTTGAGGCAGATGGCTATGCTTCTCTAATGTATATGATTCACCAGAAGTAGTTGAGGAAAGCTGCATAAAGATCTGAGAGCCATTACCAGCATTTTCAATGTTTGCAGCACGAGCAACCTCCAAACCCCTTATCAACTGTTCAGTAGCAGGCACAGATGAAAGACGACTCTGTTCTGAGAAACCTGCAGCAGCTAACGAGATAGCATCAGGATAAGAAGTTGCAGTGATCATTGGAACACCTTCACCATTCCCGCCAGCATTACTATGTTTTGGGGTAGGAGATGGAAGATTAATTGAATCAATCTGGTTCCACTTTTCACCAGAATGTTTAGTGGCCTCAACAGAAGTACCTACCAAGCCCTTCGATACACCCAGGTGCAAAGTCTTTGCACCTAGATTCTGGACAATATTTTGGCTTTCCCTAGCCTGCTGCAACTGCAATGATATCTCAGAAATCTTCCCAGAAAAACCAGACAAAACATGAGGACTTCGTAGGGCACCTGACATTGGAATTACACCATCACCTGTAGGTACCTCCTTCTGAAATCTTCCTGCTAAAGCATCAGTCAAAAGTATAGACTCATCTTGCTTCTCAGAAGTTCTCCAAATCTTCAGCTCTGTGGGAAAGTATCCAGTGTTGCTCCATTTTCTCAATTGTAAAATAGAAAAGGGTCCTTGCACTTTCCCCGAAGGATCCTGGTAATGCCACATTTTTTGTGTCTCATTAACCTTCACAGACACTTCTGTTTCTTTAGCAGAAGAATTCACTGAGCCAACTGCACAAAGTACTCCCTTAGCTGAGATAGATGCTGCTGAATTCACCATAATGGCAGAGGCTGACTCAGATCTTGCCACTGATTGGCTAGTCCATCCAACTTTATGAGCTTTAGAGGACGTGTTGAACTCTGCCAAATTATCCCACTCTGGTGTCTCTCTCTCTATTAATTGATTACAGGCATTCTCCTTGGCCACCTCATCACTCTGAATGGCATCTTCAACACTGTTTGATGAATTTTTGCTAGAAAACATTGCTTCTAGTTCCCAACTCTTTCCAGAAGCTTTTCCTATATTCCGAGAATCCTTAGAAGAAAAATCACTCCCTGGAGACACTGCTGCCCTACCTCTCCGGCTAAATCCAGAAATCCTGGATCTCAAGAAAACTTCTGCATTCGACAAGGGATCCATTTAAATGTCTGAATTCCTCAACACTACGTTAAAAATAAATAAACAGCATGAAAAGGAAAAAATAAGTAGAAAAACCTCGTCTATTATCATCAGTTTCGCTGTCATGCTCATCAGACTCATGATTTGGATCCATGTTAGGATCTGCATGTATTTGTGGAGCTTCCTCTAGTCTACGCAAGCGCTCCTCAGGTGTCTTCAGAATCTCTAACTTCTCCACACATTCTCTAAGCGTAAATAGATCAAGGATTACTTGCAATTTTAAATCCCTATAAACATAATATCTGGCTGTTGTGCTTGAGAAATGACAGTAATCACCAAATCACACAAAGAAATACAGCATACATTCACCCCCCCCCCCCCTTTATCTGTAACAATTAAAAATTCTGGAGCACTTTAGTGTATAGACAAATCAGGAGGAAGACAGGGGACCTTGCATCTTAAGAATGATTTCAGTTAAACATGTATTAAAAATCACACTGGTTAGGAGTGCAATGTTTCTAAATGTTATGAGACTTGTTTGAAGTATAAAATATGGTGACCAGGTATGATATGTTAAGCAATTATAGAAATAATAGAATCCAATTATATGGAAACGGAGGACCAGGGGTCCTTTTCAGTCCAATCTATTCTGCAAGAACCTTAGATTCTGCACTCAAATTGGAAATCTTGAACAAATGGCCAACTCTAACAAGCAATGTAATCAGAACATTTTATCTTTCATAACTAAAAGTTCAGAGACATTCATATTCAAATTTCAACCAATTATTCTGAATTCTTGTAGAAACAAAGGATATTCTTTCCGACGCCCCATATCACTAGCACGATCACGAAGATGACCAAGCCGTAAAGTTTCTGATTCCAGCCACTGCAATCCACAACACAGGAATTTAAAAAATCAGGGGGGAGGAAATCAGTTTTACTGACCTCTTAACTTAAATCCAGGAAAGGACAACCACTGGTTCATTAAAAATGTTCCAAACAATCACCAACTACAGGAAATTACTATCATACATCAAAAGAAAAGGTTGTGTCAACACCATTATAAAAGTAGCAGAGTACAGTTCATTAACCGGTGATAAACCTCGACCTTTTCTACTCATCCTCATTTTTAGTTGATTGAAATATCAAAATCAAAGAATATGAAATTATTGTCACAAATATGTTTCTTGATAGAAAACGCAATCACGGTGATTACACTATTAGTGTAATGAAATCCTCTGGAAATCCTGCATGTTTTCACATGGTTCCCTACTCTGATTCTCTTCTCACCAAAGAATTATGCTATCTGCTGGTTGAATCAAGCAAAATTTTATAATTGGAAGCATGCCAAAAGTTATGTGAATTCAGGTATTCTATCGAATTTCCCATTCTTAAAGTTTCCTAGAGAAGTGAGATAAGTTGCTTCCATCACACCAATTAGGTAAGTTGCTTCCATCGAATTTCCCAGCATCACAAGCTACTCCCTCTGTTTCAAAATAATTGTCACTTAAAGTTGTTATGGAGAAATTAAGGTAATCAGTACTTTATTTCCCGCTTATTATTATACTCTACCTCTCTCCTCATTCTTACTGGTTGGTTGGTTACTGGAAATGGAGAAACAATAAATTGGTTTTGAAAGAAGTAAAAAAGAAGTTGATTAAAAAGGGTAAAATAGAAATTTCATTTATATTTTTTTCTATTGGGATGTGTAAGTCAGAGTTTTTTTTTTTAACCCTCCCTTAAGTGAGGATTATTTTGAAATGGAGGGAGCATTTCACACTTCTATCGGGGGAAAACAATTTCCGAGTAATTTTTCAAAACCACAAAATTTAGCTCATTAGGAATATAATTCTAGAGTAGGAGTACAACAGAATAGTCCCTTCCAATTTGAACAACACCCATCCTTAACAGCAAGATAAGTAATATAGCAGGCAAAAATGATCTGCATTAACCGCTCATTACCCAGCAGATGCATAATGAAATCCTCTACAGTCTATTGAGAGGCAAAATAGTTTCCTGCACTTCCCACATAATATAGATGGAGAAGTGTGGATTTTACAAGAATGAGAATCTTACATGCTGGGGATCTCTCAGGACAATCATCCACGCCTAAAGCATATCTTAATACCCTCAAAGTTGGATAGGATGACCCTTACATGAGTATTACATTACCCCCAATTTTTATGAAATACAAAATCCTTGTTTGAATGATAAGAAAAAAATTTCCGTTTAAACTACCATTTGAGAATTAAAATCGATCCCCAAAATGCTGCAGTTTTTACAAAATCGGAAACTAGCTCATGCAAGTAATAGTTAAAGCAAGCATCCCCAAATATTCAACTACCAGATTTTTCTGGGGGCAAATAAAGATCAAAGATGGATTCCAAAAACATGAAATTATAGCAGAATGATTGAAACCTAAGCTCTATGAATGTCATATTCCCAGGTATGCATATAACTAATCCAGACCAGAAGTGGCTAAGGTAGTACTAGGATCACTGCCTATGCTGAGCATAAAAAGGAAAAAGGCATTTGCATTGGATGTATGAAAAGATGATTTGTTGTTAAGTGGTCCCAAATTTGGTAAAAACCAATAGAATGGTTAGGTTATAGTTAATTATTAATAAAGTAGTGATTAAATTTTAAAGAATGTATATCTAATGAGAGGTTGGGATCCATTTTTAGGGAAATTTGTTTTTAAAGATGAGCAGCGAGAGGGAGGAAAAAAACAGGTAAAAAATGCTGGACACATACAGCCAAATTCTGTAGTACCATTTAAGTATCATGGTATGGGTAACACACGCCCACATTAGAACAACTCAGTCACTGAGCAATTTCAAACAAAAAAAAAATTGATAATTCATCTCATATTTGGGAGTCCCATCCCACAAACAATTTTGTAACAAATCAAATCTGCTAAAGAACAGCACTGTTACTTACATCATTCACTCTTGCAACCTGTATTTCCATGGCCTTATCAAGAATATCACCCTGCAGAACTGAGGTCATTCAACAGAAGAACATTTTACAAGCTTAAATAAAAGAGTGAGATTACATATATTTACCACAGTCATTCTGTTGAGCAGACCACATTTTATGCTTTGCCGCAAACGCTTGCATTCTTCCTGATAAAATCAAAACAAGCAATATATTAAATCTCTAGGTGATGCTCAGGTAAGAATGTAGAAACTCAGTCAGCCATATGGTTTTGCTTGGTTTGAAAAGCACTTTGACACTGAGCAGTACAACTGAATTGACCTGAGTCCATGAATCTAAGAAATGCTGAGAATTCTTGATCTCTATCAATTCGAAAATCCAGGATTCGAATCAATTTGTCATAAATAACATTGATTATCTTAAAGATTTCATTTCAGTTGGAATTTGGTTATTCACCAAATACAAAGATCCAGCAAAGCATCCATGGCTAAATGGTTAAAGTTCCCAGCTAATAATTGACAACTTCACAGGATCATGGACCCCCCCCCCCCCCCCGGGCACACAATAAGCCTATTGAATTGGCTCTATATCAAATTCAAGTGAATCTGCTCATATTGATGCCATCAGTGTTACAGCAAAAATTGAAGAGCTAAATAACCAGAAGAGAGGGCTAAAGATCAAATTTAATTCTTGGTGATTGGTAACTGAATCATTCACCCCAATCTCCAGTGAGATGAAAAAATGTAGTTGCTTTCTACATAATGGAGTACTGCAGCTTTTCCTTTTTTCTTGGGTCAGTTTTCATGAAACTCACATAAATTAAACTCCTACTTCACATTACCTCACTAAAGTCTTGATTAGAAATTGTATCAATTGATACAGCCTCTTTCTTGTTTAGATTTAAAATTTCCAGCATCACATCTGTAGTTCTCTTGCCAACTTTATATGGCTCAGCTGCTTTACTTGTACCTACAAGTGAGATCAATTTTCTTTCAGGAAGATTCTCAGAATTCTTTTCCCTTTTAATACTCTATTCTTGAACCTTTTAAAAGCAGAATGAAATTAAAGTGAATAGATAGGAAGAAGTAGGTACCAACAACTTGTACAAGCCTATAAAGGTCCTGCTTTTGTGTATTACCAGAAATCCTTATTCTCACAAAGGTTCCAACAACTTTGTTCTGAAACTCGTCCACATCTTCAAGAAGGTCCTCCATTAGCTTCCGTCGCAGATAAATTAAATTAATATTATGCATATCTATTGCAGCATACTCATAACGATCAGACTGAGATCCCCTATTATCACCCTTCTTACGTACTTTGCGCTTTTTATCTTTAATCTCGTTTGTTGGAGTATCAGTGTTCTCATTGGCTTCCACATGGTTGACTTCAGTGTCAACAACACTACCTTGAACCTCATCCATCTGAGAATCCTCTTTTGTGAGAAAGTGTGACTCAAGCAGTTTTAACATTTCAAAATGGCCAACACGTGGCTTTCCAAAAAGATTTTGTAATCTTGAATCACAAATAATTTGACTTTTCTTTCTAGGGTCACGAAGTTTGTTTTTTTTGATATATTCAAGCAGGAGAGCCTGAACATCAAACTGAGACAATACAGATTTATCGCCATTTTTCATGTGCATAACAAATTCTATTAGTTCTTTTGATGCCCATTCAGAAACGCCAGTAGGAATAGAACTCCCTTCACCACCAACTGATGCAGCCTTACTACCCGAACCCTTTTGCTTAACAAGGGATCTCAACCATTTACTAGCCTTTTTCCTTTTTCGTTTACTTGCTTCTGGATTCCCAGAAGAATTTTCTGAACCAGAACCACCACCATTACTTGCACTTACTAGAGCTTCAGGTGAATCTTCTTTACCAGCCAATTGACCAGAACCCTTCCAGGGATTCTTTGCCTCAGCAATCTCATCTAACGTTAGAGATATTTTAGATTTCAAATCCGTATAGTAATCCTTGAAAAGAAATTCCCAGCTACTGTTGTCATCAAAATCTACATGGCCCTGTATCAAGCAGGTCAGAACAAACAAGAGTCAATTACAGAATAAACAAAATGGACTGTTATTGATTACCTAAAGGCAAAAATATACAAAGATGGCATTTCAAAACATCTCAAAAAAAAGGCAAACGCACAAAACTGAAGAACCAAATATAATACATGTCATGAAGGAGAAATACAAAATTGCACAAGCATTACGAAAGACAAGTAAAGGGTTATGTCAACAACAATGGTTCTCATTTTTTTAGAAGTTAAAACTGAAAATACCTTTCTGAAAATATTGTTTTAGCTTTTCTTTTAAATCTCAAATCATTTTAATAGCTTTTTCTTCCAATTTTACCACTGAACTTATTTCCGCTAGATATATTTGCTTCAACAAATACCTTTCAATACCACAAACCGAAAACCCATCACATTCTATCAGGACACAGCATAAGAACAATGAACCATAATGAACATCTACAATATCCATTTAGGTGATGAAATTTTGCCAACACTCAAGAGAGACAAAAAAGAAAATTTTCCTATAGATTTATCTGCAAATCACCTCTTCAGTAGAAGTTTTTAATGCCCTATAGATTTCCCATTTTAGGCTTAGGTGAAACCTAACGAGAGAAATTCTATGTTGCTCTCAATTTCCCCATTTGTATTAAAATGTATAAAAAGCTATAATGGAGGGATATGTAACACTTGAGGGGTGACATGTACAGGAAGGAGAAGACTAGAGAATGGACAAGATAGATCAGGACAGAGGCAGATATAAGAGAATAGATCAGGCAGAGGAAAAACTGAGAAAGCCAGCAAAAAATTGGGACGAGAGGAGAATGGGAAGGAGATAGTCATGAAAAGGACAATGCAGGTGAGGAGAGAATATGAAATGGTGAGTGAGTCAGTCAAAAAATTGAGAGGTGAGAGATGGCAGTGAACTGGGACCTGGGAGATGGGGAGCGCAGAGGAGGGATAGAAGAGAGAAGAGGGTAGTAACAGTACTGGAGTTGTGCAGAAAACGAAGGCCAAGACAACAGTGGTGTGAATTTCCAGAAGAGCATGAATAAAGAAAGAGAGAATGTGGAAGGGAGTAACTAGGAAAACATTGTTGAGAACAGAAAACGAAAAAAACTTCTATTGAACTTAAGATGTAAGTTCTGAATTTCACCTTCAGAAACTGTCCAAATGCCTTTTACAAGAATTCCTGAATTCTGATATGACAACAAAGGACAATATAAAAACTCTAAAGATTAACGGCTAGCTTGATCCACTGCAGTGGAGAGGAACTTAAAGTAGTTCCTTTCACCTTGTTCTCGTTTGGTATGAGAGAAGACGAAGGAGAATATTTACTTAATAAATATCTTTTAATGTTCAACACTGAAAAAAATGCAGTCAATGTCATTAATGCCTTATATCTTCCACAAGATATTTGCTGTATCCTAACCCCGTTGTTAATATGGGAGAAGAGAAATTCAAATGTGGAGAGGGTGTAACCAAACAAAACAATCTAAATTTTATCACAAATCATGCAAACCAAGTGAAGGAAAAAAAAAAAAAAACAACGTAAATGGATCATTTGAAAGTGGCAGTTGCACGTAATCAATGATAAACTACTGCAGAGGATAAACAACACCTTATTCTAAGCCCCAAGAATATCAATCAAGAGATAAGAAGTGAAGTGTGATATATATTGAATGGCTGAGATAAATAGCAAGTGTACTCCTAAAAGAACATACATCCTTGTGACTAAGGTCACTGCTCTCAATTTGCTTGACTGTCTTCATGCAGGTCTCACAAAAGCCTTTGTTTCCTCGAACACATAAAATGACATCATCTTTTATGCATCCCTTGCACAAGGAAAATGTACAAGTATAACACATGTAACGGGCATTCTTCTCACATTTGCTACAAATATGCCAACCTGAAAATATGATTAAGAGAAAATACTTCAATAAAGAGTTCCAGCAAATTCGATGGGTTTGTCAATATTTCACACAAAATAGAAAGATCAATAATAATGAAAGATACTCCTATGAGCAACTCTACTTGATCTCCTTGGAGAATAGAGAAAGCAAGAAGACATGCAACAACTCAATAACAAAATAAAGGATCAAGCAGAAATACAAAAACAAAGTAACAAACACAAGACTTTAGGTGATGTAAGGTCAAAAATCCAGTAGCACCTGGGAGGCTGCAATCAAAATAGTATCCACGGCAACACACCCACAAACTAGGAAAGCTTTGTCAATGACACTACCTGATTCATCGAAAGTGTAGGAAGAATTCATTTTTAACTTTAAACATCAAACATTTACGCCTCAGTAAAAGGATGCACAGAAACCCAAGAGATTGACAGCTGTAACATACAAATACCAAACGTAAACCCCAGAAAACCTTTTCACAAGAGTTACTAGCATGTTTTGTATAACTTAGAATTGAATTTATTTTCATATTGCATCCATAGGCTTCATAGGGTGGAAAAGTAACATCAGATAGTGAAGGTGAAATTACTGAAATGAGAAAATACTGTGATGCCCATTGGCTGGCATATGCAAGGCCACTCAGAAGGCATTTTAGTTTTTGAAAATTGAGAACTGGATAAAAAAAAATTTTGGTTAGTCTCTAAACCTTGTAAAAATCCCTCAAATTAGTAAAATTTTCTGAGGATGGATAAGAGGAATTTCTGCTTTCGAGAGTTATACAGAGCAATGTTCTCTTAGATTTGCCTATTGACTGTTAACGGGGAAAAAAATTTGCACAAATTCTGCGACACCAGTCTTTCTTTGTCAATTGCAGGTCCTTTTTCTCCTTTCTTTCATTCTCTCTGTCATCAAGCCCCATCTCCTCTCTCCCACTTAGCGTCTTCTAGATCAGCTGTGATGGCTTGTTTACCAGGATTTGCACTAACATGCTGGATATGAGTAAAACCCCATTTTAGTCCCTGAGTTTTTATACTTTTGCCATGCAAGTCCTCTCTTTATTTTTATCTTTTTAAATCCCTCATCTTTTTTATTTAAACCAACTAAATCCCTAAACTTTTATTGTACCATTTAAAATCCGTAATCATATTTTCGTTGGAAAGCTAGGTCCCCTATCTTTTTATGGGGGGGCCAACAAAGTCCTTCTTGCCTGAAAAATAAATTTTCAGGCAAATGATACACCGAACATTCATTTTGGTCAAATAAACTGGGGGTATAGAAGTTATTTCATTGTTCCTTTACCTTCTTTGTGCCCCATGAGCCTTGCATTCTTGCTTTTCAATTGGTTACTCACCCCACAAATCGATTGCAATTGTGTGATGCAGGATTTACGGGTTTCTAAAAATTTCAAAAGTATTTGAATCTGTCTCTTCTTAATTCATTTCTTCTTCTATCATTGTGGTCAAACTTGTTTTTATTTATTTATTTTTGTTTTGAAGAAGGGAAAGAAATAATGAAATGACTTCCCTACCCCCAATTTATTTGACCTAAATGAGTATTTAGTGTATCATCTCGCCTAAAAAATAGGACTTTATTGGTCACCCGTAAAAATATCAGGATCTAACTTTCCAACAAAAAAATTATTAATAATTTTAAATGGTACAATAAAAGTTTAAGAATTTAGTTGGTTTAAATAAAAAAGATAGGAGACTTAAAAAGATAAAAATAAAGAAAGAGGACTTACATGGAGAAAGTATAAAAGTACAAGGACTAAAATGGGGGTTTACTCTTTTGGATAATATTAAATATATTGTCTATGGCTCTTTTACATATGCAGAATCCATAGGTGATGGGTTTGATGGGCATCCATTTTCCCTTGATTTACTGCTTAATGATGAATTTTCTTCTGACACAATCCAAGGTTCCTAATTACCCAAATCAGTTCAAATGTCATAGTATAAGCAAAATCTTTAATCTTATAATTTTAGAAGATTACATTGAATGTTTTACTAATCAAGACATACTAGTAGGGAAACACTACCACAGAATCCAGAAATAAGACCTTCCCACTAATGGCTAAGGATGTTATGAATTTTATTAGCAGAAGAATGGAGAAATAGTATCACAAACCGGAATTTACTAAAAAATAATTAAATAAATAAAATAATTAAGAATTACTAAATGTGATCTTGTCATCAAGCAATAATTACAAATAGCACTTGCTGTATATCAAAGTTCATTTCATCCAAACATGAAAAAGTGAAGCAAATTTATCCATTCAGAACACCTCAGGTTACATGCATTCTAAGAAATATAAGAAAATTCATCCAAGGACTTTTCTGCAGTAGATGTTGCAACTGTGCATCTTTCAGAAGTCCACAACTAAACAAGATAGCTAGATAACTTCACGAACTACTTCATATCCTTCCAGAGTAGACTACTATTATGCAGAATAGTTGCAGAAGAGAAAGATAACTACACATACCACAATTCCAGCGACCCTTGGACCGGAAAAAGGCTTCATCACGATTAACGCAAGAAGGATGATATGCTTTAGGGCAACCCCTACGAAACAAAGGGAACATTCTATTAGTAATATACAGGTGAGGGGGTATAAAAACAAAGTAAACTATGTGCAAGCATCCATTCTATATTCTTTCTATTTAAAAATGGGTTTTGGTGTCAGCAAAATTCAATTTCAAAATCCACTTACCGTCGATCACATAGGACAAGGTCCCCACCATCAAAGCAAATGAAGCAAACATCCTCATCCATGACCTTCCCTGCTCTTGATGTGGTCTTAGAATTTACTGGAATCTTAGAATACTTCCCTCTCTTTCGCTTTCCTGCAACAGGTGTGCCAGAATCTACAGCATCTGTTTCAGTTTCCATTTCGGTATCTACCAAGGCAGTCCCCTCCTCAGCCCCTACTTCTTCATCGTCCTCATCTTGTGGCAGAATCTGTGAATCATCTAACTGAGGAATCGATTCACCATCACTCTCCCCAATAGTCTCCTCTACATCTGCCGTCTCCATCTCAGGTTCAGTGTCCCCACCAGTTGGAATTTCCACCCGCCGCATCACTTCAATTTTTTCCTCACTTTTAGATGCAATCCCCGACCGATCAACCTGTTCGTTACTTGACTCCAAATTCATAGATGCCTCATTCTCAATTTTGGAGTCAGCAAAGAGGTTTTCCTCTTCAGCAAACCTGTCTTTTCCCTTCTCTTGCATGACTAATATTGGTACCTCAGCAGAGACAGTACCAACAAAATGAGAAACTTCTGAACTTGTATTATCATATTGTACCTCCGTGACCTTGGACACCTCCACAGCTTTCCCTTTATCCACCTTAGTCTCTGAAAATTCTGCCATGAAATCTTTGCCTTCAACAGGCTCCGCTGCATCCAACCTAGAGATTGACTTCTCCGAATCACCAACAGTAGATTCCACTTTCTCTGTTTCCATCTCTCCAGCATAAGATTCCTGTGTCAATACCGCCTGATTTCCAGCTCCCTGATGAGTCGCTGATTCCTCCTTAACTAAAGGCTGAGTCTTTACCTCGTCAACAGAATCCTCTTCCACAACCAAAGTCGACCCAGACCCAAGTGCAATAGTGAAACCTCCCTCACCACCCTCCACCTCGAACGCATCAGCACAAACCAGTCGAGAAGTATCTATGTCAGACACATTTTCCTGTCCAGCTACAATTAGCTTGACTTGTTGGTCACCTGTGTCCTTGTGCATCGTTGTTGTGTCGCCGTCAGCAGCAACTACCGTCTCGACATCAGTAAGCTGGTGATCACCGACACCAGGAAGAGTCTTCCCTCCGCTGCTCATAGGCATCTCAATTTCAGGACCAGGCGTATCCTCAGCCACCTCAGGCTGGCCGCTAATTTTAGATTCAATTTCCTCCGCCGCACTTCTTCCAACCATCGTATTCGTTTTTGACTGCAAGGTACCGTCCTCTAGCACCAACCCAGCATGCAAATCACTACTTTCTGATAACAATCGTTCTCCAACAACCACCGCCTCCTCCCCTGCTCTAGTTCCCAAAACCGCGGCCTCACCAGCAACCACCTCCCCGCAGACGCCCTCCGTATCCCTGATTAAACCAACACAAGTGGTCACTGTCACTGCCTGAGTCTCAATTTCATCCACGTGAGACACCGCTTCATTCTCTTTCGAATCCAAAGCGAACTCATTTGAGTTGTCGGCATTATGAATAAATTCACATTGTTTTGAAGTGTTCTCCGGACCCTCCTCTGAATTCAAATTTTTCACCTCGTCATTAGCTGGCGAGGGTTTATTAAGACCAGGAGAAGAAGAAGATACCATATCTCCGTCGTCTCCCATGGAAGCGATTGAAAACCCTAACCCTAGGTTTCTGTATATTTGTTATACATGCGTATAACTATGGAATATGATTAGGAATTGAGGATTGAAAGTGGGGTTTTGATTTTTTTTTTGGGGAGGGTTACAACGCAGAAATGTATTGAGAAAGGGTTCTTATTTTATATGCAGAGAATTACCAGAACAACAGGAGCAGCACATCGGAGTCGGATAGCGATTAGTGAGTGAAGATGGGCCGACGCATGGGTTAGTTGGGTGTAGACTCGCGATCTTACCTGTCTCTAATGGGTCTATGGGCTTAGGAGCAGCAGAGAAGCCCATATGTGTCACCAAGCAATCAACCTTGTCCTTGCAGGACGAAATTAAATTATACTCACTCATATTAATTAATTAATTTGTTATCCTTGCCAATTAATGTTATTAGTTATAACACTTGATAAAGGATGATGGATGTAAATAAAGGTGTTCAAAACCAATTAGAATTAATAAAATCAATCAAAATCGACCTCTAATCGGTTAAATATTCTTATCAATTTGATTCAACTATCGATTATAAAGAAGGAAAAAAAATGATCGGTTATAATTAAACCAAATCAATTATATACTATATATAATAATAATAATAAATGTGTAAAATATATTATATAATTATATAATAGATAACATAATTTAAAAATAAAACAAAATTTTAGTTAGTTATTAATATATCCAGATGAAAAAATATTTTTTTATAATATGAATTATTTTTTAAAAAATATATATATTTACAAAAATTCTACAAATAGAAGATAAAAAATACTAATTGAATAATCAAACCGAATCACCCGAAACCGGTACAAATGATTTGGTTTAGTTAACCACTTGTTAAAAAAATATTGTAACTGATTATGATCATTCAATTACAAAATTTGATTATAATTGAATCAAATTGAACCCCCCAGATGTAAATACTTGAATTAAATTGTGGTTGATAAAATTAAATATTAAAAATCTATTTATTTTAAAGCATAGTAAAAACATTCAAATTCCAACAAAATAATAATAATAAGGATATTCAATTTTCTGATTGAGTGAATAGTAATTTGGTAATATTAAATATTCCTCATCAAGACATGTTTGTTTATCATTATTCTCTTCGCATGATTATAAATCATTTATTAGTGTTAAAGTAGATTTGTTTTTTTTTTTTCCCCTAAATATACTTTCTTTGGAGAAGAACACTAAGAATAAGTGATGGAGAAATTTTTTAAGAAGAAATATATAGAAAGGGTAATATTGAAAATAATGGTAACGAATATAGTGAATGACAGGTATTAAGAAACGATTAGTCTTAAACTTACGCAAAACATGATAGGTGTGCATTGCCATAATTGTGATTTAATGTTATTCAAACCAAAATATAAATATTAAATAATAATATACTACTAAATATTTATTTAAATTAAAAAAAAAAATAATGAAATCATAAAATTGTGTTAATATAAAAATTTGATATAGAAAAATTCAAAATAGTTTTTGAAAATAATCTTTCTAATTTCATCATCTCAATGGTGATTTAAAATCATTCATGCCACAAAATATAAATATTAGATGATGTTAAATAATCTTTCCATTTTTTCAACTTAAATGCCCTTCAAAAGCACAACTCTCATTGACATTATATCACATTTGACCTTAATTTCTGTTGATGGTTATATGTCTTGATTGATAAATGTTATCAATAGAATTTAAATTGTATTAATAATAAGTTGTAATAAATAACAATAAACTTTTTATTGGTTTATAACAGAATTATTTTATATTCTATTCGTTTTATATTTTATTACATGTTATTAGAAAAAATCGAAGAAAATTGATATGTAAGATTTATAAAATATATTTCAATAACAATAAACTTTTTATTGGTTTATAACATAATTATTTTATATTCTATTCGTTTTATATTTGATTACATGTTATTAGAAAAAATCGAAGAAAATTGATAAGTAAGATTTATAAAATATATTTCAATTAATTCAAATATTGAATAATACTAAACAGTTATAGATAATAATAAACAATTGTAGCGTATTTGAATTAATATAAACTATGTAAGAATAAATTTTTATATTTTATTTAATATAATGAATAGACTTGAAATGATATCACCTAACACCCCAGATTTTTCTTATTATATATAATATAGATAAATGACTTTCACGTGAGAGATGAAGAGTGTATTAATTTTCTATCTATTATTATACTATTATATTAGAATAGGCTATCGAGATCATTAATTTAAAAGAAGTTATAATAGTAAATTTGTATAATGTAATTAAATTATGCTAGCTGAGTATTATATACTCATCAAAGGATTTTTTATTACTATTAATTATCTACTATTATCATATATTCCATCCGTTTCGCAATATAACTCACTTAAGGTCGTTTCAAATAAATTAAGGAAATCGATCATTTACTTTATATGAATAGTATTATCTTTTGTTGGTATACTTTGTTCTTCTCTTCTTTGTTCTCTTTTATTGATTAGTCATTGAAAATAAAAAAACTATAAACTAATTTTAAAAAAAGTACGAAAGAAAGTTAATTAAGAGAATAAAATATGAAAGTTCAATTATAAAGTTACTAAAAACAAATGAGTAATTTTTCATTCAAATATATAAATAAAAAATAATTTGAAATCGCTTAAATAACTTATATTTTGAAAAAGAGGAAATAAGTCATCAACTTAAATGAAGTTGTCTTTCTCAATTATTTAGTGATTTTTAATACTTTTTCTTTAGGGATTTTTTAATTTTTATTTTAAAAACTTCTTAGTTTATTATGTAATATATATATATTTATTATGTTTTAAATATTTGATGAACAAAAATAATCTTAAAATATTCAATTTTTATACACCTTTTAAATGCATCCAACAAATAATAATTTCATAGAACTAAAATATATACACTAAAAAGATATCTAATAAAATCATTTTTAACATTTCTACATTTACTCACGAATAAATTATTCATTAACTTAATCGCATAAATAATTTTTTTATTCGAAAGCAACAGTTAAAAAAAAAAAAAAAAAATCATATCATAAACTTGAACTTTAAAGCCGAACATCTTCATGTCAACTTCACCCCGGGACTTCCAGTTAAGCTCGCAGACGCAATCAAGAGGTGTACCCCTATCCTGTTCCCGAGCACAACCCTGTTTCTGTTTTGCACTTCAGACTCTCCTTTAGCATCTTCAAGTCGGTGGCCGGATAACACCAGTACGACGGTTGGTCTCTCAATCCACCTTCACTGCACGTCCTCTCTCCTTTCCCATGAATCTTCTGCTGATTTTTCTTCTTCCTCTTCTTTTTTAATGCTTTAGATTCGCCGAGTAAGGATTGACAAGGCTTGTAGTTTGGTATGTTCTGCAGAACTATATCAAATTTGTTGTTTTTTGTGTTTTCCCCAAAATTTATGCTTGGAATTGAAACAAGGGCTTCAATTTCAACTTTGAGATTCGTTTTCTTTGTTCAAAATTGGGGTTTTTTTTTAAAGAATTACTTAGCCGTTTCAATTTGAGAGTTGATATTTGGGCTATGAATGTAACCATATCACCCATATCTCTTTGTTTTACCGATCTGTGATTTTTGTCAATTTCCTCCGGAAAAAAAATTGCATGAAAGCTTGAGAGTTGCTTCTACTTGAAGATGCTGTACTGTCTCACTTGATAAAGTCTGAATCTTGCTTCGCCCTGTTAGCATATATTCTTCCGTTCTCATCTATTACTTTCTTATTCCATATCTTAGTTTTTTATTTGAATTTCGACTAAAAGCCCACTTATTAAGTATTAACATGGCATAGTTCTCTGCATCTACTCTACTTAAGTATTACTGGATTTATCAAGGAGACAAGGACAAATACTTATTTTGATTCCCAATCTCTCTAATTTGTTTCCACTTTTTGAAGAGAGAAAGTGATGCAGGACTTTGTTTGGGCAGAAGGGATGGAGATTGAATGTGGACTTGGAGGGAAAGAAGGATTTTTATAGGTTATTGTTAATCACGTCTAAACATAATTGTAAAAAACCAGTTTTTTGTGCTATTTGCCTCAAGCTATACTGTCTGACTACTTCCAGTGATTGGATATTATGTGTTACATTTGCGTTGTTACTGTGATTTTCAATGTTTTGCCTTGGGGCCTTGTTGGATTTTTTATTTTCGATTTAATAGTCATACCTTTTAATTTTTCAAGTAAGACTGAAAATCACTGGAGTCATGTGTGGTCTCTAGAAACTCTTACCATATGTTGAACATGATGTGAAGAATTCGGAGTTGTAAGGGTTTATCTTGTATTAGTCAGTTGGTAAGGATATAGACAGGAATTTTACCTTGTTTGGAGTGATGTATGTGATTAAAAGGTCGTGGTTGAAGGTAGTTTATCTCAAAATTGGTGTTCTGTTGGTGCCAGTTACCCAAATGTGTAATTGATGTAAGGTGGCTTTACTTATTGAGAAATGTATGCTTAATAGTGTTGGATTTGGGTTCAAAGGGGGTAAGTAAAGGTTTTATTTGGATTCATTGATATGGAATTGGGTGTGGTTGTGGTGGACAGGGAGGAGGCATCAGCTCTGGTGGTGGTGTAACTTTGCTGGTCAGTAGTGGGTGTTAGTTGGAGTAAAAATAGAAAATGAGCTCTGATAGCCGAAGCCGAAGCAGGAGCAGGAGCAGAAGCCCCATGGATCGCAAGATCCGTACACAACGCTATTCTTATCGTGATGCACCATATAGACGGGAGTCACGGCAGGGTTTCAGGTTTTCTAGTTTTACAACCATTTATATAATGCTTGATTTTCTTGTTTATAAATATGTACCGGTAAATGTGATTGGAGGGAGGAGAACGATGCATGAGCTCTGCTGGAAAAGGGAATGACCAGAAGCTGTGCTTGATGCCCTTGTGGTAGATTTGCGGACATGAATGTTTGGATGCTTGAATTGAACATTCATGTTTCTTCTCGTAAAAATCAGCTAACATATCTTTCACTGTATGTCATGTTTCTTAGATATTGACGTAAGATTTTGTTATGCTAACTTAACAAGACAGGTGATCATTTTTTAGTCTTCCTATATGTCTATGATGCTTGTTATGTTTACCATTATTGAAATTTTTGTGGTTAATAAAAATATATAATGATGTTTCAGGAGTAATGTGATCAGTGTAAATGTTCAATAAAATCTTGTTTTTATTTATTTCCATGTTGTAATTGCTAGCAAGTTTCGCATATTAAGTTGTATAGTTTATATTGATGTACTTATTTTCTCTCACCTGATTCTTGTTTTATCCGTATTCAGATCAGATCTAGATGAAATAAAAAACTGATCTGGGAGAATTTAGATGAAGCAAAGTCTTCTACTGTTTAGTGTTATGTTTCCTTTGAAAACTATGTTTTTCTCTTTCTATTTTATCAATTCTAATTGCTGGCCTTATATCTTAAAGTTTAACTGATTTTTATTGTGTTCTCTCGACCTTTCTCAAGGCTCTTATGCTTCTGCAGCTCTGCTTATCTGGTCTAAATGATACAAATGCTAAAGAATTAGAAAATTTGCTGGTTTTATGGGAATCAGCAATTTTCTTTGCTGCTATACCCTCTTTTCTTTTTCTCTTTCTCTATGTGGTGCTCTCTGGTTCTAGGGCTTCTTGTGCTTGGATGAAGTATTAGGTTTCGCATTTTTCTGTCCCGACCTCTATTAAAGATGAATGACACTTCTGGTATAATGTTCTTCACAGTCAGAGCAGCCTATGCAAGAACTGTAAACGGCCTGGTCATTTTGCAAGGGAGTGCCCAAATGTTGCCATATGCCACAATTGTGGTCTTCCTGGGTAAGTTTCATCAACAGGTCACAGTAAATATGTGGCCTTGACTCCCATAAATGCTTGAGTGAATCTGTCAGAAAACAACTGTGACCATCTAATTAGTGGAATATGATCTTGATCCTTTTAATATTCACCTTGACATTCTCTGATTTTGCTTTTTAAGAGGATTGTGTTTGACCTTTTTCTTTTTTGGTAACATATATAATATTTAATACTTCCTCCGGTTCACAGTATAGATTGCTTTACACCTTGAAATTTGTTTCAAATTATAGGTCTAAAATTTTATGAGTATATATTTATCATTCTTTTTGTACTTTTACCCTTATGGGTTTTTGTTACTCCAATGTTCTAGGTAGTTTGACTAAGAATTTTTTTGGTATTTTTGACTAAGTTAATGTAATGATTTTTTAATTCTTAATATGTGTGAAAAAACCTTTAACGACCGATATAATGAACTAGAGGGAGTAGTAAACGGATGGTGTCTTCATATATGCATGTGGATTGATTTCTACATGTCTGTTTCTCTATTTTGGTTCTGCACTTGTTGCAGTTCAAGTTTTAGGCTTGAGTCTTGACAATGGGACATGCAACCTTTGTGACCTTTGACTGACTTTATCAGTGATGTGCTCATAGTGATAATTTATATTCTTAAACTTTACATTCCGATGTTTGTGTTTGTAATGAACTAGGCATATTGCATCAGAATGCACCACAAAATCTCTATGTTGGAACTGTCGAGAACCTGGACACATGGCTGGGAACTGCCCAAATGAAGGCATCTGCCACACATGTGGTAAGGCAGGTCATCGTGCTAGAGAATGCACGGCTCCTCCTCTGCCTCCTGGTGACTTGAGGCTTTGTAATAACTGCTTTAAACAGGGCCACATGGCTGCTGATTGTACAAACGACAAAGCATGCAAGAATTGTAGAAAGACGGGCCACCTGGCTCGTGATTGTCAGAATGATCCTGTCTGCAACTTATGTAATATATCTGGGCATGTGGCCAGAGATTGCCCCAAAGCAAATATGCTTGATGACAGGGCTAGTGGAGCTCGTAGTGCTGGTGTTTTTAGGGACATTGTATGCCGGAACTGCCAGCAGGTAGGTCATATGAGCCGGGATTGCATGGCCTTGATGATTTGTCACAATTGTGGAGGAAGAGGGCACCTGGCATATGAATGCCCATCTGGGAGGTTTTTGGACCGTTTCCCTAGGAGGTATTGATGGTTGGAGCTCTTTAATTAGATATTGTATGGTTGAATTTTGATGTTTCTTCTCTTGATTTAGATCTGGAAATGTTATTTAATGTTTGAAATAATTGATGGTTAGAGTTAAAACTTTATGTACTTCAATTTTGCACAATAATATTATTATGTGTGTTGATTTTGAGCAATCTTGATTGAGAACACATGATGTAGCATGAGAGGGCTTGGTGCCTGCAAGTTAACTTAAGATGGCAATTATTCCGTTTGATGCTGTGAAGCATCTGATTGCAGGTCTTCTTGCTTTAATGGTAGTGTTAGTGTTTGCATTCCAAGATGTGAACTGAATTTTGGACCTTGTGTTGATTGTTCCTTGAGATCGCAATCCCTGGGATACTCAAGGAAATTTGTGCCTACATGTGCATGTTACCTGCAGTTTGTTCTTGGACTGGTAATTTGGAGGCGTTGGAGCAGAGAGGAAAGAAGGAAAATAATTCATTTTATTGCCTCTTTGATATTTGTGTCTCCATTTGATGTCTGCTGTAGAGAATAATCAAGTGGACGGCAGAAATATTGGACCATTAAAATGCATGATTGTAGCAGGTTTTTTTGTTACAAGACTAATATATGTTTGTGGCTGCTACTCTTTCCTTCTATATTTTTTGTCTAAAATTTTTTGAGGTGATCATTATATGTAAGGTCAGTTTGCCGTATTAAGACTGTCATTTGAGTTCATCTCCTCTTGCCAGTTTCCATTTAATGAGAATGAAGATGGTTCTTGATGGGAGGCTTATCCCTCAAATTTAGTGTTTCCCTTCAATCTCATTCAGCAATGAAGTTACATGGTAGGTAGTATTTGTGAGTGAAATGTTTTCAACTCTGAAAAGTAATGGTAATAAAAAAGCATGATTTTTCGAAGGTTGGATAAGCAGTGATTCATAGTGGAATGATGCTGAATGGTTTGATGTTTGACGCTGCCGGAAAATATAAATTGAAATCTCTGTTCAAACAATCAAAGATCTAATAGGTATTACCCTGTCATTCGAGCTTATTTTGCCATGTTGCATAATATAAATTATCAAATTATCGTTGATAGTTTAATGAATATTTTTATTCATTTTTTAATATTATTCTTATTTTCACTCTTTTTTTATAATATTTTTTTATTTCTCATTCTTAATATTTTTCTTCAAAGGGAATTTTTTTATTTTAATATTGATGAAATAATTATAACTAACTCATAATTAGGATCTAAAAATTAATAAGACCCGTAGAAGTCGATTAATGTGTCTCGTGTAGTACTTCTGTCTATAAATATAAGTCGTGTAAGAGTATTTTATTTGATTTATAATATAAATAGTTATGTAATTATTAATATATCATTCATATGTATGATATTACATCTATAATTTATCTGTTCATTAAAATTTCTTCGAAGGAACATATTTTTTTTATTTTTATCTTTATCTTTCATTAATATTCTCATTCATTTAATATATATATATAAAAAAAGTGTATTGCATTTAAAAGCGATAAAAAAATATTTTTAACCTTTCTTAATACGCGTGAAATTGCGAATAAAGTCTTTATCTGTTACGGGGCGGAGATAGTAAATGTTTAGCGTGGTGCAATGGCAAAGTGGAGGTGGGGTGGCCCAGAAGGAATAGACTCTGGAGGAGTGCACGCGCTTATGATAAGTTTGCCAGAGAATCCGCCAGATGTTGGCAGCCTCGCCGCCCAACTGATAACCAATGCGGTTGAAGAAACATTCTTCTCTTAAATGCAATGACTTATCAACCACCCCAGTGGCATGGGGCAAGGGGTCCTCCGGACTCCTGCACACACAGTTTACACTTGAGGTGCAGAGCACCGCAGCCTACAAGAGTGGAAACCCGATAATCGAAATAACAGTCACACTCCCTACTGACCTTATTTGGGGCGTTTTCATTTTTATTCAAATTAAAACAGTAATTTCTTATTTATTCAATTCTTCATAACATTTCACAATTACTCATATCTAAAACTAACTTTT
>JAOXNR010000022.1:10404277-10440278 GCA_028571225.1 Parsonsia alboflavescens
AACCCATTTGGATAGAAATGAAATGTTTATAGAAAGTGGGTAAAATTGAAATTGGGTCAATCAATTTGGATATATTTGGAAATTAATTGCTTATTTTTAAAGGAAAATATAAGCAACTTTTCGTCAGTGCTACTTTTTTTCTCTATCGTCATAATATCAATTTTGAATCTTGCATAGTAATAAATAGAGAAGAACACTAAATTTATTTTTTCTTTAAAAAAAAAAAAGATTTTTGTTTCATGATGTAAATCGTTTAAATTTATTTAAAATATAAATCGCTTTATAATTATTAATATATAATTATGATTTTTTATTTATTATAGTTATTAATAATTAAGAGAAGAAAAGGATATTTTTGATAAAATATAATTATGATTATGATTTTTTATTTATTATAGAAAAAAAAAGAATTATAGTTATTAATAATTAAGAGGAGGAGAAAAGGATATTTTTGATACAATATAATTACATTTTAAAAAATTTAATTCTTGTAAAAAGTCGACTACCATGTGAAAGGCATAGGACTCTTATATATATATATATATATATATATATTTCTTAGCGTTATACTCCTTCCATCCCAATTAACCGTCGCTTTAAGGTTATTTTATCAATATTAGGCTTTGTTTGGTATGCAAAGGGTAGGGGAAGGGCTGCTTTTTTTTTTCAACGAAAGAAAGTAACTATATTTACTTCAATTTTATTTGGTACGAATAGAGGGAAAGTAAATAATAAATTTTTTTTTTTTTTTGTTTGATTGTATTGAAAAGTACGAGGGAATGGAAGCAATCTTATCAAAATTACACTTACACTCATGATCATTTGAATAAATTCACAAATAAGAATGTATAATTTCTTTTTTTTTGTTGAATGTCATGATATATATAAATATATATTTATATATCACAATTTTATTATTTTTGACACAAGTAATAATATACTTCATACATTGTATTTACCTTATAAATATATATATATATATAGGGATTAAAAATTATATATTTTATGAGAAAATATATTTATCCAAATAATTATAAATTATTTGTAAGCTATTTGTGAAGTAAAAGAGAGTTATTTGTGAAACTAAATAATGTAATTAAATTTTCAACCAGTTTAAATGTGGAGGGGGAGGAGTTTCCCTCATCATATTTACTTCTCATTCTTGTACACCTTCAACCAAACAACCTGACTATCATATTTAGATCATAATTTACTTCCCCTCCCTTAATACATTTCCTTTTCGCTCTTACCAAATAAGCATTAGTAAAATGATAATTTTTATTCATTTTAGACTATTTTATCCTTTATAATTATTTTGATTTTCAAGGAAAATTTATTATGGAGTTAGGATTTTGAGTATTGGAATTAGTTGGTATAGAATTGAAAGATGTGAAACAATTAATTGACTTTGAAAAAAAACACTCATTCAGTTTCAAAATGTTTGCCACTTAAAGGGAGAGTATTTATTTCAAAATATTTGTCAATTACATATTTCAAAACAAATGGTATAAGTAAATTTCTCATTTAACCTTTTATAATCAAGTTTTTTTTAACCTTTTCCGATAACACTTTATTACATTTATACCTTCCCATTTTAAAATCCATCAATCTTTGTTAATGAGAGAAAAGAGACTAGAAATCAATGTCAATAATAAGGGATAAAATCATTCATAAGACATAATGTTATTATTATCTTAATTTACATGAAAAAATTATTAAGTACTCCATTTAAGAGAATAACTTTCTTCCTATGCAGCAATTAATTTATAACTCACGCAGTATAAGCATTTTGAAAATAGAACATCCCAAGAAATCTTGCGTTGCAAATAGAGAAGAGTCCTCAAGCAAATCATTGAACCCTTCTTGAAAGCTGAGCAAAACATTCAATTTCTCGATGATAACTTAATACCGGTACGGCTAATTTGTCTCGCCTTTGTGTCTGACTCATACTTTGTTCCTTTTCTTCTTCTTGGAGAGCGAAACGAATCTCAAGTTGCTTCCTTCAAAATTTAATGATTTTTTTTTTTCAAAAACATTTTATTAATGTTAAAATCATAAGAATTACATTTTTAAAATCATAAATTTTTATTGATATAGCAATCAATTTAATCATTGTATGTTTTTTTTTTTTTTTTAATTTGATCATTCAACCTGTCAACTTTTTAGGTTTGACAAATTAATATTACGAGGTTAAATTTTTTGAAGAAGTTCATAAAATTAAATGATTAAATTCAAAAATTCAAAATCAAATGTTTAAGCCAACAAACATATATGATCAAATTGATACAATTGAAAGTTGAATAATCAAAAAATATATATATATATATTTATACTAAAATGTCATGTAGTGCATATGTGCATTAAGTATAGAATGCATAGTTAAATTTTTAATAATAAATTGTCATTTTTTATTTAAAAAACAATAATAAATTTGATTTAATATCTTTTAGTTTATTTTTAAAAAATATAATATATAAAATATGTTTTAAAAATTATTTTTTTATTGAAAATTTTAAATTTTTTTAAATAAAATCAAATATTAACCATTAATTTTTACTATTGGTTGGAGACACTATATATATAAACCACTTTAGTAGTTAAAGTAATGGCTATATTATTTTTTATTTAAAATTTTTATAAATAATTTCCTAAATAAAAAATTATAATAATGATAAAATTGTACTAACCCGCAAAGACCTTGTTTCTGATTTCTTGTCCCTTTTTCCACGAATTTGTAGTATTAAAATTCCCGTGAAGCTACAAGAGGGAACTTAACATTACAAACAAAAATAATGAAAAATAAATAAATAAAAATGTTGATTCTAATGGCAAAAAGTTCCATTTGATTCTAATGGCAAAAAGTTCCGTTCTTTAACCTAAACACAAGTCATTAACCCACTTTTCTATCCATTACTTTAGTATGCAATTTCAATGCTCTCTTTTCCACGATGGCTTAGACGTACATGTACTATAAAATAAATACAAATATTTATTTATAATTTAAATCAAATTATAATTCATATTATCATTAAAGAGGAAAAAAAACATCCCCAATTCTATAAATTCTTAATTGTAGAAAAATAAAAACTACTAAATAATCTTTCACCCGACTCATTACATAGAATAAGATTATCTTTTTTTCTGGCTAGGTTTAAGGATGATAAACGTTAAAAAAAAAAAAAAAAATTTAGGGATCAAAGTTTTTAAAATGTTAAAGTTTGATGACTGAATTGTATAATAACTTATTTTATATAATAATAACAACATAGTATGAGTAATTGTTGTTGTTTTTTTTTTAAAAAAAAAAAAATGTAGCAATGTCCTAATCAGTTTGCATATACTTCAACATTTTGCTTATTATAAGGGTGTTGGTAGGAGATCTATGATCTGCGTGCTTGTCACTTCACCCAGTGGGGTGTCCTCGAAGGACTGTTTTTATGTTGTTTAATAAGTAATAGTAATGTTTTTTGTGTTTTTATGATGTTCTTATATAGTATACTATATATCTATTTTTTGGGTTTCTTAATTTATGCTTAATCCTTCTTTCGTTCTTTCATCCCATTTAGTTTTGTTCATACTAAAGATATGTTCCATTTGTTGTTATTCCTGAGATCGGCACTGTTCGAAATTCTTTCAGCCACCATCAGACCTCAGTTCTATTTCCAATCATATTCTTCTTTCCATCCTTGCTGAGGTTCAGTTGGTGTCTTCTTATCTTTAGTTCCATCACTTTTTTTTAAAAAAAAATTTTATTATCATTTAGATGCATGTATTTGTTCTTCTTCCTTCACTGCTTTACTGGCTCTCTATTGACTGTATGATCTTTTTCTTGGATGAAGAGGTTGGAATCGGTTGAAACAGAACTGGGTTCGGTTAATTTCCAAGAAAAAGACATCCTTTTTGAGCTTTTGTGGATGGGCTATCAACTACCTAAAATAAATTATCTGAAGAAATTAATATATTTTTTTGGTTCAAGAAGATGAAGTTTTTCCAACATTATCCGCTAGCTATTCCACTGTGAACGAAGAAATTAAAGACGACTTTATAAATGACAAATGTTTGGTTTATTGATGCTGCAATGAAGACTGGTGGCTCGAAAAAATTACCTTAAAATTGTCTATATTTAAACATACTAGCCCTTATGCACAACAATGAGATATTAAATATGGATTTCTACATTCCGGAGAAAATAATTTTATTATTTTGATGTTTGGTTTAAATTAATATTTTATAATGTAACAATATTTCATATATTTAAATTACATTTAACACTATCTACCCCCCTCACTGCTCATCGGCATGGGTTTAACACTAATTTACATTACGATTGGAAGGAGATAAAATCGCATGTATCGGTTAAGGTTAATGTGAGAGAATTTTGTTAGATAACAAAAGATTTAAATCTTCTTGAATGAAGATTAAGGTAAAAGCATTGACTTATTCTTTGAAATGGATATGAATGTCATTTTAATCTTATAATAAAAAATCCATTACCTCTTTTGGGCATTTTAGATAAATATTCTTATCTAATTATTTATACTATTTATCTGTTTATTATCCATTATTTATTTCTGGTATTTTAATAAAACCAAACACAAATGACAAACTAAAAATGTAGAGTAATGTGATGATTCATGACTTCACTTTAAGTCAATTTTACGTTTTGATTCTTAACTCTATATTATTATTATTATTTTTTTGGCGTATTGATCTTCAAACAAATTATGATTGAACAAGTTGGTCTTTCTAACCATATTCTTAAAAAAGAAAACCACAGAAATTTCAATCAACTATTGCTTGACCAAATTGTAATAGCAAAATCAGGACTATACTATTCAAAAGGTTATAAATATGAATTTAATGTAAGAAGATTTCATTTAATATCCGTTTCGAATCATTTGAATAGTGTAATATCGAATTTGACCATGTTAATTTGGTTAGGTGATTGTTAACTTAGTTTTTATCAAGATTATTGTTAAAAGGACGAAGATGTCAAATTGTAATTTATTTGAGTACTAGTATGGTCCAAAAAAAAAAAAAAAAAAACTAAAGCGCTAAACTGACCAAAAGTCCTAACTATCCAATTTAATCTAAAAATGTACTCATTTTGTTTTAAAAAAAAATATCTTTTATGGGAGAAAATTTTGTTTCAAAATGACTGTCATTTACACAATTCAAAACAAAAATATGACTAAATTACCTATTTTACCATTTCTTTATCAAACTTCCTTTTATTAATATTTTTCAATATAATTAACTACAATACACATAACCATTTTTAAACTAATCAATCGAATAAAAAAGAGAAGAAAAGAGAAAAATTAGGAGGAAATATAATTTGGAATGCAATTTAAGATAAATTAAGAAGGAATAAACTTATTTTAGATGGATGATATTCTGATTACTTTAATCCTTCTAAACATTCTTAAACCCCTTCTTTTTTAAAAGGAAAGTATTTATGCATCCCTATTTCTTCTCTCCTCTGGTTCGCTAACCACAGAAAGCTTGTAAATGGAGTCCATTTCTTGGGGCATGTGATTTTTAACTGACACCAGCAGTCTTGTCGGCGCCAATTCGTTTCCACTTCTCAGTCCTACTCTTTTTTTCCTTTAATTTTTCCTCCCCGTGATAGCCTTCAACTGATAATTAGCTGCTTTTGTATTGTTCATAAATTCATAACAAAGCTGTATCTTTTTGTTTATATATAAGACAGCATACAAAAGCTCCCTCCAACATTAAAATTCCAATCTCCTTCGTCTCTTTTTTTACTATAGGCAAGAAGAAATCATCCCTTGAAAGAACATGAAATTGGGTTCTTTAAATCTACTTTGTGTCTGTTCTGCAATTTTGTTGATAGAATTGCCTTTGTCCCAGGCAAGCTATCATGACTATGGAGATGCATTGTCAAAATCCATGCTGTTTTATGAAGGGCAACGTTCTGGGTATTTGCCCCAAGATCAAAGAATCACTTGGAGGACTCATTCGGGTTTGGGAGATGGGTGGCAAGTGAATACGGACTTGACCGGCGGGTACTATGACGCAGGGGACAACGTTAAGTTTGGTTTTCCGATGGCTTTCACCACCACAATGTTGGCCTGGAGCGTGATTGAGTTCGGCCAAAATATGCCGCCGGCTGAGTTGAAGAATACTTTGGTTGCCATCAAATGGGCCACTGATTATCTTCTCAAGACCGTCTCTCAACCAAACCGTATTTACGTGCAGGTAATCATCATTCATCAACCGACGGTTCCGGTAATTGTACAGTTTCATTTCTGTTTTTTTGTTATTTTTTCTCAAAGGTAGCTGTGACCTTGGTGATTATTATAAGTGATAATTGTACTGGTTGTTACAGACGACCTAACCCGTGATAAACACAAGTGAGTAGGAAGTTTGTGATTGATTAAGTCTCTCAATTCACCCTCTGAATTCTTGCCTCCTGGTAAAGGGTTTGTTATTTTGTGGGGTTCTGTTTTTTTTTTTTTTGTTTATTACTTCGGGCCCTACTGATCTGCTTTATCAAAAATGCTCTAAATTTTATGCTCCTGGAATTGTGTGGTAATGCTCGTTCCCCGTTAACTCCATTCAAGAATTGACTTCACTGAAGTTCGAGAAATAACAGTAGTAAAATCCAAGGAAGAAGATTTGAAAGTTACAGGCTTTCTTTTTTATTAAATCATGTATCCATGGAAATGTACTAGTGATTTTGGCTTGGTTTCTTGATTAGCCTCACAAATCCCCTCAAATTTCTTTTGAAGGGATTGATTGATTTAATTAGTACTAGTGTTTGTTTTATTTTATGGGTCATGATCACTCTGCTAGTCTGCTTCTTCAGCCAACCAACCTCTTTTACAAGCCTTAAAGAAAAAGAAATGGGCTCATTTTTTTAGCAGAATCTTACTGATCAGTCAGTTCCTCTGAAAACGTGGGATTTCTGCTACTCAAATAAATAACCCAACCACCAAATTGGTGAGCCCAGAAACAAGATAGATACCAGGACTCCGTAAAGAAACAGGGGAATTTCTTATCCTGTGTATCGATCAGACTCTTCAACCTGCTAGCTTAGCTAGAGTACAGAATTTGAGTTCTGCTGGGCACGTGAGCTCTACCTAAGAAGTCCCTGCAAAGCAAAGCCAAAGATGTCAATTATCTTAACTGAAAACCAAAAAAGAAAGGGGATCTAGCACTAGACGGGACTGGACCACAGTGATTAATGTTTTTATTATATTTTGTCTTCTTCTAAATTACAGTTCTTTAAAGAAAATCTGGATGGATTAATTAATTATGGGTTTTAAATGCCAAATAATTTTGTTTAATTCAGTTTTGTTGTATTCTAATTCTTCAAATTGACAGATTGGGGATCCGATTAGTGACCATAACTGCTGGGAAAGACCGGAGGACATGGATACCGCTAGGACCGTCTACAAAGTTGATGCTCCGAATCCAGCCTCTGATATTGCCGGAGAGATAGCAGCGGCGATGGCTGCCTCCTCCATGGCTTTCAGATCTTCGGATCCGGGTTATGCCGAGACCCTCCTGAGAACTGCCACTCGGGTTTTTGATTATGCCGATACTCATAGAGGGGCTTACAGTGATAACGCCGATGTTAGGGCCGGAGCCTGCCCGTTTTACTGTGATTTTAATGGCTATCAAGTAAGCAAGCAATTTCTCCAAGTGCCCATGTTCTTCTAGAAACGTGTAGACATTTTAGCAAGAAAGGGAAAAAAAACAAAAAAACATTAAATTCTCAGAGGATCCGACAAATATTTGGTTAACATAATGAATCGTTGTAATAAATCAAGATTTAATAATGGATTTGGTTAACATCCATCCCAGGTTTTTTAATGCACTTTTTTGTTTTTCTTTGGTTTTGAATTGGCAGGATGAGCTGTTGTGGGGAGCCGCATGGTTAAGGAGGGCAACTCAGAGTGAGTCATACCTTAATTACATACAAACCAATAGTAAAACACTTGGGTCTGACGACTCCTTTAATGAATTTGGTTGGGACAATAAGCATGCTGGCCTGAATGTGCTTGTTTCTAAGGTACCCACCACAACCACACAATTTCTTTTGCTTCCTTTTCTTTTTCCTTAGTAAAGATATCAAACTGGTTCTTTTTTCACAGCCTTTTAAGATCTCTGGATTGGTGCGAAAGAATCGAATCAATTCAAATTTTTTAAGGAAAAGATATTTTTATTTATTTTAGGATTTTTAAATAAAATTTTATATAAAAAATATGTGAAAGATGCTATATTTATTTCAGCACACACAAAGGACGTTAATCGTCATCGAATACGAATTAAAGAGTTTAGATGTGATATTAATAAGTAAAAAATATTTCTTCAATTTGAAATTAAATATTTTTATTTCTATTTTAATCCGTTCGAAATTGAATGTCAAAATAATCAGTGAGGGAGTATTTATTTGATCTGTCTTTAATAATTAGTTTTTTAAAAAAAATAAAAAATAAATGAATGAGTATATCAAGAATGAAAATATTATTATGAATAATTGCAAAATAGACTTATAAGTATTGTGGATCAAATAAAATTATCTTAAACAACCAATATTACTCGGATAATTTAATAAATATTTTATTTATTTTTTCTAATATTACGCTAGTTCACACATCCAACTTCTAGAAATGGATATTCTCGTCTTGTGCAGGAGGTTTTAGAAGGAAACGAGTATACTCTTCAATCTTACAAAATCTCAGCAGATAGCTTCATGTGCACGCTAATACCGGAATCCCCTTCCCACATTGGGTACAGTCCCGGAGGCCTAATATACAAACCCGGAGGAAGCAACCTGCAGCATTCGACGACGATCACTTTCCTCTCTCTGGTTTATGCAAATTACTTGGAAAGATCATCCCAATCTACGAACTGTGTTTCCAGCACCGGCGCCGCCAGCATTACTCCGACAATGCTCCGGCAATTAGCCAAGAGGCAGGTTGATTACATTTTAGGGGATAATCCTAAAGGAATGTCGTACATGGTTGGTTACAGTAATTTCTACCCGCAGCGCATTCATCACAGGGGATCAAGTTTGCCTTCAATTAAAGACCATCCCCAATTCATTGCTTGCAAGGATGGTACTCCTTATTACAATTCAACCAACCCTAACCCCAATTTATTAATCGGAGCCATCGTCGGGGGTCCCGGAGAAGATGATAGCTACGAGGACGATCGGAATGATAGCACCAAGTCTGAGCCGACGACTTATATTAATGCACCATTTGTGGGTGCACTTGCATATTTCACTGCCAACCCAAATTAGTAACCTGGTTTATTTTGCACTTTGCATAGGTTGCTATTTTTAGATAATCTAGAAAGGGGTAGCATAAAAAAAATAGGGTATAAAATGGAAGAGAAATATTATATATAAAAAACGTCTCTCATCTCGTGACAAGCAAAGATTGAAGAGGCTCGAGATCTTTTGGTTCAATTTTCTATACCTTATTAGGATGGATTAGGGAGAGTCACAATAGCTCATTGTGTTAGTCTCAAATGTGGAAAGGTCATTGTGATTGGAAATTTCAATTACTAAATGATTTGACAGCTTCCTACTCTGTTCTCTATTATTATTAATGAGTCCAATGAAATGTGTTTTTCCTCCTATATTAATTAGTGGCAACTTATGAAGTGGTGGTCAAATTTAAGGAAAAAATGAATGCTCATATACTACCTCATTAAATTTTTACTAAAAAAATTCCATTATTTTTAACAAATTTGTATTTCACTAATTCATGCTTCTAATTATATTAATTACAAGAATAACATATACTTATAAGTCATCCGTCATCGTTTTTGCAAAAATTTAAGTAATGTAAACACTGTTTCATGAATATATCATTAAAGGGGTAATATAGAAAAAATACTTTAAAATATTTAATTAGGGACACATTGATTAATCAATTTTAAAAAAGTGGTGAAAAGAATAAATCAATAGTAACTTTTTCAAAGTCAAATAATTTCTAACGGACGGAGTAGGGAGTAAATTAAAAGAATACAAGTCCTACGCGTCAGACTGGCTGTCTCATGCCCATGACCAGATCTGGTTAGCGTTGTATGGTCTTGATTGTAGTCAATGGTGCAACCAACTGGGTAGTCGGAGTGTGGGCTGGAGTTGGTTGGACCCAAACCCCCAAATGGACGAGCAATTCCGTAACGGGTGGTTATTGATTAACGGGTCACCAGACAACTATTTGGACGGACCTCTTCAGTAAGGGAATTATTCAGCTAACCGAATAAATGCGGCCTGGACACCCGAGGAGTGGGCCTTTTTCCGCATTAGTGTCCCAAATTCCTTTTTTCTTTCTAGACAAAACGATCAATTTAGTTTTAAAGTTTTTATTTATTTATTTTGAGTATGCATGTTTTTTTTAATGTTTTAAATTATTGAGCAATTAGATTATTGGTGAAACCAAAGAAATGCATATGTCGGTAGTGTTATACCTAAAATAATCTTAAGAAAAAATAATAATAAAAATAACTTTAATGAAAATGGTCTGAAAATCTCATTTTTAGAGCAATTAAACCTAATTGGTCATTGATAAAAAGTTATGAGATTTAAAATATATATACGTGTTTTTTTATGGAACTAAATTGATCATTATACCTTCTTTTAAAAGTATTTTCATTACTCCAGAATTTAAAAATAAGTGAGATTCTAAAAAGAATTAGATTTTCAAAATAGAAAGCATTTTATATTTTTCAAAAATAATTTTTATGAAAAAAACACTAATGGAAACCTAATTATACTAAAATTCAACAATAATATTTAAATATACAACAACAAATAGTTTTTTAATTAAATTATAAATCTAATTTATTTAATTAATTTTAAAAACTTTTACTTCAGATGTACATCATTATTAATTTCTTTCTAAAAAAATAAAAATAAAGTCCTTTGATGATTAAACTTTACAGACATTAAAGATTGTAATATGATTTTGTTCTTTTAATTTCTATATTTATAAAAAGTTGATATCTTTATATCATATATATAATTATAGACTATATTTGAATATTTATTGTATTATAAAATTAATGTTCTATTATTAATAAAATTGATTATATTAAATTTATTTCTATTTATACTATTATGAGTTCACACAATCCAAAATAAATTACGAATGGAAGGAGCATTAAAAATTTGAAAAATATATAGTTTTTACGGTTACATTTAAAAAGTACTTTATCCTTTCTTGTTTCACCCTTTAAATTTCAAATAATATTAACAATTTATTTTCTTTCTAAACTTTTAAATAACATAAATTAAAGTTTCTGTTTTCCTTTTTTTGTTAATCCCTTCTCTCCCTCTTTTATAATGTTGATGTTATTGTTAAGCCATGACAAATAAGAAGAGAAATGAAAGATAATTTAAGATAGAATTAATGGAACTTTTGGAATATTTGGAAAGAATACAAAATAATACTTGAAAGTTGAAACCCCAGCCTCCCATTCACTCCCAATCTAAACCCCTTACGTTTGTTTTCCTTTCTTCGCTTTTAAAATCTCCCAGCGAAGGGAAGACAAACCAAGCCCACTCCAAATTGGCAAGCAAGGAATATCTCAGGCGAAGAAAGAACCTCTATGGAGGCTATGACCGAGAAATCGCTGCGTGTAGTAGCTGAAGGTAATTTCTCCTCCTTGATATGCATTTCTTAATGCATCATTCGTTTTGAGTTTTGTTTTTTGTTTGTTTAATTCTTATTGTTAAAATCATTCCCTGATGATGAAGAAGAAGCACTGGTCTCTCCTATTCTTATAAATCATGAATTATTTTGTTCGGTTGGAATTGTTAAGATTTTATATGTATTTGTGATGCGACTATCCATTGAGTTCGTGGGATTGTTTGGAAACCTTGATGAACCAATTCTGAATGGTATGAAGATCATTGGATTGTGATTGAGTATCTTTATCTTTTTCCCACTTATTATACCGCTTTCCGTGTTGTATATTTAGCCTTTTGAGAGCAGGGTTTTATGATATTGTGTCTTTATTTTTGGGTACTTAGAATTCCATTTGTTTCCAAAATCGTTTGATAGGTTAAATGTCCTATAGGGGCGACCATGATGTGATCAAGGAAGTGATACTTATCTTGGTTTCGACCTCTTGAGCTCAGATGAAGGAGATGGTTTTCAATCACTACTTGCTATATTGGTCCTCTTTGTGTAAGGTTTGGTGTTGGAATTCAGTGCCTGTTAGGTGGGTTGGGTGGACAATCTGCTCAAAATCAAGAGGGGTGTGTATAACAGGAATAGATATGTATTGGGATTTCAAAGTGAATTTCTTGTGTCTTGCAATGAGTTATGAGTCATTTTATCTACTTTATTCCAAAGGTTTTATATGCTTATTAACTTTATTAATTGAGATTGATAAGAATATGCTGTACCACACCATCTCTTGGTTCTTCATTAAAGGGTGGAAATAATGAGGATAAATTCATGTATTCATTATTGAAATGTGCTATTGCCCGGATTAACTGTGATTTTTCTTAAAAAAGATAACCCACTTTCTACTTCTAATATCCAAAATCCGTTGCATTTTTTTTTACAAAGTTACCAGTTTTGCGCACCAGAATGTGATGGAGAAGCAGTTCGTTGATCTAGTTGATTGGCTAGAAATAATACATGATTTGTTAGTAGCAAACATTCCCTAGAGCAGCTGCTGCTTCATAGAGCATTATGATGGGCGTTATAGTGGGTTTGAGTGTTTTTTCTCTGGGTGGCAGTGGGGGGCTTGTTTACGAACATGGAACAAAATTTTGCAATCTCCTTGAGCATTCTAGTAACTCTATCTTCATATTCTTGAGGTATCATATGCATCAAAAGGTCATTTAGGCTTATCATATTTCTCCAAATCCTTGCCATCAAACAAATAGCATAGGAGGTTTAGACTAGCTCTAGCTTTAGGGATTTGCCATCTAATTTCTGAATACTCAGGTTCCAAAGCAGATTGCTAATCTGTAAGTGGCGCTACCAATTGGATCTTTCTGATTTACTCCTGCAGTGACCGTTGAATTTTGATTTCTGTGTTTTGTTTAAATTTTAACAGTCATAGCTACTGCCGATGAAATGGAAAGTCCGTATCCAAACTCGGAAGTGGGAATCTTGTTCAATTTAGGGAGGTTAAATCCTGTCCAGCAGATCCATGCTCCTCTTCCTTCATTCAGTTCCCAACTGGAGGAAGTTAGGCAGGTCCCGAAAGATGATCGTTGGAAACTCAATGAAGTTAAGCAAGGCCCAATAGGTGATATTGCACTTGAAGATATAGTCTGGGTAGATTCTTGTTTCGAAGATCCTGATGCATCACAAATTGATTGGAATTCCTGGGATATTTCAAGCCTTGCCTTGAATGAGACTTTCAGTTCCAGAACTGACTTTCCTGCAGCCAGGACAGAAAATAGGCCAAATGAAGCTGTCACTGAAATTTCCCCTTCCAGTGAACAGATAGGAGGTGCAAAGATTTTGGGTACTAGTGCAGGCGGGGATTCCTCAATTACTGAAGGAACAGATGAGAACAATGAAGATCTGCTGATCAATGAACAAGCAGATGATTTTCATTCTGAAATGAACCTGGAAAATGTGTTCCTTCCAACTTGGAATGAGAACCTTGAGAATTTTTTGGACCCTGATACTGAGGAGGGTATGGATTTTGCAGGTTTTGTACTGGAGCAATCAACTGGGGACATCTTCAAGGTTTGGGATTTAGGTGTGCCAGCTGAGGAGGATGAGCTTGTTAATCAGTTAAATAAAGCCATTGCTCAAAGTTCACTGGAGTCATCCACATCAGATATTGATAATTCTGGAATGTTGAACGGTTTGCATGACATAGCCATTGATGATATTATATCTGGATTATCAGACCTTTCTTTGAACCGTCTTCCAATGCAGGAGCCATATCTGAGTGACAAATGACGATGCTGCAGCTCTTAACTTGACCAACTTTCTATGTACATGCTTTTTGGTTGTTGAAGAAGTAGAGCTGGTTTGATCAGAAGCGTAGTTTTACCCAACTAAGGTCATATGTTAACAAGTTTAGCTACCAACTTTTGGTGCTATTCAGATTTTAATTTTCAGTTGGAGCCTTTTGTAGTAACTAATTGACAGATCTACAGTTAGCTAACTATGTATCAAATTCTGAAGTATGCATGTTCTTGGTGAATCAACACACACACTAAGCATGCAATGATTCTGCAATATCCCTGTCCCTGGCATTTTCTTCTTGATTTTGGATATATTTTATAATATTTAATAGAGATAAAGAAGCTTTCTTTTCTGTTCTTGTGGTCAAAAATACTATATTCATATTGTGCCCAAGTCCACTCCACAAAACAGGTTCTGAAACTTCTGATTCACAGGGTAAAGCAATCCAGTTACCAATTGGTTTAGCGGTGGAGATTGAAGTGTTCTTTCCTCTAAAGTCTGGAAAGCCCAGAAGCCAATTTTAACCACAAAACCCTCAGCCCCAGGTTTAAACAATGCTGCAACGGTGTACAATTGTCCCATGGTGGGGTTGTCCTAGGCTGCTGCTGTTCTGGCTAGCATCCAACGGCTGATATGAAAATCTCAGGCTCACATCAAATCCTGGAACTCAATTATGACCGCCAATCAAACAAAAGAAACAGAGAATAGGGGAGATCTTCATTCACGGCCTCATAAATGACCAGCCACTGTTAATTGTCATTTTGTGTCCGTGATGAGAATGATGCCTTATTTTTGTCGAAGAGAAGAAATATCTAAATTTTCACCTCAATTTTGTACAAAAATAAAAAGAATTTTTATGTAAGGTGGGCATAATTCTATATATTTCCACCACTTCCGAAATCTGCCAAGTATGACAAATTATCTTGTCAACATGTCACCTCATCATTGGTGGAGGCATTAGAGCCTCAAATGCGACATCTCTGGTTATTCACTATTGCAATTATAAATGCACTAGTGAAATTTGGCAAAGGGAGACGGAGCTTAAAAGAGGAAGATAAGACTGCTGACGCTGAGGTTAGAGCTAACAGAAAAAAGAAAGAAAAATTATTAAGAATTGAACAATGGCTTCTGCATCTCTTCTCAAGTCCTCCCCTGTTCTTGACAAGTCTGAGTTCGTCAAGGGCCAGTCCCTCCGGCAGTCCTCTGTTTCCCTTGTCCGCTGCCAACCATCGTCTCTTACCGTCCGAGCTTCCTATGCCGATGAACTTGTTAAGACCGCGGTAAGTGCCCTTATCCTAATGCATAATGTAATGTGCTTGCGACATTTGTGTTCAATTCAATTATCTGCCATGAAAGAGTTCTGTTGTAATGAATGAATTTTTACTGTTGTGGATTTTTTTCAGAAAACTGTTGCATCTCCAGGGCGTGGAATTTTGGCCATGGATGAATCAAACGCCACCTGTGGAAAGCGTCTGGCTTCTATTGGCCTTGAGAATACTGAGGCTAACCGCCAAGCTTACAGAACCCTTCTTGTAACAGCCCCTGGCCTTGGCCAGTACATTTCTGGTGCCATCCTCTTTGAGGAGACGCTTTACCAATCCACAACTGATGGAAAGAAGATGGTGGATGTCCTCGTTGAGCAGAAAATCGTTCCCGGTATCAAAGTTGACAAGGTGAAAGCTGTGATTTGAGCATGTTTTGTTTTGGAATTCCACGAAATTGGAAAACAAAAATCCATTAAATTTTGATTTATATGTTGTGGGTTGTGCCAGGGTTTGGTACCACTGGCTGGTTCAAATGATGAATCATGGTGCCAAGGTCTTGATGGCCTTGCTTCCCGCACTGCTGCTTACTACCAGCAGGGAGCTCGTTTTGCCAAATGGTAAGCATAGATGGCTTCAATTGTTTTTACTAATTCCTTGCTATTCGAAATCTTTCAATCTTGATTTTGCATATAACATCCATGAATGATTATTGATTAGGCGTACGGTTGTGAGCATTCCCAATGGTCCATCTGCTCTGGCTGTGAAGGAAGCTGCCTGGGGCTTGGCTCGTTATGCTGCCATTGCTCAAGTTAGTATACCAGAACTTTAATTGAAACTTATAATTAATTAGTTGGGATTACACATTAACTGGATAATGTTTTTCTTTGTTATCATAGGATAATGGTTTGGTCCCAATTGTGGAGCCAGAAATCTTGCTTGATGGTGAGCATGGCATTGACAGGACTTTTGAGGTTGCCCAGAAAGTTTGGGCTGAGGTTTTCTTCTACCTTGCTGAGAACAATGTCCTGTTTGAGGGTATCCTTCTCAAGCCCAGCATGGTTACCGCAGGAGCTGAATGCAAGGAGAAGGTTACTCCCCAGCAAGTCGCTGACTACACCCTCAAACTTCTCCACAGGAGAATTCCCCCAGCCGTCCCCGGAATCATGGTAAGAATTAAGAAGAAGCCTAAATTTCAACATTCCCTTTAATCATTATGATAAAATGTTCTCTGATTTATCAAAATTATCTGTTTCTTTTGCAGTTTTTGTCTGGTGGGCAATCCGAAGTTGAAGCCACCCTAAACTTGAATGCCATGAACCAATCTCCCAACCCATGGCACGTCTCGTTCTCATACGCCAGGGCTCTCCAGAACACCTGCTTGAAGACATGGGGAGGACGCCACGAGAATGTGAAGGCAGCTCAGGATGTTCTGCTTCTCAGGGCCAGAGCCAACTCTCTTGCTCAGCTTGGCAAATACACCGGTGAAGGTGAATCAGAGGAAGCCAAGAAAGGCATGTTCGTCAAGGGCTACACTTACTAAGCCATTGCAGGAGGAACAAGCTTAAGGGATTTGAGGGGATGTTAATAATGGTAGTGAAGACAAGGGTTAATACAAAAAATTTCAGAACGTTTGATGTACTATTGTTAGCCATGGCAGCTTTTTTTGTTCATTTTCTTGTATTTTAAAACCACATAAGAAGCTTTCTTGCTCATGAGATTAGATAGCATATGTATGGATGGCATCATATAACTCTGTAATGTTTTAAACTTGTGGTTGAACAATTTCAGCTTTTCAAAATATTTACTTGGTGCCATTCTTGAATTTTCTTCACAGTTGAAAATTGGTAGGAGGTTCCGTCTTCATACATATGCTGCGGAAGGAATGGGGCAGAAGCATTACATTCCAGAAACAATTAAAAATGAAATTGTACACCAAACTGGCCACTTTCCCCTAAATTCATTTGAAAAATAAAACACACAAATCATTTCCATTAAAAAAAAAAAAAACTTTGATTCATATAAAATTATAACACTCAATCAAATTAGTTCGAGAGGGAGTCAATCCCACAACCCAATCTTAAAAGAGAGGTCAAATCGAACCCAAAGCCATGACAAATTTCCACTTAGAAGAAATGTTTAATTAAACAAACGTATTATTTTCCCAACTATTGAATCACACACCCCCTTAATGCTAATTTACACATTTTTGGGAATACGAACTTCATCCATATCAAAATTTCCATTTAAATGATCTGTTCGATCAAAATTTATGAAACAGTACGTTTCCTCTCTCCTGTTCTTCGCAGATTTTCTCATCTACCACGCCAAATCTGAGCTCTTACCATTTTCTTCTTGTTTATGAAACTTGACTCATCGCTATCGTTTGAAGATAGTGATGAAGAATGTTGACAGAGAGATAATTTTTTGTTTGTTCTGGTATTTGAGTTGATAGAATATTCTATATTGATTAAGTTGGTTGATCAGAATCCGACAGAAATAAATGACAACAGTAAGAAGAATAAGAAAACTGTATCTTCAATCCTCACGAAGTAAAAATTGGTTCAGATACCCTTAACAAGAGTGATCAACCCACGTGAAATGCACGTTTCTGGTGAAGATATCAGCAAAATTCCCCATTAACAAGCTAATATGCAACAATGATCGGGTATCATCTACCACCTAAATGGCACTAGGTTGGATTGGATCCGTCAGAATTTCAGGAAACCTTCCTATTTTGGCAGATATTGAACAGATCTTTGCTCCATAAAAACTGAGAATTCAACATAAACTAACTACATACACAGATGATTGTCTTCCTGCTGTATGAGTTGGGCTAGTAATCCTCGACGGTTGGTCCATTGGTTGTTTTTTTCTCTATTATTATTATTTTTTCCCTCTCTGCCACTCAATCAAGATCCAAACCTTCTAGCAGGAGAGATGAGAGAATCATATAAATGTTCGCATTGGTGTCCCCAGTTTCCACTTGATGTACCAATGTTAATGTCAAGAAAATAACTCAAGACATGTCTGACTGACTACATAATGATGAAAGTGGAACTCAAATCTGCAGCTATAACAGAAGTCCGTTAACAAAATAGATGTAAAACCGAAAAGGGAAAAGAAAAAAATGAAAAAGAAGAACATATACCCAACACATTATTACTATTTTTAAAAGAAAATTGCTAGAACTAGTATTCCATAATCAAAAGAACTTAGTTTCATCCAACGTATTCTGGCATTCTTTGTATTATAAAACTCTCTGGTGAACTGATCAAATCCCAATTGCAAGCTTGACATTAGATATCCCTTAATAATTAAAAAGCTAACAGAAAAAGAAATAAAAAAAGAAACTAACTCATGTTACGAATTATTTAATGAACAAATATTATATATATATATATATATATAAGGTACAATATATTAACATATTCATTTTTCATAGAAATAAATACAAACTATGTTAAAGGACAAGATTACATTGGCTGTCCTAAAAGACGAAAAAGAATATTGAACTGGACTTGCTTTTCCATTTTGATAGCTTGAAGAAAGACGACTAACTCGAGTACCGCAAATATCGACAATTACACCTAAACAGAATACAAATAAAATAAAAACTGGCAAAGAATATAGTAAAGGAGGACATAATGAGACGGAAGGTGAAAATTTGAAGGCAAATCAATCAATTTTTCTGAACTACGTACCTATCACTTCTCGGGCTCTCTTTTAAAAGATGCAACTGGAACCACACTGGGTGATTCATGAGTATTCCCATTTGAGATATCCATTCCCTGTTCCTAAAATAAAAATTACAGAGAAACTTCAGCATTATCTAATTGTTCCTATTTGAATTAAGTTCTAAAGACATAATAATGAAGTTCAGTTTCAAGGGTTTACCTGGTTATTTGAAGGTTGACCGTGTATTCTTTGAGGTCTAGCATTGAGATCAATCAACTTACTCTCCAGGTCTTTTCCATCCATATCCTTTTGTGGCATTGCAACAGGATATGCACAAGGATTTTGCTGGTTCTGATTTTCTTTTGGTCCAAGATTAGATTTCGGATAAGGTTCCCTTCTAGGACCCCCTGGATCAGCGGGCTGCAATCCCACCTCTTCAGAGCGACCAGTTTTATCCCCTGGAAACTAGAGAGAAATGGAAATAAAAGTAAATCTACGGTATTTCAAGAAGGAGAAATAGGTGGAACTGCACCTTAGCAAAATTGACAAACCTCAACTCTTTGCCTTAAGAGGAGATATCGTCCATGAGTTCTTTTTCCTCCAACATGGACCAGCATATCACATTGCAGGCAAAGGGAACTACCATCGACCTCACAGTAAAAGAAAGCTACATAAAGATACGAAGAAACTCCTAATGATGTCTGTCACATAGCTAAAAAAAGTGAAGAGGCGAAGTTAAAATCTGCATACCAGGGGCATTTTCGCATATATCACAGCGTGGAACTTCACTGGGGGCAGCAAGCCCAACTCGCACGTGACGACTGGCAAGCTTGTTACACATATGAACCTGCTATGGCCATTACTCAGAATATGAGTCCAAGGACATCCACACAAAACTCAAGAAGTTGGAGGTCCCAATGTACAGCAGCTATGCAAGAATAATGACTGCTATTTCTTCACAATGTTTCTCAAGATTTCAAAATAATAATATGTAAAAAAATATAAAAAATAATAAAGACAGTGCTGAAACAGCTGCAATCAAAAGTTTGCTGGGATTGTCCAGTCATATGCTGTGTTCAGTAATCAATCTACATAAATTCTAAAACACTAAGTTTAGACCTATACTCTCTATAGCACACTCCTTGTGTCCAAGATTGAATATCATGCTTCATTTTTTTGATATGTCAAAATAAATATATTTTTCTTGTAAAAACATTAAATATGACGACTTATCTATTCCTTTTAGTTTTTATACTAAATGAATATTCAATTTGGGAGATGGGAGTGTTTGATTTTTTACTTGATAAGAGACAGTTGTAAGAACATACTAGGATCTTAAGTTCTAATCCACTTTCCCCTTGAGATTATATTATCAACATTGGTCATCAAAATTCAGAACCAGTCACGACCTGCTGCCATTCTGGCTCAAGGACATGTAAAACGCACACGTGCATATGGATTTAAAAGAAAACTACCCCATATATATCCACATGTATATGCTATAATGTTGGTCAAGATGATCCTAACAAGAGATTTTACATATATCCCCCTAGGAGATGCAGATGCCCAAAAAAGGTAATTTTTATTGAAAAATAGAATTAAATCTTACATAGAATGGAATTAATTTTTCAAAGGAACCTAGTATAGATTAACTGCAAATTAGCCGCATCCCAAAGGAAATTTCTTATTAACTGAAAATTTCTCATTAAACTCATATTATATATAAAAAGAAAAATCTTTTTGTTTTGTTTCATCTGTTTTATCGAGTACCATGAGTTTCGACTAAAAGCCTAAGGACTCCTATATTTCTCAGATTTAGAATGACCAACACAAAGGTCAGATGGTAATATGAATTTCCAAACACCATCAGACAGGATGAAGCAGTTTACTGTTGCCTTCGAATAAATAAGACCTCTATCTCAACAATCTAAAGCGAGACTTTTGTCCTTCGTTAAAACTATAAGCAGAGATGGACAATATTTTAGCATCTCTTGCAGTGCCAGATAGCATAAAGAAATTAACTTTTTTTCCCCCTTTCACAACTTTCCCACTCCCCAAACAATAATTAGATCCATGATTCAAGAACTCACCAACAGAACCTATAATTAATTCCAGCGATCTCCTTCGTAGTCATCAATTTATGTACATTTGTAAACATGAAATTAAAAAAATAAAATTTAAGTAACGAACAAAGTGACCTTGTCGTCACAGGAGGAGCACAGAGCAGCCTCGTCGGCGGCACAGAAAAGAATAGCAGCAGCGCTCTCGCATACGTCACAAATCGTTCTCATTATCTTATCACCGATAGCTCCAATCCTCTCATCATCACCGCCAACAGCGGTCTGTGGCCGCCATGACTCACCGCCCTAGTACTCCCCGATATTGAAAGAAAATGGAAGGGGGAAATAGTATAACTAACAACAGAAGGAATTTATTGCGTTGAAATGGAAGAGGGAGATCGTGGCGAAGGAGAAGGAGAAGGAGAAGTGAAGAGACACAGTCGGTATGCCTGCGTCCTACTTGCTGCCTGATGTCTTGGAGCAGTGGAGCATATCGACGCCGAGGAAACCCATCATTTGATATTCAGCCAACGGATGTTTGAATTTACTTCTATGCCCTCTACCTGTGGATTACATTACACTGCAAATTTGCACTCATTGGCACAAGACTAGAGGATAATGTTTCGGCTAATGTGATAGCATTAGATCTTTCTTCTTTTTCTTTTTAATCTTTTTGGATAGTATAAACTAAGAAAAGAAAGACCTTCGGGAATCTTAATTAATAAATATTTCCTAATTAAATATCTCGTATTAAAACTAAATAAATACAATTAAAATAGTATACAAAACAATAATTTTATCTTAAAACTTAAAATCTTACTTCAATAACAAATTAAAGTATGTAAAAAGATTAAATTAAGTATCATTATTATATTTTATCTTATATAACTTCACATATCGATCGTTGAGTCACTCCTTTGAAGATACAATTAAACTGTATCTTTGGTTTAACGAGCCCTACCAATAAGTAGCTTCGAAACCATAGATGGAGAATCATGAACATGAAAACACAATCTAAACAAATCTATCCAGCAAAAAAAAGAAAAAAGTTTGACCAACTTCACGATTAAAGTATTTTTTGAATAATAATAATAATAATAATAATAAGAGTTATTTTACTATTCAATTTTTAAACTTTATTTTTTTTGAAGTTTTGATCATTAATTTTTTCTTTTAACATTTACCATCCCTAAAATTAACTTCAAAATTAGATGATTTTTTTAAAAGAATTCATTCAAAATGATTAAAATGTCCAATCATAAATTATTTAAGAAAAATAAAGATCAAACAAAAATTTTAAGAACAAAGTTTTCGAAAAAATAAAATTTGAGAATTAAATTGTACAATAACTAATAATAATAATAATAATAAAAGTAGGTCTAAAATCAAATGATAAATTGTGGAGTGCAGAAAAGGGAATCAAAATAGCAAAGATGAAAGGGGGACAGGCAGGTCCAACAGGGTACCTTCGAGAAAGTGTGCGTGCTTGGCTATTTAGGAAGAGCAGTCAGTACAGTGGGCCCACACGCAAAGGGGATATGTTAGAAGAAAACAGATGTCCCTGAACCCAAAAACACAAAAGAAAAAGTATTTGTGGAGATTTTGGGTATCTGATCTGTGGGGCCCGGTTCGGCTCACCGGCTCAATCTTGGCCACGAGTTTCAAAGGCAAAAAAATTGGCTGTCAATGAAAGCAACCTTCCTCTAATTCCTGGCCATCGGTTTTGCGTTCTCTCTGGTCCCCTCCTCTCCGCGCTTTCTTTTCTGGGGAAAATTCCTCTTCTGCTGGCTTTATAATCATACCCGTCATCATAATTCAATGAATTAGAATCATAAGTTTTTATAATCATTTCAATATTTTTTTTGTTTGTTTTTCCTTCTTCTTTCGAAAGTTTGTATTCGAAAGTATTTTATTTTTTTCTTTTTTTTTAAATTATACGTGTTAATTCTTTACTCTATATAAAAAGAATAAGTCGTGTAATTTGGCTTTTAATTTATATTATCAAATTATATTATTAGAGTTAATACAGTTTGAATTTTATTTATGATGATTATTATTATTATAAGTTTGTGAAACGTAAAATTTTATAATTTAACTACCCAACGTAAAGTATATTTATATGTAAAAATGGATTTGTTCACATATAAAATATAAATATTCAATTCAGGTGGAAAAGGTATTAGATTTTTTTAAAAGAAAATGTAATTTGGAGTGGAAGAACTCTTCTTGTTCCCTTGGGCTGGCAATTTCCTTGGAAAATTGTGATATGGATTGGATTCATATATTTACATACGTGCTTTGTAATTTATATTAAATCATATTATAATAATTTCTCAATAAATTTATGAATTTAGTGGTGGAACTCATACGTAATATCACTCTTGATTTTTTTTTTCATTTGTTTAAATTAAAATAAACGATAAGGTTTATGTATAAAAAAATGAACAGAGACCAATATCAGAAATTTTCAATTCCCTTTGACACAAGTTGCATCAATGATTCAAGCTTGCATCAATAAGTGGTTCTATAATCTTTTAGAGCATTTGTGTTACGTTTATGTTACACCAATTTTAAAAAAAACTTACATATTCCTGAAGTTTTAATGATCTTTTAAAACTTATTTTTTAAAATCAATTACGAGTTATAATTAAATATTTTATTAATATAATATGACAACGTAATAATTAATTATGTAAATAAAAAAAAAAAATCCAAGCCCGTTACATGGGTGAATGTACTTGTTGTACTACTATCATTTATCAGCTTATTTAAGGATCGACTCATTGCTCAATTTTCTGTAAGAATGGGATTATCCCATAATTTTTCTTTTGCTTGGGTATCCAAAATAGTGTTCAAAATTCAAAGTCAACAAAATAGGAAGATTGGACTTGGACTTGAAAAAATCATATCTGGTAGGTAGGAAAACGAGAGTTAGGTCTGGTCCGCCAAATTGTTAGTAAGCCTTCGGTTGTTGAACTAAATTTCCTTCACGGGCCATATTGATTTCAGCCCAGTAGGCCATGGGGAATGGACTATATAAATACATCTGCATTTCATTTCTTTTCTATTAATATAAAAACCCACATAATATCCAAGGAATTTTCAATAATTATTGTATAAAGTACATAATAATGAAATTAAAAATATAAATATACTTTAGAAAAAGTAATGTAATGTGCAGCCCCAAAACACCTTAAAATTAATATTTTTTTTTCAAAATTAAAAAAAAAACAAAAAAAGAAATACTTACTTGTAATCTCAATTGCTTTTTATAAAAAATCAATTAATTAAATTCATATTATTTAGATTGTTTTTTTTAATAAAAAAAATCAGTATGAATTATTACAAATATTTTAAAATTATATTATATATCAATTCTATTTTTTGCATCGTTATATTTTAAAATGTAATTTAATAATATGTTACCACTGTTCTATTCGTTTAAATAAGTTGAATGTTCTTTTTATGTTATGGTTTTTTTTTTTATACTAAGAAATATTATTATTACTTTTGAATTATTTTTTAGTGTATAATAAAACTAAAAATAAAAATATAATTAAAAAAATTCAATATGCCATTTGCACCCTTAAGATATAAAATATATAAATATTCTTTTTCCTTCAACTTTCAATAAATAATAATCCAAATGAACCTTAAATTTTTTTTTCTTCTATATTCATATGCAGATATTATATAACTTATTTTTTAGTAATTAAAATGTAAATATAGATATTTAATTTTGATAGAAAGATATTCTTTAAACTCAAAATCTTTATATAAGAACTCTAATTAATATGTATTTTCTAAAAAAATGAAGAAAAAAAATCTTTCATTCATTATCTTTCCAAAAAGTATTTTATTTGCTAAATAATTGGATTTAGTCCTTCTTTCTTTCTTCCCTTTTTAATAAATGAAGTGGGCACTTGGTACTCACCTAAAATATTTAGATTTTATTTTTGGAAAAACTAGCTTGTAAAATCTAATGAAAGGGGGCGGGAGTATTTATAAAAATAATTGGGTAAAAATATGAAAGTCTTTTTGAAAAAAATATATTATTGATCATCCATTCATCTTTAATTAATTAATTTTTTTAAAAGAAGATAAAAGAGATTTGTATGTTGTGTGAATTTATTGATTTTTTAATATTTTAAAAAATTTTAATTGATTATTTTTAATTTATTTTATAGTTTTGTCCAATAGTATGGTGACACTTGGCAACTAGGCCTAACTAAGGATAGTTTCAACATGACACGTTAGAATAGAATCAAACTTACACCCTTTTATAGTATTAACAAATCATTTATCACTTGCAAATGTTATATGTACATAACGAAAGCACATTCCCTCACTCTAAATGATAAATTCGTTATCTTTTTTTAAATCAGTGAAGGACTCAAGCCAATTGAATACGAACACAACATTAAATATTTCATATATATATAATATTTTTAAACGTAATTATTTATGTCATCTAAATTACAAATTTTTTCATTGGTAATGAATTAGAGATAAGTCTAGTGGATGGAGTGACGAGCGCAGAATACAAATATCGAATTCGAATCCCACCAATATTCTCGTAAATTAGCAGAATGTTGTCCCTTAAAACCCAACAAAAAGGGGATACAATTTAAATATTAAAGACAAAGAAAGATATTTTTGGAGCTGAGAAAATATTTGTTTTTTTTCTTTAAGTAGAAATGTTAGGTAGACCTACAAATATGAGTTTGTTAAATGCAACCTGAGTTCGTTAGATGGTAGCTGTTAGCCGTTAGCCGTTAGGCATAAACCTAAATTCGTTAAATTGCCCAACAACCAGTGGGATTTCCCCCATCTTATCTGGCCCAACAAATTCGAAAACTTTTGGCCCAAAATGTCATTACACATACAAATTAGGGAAACGCTGCAATTATTAATTTAGTAATTAAATTGAAGTGTTGGAGGCTCCTTTTTTGAGTTTGATAGTTGAAAAGTCGCGTGTCATTTCACACGTTTGTGTGAGAGGAATTATTAAAGTCAAAGCATTCATTATTTTCTTAATGCAAATTGGCTCAACAAGCCAATTTCTCTTCACCTTTGTGGTAGGTGAAGTTGATTTTTCATGCTTTCTTGGTAAATTCAAAGTGCATTTGTGGTTGAATCTACAAATTCTTTGTTGATAAAATTTCCAATCAATTGTTAAAATACCTTTTCATTTTTTAGAGGTGTTCGGTTAGTTCACATGCATTTTGATATTCTACTTATTTAAGAGGGTATTGATGTGATTCGAACTTAAGACTTATGGTCTTTTCGTTCGCTACTCCACTATTAAAATGCCTCTATAGAAACTTTTCGTTTTCTATTTAACTACCCAATGACTATGCTTTTATGTGAAACAAATAAAACTCACGCTTTGAATAGGATATAAATTATTATTTACATTTAGTCATGTTTAATGAAATTACAATATTTACCGTGTCATTAATGTAGTTAGTGTGAGATTACCAGAGAATGAAATGGTTATTGAAACTTAAATTTCCAAATATATGGATTTTACAAAGTAGACATTCAATTGTCTCTATAGGGACATTTCAATGAGTGGAGTGGTGAGCTCGTAAATCATTAGTTTTTAGTTCGAATCTCACCAACACCTTCTTGAATAAGCGGTATGTCGAGATGCATGAAAATTGATCCGGACACCGCTAAAAAAAAAAAATTTTTTTTTTAATAGACATTCAATTACAAATGATAACCAAAACACAAATTCGAATGAATTGAGTAAAATTCATTTGGCGGACAATTTATTTTTAAATGTTTGTGAATTGGTGAATGAATTTTTTTTTTACATTAAATATACTATGAATACTCTTTTTTTAAAAAAATATTCTTTAAAAAATGGTTTTCTTTTTTTTTAAAAAATTTTGAATGTATATGTATATCATATGAATTAATATTTTGTTTATGATTATAATTCTGATATAAAAAAATATACATAAAAGAAATTCAACGAGTTTTAATAAAATTGGAATAAACGACTCATTTAAATGACAATTTTTATTTTGGGATCATATAAAATTGATGGCAATGAGCGACACCCTTACCTTCCCCTTTGCATTTTCTATCACTTTCCAAGACTAAAAAAACGTGTTGAGAAAAAATAAGTGTGGATTTTAATTTTTGTAATAAATAAATTAATTGTGCAAATGAAATTAATTTTCATCCAAATAAATTTAAGCCGTTCGTCCATTAGGACCATTACCAAATGAGGGACCAAAATAGAAAAGACGATGATTACATATTCTTCAGAAATTATCATCCAGTCCCGTCACCACCGTACAAAAGATGCGATAAGTTGTACACACTATACATCTACTGATTTAAATGCTTCGCACTTCATAAGGTCATTCCAAAGGACCATTGGGATTTACTCAAGTCATCTAGAATCTTCTATACCGTCATTAAGATTAAAATTATAACATTGTGTTAAATTTAAGATTTATTTATATTATGTAGATTTCATTTTAAAATTATTCCATTACATCTTGGATGCATTGTAGTACTCTATTTATTAATTAATTACCCTTTCAGCCTTCAGCCTTTCTATTGCCGGTGGAATTTTCTGAGACACCACAAATCATAATGGAAGGGCATCTTTTCCTTGACTTTTAACGCTGGTTTTGACTTATGATCACACTTTGTTTACTTTCCAATTGATCAACGCGTCTTTCTATCTCTAAGTAATACTCCCTCTTTCGGTTAAATGTCATTTTAATTTATTATAAAAAAAAATCGATTAATTTAAATTATTATATTATTTTAAAATTAACATAATTTGTAGTGAGACTATGCATCAGTAGATATTAATTCCGTAACCCAAAAAATTGTAAATGGAAATCTCTTCAATTAATGAATTTGTAATCGAAACTTTAACTTGAGGATATTTATATATATATACACATGAAAATGTTATAAAGTATATTGTTAAATTTGTAATAATCGAAATTAACGATTTTTTTATTTAAAAAAAATAATAAATTTAATCTAATATCCCTAAGGTTTAGTTTATTCCTTTAGGGTATAATATTTGAAACATATTTACAAAAAATAATTTTTTATTGAATATTTTATTTTTTAAAAATAAAATCAGATGTTGATAGTTAACTTTAATTGTTAGAGACTTAACTGTATACTTTGTAGCATTACTCTCTCTCTCTCAATTCAATTCAGAACATCGTAAATTGAAAATCTAACATTTTAATTTTAAAAATAATTTATTGTACAAATATTATTAGTTTGATTCTTTAATTATTAATATAAATGAATAAAATATTTTATATTAGAACTTGGGAAATAAAAATAAAAATAAGTAATATTTTATATACCTTAATGAAAATGTATGTTAAGATATATTTATATACTAACTTTTGTCTTCTTCTTTGTTTAAAGAAAATTAATTTTAATGAATGCAATGTCAACATTTATTCCTCAATTATAGGACCACCAATATGGTCCCAATTAGGGGTGGGGTGGGACAATTATTTACTCACATGTCACTTTTCATTCCCATGGTCCCTTTTTATCCCTTTTGTCTTGGTATGTTCATGACTTCATCCTTTTCCAGCTCCAAATACTCATGAATATGTTCTACCTTCTACTTTGGACTGAATCGTAGAAGTTGTTGACAAGATTTGAACTCAAGATTTTTAATTTTCACGTTTGTTAATTCATCTTTTTTTTTTTAACACTATCCCTCCCCTTATCCTTTGTGTATCTATCCTCATTGTATTTCGAAGTCACGACTTTCCGATCCCAATCCACCTATTGAACTATCACCAAAGGGACAACAACCTTCTTAATTCATACATTAATAAAACAGGAGAATTAAATTCATAATTATAATGCTTCTTCCATTATAGTTGATGATCTTTTGTTACCCAATTGTATGTCACTTCCCGTTACACCAGTAGAAATTTAACATATGTCCTTAAAAGATAAGGTTCCCTTAGGTTTAGTTTATCTTTTAGATTTTAATATTAAATTATATTAAAAGATAATAATTAAAGATTACAAATCAGATTTTTATTAATATTTTATTAGTATAATATGGAGTGGCATACAAATGTATAACAAGAGATCGAACTCTTCCATCAACATTTATAAGTCATTTAGACTGACTTTTCTTGTCACTTAGAAGTCATTGTTCTTGTTTTATTAGATATTTAACTATTTGTTTGTTTTTTTTTTTTTTACTATATTACCTTTGTCTTCTTTCTTTTTTCTAAAACAATATGACCCTAACTTTACCAAAATAACCACTAGCAACTTATAAATAGTGATTGAGAGAGTACATTCTAAGTCATAGATTAAATATTTCTTCCCCTCGTTTTAAAACATAAGTCGTTTTCGTCTCTTTTATCTGTCTAATAATATAAGTAATCCTGTAATTAATAATGCATACTTGTTATATTTTTTTCATTCTTACCCTCCCTTAAATATCCTCTTTAACTTATTGTAAAGAAATATAATTGCAGTTGCAAATATGAGAGATAAAGGATATTTGAGACATAACAAATGTATATTTATTATTTTTGAATTCATGAGAAATGGCGACTAACTTTATTATTTTTGAATTCATGAGAAATGGCGACTAACTTCGTATATTGTAAAACGAAGTTAGTGATGTTATTTCCTCAATCAAAACATCAGTGGAATATTGTAAAACATTTTAACCATAAGAATGTTATTACATTTTTCTTATCATATCAAACCAGGAAAACTACCCGTGAAATATGCGGAAAATAATAATTGTATAAGGTATGAAATAACAAAATTAAAAATTATAATATATTTATGAAAAGGTAATTTGACACGTCATCTATTCAAATTAAATTTTCTCTAAAAAAAAAAAAACAAAAATAATCATGTATAATTTTCAATTACCTTTTAGAAAAACTCAATTTAATTAAATTCATATCCCCTCGATCACCATTTATAAGTCAGTAGAGTTAACTTTTCTTGTCATTAATTATTAAGTCAATGTTGTTATTTTATTAGATAGTTGATTGTATTCCTCCCTTATTACCTATATATTATATATCCATCTCTCTCTCTTTCCAAAACTCTCTTTTACTTTCATATCTTGCATAAAGGACATTTTAGGAAATTTTTTTTTTAAATTTTCATAAAATGACGGTTTATGACTTATAAATTGTGTCTGAGAGAGTATTAGTTAATATGTTTTTTTTTAAGTAAAAAATATCATTATGATTTCTGATAGATATTTTCAAATTATATTGCATGTTAAGTCTACTTTTTTGAATCACTATATTTTTTTATTGTTATTTAATAATAGGAAAAATGACCAATTTGGTCTCATTTTATTTTGATCATGTAGGTACATATCATTTTTTTTTTAATCTTTTAAGGTCTCATAACCTCTTTTTTTTTTTTTTTTTTTTTGGCTATGTAGTCCATATATATATATATATTTTATCTTTTAAGGTCACATAACATTTTATTAATAACCAATTAGATCTTATAACTTTTTTTTTTTAACCATGCAGGTCCATTTATATTTTTTATATCTTTTAAAATCTTATAACGTTTTATTATTTTTTGACCTAGTTGATCATCGATAAAAAGTTATAGAATCTATTTGATCATTGATAAAAAGTTATAACGAATATCAATTATGGATTTAGGTATCAAAATGGCCAAAATATGCTATCTTGATCGAAAAATATATCAAAATGGGATCAAAAGTATTAATTTAGATGTTTGAAAGTTGTTTGAATACTTAATTGATAGAAGAAAAAAAAAATACCAATATTAACTTTACACGTAATTTTGGATATCAAATTGATCAAACTCCTTGATATAAATCAAAGCATTCAATGCAAAAACAAACAAATAATTCGAAAAAAGAAACATGTCATAAAGTGATAGCAAAAGTACAATCCTTTTTGGGGACATTCGGTAAAAATTGGAACATATCCGAAACAGATAAATCCAAGATACTATTATAGTTGAAATTACTTGGTTCCTGTAAAGACGTTAGTCCTTGAATGGTACCAAGTATTATTATTGGATTCCCTGGACAACATTAACCTCTCCCAGGGAAACGGTGGCGTTGATCACGGATCGCATCAAGCCTCAGAAAATGGTTATGAGTACCCGTGCCATTTTGTCGGTTAATTGAATCGACTTCCAACTACTTAACAGCAGCACAAAAATGACACATACAATTTTTTTTTTTATCCCATCCACCCCTCCTATATTATTTGAGGATTGACATTGACATTTCACCTGCCCTCACGATATATTGAACTCGAGACTTTCTGTTTCCAAATGTTAATACGATTTATAAATCGATTTTGTTAATATCAAAGTAATTTTTTTCTTCAAAATGTTTTCATGAAAAATAACATTACGAAAAGAAAAAAATATTTATGAAAAGAATAAGTAATATTAAAAAAAAAAATAAAATATTCGTTAAACTATCGGTAATGACTTATAATTAAGAGAAAAAAAAGAGTTTAAATAATTTATAAATTAGGGTCGGAGAGTGTATAAATTAAATTACAAAAATATAGTACGCTCATGTAAGTTTATACAATCTCGACAAATAAATGTTATCCAGAGTAAATGACAGAAATGATAAAACAACATAACAAAAATATGCTAATATAGTACATAAACAATAGAACCTGTCTGCAAATAAATAACTCAAATCCACTGAATTTACAGAGTATCTTTAAGATAAGATTGTTCCCACACAACGTATCGGGTTACAGGAACAAGAGTCTCCCAAGATAGAATTGGTTCGTTTCTTTAAGTTGGTACAGAACTTTTAATAGAGACATACGAACATAATTATGGAAAAAATGCATAAATGGAGGAGAAGAAGATGTAGAGGGTTTTTTTTTTTTTAATGTTCTATTTTTATATTGTATATTTTCTGTAAATATAAAGAGTTTTTTATAGGAAAAATTTCCATGAAATGAAAAGACATAACTTTAAAAACAATAACTACAGCTTTTGAATTCGAAAAGAAAAAACATAACTTTTTACCTGAACAGACACACCACTTCTCATTCATTACTAAAATAGGTTCCAACAATCCCCCACATGAATGAAAACTTCAGATGTCTCCCTAGGCTTGTGTATGTATGCATGAAAATGCATTGTGCGATTATTTTACGAGAATTAATTGTATCGGGTTAGATAGCTGAAACTTTGAACTTGCTCTAGTGAGACTTATCGGACTTACAGCTAATCGGTAGAACAATGTCTTTGAACTGTCAACTTTAATGTAAGTCTAGACAATAAGAAACACACAATTTTTTCTTTCCAGAATTGGTTCTCACTGTTATGTTCTTTCCGGCCATGAACACAGCCTGATTTCACGAGTGCTTTAGAGAATCAGCCTTGTCAATTCTTACAGAAGCGGCCACACTTCCACTCGCGTAGGTGATTTCTGAATTCACTTTAACCAATTCAGAATCATTAGAAGTCTTAACTTAGCCTGTCGATTTTGTATTGTTGTGACAGAAATGGGTAAGAGTTTAACGATACTTCTAATGGTCAACCATAACTTCGTTTTCCCTTTGAACGTAGATCTTGGGATCTCCAGTCAATTAGGTAGGGTTCCGCTATAATGACTCAAAAAGGCCTTAGCCCTATTCCTCTTGAAGTTCTTTCAACTGCCTCTCTAGTTAAATCTTTAGTTAATGGATCAACAATATTTTCTTTTGATTTCACAAAGTCTATTGTGATAATCCCACTAGAAAGTAGTTATCTAACAGTATCGTGTCTTCGACGTATATGTCGAGACTTACCGTTATACTTAGACATTTCTTACTTTGCCTATAGCTTCTAAATTGTCATAGTGTATACAAACACCTAGTACTGGCTTAAGCCGACTAGGAATATCTTCCAAAAAAAAAATTCGAAGCCATTCTGCTTCATCACCGACTTTGTCTAAAGCAATAAATTCTGCTTCCATGGTGGAACGTGCAATACACGTTTGTTTGGATGATTTTCAAGACACTGCTCCATCCCCAAGTGTAAACACATAACCACTCATTGATTTTGTATCGTATGAACCGGTAATCCAATTTGCATCACTATATCCTTCAAGTACTGCAAGATATGTAGTGTAGTACAAAGAGTATTTCTGAGTATGCTTCAAATAACCCAGTACACGGTACATAGCGCTCCAATGATTTTCATTTGGATTTGCCGTAAACCTACTAAGTTTACTTACCGCACAAGCTATGTCTGGTCTAGTGTAGTTCATGACATACATTAACTACCTAATACACTTGCATACTCCTTTTGATTGTTTCCTTCACCAATATTTTTAGCAAGTTGTAGATTAACATTTATCGGGGTTTTCACTATTGAAATACCTAAATTCTTATACTTGTCAAGAATCTTTTCAATATAATGAGATTGTGATAAAGCAAGCCCTTTGGATGTTCTTTGGATTTTAACTCCTAAGACCACATCCTCAAATTTACTTGCGAACATTTGTTTGGTAGTCTTGACAATTTCATTATTGTTGCCCACAATAAGCATATCATCTACATACAAACACAAAATAACAAAACTTTTACGAATATGCTTAACATATACACATTTATCACATTCGTTATATTTAAAACCATTCGATGACATAGCTTGATCGAATTTTGCATGCCATTGTTTTGGTGCTTGTTTTAGGCCATATAATGACTTAATTAGACGACATACTTTCTTTTCTTGTCTAGGAACTATAAACCCTTCAAGTTGTTCCAAATAAATTTCTTCTTCCAAGTCTCCATTTAAAAGAACGGTTTTAACATCCATTTGATGTATTTCTAACCAATACAAAGCCACTATTGCAATTAACATCCTTATAGAAGTAATTCTACTAATAGGCGAATAAATGTCAAAGTAATCTAGACTTTCAAGTTGCCTATAACCTTTTATTATAAGCCTTGCTTTGTATTTATTAATAGTACCGCCTGCCTTCAGTTTCTTTTTAAAATCCACTTACATTGTAATGGTTTACTATCTGGAGGTAAATCAACCAATTCCCACGTATGATTAGACAGAATAGAATCAACTTCACTATTGATAACTTCCTTCCAAAATGGAGCTTCAAGGGAAGTTACGGCCTCGTTGTAAGTTCGAGGTTCATTTTCTAACAAATAAGTTAGAAAATCAAGCCCAAAAGACGTAGACGTCCTTTGCCTTTTACTATGCCTAGGTTCATCTTCTATAGTATTACTTTTTGGTGTAGTTTCTCGAGGTCTCTTATCCACTGATTCATATACTTTGTTATCAAGAAAAATATCCTCAAAGAATATAGCATCCCGTGATTCTATAACCGTATCAACATGTATATATGAAATCTAAGATTTATGTATTAGAAACCGATATACGTTACTATTAGATGCATATCCAATAAAAACACAATCCACAGTTTTCCGTCCAACTTTCACCTTTTTAGGTTTAGGAATCGCAACCTTAGCTATAACTCCCCCACACTTTGAGATATTTCAAATTAGACTTTCGACCTTTCCATTTTTCGTAGGGAATTTGTTGTGTCTTTTTGTGAGGTACTCTATTTAAAATAAAATAAGCTGATAAAATAGCTTTCCCCCACAAAGTCTGAGGTAAATCAGAACTATTTAACAAGGTATTCATTGTATCCTTTAGAGACCAGTTATTCCTCTCGGCTACACCATTTGATTGTGGTGTATAAGGAAGAGTAACTTGGTGTATTATACCAAACTTAGAACAAATTTCCTCAAAAGGAAACTCATACTCTCCTCCTCTATCACTTCGTATTATTTAGATCTTCTTATTTAATTGAGTCTCAACCTCAAATTTATAATTTTTGAATGCATTTATTACTTCATCTTTATTACTAAGTAAGTAAAGATAACAATATTTCGTGCAATTATCGATAAACGTGATATAATAAAGTTTTCCTCCTCTTGACGGAGTACTTTTCATATCACCAATATTAGTATGGATCAAATCCAAAGGGTCGATAATCCTTTTCTCGATTGAATTAAAAGGAAGTTTGGCATACTTAGACTCAATGCATACTTGACATTTTTCTTTAGGTCAATCAAATTTAGGTACCAAATCCATATCCATAAGTTTCTTTATGGATTTGTAATTAACATGCCATAAATAAGATGACTCAATCAAATAAGTAGAAGTAGATGCATTTTCATTAATAGCATTCTTGGAAACAACAATCATCACGTTCATTTTGAAAAGCCCATAACTAAGATAACCTTTTCCTATGAACATTTACAGAACAAACTTATCAGAAACAAAGTCTAGTTTGAAGCCTTTCTTGCTAAGGAGTGAACTAGACACCAAGTTCTTGCGGATGTCGGGTACATGGAGCACATTAGTCAGGGTTACCAACTTTCCCAAGGTCATCCTCAGAACAACTTGGCCAACTCCTGCCGCCTCTGAAGTAGAGGAGTTCCTCATGTACAGCTTTTCTTCATCCAACAGGCGAGTAAGATGAGAACATCGACCTATTGGCACATACATGGTGTGTTGCTCCGGTATTGACCCACCATTCCTTGGGATTTCCAACCAGATTACACTCATAAATCATAGGAACTAAGTTGATGTCATCAACTCCACTAGCAATTTATGCTTTTCTCCTTGTGTTAATACAGTATCGATTGGATTCATAGCACCAACTGGAGTCATTGTACCAACAGAAGGTACAGATATGGATGCCGTTTCTGTTTACAAAAAATAGAAATAAGTAAATTTGTACAAAAATGTAATGAACTATCTTAAACAAAAATATAGATATATTTAAGATACAATTAGAATACTCAAATAATTTCCTTAAAAAGATGGTAGTATTCTGAACAATAACCAGTATAAATATTAATAAACAGATAAAATACTATTGTACTATAGATGCTATTATATTGCAAAATATGTATATTCTAAATATTTTAAAAAAAACAGTAATATTATATTCTATTATAATATTATAGCAGAAAACAATAAACTGATTATTATTATTTATAAGTGATCACAATAAACTAATTATAGTACTTTACTG
>JAOXNR010000022.1:10440378-10468786 GCA_028571225.1 Parsonsia alboflavescens
AGAAAAAAATAAACTTATTATTATTATTTATAAGTAATCACAATAAACTAATTATAGTACTTTACTGATTATTCTATGTTTATTTCTAATTTCCTACACAATCACTGTGTATGTTAGCCTGAGTAAATAATTTTTTTTTTTTAATCACTATCAGAAAATATCAGAAAGTATGATTAAAAAAAAAAAAAAACGTATATCCTGTATATCGATATACAAAAAATAAACGACAAAGACAGAAAATAAATTAATAGACAGAAGCAGAATTATGATAAACTATTATGTTTATCCTATTATCTTGCATTGGCTTGCTGTCATAAAAATTAATAGTTATATGTGTATGTTGTTTTTTGTCATTTATTTTCTTGTTATTCAGTATGTATAGTTTTAATCTTTGTTAGGCTTTGATATCCAAACAATTTTGTTTTAAAATCATGAACCCCAGTAAATGACAGAAATTATAAAACAACATAATAAAAATATGCCAATACTGTACATAAACAATAGAACCTATTTGCAGATAAATAACCCGAACCAACTGAATTCATGGAGTGTCCTTAACATAAAATTGTTCCCCCATAACGTATCGGGTTACAGGAACAAGAGTCTCCACGATAGAACGGGTTCGTCTCTCTAAGTTAGTACAGAACTTTTAACGAAGACCTACGAACACATTCTTAGAAAAAATCGTACAAACGGAAAAGAAGAAGATGTAGAGTTGTTTTTTTTTTTTTTTATGTTCTATTTTTATACTATATATTTTCTGCAGATACAAAGAACTTTTTATAGGGAAAATTTCCATAAAATGAAAATATATAACTTTAACAACAATAGCTGCAACTTTTGAATTTGAAAAGAAAAAATTAACTTTTGAAATATAACTTTTTACCTGAATAGACACACCACTTCTCATTCATTATTAAAATAGGTGCCAACAATACATTTATGAATTATACTCATGCAAGAATTTAAATCTAGAGATTGACCTGACAAGAAAACAAGCGGCAGAAAAATGAAAAGGTACCGAGAACTTTGTTACATTTTATAAATACAAAGTACTATAACTATTTAGAAGTTTTTCAAGTTCTATGAAATTTATCTATGTTGATGATTTTAAAAACTATTCTAATCCTTTGGTTCGGAACTGAAAATTGTATTTAATCAAAATTTATTTGTAAAAGTTACAACTTTATCGTTCAGTAAAATCTTTGTAAGTCAATGTAAAACATAAAATTAAGGACGTTGTAATTCTATCATTAACAAGATAGGGCAATATCAAACTTTAAATTTAAAAAGTAGTGAATAAAAATAAAAATGAATGTTTATATTAGATACTTGAGTAGTGAATTTCAAAGATTTGAACATTTTAGATTTCCCCGACCCCCCTCCTTAAAAAAAAAAAATTGTCCGTCTCGAACATCCCAAATTGGAAGAGATAAATAAAACGTTATTATGTTATTTGATGGAATAAAATGATTAGGACAGTATTTTTATTAAATTAATCTAAATTTATACTTATTTGTTTTCCTTCTTAACCTTCTTAGTTCCCCTGTGCAAAAGTTTAAATAGACAATTAAAAAGGATCAGAAAGAGTAACTTGTATGAATTTACTATAAAATAGTTAAGTTGTAAATAACTTGACCTCAATTTCAAGGTCTAAAAAATATTCCATCCATCCTTATTTATAGGTCGTTTGCAATTATTTTGACCTCATCAAAGAAGAATATTGAGAATAAAAAAGATAAAATGTCCGGAGAGATGGGACAGTAATGATTAAAGATAATGAAAAAGACCTATAACAGGATCAAGAAAAGTAAGGACAGACAACTAATAATTAATGTTGAGGGGTGCAGGTAGGTTTCGAATCTTCCAACACTTTTTTGAGTTACATTCTAATACATTAATAAAAATCTTATATATGTCTTTTAAGTATTTGTTGTAGATATATTTTATTAATTAAATCCCAAAGAAACTGATTTTTTAAGGATACATGTAAATTTTTCATTAATATACTACAAGATCTAAACTGCAAAGGCAGTATAAAAAGTTCATAACTTTGTCATTCTCATTTAACTATTGAAAATCAATTTATGAATTTTAATTGACTCAACACTCAACACTCAACCATTTTGTTTTTAACTTGATTCAGATAGATCTCAAATCAGACTAATTCAATCTCAATTCCTATGTACCTACTTAGAATGTGAGTTCGATTATATTAAAGGTGAAGATTGACGGGTTAGGCATCCCTTATTTTTTTGGGGTTAATCATTCGTTTTAACTCTTTAACGGTTCCTATCCTTAACCCCTGTTGCCGATTTCCTGTTCACTTTCCGGTTTCTAAGTTCTAACCTATGTCTATATCTGCCGACTGACACTGGCAACATACGATGACCTTAAACGGTAAAGGGTCACTTCTGTCAGCTACATTCGATACGGTCCTCTACACCGACTTCTTAGTGCCACGTGCCTAGCGTTCAGGCCTTTTCGATTAAAGAAAGGGCTGAATCGTCATTTCCTCTTACTTCGAGCAGGCCAAGGCAAATCTAAGTTTTGTGTCTTTGACGAAGCAATTAGTAGTATTCAACTTCACTCACGACTAGCGCTCAGAGGATCAAATGTCATGTCTGAGTGACTAAGCTACAATGAGAGAGAAAGCCGGAGAGGCAGAACCGGCGAGAGAGCGGTTGTTTCAACAATAAGATCGGTTTTCCGGGGGTGGTTATGGGGAGAGGGTGGAGGAGGACGTCTGCGAGAAGATTTTTTTCGGGCCGATAGTTACTGTTCCATTTGGTTGCTATTGGTTTTCAGTTTTCTTTGTGTGTTTTCAATCTCCATCTCCATTTCTTCTTTGAGAAATACATTCACTTTATTCGACGCGTAAAGGTTCGTTCTCCGTCCCTCTCAAGTGCTTCATTAGAGCTTCATGTTCACACTTCTTTCTAGTTTCTCCAAACGGTGAGTATTATTAAGTTTTTAAATAAAGGAAAAAAAAAAAAAATCAAATCGTCAGATTATCTCATTCAATTTCAAATAATACGCAGTTATATCTGAAAAATCCGGAGTTTTGCTGTTATTATTGGTGAATCATTTAATTAATTTACCGTTATTATTTAATTTCTGTTTTCTCAAATGCGTGAGAACCGGACTTGCAGTTACCATTGGCCCGGTATTATCTTCATTTCCACTAGTGTCAGGTTGGAAAGCGGTTTCAATTTGAGTTTTCTTTCTTTTTCCTTTGGTCCCTGGAATTTAAGGGGTTGATGGAATTCATGTGTTTTCTTCTTAATCTTTAGTGAAAAAGTCGCAGAAGAGGAGGTTTCTGACCATTCACTTGCAATCCCCTGAATCTGAAGAATTCAGTTCACTAGCGTGCCATGAAAACGACAGACAAGGTGAACACTCTTACACTAAAAGCTAAAAGAATTTCACAAGAGCACACGAGTGTATATTTGCAATGGGTCCACTCCCTCTAGAAATCCCAAGCTTCAACTGCCTTTCCCGACCTTCTTCATATAAAAAAATTGTTACTTGGTTTTGAAGCATAGTTGGGTCCCCATTAGGCAAAGCTATATCAATGGGACTTTAGATTTCTGTTGAAAAAGCCTTGGGCCCGAAGATTAAGCAAAGGGCTTAATCACAACTAACCCACAATTAAAACCTTTTCATATGCTTTCTTAGTTTTTTCTAATACTTTCTATAATTAGCTTTTTTCTGTCTTAGAAATGATGCAGTTATGGCTGGTTGGAGGGGCAGGACATCTCTGTTTTCTTATTGCCTAACTGTCTTGCTTTTTGAGGGTAGGATGATGGTACAATGAAAACTTACTGCATTTAGTTGGTGTGGGGGTTACCTGGGGCTGGAGAGAAGTAATGAAAGTAAGGTTCCAAGACTGTTGAAAAAAATGGGTTCTATTGGTGGAGAGGAGTTAATGAAGTGGGAGAAAATGCAAGGGGCAGCGAATAGTGTGGACGAAAAGATATTGGTGTTAGTGAGACTGAGACCTCTAAGCGAGAAGGAGATTGCAAGGAATGAAGTTTCAGATTGGGAATGCATTAACGAGACCACGATTTTATACAGGAATAGTCTCCAGGAACGTTCTGGACTTCCCACTGCTTATTCATTTGGTACGATATACTTATCACTATTCTATTTTCTTTGCACTCTAAATGATTTTATGACAATGCTAATATTATCAAAAGAGAAATCTTTTTGGGGCTTGGGTCTAAATATTTTTGGCACTTCACCTTGGTTTTTTTGGACAAATTTCCCCAGTCTTTTGACAATTAATGAAGTGGAGGTCCTGAACATCTTCATTGCAAATTTCCATTGATGGATAAATTTTCTAATGGATGTTAGCATAATAATTTCTTCCAGTGCAAGTTTAAGCCTGTGTATTCTGTACTTGAGGTGAACCATTTGCTAAAAGTTGGTACTTCTGCAATTTATATGTGTAGATTGGTGGCTTTAAGTTTTCCATCATTTATTCTGGGTAACATTACATGGTACACTAGTGACCTTTGTTACTTCTGATGATAGACAGAGTATTCGGAGGCGACTGTCCGACAAAGACTGTCTATGTGGAAGAAGCGAAGGAAATCGCTCTTTCAGTTGTCAGAGGGATAAACTGTAAGTGAGATACTCGTTTATGTTTTTGCCTGTTTGGTGTGCTTTCAATGCTTTGCTGATCCGATATTGATTCTCACATTCCAAAATTTTCAATTCAGCAACCATTTTTGCATATGGACAAACTAGCAGTGGGAAGACATACACCATGAATGGGATTACAGAGTACACAGTCGCAGATATTTATGATTACGTACAAAAGGTACTCCAATGCTAAGTCTGTGCCAAGTTATCCGGAATGAAAAATTGCACTGTTCATCTTGGATCACTTAATTAATGATATTCATGACTTCACCCTTCCATGCTTTAGTTTTCTTGTCTTTTAAAAATTTCCAATTTTTCTCTTCTTCAGCACGAAGAAAGAGCATTTGTTCTAAAGTTTTCAGCTATGGAGATATATAATGAAGTTGTTAGAGACCTCCTTAGCACAGACAGTATGCCACTCAGGCTACTTGATGATCCAGAAGTGAGTTGACCCTTCATCTTCTATTTATCTCACCTATAAAGAAACAGATTTGTCTAAAAGTTTCCCACTTCCACAGAGAGGAACTATTATCGAGAAACTCACTGAAGAAACTTTGAGAGATTGGAACCATCTCAAGGAGCTCCTATCTATCTGTGAAGGTAAGATTGTTTCTGTGATAACTCCTTTCAATTATATCGTGTCTATCAAATCTAAAGCATTGCCTTATGTCTTTTTTCTGTTGGCCTTTGTACAGCTCAAAGACAAATTGGAGAGACATCTTTGAATGAAACAAGCTCTAGATCTCATCAAATCCTTAGATTGGTATAACATATGCTCTCTTCATTTGTCTTCAATGCATTTTTTCTTGAGAAAACTCTTTTTTTGTTGAGGATGCTGTAATTCCCATGAGTACGTGCTCTTTTTTGTTTCAGACTATTGAAAGCTCCGCTCGTGAGTTCATTGGGAAGGATAACTCAACTACACTTTCTGCCAGTGTGGTACGGATCAATCATCTTCAGTGAACTGATATGATGATTTTGTTGTCAAAACAGACTAAAAATTTTGAGTCATTTTTATCTTTACCTGCAGAATTTTGTTGATCTGGCGGGAAGTGAGCGTGCATCTCAGGCGCTATCAGTTGGGCAAAGGCTTAAAGAAGGTTGTCACATTAATCGTAGTTTACTGACTCTGGGAACTGTAATCCGCAAGCTGAGGTTACTAGACTAAACCTTTTTCTTTCTGAATTCTGGCTGTTTGGTAATTCTCAACCTCATATCTGCTCAAGCCTTGCGGTTTTACGAAAATTTCCTGCTTTGGAGTTGGAAGATTCTGCACCACATGTTGGCTCTCTGTAGCAACTGTAGAATCTTTAAATACCTGTTTTCTCTAATATTTAGCATAATGGATTGGTGTAAGATGATTCAGGAACATCATTCTGACGTGCATGAACAAACACTCTTCCTTGTTCGACATTGTTTAGGCCTTAAATTTAATTTTTATAGAAGCCAACTCTCATGCCTATATGCTGATTTGTTGCAGCAAAGGAAGACATGGACATGTAAATTATAGAGATTCTAAGCTAACTCGCATACTACAACCTTCCCTTGGAGGCAATGCAAGAACAGCAATCATTTGTACCTTAAGCCCTGCACGAAGCCACGTTGAGCAGTCTAGAAATACTCTTCTATTTGCCAGCTGCGCAAAAGAAGTGACAACAAATGCACAAGTCAATGTAGTGATGTCTGACAAGGCCCTGGTGAAGCATTTACAAAAAGAATTAGCACGATTGGAGAGTGAATTAAGAACTCCAGGACCAGCCTGTGATTATTCAGCTCTATTGAGGAAGAAAGAATTACAGATTGAAAAGGTATTTTGCTCTATTTGCACTAAATACATTCCTCATCGTATTGTTTTATCAATAAAAAATTGAAGAATGAGGGAATGAATGAACAACTAGTGAAGGAAAATTAAGGTTTAAAACATTAAAACCTCCCAGAAGCTTTACAACATTACTTGATTGCTTTAGGACATATCGAACTCTTGGTAGCCACCAACATTTTGAAGTTACATATCTTGTATGTAGCCTGATTGCTGATGTTTCTCACTGCAGTTGGAGAAAGAGGTGAGGGAGCTCAAAAAGCAAAAGGATCTTGCTGAATCTCGTATTGAGGATTTACTGAGAATGGTTGGGAATGATCAATGCTCGAGGCAGTGGGTACAGTCTTTTATCATTAATGGTTCTCGGTGAAATTTTTTACACTTAAAAATTGGTCCACTAATCTCAGTTCCTTGACTTTTGTTGGAACTTTCTGCCGCAGGATGTGCAAAAAAAGAACATTTGTGAAGATGAATGTTCGATGTCAGGGTCATCAGCAGAATTTGATCTTGACAGAGAGAATCAAGGGGAGGAGACAAGATGCAAACAGTTGTCAACAAACAGTTTAGATCACTCTCCATCTGATTGTGTGTCATCAATATCAAATGGAAGTAGGTTAAATACTGAGGGGAAGGATGGAGTGCTGCTCGGAGCTGAAGAAGATTCTGACGATATCTGCAAGGTAGTTAGATGTATTGAGAAGGATGAATCTATTGGGAACAAGAGTTCTGATTCGGTTGAGAACAGTGAGAATGATGGAAGAATACCAATGTTGAGTGCATCACCTGCTGAAGATTCAGTGGATCAGCAACGTTTGCCACCCTTGCCAAGAAGAGCAAGAGAAGCTGAAAATGGTTTTATTTATGGAGCACGGGAGCAAAAGATGCACGATGTTAAAAAATCCGTTGTTTCTCTTGATACACCGTACCCGAATGAGCGACAGCTTTGGGACTCATCTGCTGACATGTCAAGTACAAGGAGCTGGAAGTTAACAAGAAGTATGAGTTGTAGGGCTAATATAATGGCTGGATCATCCTCTCCTGAATCTGAGGCAATAGAGCAGATTGGTAAAACACCACCAAATGGGTTGGAGAAGAACTTCCCAGGAAGACCAGAAAGTGTCAGAAGAAGGCATTGGAAGATTCCGCCATTAGCTTTTGCTGCAAATTCTACCAAACTGTCAAGAAATAACTCACTGTCCTCCATTGGCAGTGCTTTCTTAGATGATCTAAAATCTGAAAACGCTGGAGATGAGGATATCCCTAGTGTTGATAATTTTGTTTCTGGACTGAAAGAAATGGCTAAGCATCAATATGAGAACACAATGGATGATCAGGTCAGAGTTATTTATCTATTTGCTGTGTACCACCTATATTTATGAAGTTCCTTCAGTTTTTTGTTACTTTGTCTTGGAAGGATTCTGTTCTGACCTCTTTGCATTACTAACCTGTTGCAACTTTGCTGGACATTTGTAGTCTTCATATAGCTGTTCTGATGTCCTTGTTTTGTCGTTCAAGTTAGCGATATTTTTCTGTACCGTGTCATGAAAATTCAAGGCTAGTCGTGACTTTGACATAGCTCTGAATTAGAAAAGAGGCAGATGGTTTCGTGTAGTGGTGGGCTTTTTAGAAAGTGCTCATTTTCCTCAAACAATTTTGTTTAAAATTGTTTTGGAACTTGAAATGATGACATTTCCATGTTTTCGTTTTCTGATGTATTTGTTCTCATGTTCTTATAGGTCCCAGGAAGGAATGTAAACGATGTGGGATTGGACCCGATGCAGGATTCTCTGGTAGTTGCTTCAGAGTGGCCCCTGGAGTTTGAAAGGTTAAGGAGACAAATAATAGAACTTTGGCAATACTGCAATATCTCCCTGGTCTACAGGACATACTTCTTCCTGCTTTTCAAGGGTGACCCCAAGGATTCTATTTATATGGAGGTAGAGTTCAGAAGGCTATCCTTCCTCAGAGAAACCTTTTCCAAGGGAAATCCTGCTGTTCAAAATGGTCAGACAGTGACACTAACGTCATGGTATATCCTCTACTCTTTGCCACACCTCCCTAGCTCATTTTGATTAAGACTGTTCTATAGATAATACATCATTTTTTTCTCCCACTTTTTACTAACCCCTCAACAAATCTTTCTGTCATGGATCACAGCCTAAAATCCCTTCTCAGAGAGAGACGGACACTTAGCAGACTTGTCCACAAAAGGTTAACAGAAGAAGAAAGGAACAAAATTTATCACAAGTGGGGCATAAGTTTGAACTCGAAAAGGAGGAGATTACAATTAGTCCGACTTTTGTGGATCAATACACAATCTATGGATCATATTTCTGAAAGTGCTGCTATTGTGGCAAAGCTGATCAGGTTCTCAGAGAAAGGTCAGGGAAACAAGGAGATGTTTGGACTCAGCTTCACACCTCCACGCCCGAAGCATAGATCTTTTGGCTGGAAGAATAGCAGAGCTTCACTTATTTGAGGCTGCAGAGGATGTTGAAGGACCATGAAACATAGGTGCAACAACTTACTGGATTAGATTAACTCAAGCATATTAGTTTTTTTTTTTTTTTTGGAGATTTGATGCTTTGTAAATCAAATTGTGCAAGATGAAAATGCCAATTAGTTTGCTGGGGTTTGTATAATATTGTACTCAGTAGCAAGTCAGGTCACATTCTTTTGGATTATGTTTAGAGTTTTTCTGGCTTTGTCAAAATTGGTTTTTCTTGGAAATTGGCGTGAACTACTGATATTTGTTCCACTTTGATGTTTAGGAAATTACTACAATGTACTTCACAATTTGATGATGTATGGGTGAAGTAAATGATTAAGAAACTCATGATGTGGCCATGCCGTTGGCATCAAAAAACAAGAATTTTTTATTTGAAAAATAAAAAATTAGATGATGCTTCATTTTGAAATTTTTATGTCTCGATTAAAAAAATAAATATCTCATATTTCATTTTGATTTGTTTGAAATTAAATATTCATTTTTATTAAATTAATAGTAAAAATTTTATTATGAGAATTGATAATGCAATATTTTAATAAATTATGAAGTTTTTTTTATTAAAATACGTATTCTATTCCGACTATATTAGTACTATATTATATATTTTTTTTCTTTTTGTGGGAATCCGCCACCCACTAAGAAAAAAAACTAGACTGGTTGCCTTCTTCTTTTTCTCAATATCTACTCTTTTAAAATAAATAAAATTTAAATTTAAATTCTATTAACAATTTCTTTAATTCAGGATTAATTTTTATATAAAGTTAAAATTAATTATTAGCTTAATTAGTAACTTAAAATTAAGAAAAAAAATTAATACGACCCGGTTCATACCCACATATTGGGAGCAGCATCATTGTAATTATCCAAAAGGTACGTGTGCCTCGTGTCTTGTGTATCATTTGTTTCCAGAATTAAAAAATAAATTTTCAATTACTTTAAAAAGAAAAAAAAAAAAAAGACAAAATCAATTGGGACCGAATTGGACCATTCTCGTGCTATAGTAGTGGGCTTTTAATTTATTGGATACTCAGGATACCCCAATATCCTATTAGCCCAACTGGCCATGAGATAATAAATAGCTGGCCACACAGAAAGGCGTGCAAAACAAGTCAGGCATCTTTCTCTAATCCTTCTAAGTTTTCTCATCAATGTTCTTCACCAACTCAAATTCTTTCTAACTTGAGAGAAAGATACCTATTACGGTAATTTATTCGATCATAATCGCCCTGAAGATCTGGAATTATTTGATTCTTCACACCTTGCATTCTAGTAATTTTTCAATTTCTGTAACAACGATTTGCGTTTTTCAGTTTACGGAGGGGAACTTGGTCTGCTAGGGATTTCAATCATGGTATGTCAAGGTTACTTTTTCCTAGGGTTTTTTTTTTTCTTCTTCTGATTCTGATTATGCGTTTTGGAACTTCCATTTTGTTGCCTGCTTTGTTGGGTTTCCATGTGGGGAAGTATTGTGGTGTAATTATTGTATATTAATTGAAACTGATTTTATTCAAGAAGCCTTGCAGTGGCCGGCGGAAGCCCATTTTAAAGAATTTAATGTTCATGTCAACAGGGGTGATGTTATTTTAAATAATCTCCAAATTCTTTACTTCTTGAGGACTTTAGTAGATGTTAAACGATCTCAAAGTCGCTCTTGTTTTACTTGAAGAAAGCTCCTTTCTTTAGGGCATTCTTTTTCCAACTATGCATAAATTTATCTACAGTTCTCCATATAAGGCACAAATATATGATGATTTTGATAGTCAATTGATGTCAGATACTTTTGGTGGAATTGCCAATGAAAAACCATAATAAGGATTTGGTCTTGCTGTGGATAGTTGCTGTGATGGTCACTTGTGTTACATTCTCTTAAAATTTGGCTATTCTATTTCTTGAGTGCTTTTCTCCTATGGCTTGATTCATTGTTCATAAGTTTGCCTTTACCTTGACAGGTAGGATGGTAGGATATTTCCAAGCTGATTATTTTTTGAAATCTAATCCATCTTTTAGCAGATACCCATGTTTTGAACTATTCTTTGCTCTGTAAATAATGCATTGACATTGTCCTAAAATCTGAATCAAAAAAAAGAAAACGAGGAAAAGCAGGCATATTCTTCGTTATAATGCATTGACATAACCCTAAATTCTGAATGGGGAAAATTGAAAAAAAGAAAGAAGCAGGCATATGCTTTTGAACTTGAATCTAATTTCACTATCTGTGTATATTTAAATGGTTTTCCTTTTGTAGTTCTCTTGTTTTCATCAAACTTGGTAAATTTCTTTTGTTGTGACCTTTTCTTTCTTTTCCTACCTGCTTAACAATGAATATAGGTGATGCAATATTTATGCTCTTTCATGACCTTTTTAAACCCACTGACACTTCTGTACTTTTACCTTTGTGTTAAACTATAATAGCATCCTGGAATTGTCTGTTGTTTTCTTTCTGAAACATTGAAAGGCTTTGATTAAAGTGGTACTTATATTTCTATATTAATCTGTCTCCTTTTCCCTGAGTGTGTGCTTCGTCACAAGCACAATGACAAAAAGGCAAGCAATGCTGTTGTGTTCAGTCTGTTTTCTATTTGCATCATTCCTGAGAATAGAAATATTGTTGTCAATAAGCTCTTCAGATGTGATTTCCTTATCATCTTGTTATTATTTGTATTATTAACTTTTTGTATCTGTTTTCACTGTTCTAATTTGTATTTTGCAGTTTTTTGAAGGGTATGCATATCATGGAACATCATTTGAGCAAACATATCGATGTTATCCAGCATCTTTTATTGATAAGGTTGGAGGCTTTTTCCTTTAGCAAATTTGTGTTACTGCCAACACGTTTCTGCTGTCTTGCAGATTTGTTCTTTTGTTATCTTGAATTTCACAAAGGTTTTCTTTGCTTTGATTTTTTCCCTTTTTCATCATTAAGTTCCTTGTCATTTTCATTTTAAGAACTTGTGCTGTCAGATCAATTATATGCTGCAGTATGTACTTGTTTAAGTTCCATTTTGTTACTTGAACTACAAGTCTGATTCAATTGCATCTTTTGATCCTGCAGCCACAGATAGAAAATGGTGATAAAAGTAAGTAATCATTCTTATTTGTGCCCGAAATTGTGTTTCAAATTTTATCTTTGTCTATATCTCAATTTGCTTTCTTTCAATTTTGCAGTTATAATGCCTCCCTCTGCCCTCGATCGTCTTGGTTAGTAACAATAATTTTGTTTTCATTCTGTTTCTGCTTGCTCTTGATGTGTCCATTATTATTATTTCTGTAAAACCTGAAATTGAACTTCAACTTTGCAGCATCTCTTCACATTGACTATCCAATGTTATTTGAACTTTGTAATGGTTCGGCTGAGCGTGTTTCCCATTGTGGGGTTCTAGAATTTATCGCTGAAGAGGGCATGATATACATGCCATATTGGGTAGGCACCATAATGTTTATCTTGCTTTATTCACTTACTGTTATTCCCCAATTTAACAGGAATTTTTTTTGTAGATGATGGAGAATCTTTTGTTACAAGAAGGAGATATTGTACGAGTGAAAAATGTGACTCTTCCGAAGGGTACATATGTTAAGTTGCAACCACACACCATGGACTTCTTGGATATTTCCAACCCCAAAGCCATGTAAGTTTTCTGGCTGGCTATTGCTCTTTAAATGTAGGTTATATATTGTTTAACTACACTATTTCCAGAGTCTATTTTGTAGTTTTCATCCTCTGAGTTTAAGAATTAAGTACTCTGCTTAATCCTGTAGGAGTCTATGCTGATGAGGATCCTTCATTAAAGTTTCTTTTCTTTGTTGGATGTGTAGTTAACCTTGCGTAGGCTGTTAATTGTGGAATTTCTTTGCTTCTCTTACCATCTAGATTAGCTTATGGCCACTTGTTTACTGGCTCTTTTTGAATTTCTATGCACTTAATCTCCTTAATGCTATTCAACAGAATACATTCATTTGTGCGGTTTCTATTATCATACTTGTTCTGTCATTGTTCATTGTTTTGCGTGTATTTAGTTCTCAGGATCATGTATTGTTTTACCTTTCTTTCAGCTTGTTAAGCTACTAGAATCAGTGTTTCTTGATGTCTCTGCTTTCTGGTAACAATTTTCCTTCCCTTCTACTGTGGCATAGCTGATATAGAAGATTGAATGTGTCAACAGTTTTGTTTAGGGTGCCTAACTTGAAGCATGTTCTTTCATGTGCAGTTTGGAGACAACACTCAGGAACTTTTCCTGCTTAACAACAGGGGACAGCATTATGGTGGCATACAACAACAAAAAGTACTATATAGATATTGTAGAGACGAAGCCCTCTAATGCAATAAGTATAATAGAGACAGACTGTGAGGTGGACTTTGCTCCTCCACTTGATTATAAAGAACCTGAGAAACCTGTCCCTTCTCCTGCTACAGGCAAGGCACCGGCAGAAGGTTATTTGCTAGTTTTATGCAGATTAAGAATTTGTTAAATTCTAATTCGTAAAGTTAAAAAATGCATAATATGTTTTCCTGTTGATCTTCTTAAGGTGCAACCATATCTTCACTTCCTTTTCTCCTCTTTTCTACGTCCTCTTATCTCTTCATGAAAAGTGTCAAAAATCAAACATTGGTTAACGAAATTTCAGTTTAGGATTGGTATTCTTTCTAAAATTAATTTACTGATGTGGAAGGTTGGGATAAGGGTTGATTTGGACAAAAAATTATGAGTACCCCCTTTATTTTTATTTTTTTAAGAAAAGAGATAATATGAGGCAAACTAAGAAAAGTTAATTATTACACTTACTTTTGTTGGAGGGAGAAAGTATGAATTTGTCTATTATTTTTGAGTTGATCCCTAGTGGTTCAAGCCTGCTGCTTGGTGTACAATATAAATTTGGTGTTTGCTACTTGTCATTAGTTGTCATCTCATGCTGACCATGCTGTCATGAAGTTCTGTATCTGTAATTATTAGTTGCCATCTCATGCATTCAAATTTGTATGTTATTTTATCCTTCGATCAATTAAAGATTATACAAGGCAGATTTTATGTATGCAATTTCTTTGTCTTACATTGCAGTGTGTATTAAAAGATGGATTTTGTTATTGCTGTTGAAAAAAAAAATAGTACTTTGATGGGTGTAAATCCATTGGGATGGATCAACGTTGGCCCCTAAAATAGGTTAATTTTGGGTTCTCCCTCTCCTTCACGAAGTGGTTTTTCCGTGTGACTGTTACATGAATTGAACTTTAATGTATCTACTCCTGTGATATTTTACATTTCCTTTCATGCATGTCCAGAGACTCCGTCAGAAGGTGAACCAAAATTCAACCCATTTAGTGGAGCAGGAAGACGATTAGATGGGAAGCCTCTAACATATCAGCCTCCGCCAATCTCATCATCTGGTTCCAAAGACAAGCGACCTGATAACCCCAATGGTGGTGTGCAGTCTTTTGCAGGATCAAGTTCGCAGAGCAGCAGTCGCCAGTCTCAGGGAAAGCTTGTCTTTGGATCGAATGTAAATCGGGGACGCGAAAGCCCGAAGGTTCTGTAGCCTGTTTGGTGCATCATTTTGTGTTTCTTCCCTATATTGTGTTGTAGTATCTAAAATTCTTGATCTACCTGTCCTGCAGGAACCTGCTAAAGAGACTAAGCAGGAGGAAACTGAAAAGAAGGAACAACCGAAGTTCCTGCCTTTCTCTGGAAAGAAATATTCTCTGAAGGGCTAACTGTACATTCTTTAAGCCCTGTTTTGTTATAGATTGAAGCTCTGATAAATTATCATCTTCTTTTCCTGCCACTGTGAATGGGGTTCAGAACCAGAAATTGATGTTGTAACATTAAAGTGTTTTGTTCAAATTTCACAAATGGAAAATATATGTTAGAACTCCGTTCTCATGTGTTTGTTTTTTTAAAGCGGCTACAATTCAGACCACTCTGCTTTCTATTCTGTTGCATGAGATTCCCCAGAGTTTCGTGTGATTTCTGTGCTAAATATACAAAGTGCGTAGTGCAGGGCAAATTAACATGGCTATGCAGTTCGCATATCTGGCGAACTGGCATCATGGTTTATTAGGATATCAACTTTGGCTTTGTTCTTTTGAATTGTGGTTGAGGGTCAATCCCTTTGGTTTTCTTTATGAATTCAGAAAGGTAGATTTAGCTGAGTACTAAGAAGTGTACCGAATACTCCTGCACAATGAGTTATTATGACACCCAACATGGCTTCTAAGGAGAAATCGGATTTTTAGCTCATTTTTAAGCTTAATTATAAATTAGATTATAGTTTGATTCCAAATGAATTTTTATTTTCAACCACTATAGTTTCTCATCATACATTTTGGTTTTTGACTATTTCTGGTAGGTAACCCTAGTAATGCCAAGGTAGCCTTGTTCTGCTACGTGACTAGTCAGAGAATTATAGTGTTTGAATCAAAACAGTTGATAAACCAAACATGTTTCGCAACTGTATTGCATTGGAAAAATAATGTATAATCTTCGTTTTAAGATATTACATAAAAGAGTGACACAACGCCAAAGTTTGGGTGAAGCTGAAAAATTCATGCCAAATAAATCAAAGAATGTGCCTTTTATGTCCTCTCATATTCCACAAGAGCCCTTCTCATGATACAATGGCTTTTAATGCATCTCTCACGTAGGGATACTTGAATGGGAAACCCAATTCCCTTGCTCTGGTGGGAAGCACCTTTTGTCCTTCCAAAACCTAAGTACGCATTACAACCACCTCAGTGCAGTGAATGGACCAAGGGAAAGATAAGGAAAGGAATGTCTAGGGAAAACAAGAGGCTTACCACGTTAGCACCTTCCCCTAGGATGGCCCTCAGTGCAATATCTGGTACCGGTAACCATGATGGCCGACCTAACACTGATCCCAACTGTTCACACATCTCTGCCAGCGTGATGGGATTCGGTGCAGTTCCATTAATGATACCTGAAATGAACAACAGCTCACTATAATAAGTTCATGATCACAGCATGAGCTGAAGAGAAGTTTCTATTCAAAACTAGGGGGAGGTCAGCAAATCCAAATATCTGAGTAGAAGAATGTCCAAATATCTTTCCATTTCTATCGTGTGTGTGTGTTTGTGTGTTGTACTTCATTCTATTTGCTTGCTTCATTCTCCAGAGTGACACACTTCTGAATATATATGAGAACAAACCATAATTCTTCGTATCTCCAAGCTTTTCACCTCTTAAATAGTTTAAAAGAAGGGAAAGAAGAGACTTGCCACTCAAAAGCCCTTCACTGAGTAAGTACTTGAAAGTCACAAAAACATCAAAGGGCAACTACTTTTTACGAGAAAGATATGAATGACAATTCCAGAGTGACAGAAGTTCATTCAAAGTCAAGTCCTCATCATTATTATGTTAATTACTGAAAATGCACAGGTTGTAACTAAAGGACTAACATGAAATTGGCTACTCATTTCCCCTTGCACATATGAGATGTATACACAAATGTCAGAAAGGGCTTGCCTTTATAGGAAGGATTTGATAAGGCTTCATATATCAGATTTACCAAATCATCCACATGAATCCAGGAAAACCTACAAATCAAAGTGAAAGATTTAAAGTAATGCCAAAAAACATAGCTTAGTTGCAAGTCAAACAATCTCTACAAGAAACCAACCTGGTGATAAAATGCAAGGGGCCAAATACAATTTCCCCTACATAACTATCATTTTCATGCATCACTAAAGTCAATACCAACCAGAAAAGAACTTCAATCTTTTGTGGCCTTTCATGGCTTTTTTTTTTCTAAATTAAAGACAGAAACTGGTCTTTGAAATGCTACTAAAGTACCATTGTCTGCCAGAGCCCAGTGGTCCGCCAGCAAACACCTTAAAGAGGGGGATCATTTTAGCTGTTCATATGAAGAATGAACGGAAGAGAAAGGGAGAGAAGTGAGTTCTCAGCATCAATCAATTTTAAAAATAAGAAGAATCAAAATACGTGTTTCCCAGCATCTAGTTTGATATAATATAAAAATATGGAGTCCCAAAGTTAAATATGTTTCCTTTTTTACACTATTACTTGAACTGTTTATGTTGGAAGTAAAAACCTACATGTTACAATAGCAAAACCAAAGAATGGTACAACATTCTAAACCTGATCATCAGAATTTGTAAAGTGCATGTCGACTATGAATTTTACAAAATATAAAGCTAACTCCACATTCAGAAAACTGTAACAACTTGACATAACTATAGAACTTTCCAATGAATTTCAGTATTCAATCCACAGTCTCTTAAACATGAATAAACCTTTGAATATGTAATCTTACCCAAAGCACCGCCATCTTTTCCAAGGACAATGCCAATACGAATCAATGCAACTCTGACTTCTTTATTCACTTTTAGGGCATTTGCTTCCCATTCCCTGCAGACCTGCCAACATATACAGAATATCAGGGGTGGAAAGATGCAAATGCAACAATTCAAGGTCAAGGAATTGGTTTTCCTACGAAAAAACATTAGATTGACTATAGTATTCATTTATGGTAAAAAACATAGCTGAATTCTTTACATGGATTACCTCTGCCAAATAATCATTTCCTGATGGACTCTGCTCATCAAACACTCGTGTTTCACTGGTTCCTGAGTATTCAAACAAGTCAAGAGAAAATGGGATGATTACAGAGGATAACAGCAAAAGCTGTGACTAACAGACACGCAAACAGTTAGCAGTAAAAGTGAATATGAGCAGATTATGCTCTTCGCAGCATTGACAATCTCATGAGAGCAATATACATTAGAGCTTTCTGTAAAGGGAGAAAATGATGGCAGAGTACATACCATAATAACCAACAGCTGTGGCACTAATCAAAACTTTGGGGCGAACTTCATTTTGTAAACCATTTATTAAATCTACAACCTGCAGAATGCATCACATTGATCAGCTAACTAGCACATATTAATAACAATTGTTGTACTTTTCTAAATTCATGGAGAAAAAAAAAGTTCTCTTGATGAAATAAAATTAGCTATATATTTGTGTAGAATATTGCTTGGAGAAATACAAAATTGGAACCTTTGAGGTGACTCTGATCCTGCTTTCCTTGATTTCTTTCTTGATCTGCAATATTGGGTTGTTAAAAGACATACTGGTTATGCAGTGAACTCCTCAATATGTATTAACAAATAACAGAAGAAACAAAACGTGCAATTAACTTTAGGGCAAAAGCCTTGACTGTACTCAGTCTATGCATATGATGTTTGGAATTAGATAAATGGATGCAAAGAACATGATCCTTTGATATACGTACAATAACCTACAACTTGCACATTGTTTTCCTTTTTAGTGGACTCAAAAGAAGCCAAAAAGAGCCAGCCTCCCCAAGACAAATATACAGGGAAACAAAATTGAAGATTCCACAACTGCACACACTGCTTGTCAGAAACCAATATCTAGTAAACTCATTCATTGAGATATAAGCCACATAATTCTTATAGGACCTACAAACTAGGTAAAAGTCGTTAATTGGAGGATCCAAAGTGCAATCACTTTTCAGTTTGAAATATTGCATAAATGCCAATAAATAAATATTCAAACTCTATGAGAAGGTTTGATTTCCATAATGAGAAATAGGAGAAAACAAAAAGAAAAATTATAATATATCTGCTTTATGAAAGTAGGTAAGCCGGATGCTTTTGTCATTTCCTATCAGGTGCCACTTTAAGAAGGTACTTTCAACTGTGGCAGATTATTGGGACTGTATTCATATGTTTTATCTTGTTCTCCTTTCAAATTTGATATTTACCCAGTTATTCATTTTTGCTGGCAAATTCAGGAAGCTATGGATTAACTAATGCTCTAAACAATACCAATCTAGTTCCCACTTCTCTTGACCTAGGTGCACATCCAATCACTAATGCAGTTGAGGGTCATAACAACTTTCAACCCAGCATAAATTGCAACCAGACAAAAATGCACATATTGCATTCTGGTAGCTAAACTCTATGTTAATCCTTACAAGATTCCTTTACATTTCAGGATGGTTACTTTGTGGTTACTGAATAACTATCACATGATTTAGACTGTCTTTTGTTATGATAACAAAGCAAGCAACATATTTCCACCAAGTAAAACCCCGTAATACTCTAATAATGTACCTCAGGAGACCATCTTGTACTGATAGGCATTCCAGCCAAATTTACCACAGCTGTTGAACCCTGAATGGAATCTTTCCACTCTGGCTCTTCGGCAATTACAAGTCCAGGAAAGTTGTTGTCTATATATTTGGAAGATAGAAAACATTTTGAGAGAAGAAAGATGGCAAAAGATCAGTGAAATAAATAATCACAAAGAATGACAAAAAGGAGGTGTAGAATGAATGAAAGAAACATAGGTAAGATCTTAAATTCTTGCTATAGGTGGTAGATGACAATAGTTGATACTTTTCCTTGCAAAAAGAAAGAGTCCAACTGAACTAAGGTCCATTAATCAAAATTTTGAACATCTGAAACATATTTGTATGCATGAAATCTCACCAAAATAATTGACTAATCATTACCTTCTTACCAGGGAATATTGATACCGCCTTAGATCTAGATCTCGTCAATACACGAACGTGGTGATTATCTACATTACAGATATCATTATCAAGCAAGTATTTTTCTCATTAAATGAAAGCAGCAAGTTCAAATGTATAGAAGAAAGGTACACATTTTCATCAGACCAGAATAGAAGGTGCAATATGTGGATAACACAATACACAAATCTTAACAGATACATAATAAACACAATGAGCAAATTGAGAACCAATGATACAAGCAAGAGTGCAAAATATGATCTGCCGCCTTAAGAAATTCCTTATCAACCAATTGGATACCCTGTTGAATTTGCACATTGAAATCCCATATTTTGAAATAAGCAAAACTAAAAACAACATCAACAGCAAGATTTAAGGTACTCAGTTAGTTATTAAAGGATCAGCAAAGGGTTTTATTAGCACACACGAGTATTCTCTTAAAGATCCATAATTGCTGGTTCACCTTTTTCTCCCCTGAAGCAATACAAAAGAGGACAAACAGTTACTGAAAGTATCAGTATGACAATGAGAAACAATCAAGAAAGTAGACAAGGTGAGGGACACAATCTATCAGATTGGACCCTCTTGCAATATGCATAAACAAGCCATTTGAGTTGAAATTCTTCTGGTACACAGATATTGATGATTGCACTATTCTTGTACTGGAAGAGTACTTGTACCTCCATGTAACCTTTGGACCAATCTTTTTCCAATAAACCCTGTAGCCCCAGTCACAGATACAATCATTTGATCCGTCTGCACCAATTAAAAACATTACAACCACTTCCAAAAAGCATAGATACATTACATAACTACGCCGGGCATGGAACTCCCTTGACGAAAGAAACTGGGCGGCAAAAGAAGAGGGCATGCTTCAAAATAACTCAAGACAAGAAAAAATTGAAAATTGTCCCTAACTCAGGCAAAACCATCAGTCACCTTCTGAGATTCACTAAGGCATCGAGTTCCCACCATTCTACAGCCGCAAGCCTACAAATTACCAATATAAAAAATATAACTAAAATAGTACCCTACTGAAAAAATGCATTTACTATGGGTGTTAAAAGCAACGACGAGAAGAGAATCCAGCACATACAGGGAAAGCATGAGCAGGTGAAATATGAAGAGAAGAAGAAATGGAATTGGACCAAGCGAAAGCTCTAGCTAGGCCGATTTGTTTCTCCATTGCTGCTATGAATTTCTTCAAATTGGGTAAAACTAATGCCGAACTAATCCATAGCTCTTCTCAGCAATGCTGGCTGGCAGTGTCACCGACGTGGATAATTTGCAGCCACCGGTGCGTTTCCCCACCATATCCAACACATGTGCAACGATGAATGTAGTTGTTCTAACTTCTATGAGCCAAGGAGTACCTTCTGGGCTCTTGGGGTAAAAACAGAAATTATTGAAATTATATGGGTTAAATTATTAATAATTCTAAAATTGTGTACCATATTGTAAATAATTACTAATTGGATTGTAAAACTAAAATCCCTTGAAACATCTATAGACTATAGAGGCCGTTTAAGGTTTCTTCTGAGGTCCTAGGGCTTAAGCTCGCCGGAAAAGAGACCAGAATGGCGATGATGCTATGGTGCGGCGTGGTGGCGAGGAGGGTAATGACGGCAACCGAGCAACGGTTGGCCTATTCATCAATGTCCTCGTCTTTGGAATCGACTTCGGCAGCTGTTCCGATTCTCTGCGGGAGAGGAGACAAGAGGACTAAGAAAGGCAAGCGATTTAAAGGCTCGTATGGAAATTCGAGGCCCAAAAAAGAGAAGAAAATTGAACGGATCAAGGATAAAGTTGAGGTTCCCAGGTCTACTCCTTGGCCTTTGCCGTTCAAACTCATCTGATTTTATAGTTATTGTTGAAATGAATAAAACACGATGATGCCGGCAAAATTTTTTGTGGGTTTTTACGAAGTTAGGTCTTGAGAAATATTGTTGATTTGGCTGAATGCAGACTGAAAATCATGTGTACATTGTTTTGTTACCTATATCACTGTTGTATGCCTATCTATGCTAGTTTGTCGCCATTACTTATTTTCAAGGTTCTATATCCGTTTTGTTGGTTATGGAAATTTGTATCAGTTGCAAGTTTTGATCTTGAACTGTTTTTTGATCGTGAGCTGACTTTGTTTCCTGACCCTCTTCCCATATTCTTCTAAAGAACTTGACCTAGAATTTTTGTTTGTCAAATTCAATAAAAGAATGAGACTTGAAAGTCCATCTTTTCATGGTTTCTTTAGCCATTCTTACTTGTTTAAACTTTGTTAGGGGCTGTTCCAAAACAATAATGTTTATCTTGGGCACGTAGTAGTTCAGTGGTTAATCCATGCAAATTCAAGAATTGTTCGCTTTCAGAGATGGGTTTTCCAGAGAGATATATGGTACTGTAAATCTCTTTGGCCATCATGAAGCCTTTGTACTTAATCTCTTTGGTATACATGCATCCAAGATTGCTCGCTCCTATTACTAGAAATCTTGTAGATGTTGCGATTCCCTTTTGTGGTATTAGAGAATACATTCTTCAAATCTGTGAATGAAGTTTAGTTTCTAGAAATAGTTGGATGTATGACACTCTTTATCTTAGAAATCACCATATTGCACAAGACATGACCAAAGGCATAATGGTATGTAATATCATGCAACCCCATTGCCTCTTAAGTTCAAATGCACTGATCACCAACTATTAGGAAGTGATATTGATTTCGCCCTTCTTCAAGGCATACCAGTTCAGTGTTTCAAGTATATTCAGTGAGCTTGGTAACAATTAGCTAGAATTGTTGTGCCCTAGTCAGTAGTCATAGATATTTTTGTTTACTGTTGTTTAATTTGATGACTGTTCACGGGGTAGTTCATCTTCTTTTCTGACATCCTTGGTGTGTGTCTTCAGCATCTCTAGTCGCATCGGTAAAGGCTTGAATGATAATCTGATGCTTTAGGACCAATTTCGGTGAGAATTTTTTGGATCCTGTTATATGGGAAACTGTTCTGTATAGCTAAACCGCATCCACTTTTCAAGCATTCTTCAATTGCCATGGGCCTTCATAGATCTGTATTTTCCAATTCCAAGAGCTTGGATCAAATTGAGTATATCCTCATCCAGCCATAATTCGGTATGGTCTTGGGGTACCTGAATGAACTGATAAATTTTATTTTTTTGAAGTAAACGAACTGATAATCTTTGACATCATGAATTTTCAAATAGACTTTGCGGTGTCAAATCTTAATCAATCTGAATACAGGGTAAATTTTCATTCAAGTCCCGAATGACCTCTCTTAATCTTATATCTCGTTAAATGACCTCTCTTAATCTCATATCTCGTTACGAAGAATACAGAAGTTTTTTTTTTTTTTTTTTTGCATCAATGGATGAATGTATATCTCCAAATCCTAGTACATCAAAAGTACAAGAAAATTTGGTTCTCATTTATCATGGCCTCACTAATCCTTATGATCAGTTTAGAATTATCTTTCTTGTTCTTCAGTTACCAAGTTTTGCTTTATAAGTTGTGCCGTTGGTAGTCTCCAAATCCAGGTTTGGCCTGCCATTACCACAGCACTTGCTTCTCTGATAGGGATTATGAAAGTTTTCTAGCCACATTCATGCAGTAAAGGGGCACAATGAGCACTCCCCGTGCTGCTAAAGCATCCACGAAACAATTTTGAGGTGTTTGCCTGGACAAAACTTGTCATAGGGAGTTTACTCTTTACCATATTCGATTCATCGAGCAGTGGTTTCACTTTTTAAGTGTTGGTATGTTTTTATATGGTTTGACTATCAAATAGAAAAATGAAAGAATTTTAGGAAGTGGAAATAGGGGCATAGTGCAATCTCCACCTGATGCTTTTTGCCAATGAAGCTAAACTAGAGATTAGGCTATAAAAAGAAAGGATTAATTATCAGTTACAATACTAAACTTCCAAATTTTTGGACACCATCAGGGATTCTTATAATCTTGAAGTTTCAAAATTGATCTCCAGTAAACTTTCATCCAAAAACAAGTTCCAACATTGATCCACAATATCAAGTCCACTTGAAAGTAACCTATTCCAAATCTGAATGCCTCGATAGAGATATAGGATCCCAACACAAACTACTTTCATTATTGATTACACTCCCAGATGGTTAATTCTTTGACGTAAAATGTACCAAATCTACTTGAACAACAAATGAAGTTAACTGATAGCAAAAAAGTAGGCTGAAAAACATAGAAGAAAGGAATTGCAAGGTGTACTGTCCATTATTATTAATCCATGCACATTAAACACCTCATTTTTTTCTTCAAAATATTTCTCAAATGATGCAAACTCATCTTAGAGAAAAGATCCTATTAAAACCACAGATTGACAGTAAAAGAAAAAACTTTTAACTTGACTTGGAATATTTTCAATTAAAAAACAGATCAACAAGCTTCTTGCTAGCTGTTTGTCAAAAACAACAATTTGAAAAAAGACACTCCAAAGGAACCACATCTTTTGAGCATCTCTTCTTCCTTCTGAACCTGCAAGAGTTAGATTTCCTCATACAGTATCTATTAATGCATTTATGAAATGGGATTGTGGACTTTATCTAGTAACTCATGAGTTTCTACCTTGCCACATACCGATATATGTAGGACAAATTAGTCAGAAGGGAACACATAATATCAGGAAAATGGAATGAATAATGGAATACCTGGAACCCAAATATTGATTCTCTATGGCAAACCAAAAATATTACATCACCAGATAGGAGTTAACAAAGGAGCTTTTACAGACATTTAAATGATCAAGATTTTTACAGACAGCAAAGTGGAGGCTTGTTCCTGAAAGGAAATATTAAATGAACACATCAAAGAACCCCTTAGACTTTAAAGTTCCTTTTGAAATGCAATAAACACACATAAGCTTGCCATCAATGTGACTGAAATATATTAGCTCATACAGGCAATGCTTACACAATTATTATTGAAGTTTCATCAAAATGAAAACATTCAAGAACCCCTTAGAATCTAAAGTTCCTTTTGAAATGCAATAAACACACATAAGCTTGCCATCAATGTGACTGAAATATGTTAGCTCATACAGGCAATGCTGACACAATTATTATTGAAGTTTCACCAAAATGAAAACATTCAAGAACCCCTTAGACTCTAAAGTTCCTTTTGAAATGCAATAAATGCACATAAGCTTGCCATCAATGTAAGTGAAATATATTAGCTCATACAGGCAATGCTGACACAATTATTATTGAAGTTTCACCAAAATGAAAACATTCAAGAACCCCTAAGACTCTAAAGTTCCTTTTGAAATGCAATAAACATGCATAGACTTGTCATCAATGTATCTGAAATATATTAGCTCAAACAGCAATGTTTACACAAAAGTATTCAGTGGCTCAGGAAGATTGCAACTACAGAATTTCACCTTAATTAGTTCAAACTATTTGAATACAACAGATGTAAAAAATATATATAACCTAGCACAAACCTCGTTTATTCCACCAAAGGGTCCCATTTTAGTCATTGTCTTCTTTGCCATAGTTGTAAATTATCTCAATCTACACGAACAGAGAAATTAAAATTAGTTAACTGCAACTTATCCAGTAATCATACACTGTCCTTCAGGTATGGTTGAAAAATGAGACCAAACTGACTTCTAGATGATGCATGCCTTTTATTTTGGTCACCAGGAATATTGCAATGAAATATCATCTGAAAGAGTAAAATTCAAATATGCCATTTGACCGTTCATTCAGAAGGTTGAAACAAAATAAGGATGATGTTGAGAACAAAGTCAATGCCTGTATAATAAGCACACTCCTAACAAAAAAGAAGTTTGCATCACTAGTCCTAAAGGAAATTATGGAGTTGAATACTTATTTGTGGCAAGCTTGGAAGAAAATAAAGAAAGGTTAAAACTGGTTTCATAACTAAAGGCACAGATATTTCTGTCATAATATGTGCCTAAAAACGTTAAAAAGGCTGAATTCTTGTGACCAAAATTTAATCAAGATTATTTGGATGGTAGTTTTAGTCCCTTAATCCACTCGTAAGATGCATTTTAGTGCCATAAAAAAAGGAAAGTAACAGAAGAACACATAAAAAAGAGTTCATATCTCTAATTGAATCAAAATAGCCAAGGCAAACAAAATTGGATCATGTTAACATCTAGCAAAAGTTCAGATAGTACTAGGGAATTCATTGTACACATAAAGAAGAATGGAACCAATTATTAAAATTTCAATAAGAAAAAGAAATTAATCAATCAATTAACTTTCAAAGAATTTACCCCTGAAGGCGGTGTAGGGTTTCGGTTGAATTTGCTGCCACCAGGAGCCCAGGGAACTGATCATTAAAATAAAATAAAAAATCAACAAAATAAATACACATTTGTAGGTCATGATAATATGCCAAAAAATAGTGAAATTTAGCTATTTATGCTTGCACATACCAATGTAAGGATCAGGATGGCGCCACTTATTGTATTCTGCTTCAGCATGAGCTATCATTCTATCAATAGTTTCAACATCTTCCTGGAAGTAAATTAGAAAAACGCACTATAAGATTTTGCCTGCTGCTGCAGTTTTAGTAATGATATGAAAAGAAATGTGCTATAAATTTGAGTCCAGTCCTAATGCTGAAAGCTGGGTAAGCAACTGTCATTATACCATTGCCATCATGACAAAACTATTTTTATCTACCTGCATGGGAGAGAATAGCTGATCCCAAGCAGTCAAGCACAATTTTCAACTTTACAACTTTAATGTTTCTCCATATGACTTCAAATTCTTTTCTGAAGTTCGTGCAGCATATCAAATGTAAAGAGTCAGGAATAAACCTTGCTATAATAATCCAAGACCAGATGAGACATACTGCAAGAATTCAAACAGTTACCCCTCCACATAGCAGCTGCATTTAAGCAGATGACATTCCCACATATAATTAAGTCAGTCTGAGAACTCAGATTGAGGAAAAAAAGGATTAAGATACATCTTCACAGACTGAATCAGTTATCTAGGATTTCCTGCTAACAGCTTGTCCACTTAACAAATCCTTCATCTTGTGACAACTTTTTGCACAAATTACCATCATTTTCCTAAGAGTTGGAAAAATAGAGCTTACCCGATAGACAAAATTCCAGACATTTAACTAATAATGCAGAAACTCAAGCATTGCAGGGATTAAATCCCTCTAGACAATTCCCCCCAATCCCCACTCCATAAAAAATCTAACAGAAGACATTTGAAAAGATCTACCAAGGATACAACATTGTAGAAAAAGTAAGGAACTCTTCATTCAACTACTGTATTATACATCATACATATTTAATAAACGAAAAGGGGCAAATGAAATCGATATCACATACCACATGCCTACTAGCCTCGAACTTTTCCCTGAGAGCATCTGCCTGAACAAACACAACAAATCTCATTAAATTATAAGGGACTGAGAAGAGGGAGAATATCAACAGGTTTTCATGAGGCGAAGAAAGATTAGATCGATCAAGGAAAGGGGAAAAAAAAAGCCCTAAGAAACCAAAATCTTACATCAGGATAGAAGAGGTGGCGATGGACGGCCCAATTCAGAGTATCCTTGAGAGCTCGCCTGTAGAGGATTCTCACTCTCTCCTTCTGCGCGGCTCTTCGAGCCAGATACGATGCTGAACCTAAGCTCATTTCTCACTCTGCGAATGTTCTACAGATTTCGAGGCTTTTTCTGTGTTCTACTGTTTCCCAACAATCAAACCATCCAATGGAGTCAAACAGCATTACAACACAGGCCAACTACACGCACTCCTCTACTACGACGCCGTTCTCATTGGGTTCTTTTTACCCTTTTTTTCTATCTATATATATTAAATGTTCTAAACCTAACCGGAACGGTTCTGTCCTTTTGTTAATTTTTTTTTTTTCATATTATTTTTTGATATTGAGGGATTATACTGTGGATGGAAATCAAGAAAATAAAATAAGTTAGATGAAAAAAACTAAGTTGATTTTTTAAAATTAAATAAAAAATCATAATTTGAAATATATATTAAGAATTAAGTTAAATAAAATGGGTTATTCAACTTTTTTACATTTCGATATAACTAAAGTATGCATTTATATATTTTCTTACAAAAAAAATTTTAACTTTTTTAAAATGAGAACAAAAAAGTATCCAAAGTTTAAATTCTATTAGAAATTAAAATAAAAAAAATAAAGATATAATTTTTAAATAACTTAAACTATAAATGAATATTTGTCAAGATTAAAGACATCCACAAAGAATATGAGAAAAAAAAATCAAAATTTAAAATTAAAATTAATTTAATTTAATTCAAATAAATGATCAGCATATTTATTATCTTTCCATTTTTGTCTATAAATTTATACAAAATATTATTCACCATATTTTTTTCAATTCAAATGATAATAAAATTAAAAAATAAAAAAGTATTTTTAAAATATTTCAATAATTTTATTTTTAATGAATGTAATTAAATTTTTAAAAAAAATTTCAAATCACAATAAAAAAAAAATTTACCTCCACATATCCCCCTAGTTTAAACTTAACTTTCTTAAAATAAAAAAATTATAAAAAAAACTTTGATTATGTAATTTATAATTTCAAAACATAAAACCCAAAATGAATCACAGACCAGAATAATAATAATGGATCAGCCCAAGTCATCCATTCCGAGATGCTCCATTTTCAGCTACACTTTTTAAATCCCATTGCTGCCCAAATGTCCCAAAGGCAACGGCCCAAATTCATACTATTGGTCTATAATAATCAATATCGGAGCGAGTCAGGAAAATAAGCCACTGGCGAAACCTTGATACAATATTCCACTTTAAAGGTAAAAGGAGGATTAAAAAAAAAATGGCGAAAATAAATGTTCAGGTTTTTCATTTGGAAAAAGATGTCCCAG
>JAOXNR010000022.1:10468886-10471386 GCA_028571225.1 Parsonsia alboflavescens
TAGATAGTTTTGCTAACGGAATTGTTGCTACAGCGCTCATACAACCAACTAAGTAGAGTAAAAATTTCGTTACGGTAATTGTTGGAGCGCATATTAAGACATGCTTTGAAACGCTCCTTAACAAATCCATGTATATATATATATAAATCAAAATAGAACCTTTAATTATAAGCGGAAAAAGTATATAATTCATGGATTAAAATAAATCCAAACAGTATTCTTGGACCGAGACAACAAAAATCATCATGGATCCACAATCTCCCCATTTAGGAATGTAAGCCCATTTGAATTATCTCAGTTTCCTTATCTTCTGCAAAATCGGTTGAAAATATAATATTTTCATTTATTTAGAATTGAAAGTTTATATTTTTATTTTAAATTATTCAGAAATAAATGTCTTATTTTTTTTTAATTAGATAAAATTTTCTTAATGAATTGATTTGATTAAATATAAAATGAGTTAAGTTAATTAATTTTTTAAAAATTAATTATGGATAAAAAAGAGTAACTTTTAGGAAATATATTCAACTGAAAGTATGACAGCCACAAATACAATCACCACATAGTTTTGACTTTTGATGATTCCAATCCGAATCCCCCGTAGGTTTCAATCTTGATGAGTTCTTCATGGTCAGAAAGAGTCATGTGAATTTATGGGACCTATAAATTTATTTATGGCCACCAAAATCTAAGTATAATTCGATAATAATATTCCCGAGAGTTAGTCTAGTTTCTGAAAAGATACTCCATCACTGATGATAGGTGGTAAAGAGAGTTAAGAAAAAACGGAAAAAAGAAACTTGAAATGAATTAAGGAGTCAAAATTTTACTGTTCTAATTCGAAAGTTGGGGGAGAACAGCTGCTTCTTTCTAGAGCCGAAGGGAAGAAAGTGACAAAGAATACTAAAGGAAGAAACTGACACGGCTAAAACACGAGATCCAGCCAGCCAAGAAAGACCGCAATTTGATCCTTCATTTCTTAGTTAACCAAACTTTCTTTGAAGCCAAGGTTTGAAAAACTCAAACCAAAACCAACTGGGCCAATCCAATACAACCTAAAGCCCTTTTGACTCAAAACATTCAATTCCTCCAATTTTAATTACAGTGAAACTAATTCAATTTCGACTCAAACATTTAATATTACAATTTTTTATATTTTTTTAAGAATTTGATATCTGCATCCTAATAAGACTCATTCGAATTCAATCAAAATTGTGTCTCAGAATTCAACTCTTACACAGGGTAAGGCCTGATTCACGACTTCATAATTGTGCCCCAACTTTGAAAAAATTTGAATTCAATATTACATTTTGATTTGATTACATATAGGTGAAAAAAGAAGGCCTTTTCAACCCAAATGGTAGTAATGAGCAAAAAGGAGAAAAGATACTTGAGACAGACGGGTAACAGAAACAAAAGAAAGGTCCCACCAAAGAAAGAAGATTACAGCATCAAGGCAAGCAAATTTCACATTCAGAATCGGGAATCAAACCTCATCAATTAAGAGAATACCGCCGAATGAAAAGGGGCCACTTATGTCCATCAATCATCAAATGTATGTGTATGTATGTTTGTTTAGATATACGTGTGTATGTGTATATATATATATCCATGGCTTTTTGTCTCTTTTTCAACACAAATTCAACCACATGAGGAATATCATATCATTTACTTGAAGAAAAAAATACATCAATATATATATATATATATATATATATATACATAATTATGTAAAAATTGAGAACCTATGATAGAAAGTCAACTTGAAAACGATGACAGAGATATATATATATTTAGGGAACCAAGAGACCGAATTTGCATCAGACTGATTCGGTCAAATTACAACAGAGAGACGGACGCTACTACAACAACTTGTTCATCATGAACTAAAAGGGAAATGAACAAACATTTTATAGTTATTTTCTAATTTTAAAATTCAACATAATAATAATATTAGAAAGGCTAGGCATCCAAACTGGAAAACAAACGATCTGAACTGAACCGGAACCAACCACACAACCACTGTTGGAGAAGAGTTTATCAGAGAGGCTCTCATTTTTTTTGTTTTCCTTTTCTTCTATCTCAAGCAACACAGAAAGCAGCAGTCCACTGATCATCCTCGACGGCAGCAGACTCCGCCGCAGCCACGCCAAAGGGATCTTCATTGCAGTAGTAGTAACCATTGTTACCGCTGGCTGCAGCAGTCAAGCAGCAAGGGGAAGCTGCCACGAGATAAGGCATGTTATTGAAAGAGTGGGCGAGTCTGCTGGCAAGGGAAGCTTCGGCCATGCCACCATCGTTATCATCGTGCACATATTCCTCGGCGCGGTGCTTGAGAGTCTCGAACATGAGCTCGGGCTGATGCTGCATCACCCGGAGAACGTCCCCGCAAGAAGGGCCAGGAACAGCCCGCGTCACTGCAAAGCTGTGAGGTCCATCAATTTGTGAAACGCGTATGACGCTAGGGCCGCCAAACAGGTTGTGCAGTCCTCCGAGTGCC
>JAOXNR010000022.1:10476386-10487219 GCA_028571225.1 Parsonsia alboflavescens
ATAATTAAATTTGTAATACAAATTGAATTTTACCAAACCACTCCCTTAATTCGTCACTAAATATAAGTTATCAACTGTTCTTTAAAAAAATTAATTTTACTTCTTCTTTTTTTTGTTTCTATTAAAATATATTATAATCGTTCTCTCAAAAAAATATATATATATATGCTTTAAAACATCTAACAGTAAAGGATAATATCATTAAAAATACCTTTAAATACCTAATAATAATTAACTAGTAATAATTATTTATAATCAGCGATCATAAATATTAACTGAAATGTTATGCATTTAGACAAGGAGGGAGTATTTTTCAATAAAACTTGTTTAATTTAATATGAGACATTTGTTATTATGATGAATGATGAATAATAGTTATTTCAAAGGGAAAGTCAAAAAAAAAGAAAAAAGAACTAGAACCTTCGTTCCATTTTTTTAAAAGTTTAATTTACTCCAACTAAGTGAATTATTTTATTTTATTTTTTTGTTGAAAAAATAGACTTCATATCACTACGAGACATGAAGCGTCAATTCATTTATAACTTAGTTGGATGAATTAAACAAACAAAATATTAAATTTCTTCTTTTTTTAAAATTTTATTTATAGCTTTTGGAAAAAAAAAAAAAAGAGATGAAGAAGTAAGAAAACACTTTACTTTTTCGTCAATCCCTTGATATCAGGAAATTCAATGTAAATCGTAAAAAAACTCATTCTTTTTCCATCAGTCTTCATATTTATCAATATTTTTGACTTTTTTTTGAACGGTAAAAATGCAGAGTTTTAAATTTCCTCTGGTGAAACTTTTGTCGAGTTGACAGTATCTTAAGTAACTGAATTGGTAGATATCATCCAAGCAAAGGAAAAGAAATATTTCCATATTGTAACGTTTTCTTTAGATTTTATATGATTTTGCAATCATGATCTTTTGTTGGGAAGTATGTACAAATGGTTGGTAGCATGATTTACGAGGGTTTCTTTCCCTTCATGATAGGATGTACAAACGTATACCAACCATAAATTGAATTAATAGTGAATTAAATGTTTTTATTTTTATTTTAAATGGTCGTACTTTTATTTTTAAATTTCTTTAAAGAATTGAGATTATTAAATTTAAAATAAGTTAAATTATAATTAAAAAAAATTAAAATGAGATATTTGATTTTGAATTAATTGAGTATTTACTTTTAAATTGCAAATGCAAATCTAAACACACACACACTCACTCCTTCCTTTTTGTTTTTTGATTTCAAAAGACAATTAATTACTAGAATATTATAAATTTAACTTTAATTAACTTATAATTTTAATAAACCATTGGATCAAAACAACTAATTGCTTGATAATTTTTATATGTTTTTGATTTCAAAAGACAATTAATTACTAGAATATTAGAAATTTAACATTATTTAATTTATAATTTTAATAAATCATTGGAACAAAATAACTAATTGCTTGATAATTTTTATATGAGAAAGAAACATTTTATACAAATCATTTATACAAAAATATATACTGTCTCTTTTAACTCATATAAAATCATGTCAACTCGTACGTCACCCTTTACGCAATCAAAGATGGATGCGTTTTTATCCTTTGTTCAAATAGTTTCTCATTTGAGGCAGCACAATAAGAACAGCTACATCTTTGTTAGTGTTTGAACGTTGCGGGCCACTTGAGCGCATATAGGGCTAAGAACTACCCCCCTGCCGATGGAGATCTCTGAAAAAAGTTAACAGAGATCATTGCTGACGTGTTGCGATAAAACGTCTTTTCTAATTTTGGGTTTTCTTTTTTTTTTTTGGATTAAGGAGAAAGTTCCTTACGGGTGAAATCCTACCCATTAGTCACGACAAGATACCTTGTGCTAGCATGATGTAAATTAGGGATGTGCACGAACTGGTAGATGACAGACGGAGAGGACGAAATGGGTGACAATTTAATGCCCATGTTCTACGTCCAATGGATTTCGAACCTCCACCTGCCGTTGAAGTTAATCAAACGTCACGTCAATCTTACCAGCTCGCCTATACTTCTGAGGGCAATTTTGGGCTTTCTTTGGTGCGGGAATATGAGGGAGATGGGCATACGAAAGTAACTGTATGTATGTTACCTGATGTTTCTGTTTCAAGGTCTCTATGTATATCTAATAAATGAGATATTATGGGAAAAGAAAAATATTCAGGCAATGAAGATAATAAAAATAATTAGATATTTAAGGTTCAAACCTTTATAAATTTTATATTTTGTTTTTTTTTTTTTTTATGTTGATCTTCAAACAAATTGTTATTAGACAATTTGATCATTCTAATTATATTTTTTGAAAATACCATATCAACAACCAATGAATAAATTAATAAGGGTAAATTTAGTATCATGTCATTCAATTGGTCAGAAACAGATATTAACTGAAATCCTGTTGAGATAAATTTCAATTTCTGAAATGGATTCAGTTGGGAACATAAATTTAGCTCGACAAAATTTCAATTCATACCCCCCTTTTGTCAAATTAAATAGTGTAGTATTGAATTGCAACAGTTAATTTGGTCAAGTGATCGTTTATTGAACTTTTTTATGGTTTTTTTTATAATAGGATTCAAAAAATCAAATTGTCCAATAGTAATTTGTTCGAGAACCAACATGGAAAAAAAAAGGGACTAAAAATCAAAACATAAAATTGATCAAAAGTTATATCCTTAAATATCCAACTACTCATAGTATTAACAAACTAATAAAATACCTCGTTCAATTTAAAAAAAGAAGAAATTATTATTAAAATAATTATCTGCATTAAAAATCATGAAATAATATATTTATTTATACAAAATTGTAAATTATCTATAAAGCAAGAGAGAATTGTGAAAATAAAAATAATAAGACAAGAAGTAATATAATATGAAATAAATAGTTAATTCATTCACATATGAAGAGGGGGGAAAAAACACATGGAGGGGACGGGGAGGGCATGAGGGTGGATGTAAGGGTGTAAATAAGTAAGACAACTCAAGAATGATTCGTGTTCAACTGGGTTAAAAAAGTTTCAATGTCACTATTTATATTTTTAGTCGTTTAAAATTAAATGTTTTATTTTATAAATTAGTATAAAAATTATAAAGAAGTTGATATTTTTAATTTTTAAAATAAATTAAATCAAACATTTTCAATAAAATTTATAGAAATAAAAATATGATATTTAATTTTGAATGAAGTGAGTAATACTTAAATAATTGTATAATATTTGTGTGCGAATTCATTCGAATGGGTAAAGGGCGGTTACATTGCAGGTCGAGAACTATTTGTCTATCAAAGAACCTTTTATGATAATATAAGAAGATGATAAATTTGACTAATATATTATATTTTTAAAAGGAAAGGATATATTTATATTATTAAAAAATATTTAAAGTATCACTCCTCACTTCTCCTGCATGAAAATATACTTCATCCATCACTAAATATTAATCAGTAGCCATTATTTAAAAAAAAAATTAAAATAATATATATATTTTTTCTAAAAATGTTTCTAATTTTATATTAATCAAATTAACAACAATATATAAGGAAAGGAGAAAAGAAAGTGAAAAGAGTAATATAGAAAAAATACCTTCAAAAAAATAATTAACAAATAACAATGATTTATAATTAGTATTAAAAAAAATAGTTTAAATGACTTATATTTAATGGCGAAGGAGATATATGTTTTCTTCAAAAATAGAAGGATTTTTTTTATATTATTATTATTATTTTACACCCACCCTCTCAACTTACCCCTCATAAAGCCCTTCCCTCGAAGTGACATTCCATCTATCCTCAATATGTCTCGAACTTGAGATCTCCCTTTCAAGTATTACTACTTACTATTAAATTAGCAAGATTTGACGAAAATAAAAGGAATTGGAAAAAAAATAAAAATTCTACGACTCTATAACAATATTCATCTTACATTAGAACTAAAAATGTAATAATAATAAAATAAAAACAAGTGATAATACAAAACATCAATAAATACTTTTATTTTATTTTTCCATTTGGATCCAAATAAAATATATGTATATGTATTTACTCGCTATCAGGTCAAAGGAGATTAAACACCTAATTGTTCCTTCGAGGACATCCCAATGGATTGAAGTGACATAGTGCAGACCATATGTCTTGAATTCGAATCCCACTGATACCTTCTTGGATAAACAGAATATCGAGAGTGAGTGAAAATTGATTCGGATATCGCTAAAAAGAAGAAAAAAAATAATTAATTGAATTAGAAACTGATAAAAAAAAAATGTAATAAAAATAGTCATAACAGTCTGAACTGTAAAATTTTGTGGTGAAATTAAATAAAAATCTGCATCTGGAACTGCCAGTAATAATGAATATTCAGCTCAAATTATGAAGGGATGAATTATTTTATTTTGACGATTCTATTTTCACGTGCTGTTTCATTTTGAGCTTCCGTTTTCATTGCGCAGTGTCCCAAGAGACCCAATGGGTCTTTGGTCTTCGCTCACGTGGTTGACGTGACAAAAGCCAAGTAAACCTCATATTCCGTCGGGTCTTGCGCCCTTTTACTTGAATTGAATTTGATTTTTCAAATAAAAATTTTAACTACGTAAGATTGAATATTCTAATATAATTACAATATACTCCTTTCAATTGAATGTTATTATTATTCAAATTTTATTTTGTTTGAATATTTCCATTTTAAAAATAAATATAATTTCAATATAAATTTATACTAACACCATAAATTAAGAGCCACCACTTTTCCAGAACTAACAACATAAATTAAATCAATGACAAGGTCAAATTAATGATTTTATAAAAATCAAATGCACTTATTAATTTTTTATTGAAATAAAAATTATATATTTAATAATGAATCGAAAAAATAAGTGAAATGTAAATTAAAAATATAATTTTTTTAAAAAATAAATATTCAAGTTAAATATCAAAACACTAAAAAAAAAGCATTTTTAATAGAAATAATACACTATATGATGTAAAGTAAATACATTTTTTTAATTCTATGATATATAAAACTAAGTCCATTTGGTCCCTATTTTTTTTCTTTTTCAAGTCATTTTGATCTTTTATTATATTATAATCAATCGTTTTGATCAAATTGTCACTCTTCAACAAGTTACGGTTGGAGTTTTAATTTAAGATTTCATCAATAACCTCATTAATTTTATGATTTACATCCACTTGCATGATTCTACAAGTAATTACATTAATTACAATGATAGATTAGTAACTTAAAAGAAAATCAAAGGTACTACATAATTTTTCATTAATTTAAAATGAAATATTTAATTTCAAATTGAAGGAGTATTTTTTTTTTTCTTTTTTCCTTTTTTTTCTTTATTTACTAAAACGATAGTGTCCTTGACTGCATGACGTGGGTCGGTCAAAGGCTTTGGTGGAGAGGCCTCATACGGCGTTTAGGTTCACTGTTCTTACTCATGAGTACCGCATTTGATATGGATGAATAATTTGAATTGGACCACCATGGGGACTCATTACTTAATGGGAAAGTGATATGTTTCAAATCTTCTAATATATTTTTCTTAAAACATTAAAAAAAACTAATATGCTAAGGATAAGTCTCACTATTTATGATTGTCATCTTGAAATATTTAGTTTTTTTTTACCGTATTAATAACAAAATATATTGCCAAATGTGGTTAGTGGTGTTGCAGTAAATTTATATGTACTTCAATATTTTATTTATCCAAAAAGATGTGCGTAAGATTCGAATTTAAGACTATAGAGTGCATGCTCGCCACTCCCCGAAGGAACAAATATATACACACTTAACTTCAAACAAAGAAATAATATTTTTTGATTTGGGATTAAGCATATTATTTTGACTCATCCACATTTCAAAAGAGTTGGAATAATAAAGATGAAAGTTTTTTTAAAAAATAAAAATAAAAATAAGAAATTCAATCCCAAATCATATATTAATTCTCCCTCGGTTCAAAATCGAATGTATCTATTTTTATGTTTTGTTGTCAAAAAGCTAATGTCTCATTCCCTAAGTAAGTTAAAGTTTCGTAAAAAGAATTAATAATGTCGTCATAATTAAAATGGACTAAATCAATAATAAAATTTATCAAAATCAAAATAAGACATTTAATTTTTAAAAAAAATTAACAAAATTGAAAATACTATTCAATTTCAAATGAAATGAAGTTTATTATTATTGTTATCATTATGATTGGAGTATTATTATTCAATGTTGTCGTTGAATTTGCAATTAATAGCCAACAAATTGGAGACAGAATTCTGATATAACACGAGCGTGGCGTTGCTTTTGTTTTTCTTCTGTATTGCAGATCACATGGAATTCAGCATCCTTGGCCTACGAGTACAAGGTTCAGGACCATTCTTCTTCTTCTCTCCCAACACATTTTCAACGGTTTTTGGCATTTTTATGGAACTTTCAAAGGTCCTAATCTTGTCTTTCAAGATCGGACGCGAGTTTTGCCTGCTATTGTTATAAACATATAATCAAAGAATCGTGATCCTTTAGAATCGAGATTAATCAATGATGATGCCCAATTACAATTGGGATGTCTTAAACTTGAGATCTTTCGATCCCAAGTGTTTCTTCTTACCATAAAACTAGTAAGACTTGACTTTAAGATTGTGGTATTTGGTTGGTTTAAATAGATATGAAATGAGGATAGATTAGATGGCAAAATTATTCCTTCCTTTTTTTCCCCCCTTTTTTTTTGTCAAATTAATATTTTTTAAAAAATTGTAAATATTTTTTTTATGAAATATAATTATATTAAGTCAAAAAAATCTAGTTAAAAACTTTTTGAAAATAAACAAAAGATATAAATGTCCTGCAAAATATTTTTTAATGGTGAAGCTACAGGAAACTTTAAAAAATTCCATGTTATCAAGAATTCCAATTCTTTTTTTTTTCAAACAACCAAACAAAGGAATTAGGATTCTAGGAATTAAGGAGGAATAGAATAGCTATTCCTTCCAACCAAACACACCATTAATTTTTTTTTAGAAATTAAGAATAAATAAATAAATGATTTTAGTTTAAATAATATCTTGAATTAAATATGAAAAATAAAAAACCCCTTTCTTTTTGAGCCCGCAACACTAATCCGTAGATAGGGGTTAATAAAACATTAAAGATAAAACTGGAAATCAAATATAAAAAATGTTTTGTTTCTAAAATAACAATTATTTTGAAATAAAGAAAAGATTAGCAATAAAATTTTTCCCTACTTCTCAAAGTTCCCCATCAGAGATTCAAAATATTAAAAGAAGAAAAGAGAGAGGGAAAGAAAATAGCTTGTTTGGTTTCTATTTTCAGATTTTTTTTCCTGAAATGGAAAAAAAAAGCTTGGTATAGTTTTTTTTAAAAGTAATGTTACAAAACAATTCTCTATATCCTATTTTCAATGCAATTTTTGAAGAAACAGTTTTTAGATGATTTTTTTGTTTGTTTTCTAAATGAATTTGATTAACCTTGTTAAATAACTCCAATTCTAAAATCATTATCACCCTTGGTGTTTGCCAAAAATATTTTTTATTAATTTACTTTTTTTTGCAACTATTTGATTGTTAGTGCTGAATTTTTTAATTTATTTCATTTAATTTTAATGCTATTTTCAAGTACTTATTTATTTTACAATTGTGATTTTTTATATTTCATATATTTTGTTTTTAGAAAATTCCTAAAGACATTATCACCATGGGTGTCTCAAAAAAATATACTCCCTCAATCCAAAATTGAATGTTACAGTTTGACTTACAAATATTTTCATAAAGAAATTTGATTTAGTTCATTAATACATTGCATTATCAATTTTTTTAATAAAATTTTTACTGGTTTAGGAAATGAGACATTCAATTCCGGATAACCCAAAATGAAATATGGGACATTCATTTCCTGATAGAGGGAGTATTTTCTTTTCTTTTTTTTTTGGTAACTTATTTGATACTTAGTGCTTTTTTTAAAAAATTGATATTTTCATGTACTTCTTTGTTTTACTATTATGATTTTTTAATATTTCATATAATTTTTTGTTGTAAATTTATAATTTTTCATGTATTTAGAATATTATATTCTTTTATAATTAATTATGTAAAATTTTATACATTATTTTTTAACTGTGTAGGGTTTATTTTATTCAAAACTTAATTATGATTATTACTTAAATTTAATTCAATTTGCAAAGAAACAACTTTCAACTACTTTCTTAGTTAATCCTGTTGGGCAAGTGTTTATATAAGATTCTGTTGGATTTTGTCTCAAAATATTTTTTAAGAATTTTTTTTTTTAAAAAAAAACACAACAATAAATAATGCAAAATTTGTTTTTACACTTGTCTTTCTATATATTTTTTATTCACTTATTAATTACTTAACAATTTTTTATAAATTTTTAGACCATGAATTTCTCATTCTAGCAATATTGACAAAAATATTTTATTTATTTATTTGTCAAGTCTTGTTAACTTAGTGGTAAGCAACCATACTTGGGACTAAAAGATCTTGAGTTTGATACACATCGAGGATCAATCGGATGTCAGTATTGATCTTCGAGATGGGGTATAGGGAGGGTTTGGGGGTAGGTGGGTGTAAAAAGAAAAAAAAAAAAGGAAAATAGTTCCATAAAATCATTTTATAGAATGGTTCCCAATAATACAAAAACAAAAACAGGACTAAATAGCTCCTCATCTTTCCTCTTCCAAAAAAGAAAAATGCAATCATCCAATCTTGGATATGAGTACAGACGATAAAGCCTTGAGACCACTGTCCAACAAGAATGTCAAAAACGTGAGGTCCTTTTGGCCAGGGTTTATCTAAAAAGAAAAAGAAAAAAAAAAATGATATGGATCTGATGCATGTTTCCAAGCACCTTATCTTGTAATTCTTATCAAGTTAAGAGATATTATTTATTTTTTTCACCATACTTTGTGAGAAAAAATATATGAGGATTGATAGGATGTCTGTATTGATCTTCAAGATGGGGTATAGGAATTATTCAGAAGTAGGTGGGTGTAAAAAGAAAAAAAAAAGGGAATATAGTTCCATAAAATCATTTTATAGAATGGTTCCCAATAATACAAAAACAAAAACAGGACTAAATAGCTCCTCATCTTTCCTCTTCCAAAAAACAAAAATGCAATCATCCAATCTTGGATATGAGTACAGACGATAAAGCCTTGAGACCATTGTCCAACAAGAATTTAAAAAACGTGAGGTCCTTTTGGCCAGGGTTTATCTAAAAAGAAAAAGAAAAAAAAAATGATATGGATCAGATGCATGTTTCTAAGCATATATCTTGTAGTTCTTATCAAGTTAAAAGATATTATTATTTTTTTTTACCATACTTTATGAAAAAATATATATGATTTGATTCAATAGAAATCTCAAGATTCAATATAACTGATTTTTTTTATAAAAAAAAGCCATGGTTTCGAATTTGAATTCTGAAAATTAAGTCAGGATGTGCATCAGGAGAGAGGAAAATACAATGAGGCGGGGAGGGATACGATTCCCACGTGGCATCATTTTATTGGCTGATGGAATTCTACAGTGATTGATTGGATTCAGTTTGAAGTCCACTTTCCCGGACAAATGGATTGTGCTTTGTTTGGATGCTATAAAAAGGAGATGAACCAAAAGGACTTTTTCCGGATTCCTAGCCAAATTCTGTTGCTCTTTTTAGATTTTCCAAAGTCCATCGTCGCAGATCTTACCCACCGTCTCCACCACCACAAACGACAACTGCCCAGCCTCCGCCCTTCACCTCCGCCCAAGGCAATTTCATTAATGGAAAAGAAAGAGGTGAATAATGTTACAATTAAAATATTTTAAGAAAAAATAAGAATAAAATGAATTTCGGTGAAAATGGTTTGAAAATCTTATTTTCAAAGCAATTTGACCTAATTAGTTATCGGTAAAAGATTGTGAGACTTTAAAAGATTAAAAGAAAAAAGAGATGTATAATTAAAACAAAAAAGTTATGAGATTAAATTGATCATTTCATCCAAAGAATAGTACTAATATATTTTTTTGTGTAACACTTTCAAATATACTAATAAAAATCTTATACATATACTTTAATCATTTTCATATATGTATATATATATATATTTATTTATTTATATATACGAAAATGCTATAATGGGAATTGGAGCTTAAATTATATTTTACTTTTATTAAATCTCTGATGATCAACTATTTTTAGAAAAATTAAAATAAATTTGATCAAGTATCTCTATAGTTTAGTTTTTTTTTGTATGATTTAGTTTATGAAATGGATTTACAAAAAATAAATTTTTATTAAAAAATATAGATAGTTGACTATTAATTGAACGTTAGAGACTTAATATGAATATAATATAATTTAAGCTTTGATTCCCATAATAGCATTTCACTATATATATATTTATAAGGATTTGTTAAGGCACGATTCGAAGTGCGTCTGTATGAGCGCTGAAGCAACAATTCCATTACGGTAACAGTTGGAGCGAGCATTAAAGCCTGTTCCGGAGCGTGCCTTAACAAAACTATATATATATATATATATATATATATATATATATATTTATATATAGTAATGCTATAAAATATACTAGTTCACAGTTAAGTCTCTAAAAGTCAAAGTTAACAGTCAATCTAAAAAATTATTTTTTAAAATATATTTTATATATTACATCCTAAAAGGATAAATTAAATATTAAAGGTATTAGATCAAATTTATTATTTTTCTAAAACAAAAAAATAGTTTACGGTTAATTTTAATCGTTAAAGATTTAATAGTACACTCCATATCGAGTGCATTGGTGCATTTTATA
>JAOXNR010000022.1:10487319-10514913 GCA_028571225.1 Parsonsia alboflavescens
GGGGGGGGTTCTATTTTAAACTTAAGTTTAGCTACACAATTTGTATCACATAAATAAAGAAAGAACAATTGCTAAGATTCAAAAGAAATTTGGTACTATTGGCACCAAAACCACTAGTTGATCAAAGGAAGGATCTTAATTTTATTCTCTTAGAAAGTAAGAGAACATTGAACTTGGACGCATCATCCTTTTCGGGTGTGTGTATGTGTTTTCGTTTCTGTGGCATTTTTTGTGCCAATTGTATGTCCCAAAACTAAGTGGGTCCTAAGGAGTCCTTATGGGCGTTAACGATTATTAGGTTCTCTCTCTCTCACGCATTTTGGTTTAAAGGGAAAGTTACTTACGGGTGAAATCCCTTCCATTAATCACAGAAGCCTTTTATGTCAGTAAGGTATAAATCAAGGGACGTTGATCACGGAGGCCCCATATGTTAATGAAGTATAAATCGAGAGATGTGCATGAGTTGGTAAAGGACAGATGGAGAGGACGTAACAAGTAGGCTATCAACTTGACAAATTTCACACCTGTCTTGCCAGCCCGTTTGTGTCCCTTGGGCCTCTCTCTCACACGCTTATCATAGAGTCAGTGGATGCAAATCCTTCAATTAAGGAGTTGGTTTTTGAAACTTTATAATCTAGTCATCGCTATTAACTTTTTCCATTTCTAATTATAAATCATTATTGTTAGTTTATCATTAGATAAATTTTTATCATATTACCAATGTCTCTCTTTTTTTTCCCTAATCACTATTGTTAATTTGAATAAAATCATCAATATGGTCATTTTAGAGAAAAAAAATTATATTAATTTTGACTTATAAATAGTGTCAGAGGAAGGATAAAAAACTCTTCTTATTTTTAGAAATAGAACATTAAATTCCAAACATTCCCAAAATAAGAATAGAGGAAATATTATAATTAAGACTCAAGTGCATCCAACGGTGTCTCTCTTTCTTTTCCCGAGTCACGATTGTTAATTTGATTAAAATTATCAATATGGACACTTTTTTTTTTAAAAAAAAAATTACATTAATTTTGACTTATAAATAGTGTCGGAGGTAGGATAAAAATCTCAACTTATTTTTAGAAATAAAACATTAAATTCCAAACATTCCCAAAATAAGAATAGAGGAAATATTATAATTAAGACTCAACTGCATCCATCGGTGAGGTCAAATGATTTGAAGGTGAAGTGTGTATAACACAGATTATGAATTTAATTTGATCTTTCTTTATACTTTAATACAGTGAAATATGGAAATGCACGTGAAGCGATCGAATATCGCTTAAAAAGAAAAAAAAAAAAAGACTCAAGGTATTAAAGATTTGATAGAAAGCTGAGTCATCGCAATTGAGCTAATCATATTATGTATGAATAATAAAATCCAGGAAAAAGTATGAAAAGATCTGATGTGATGCCAAAGAAAATTATCTTGTTGATGATCCGATTATATACACGCATGATCACGATAATACAATAATCCCAACAATAGGATTTCCTACATATAAAATACTCCATTCCTTAATTATTAATTGAGGACCCATACTCCATTTGAAAACTCAATTAATATGCTTTTCTTTGTCAATTTTCGAACTTTTTATTTGTTGTGGTAATTCACCAATTAATTAAATGCATTATTCTAATGTCTGCGTTCGCCACTTCATCTACTAAAATGTTTTCGAAGGAACACAATATTCTAATGTTACTTGTGAAGGTTTCATTTAATTTTTTTAATTATCATTTATACATTTTAATGTAGAAATAAATAAATAAATTTTTACAATTACTCTTCAAAATTTTAACTATTAATATCTCATTCTTTTCGACACATTGCAACGAGGAGAAAAGGGGGGGGGGGGGGGAAAGAAAAGAAATTAGAGAGCATGTTAATTTTATTTTTTTGGTTTTAGAGTTTTATAGTAAAAAGTAGAGAGATAAATAAAAAATGTAGAGTTTTATTATCTTAATATTGCAAAAAAAAAAAAAATTTATCCGAGGAAAAGAAAAGGGTCCATGAATCAGTCAGCCTTGCCCAAAAGGCAGTTGCGGACCGGGTCTGGGTCCCAACAAAAGTATAGTTTGACTGATTGAGTTTTTTTAAGTGTTCAACAATCATCACCGTCTTCACTCTTTTTCTTCATCAATAAAATAGTTATAAATAGCGATCGTCATCTCGTTAAAATTAAGATACTGGTTCTTACATTTTTTATATTTTGTTTTGAAATATTTAGAATTAAATGTTTAATTTTTTAAATTAATAAAAATTTTATTAAAAAAATTAATAATGTAATGTATTAATGAATTAAATCAAAATTTTTAATTAAAATACATATAAGTTAAATTGAGACATTTAATTAAAGATGGAGAAAGTACTTTTTTTTTCCTTCCTAAAATATTCCTATTTATGATTATAGTCAATTTAATGAGTAATATAAATAAAATACTTAAAAAATTCATAATAATAACTTATAATTCATGTGAGAAAAAAAACTAATTAAAATGATACAAGTGACAAAGGGAGTACTAACTAACATGTCATCAACTACCTTGTGATATCAACCCTTACCCTAATATTAATGTATAAATAAATAATAACACCACCACCATCCCAACTCCCGAGCCCACAAAAAATAAAAAAAAAATAAATTAACGTCAACAAAACATGGGCTTACCAACGTCTCATCGTACCCTCCTTTCATCTGGTCTGCATAATTTCGCCCAAATTGCAACCTCAAACACGATTGAGATTTTAATTACACTATGGATGGTACGGCGGAGTGAGTGGATCCTTATTTTGTGAATTCTTTAATTTTTTTTTATATTACGTATTAATTACCATCCGTCCTTAATTATAATTTATTTAATCACATTTTGTTTTTTCCCCTTATTATATATCAATTGTCAAATAGTTTGATGAATATTTTACATATTTTTCAATATTAACTTTTTTTCTTCTTTTTTCGTTTTGTTTATCATAGAGGATAATATTATCCTTATTCTCTTTTTTTCTTCGTGAAATATTTTCTCTATCTTTTATTTATAATGATCTTCTCTAATAAGAATATTTTTTAAAAAAAGATTTTAAATTAATATTGATAAAATAATTATAAATAACTTATAATTTTAAATAAACTAATTTTTTCTTTTAACCATTATTTTAACACAAAATTAATTTTTTTCCCCCTTTTTCCTCCCTTCAAGCTTCTACGTTTTGGATGTTTTATTGAAAGATTTGTATTCAACCAACACATAATGAAATGTATAAATTCAATCTTTTTTTTAAAAAAAAAAAAAAAAACTCGTTTAACCTCTGTATTCATCTTGTTCCTTATTTACCTGGGTGCACCGCGTATTCAAAAGCTTTCTGTCCAACCGGCTCCTATTTCAATAATTCAATCTGTGCCAGACATCGATATGCGAATAATTAGATCTTCAGTTGACTGGTAGCTGTGTCCGATTAGTTCGCATGACTGTTTCGCTAGAAAGTTCAACTCATCTAAATTAGATTATAGAATAAAATCGAATTGAACTCATGGCCTCACTTCCGAACCCTTTATGTACACCCTATGCGATTGAATCCCTTCCTACTTCCTCTCTGTTGAATGTCTTTCATGCAAAGATTGGAGACAAAGTAAACTGGAAAACCAAAATAATAACGGACCACGTGATATTAACGTGGACAGTCACAAATGCGAAATCAGTAACTTCCGTCAAACGAATTCGCTTAGAGAATGATGATTACTTTTCCTGTTGAAGCGACAGCAGGGTTCCTCAGTTCCTGCCCAAGCACATGCCCACATGGAAATTCCCCACTTCTGTTATATCTTTTCGAACTTTTTTTTCTTTTCTTTCTTTGTCAATCTAATACAAACGGATGACCAGTTTTCCCCTGGGGCTAGAGAAGAGACTGTACTGCATGAATTATTGCTGAAAGCATGAAATGACTTCGCAAGAATTTCACAGTTCATTCTAGGATCTCTTCAGATTCTCTAATTGATGTATTTCTTACACCAAAAAGCATCAAATGATGAAACAGTAAATACTAATTATAAGATGAATGTTATAATCGATAACAAAGTTCAAATTATGATGGGATCATCTTTGTAATTTCACAAAGTAACCATATAAATTACATACTTGAGTTCTGTTGTCCACTATATTTTAATGATTATAATTGTCCAATCCACATTAAGAATAACTATGATCGATCGATAAGGCTGAAATCAAATAGTTATGGTCAATCTAGTGTCGTGAGTGAGCCTACTAGGCCCAACTCAGGCCCGAGAGTCTAAATTGTTAACAAATTTTTGATATGAACTTAATTTTATATCTTCACATATAAATCTCTTGATCCATATCAAGTAATGGTAACTTCAAAGTATCAATACTCTGTGATTAACTATAAAGTCCAATAAACCTGATTCAAAATAGAATTTTCCATATCGTTGATATCCATTCAGTTGTAGCAGATGGTGAAAAGTTCTTGTAAGAGATGGAACCCTCAACATCTTGAAGGCGAAAGTGACCTTAGTAATCATGTTGAAGTGAGAGGATATCTATACTCCCTTGATCAGTGATTCCTTAATGATTGTGGGTTTTTTTCTTCTTCCCTTTACTTTAATTTCTCAAAAAGGTTGTCTCTTTTACTTAATTGTATATATTAATGTTCATTTTCATTCACAGAAATTGTAGATTATCTGCAGACAATTTGGGCATCTCTCAAAATCTGATATTGTTTTGCAGATAATACAATATTATTGTGTTTGGATAACATGCATATCAAAAGTGCATGCCATATATAGGATTAATTAATAATGCAAAAACTTGAAGGATAATATAATATCCTCGTTGTCTCGAACTTTTTTGAGGTTTTTTCATTATCCTTCAAAAATAAGTGAAACTGATCATGATCTGATCTCTCTTTGCTTGAATATGAAGTGAAACATAATCACATGATGAGAATGGAGCTAATCCCATGTCTCAGTGACCATTCTTGCCTTAATAATTGAGCACAAACTTGACCGAATCATCGCCACAAAAGAAGGGAAACTTTGGGAATTTGGGACATTCTGGGACCTACCTTTCCTTCGTGATATCCAAATGAATAGCTGAAGAACATCTGCAAGACCCTGGCACGTTGCAAAAGATGCTGCTGCTAAATACATACGAGTCTTTTTTGACCATTTCTGTTGGGAAGCATAGCCATGTTATCCCCTATAACACTAATGGTGTAGGCATTTTTATGTATGTGCAATTGATCTTGTGATACCCATCCTACATTGTATGATTATGATATAATTGATATGGATGAACTACGTATCCTTTGTTAATTTGGAATATCCATTTTAATATAATGAAGACGATTGTCAACTTGTCAAGTAGTCGAGAGTAAGCACCATTAGGATCATAGATACGTTTTGGATCTGGGGGTTCTGGGTGACAAATCTTCTAATCAGATTCTTGTCACACCTTCGAACTCCGCCATCGATAAGAATGGACCTATGTAGAATATTCATTTTGATACAATAAGATTGGCTGTGGAACCTGCTATCAAGCACATAGGGCGTTTTGGGCTTGAGGGTAAGGGGGCAACAATTCTACTGCTCATCTATCTCGGAGAAACCATATGCTGCCCTAGAATTTGGATTTGATTAACCAATTAATTATCTTGTCTGAAACTTTGAATATGAGTCATCCACTTTAGCCACATGAAATATCTTATATAACCTCATGCATGAACATGATACAGAAGACACTAATTATCTCTTAAGCAAGTAGTAATCCTGATTAGGTACTAATTCCCTCATAATAATTGATCATGCATGAACTTAATCTAACTATAATTCTCACAAAAAGAAAGAACACTTACTGAGTTTAAGGAGATTTCTGTTATCTGATGTGTTTGTGTACGAACCTCTTGCAGAGCTGGAAACCTGGTACACAGTACGGCAAAATAGATTATATGATTTTGACTATTCCTGTTGAGACCACAGCCAGTGATACCAACTGGTGCATATACCTTCTGCTGGACCACACCACACTGCTATTTTTTTTAGAAGCACTAAAGCGAGCATTGGCGATAAATTAACCATTTTCTTTCTAGCTCCTGCATATAAATGATGCAGCTCGGTCCCAACCAAGTTAGTCAGGTTAAGTAGAAACCCAACGATCGTGAAGTCACGAGTTCAAACCCTAACAAATGTCTGTCTATTGGCCTTCTTGGTTGAGCCAAAAGGCAAGTTCTTGGAACATAACCCTTGTATAACTCAATTGTACAAGAAACCCAATGCTGATCGAGAATTTGTGGGTTTTCTTTCTTTTCAAACTCGTTCATTTTCCTATCAGTAGATTGACATCTTTAAATCAATAGATTCCCTCATTTTGATTACTTCTTGGCTACAGTTTTCTTGCATGTATTTAACGGACTTGACTAACTACAAATCAAACTGTTAACTACCAAACTTGTTAGTCAGAGCCCTTCCAGCATCTTTTCATTTGATCTTCATCAAGAGGGGTAAACAAACATCATATTCACTTTGAAGGCTTTCAGAATTCAGACTATAACATGCTTCTGAATCATACAAGACATCATTTTCTTGAATCGACAGAGATCTTGTACAGTGATATGCTCAGTTTTGAGTAGGGCCTTTTTTTTTGCAGCCCAGCTCAGAAGAACTGGTGGGGAATATTGTTCTTCAACGTACGCACAGTACAGTCAATTGCATTATATGATTGCAATGAAGAAGTGGAAAGCAGAACCATGTGAACTATCATGTGCTAATATGTCCATTTTCCTGCATAAAAGCCCAGAATACCAAATAGCCATACAAAAAATCAATAAATAAATAAAGTGTTTTGATTTTCATGTTCTTGAATATATATAAGCACAATATCCAGAACACATCTCCAATACAAATTCAGACAAACTCAGCCTCAGGTTTCACTCTTTTTTGCCTTTTCTTTGCTAATATCATATTTGCCTCTGTTTAGAAAGAATATTCTTACTCAAGCCATGGCCATCCTTATGCCTAGAATTATGTATACTACAGTATGCTTAAACTAGCTCCTTTGAATATTCTATGCTGTATGCTCCTACTTTGTCCTTCTGTAATTAGTGTCACCATATAGAGTCCGAATCTATTTTTTCTGAATCTTGAGTTTTCAAAATCTCAAATGTAGCTTCTTGGAAACATTGCATTAATTTTATAATGACTACTAACAAGAATTCTTTGAGGATCCATGAACTGTCAAGTCAGAAAAAATAAGATAAAAGTCTGAAACAGAAAATATATTTATGAAAATCTTTACGAAGTATAGGCCGTAGAGAGTGTTTTTGAAAATTCCATTGACACAGAAGCGGATTCAAAAATCCAATGCCCTAAGATTAATTTAGTAATTTTTTCTTGAATCTCAATCCCTGTTCTTACATGTTGAAGACAGACTATACTCCTCCCCCTGTTCCCTTAGTGACTGTTCTTTTTTCTTTCCTTCCTTTTTCTTTGACAGAATATCAGAAGTATTCTATCTTTTGCTTCATGCTAATATGTTCATTCCCTACTGTCAAACTACTAGTTTTTCTTTCCCAATCTCTCTTGTGGTGGGAAAGCTTATGACTTTGGCTCACTTGGAAACACTATAATCAAACTCTTCTGTAAATCATTTCAGCGAGGTGGTGTCTGTTCTTTTGGGTCAATCAAAGTGGATACTTTTAAGAATATAGTGCAATGATCACCCTTGCAAAGTCTTGGAGAGCATTATTCTTGGAAGACAATCACATTTTTAAGTTGTCCCAAATTGCCTGCAGATAGGCCATAACGCTTAATACTGGTCAAACTTCAGCATATTCAATACTATCGTTCCTGTCTAAAACTTTTACTTAAGTCAATTCCTTATCCTTTAAACTAAGTGGAGCACTTTCTTCTTGCTTGTTCATGAACAGAAACATGATCACATGAACATGCAGCTAATCTAATCTCAAATATATTCCCACTATAGCAATTATTGAGCACAATGTAAAGCAAATCAGCACCATACAATTTGAATTTCCCTGAGGCAAGGAATATCTAGCATTCAACATTTTAGGCCCTACCTTTCTGTTATCCATCTGATCATTTGAAGAAATCAAGTAAAAGAATCAGACACTTTTTAAGCAGATATATGGTTTACACTTGTAGTAGATAATATCCCCCTTGTCTCAAACTTTCAATAAACAAGTCATACTTTGCACAAAGGGAAGAGCAGATAGTGTCCAGGATAGATGTTTAAACCTGTCATAATAATTGATCACAAACGAAAACTAATCCTGACCAGAAAAAAATGCATACCTGAAACATGCTATGCCCTACATTTCCACTGTCCATCTGAATCTTTTGAAGGATGTACCTTATGGAAGTGAGAATAGTTAGAAATTTAATAAGACTTTTGTTCTTTGATGTTGGTTGTGGACCTCTTGTAGGTCATAGCAACTTGGACCATAAGGCAAATTACATTTCTTGATTTTGAATAATATTTCACTTGGAAGGCACGGCCATGTGATACCTAATGGTGCATGTCTTCTGCTGGACCATTCTGCAGATCTTCTCAACCATACAAAAAAGCATTGCCCATCAACCATTTCCAAAGCATTGCCCATCAACCATTTCCTTATATATACAAGTGAAGACTAGGCGTATTTGCTGTCAAAGCTTTTTGTTGCAATCCAAAAATTTGTTTCATCAGTAAAACTTCAAGTAGCAGACAAATTGCAACATGGCTATCCGAGTGTCTCAAATTCTTCGACCCGTTTTGCCAGATCCAGAAGCATCAGATGTACCAAAAGGCCACTTTGCTGTTTATGTTGGAGAAGCCAAGAAGAGATTTGTTATACCACTGTCACACCTTAAGAATCCTGCATTTCAAGATTTGTTGAGTCAAGCTGAAGAAGAATTTGGATTCAATCACGGCATGGGAGGTCTCACTATCCCCTGCAATGAAGAAATCTTCATCAATGTAACTTCTAATTTACACTGCTGATGACCAACGAAGAGAATGGGGCAAAGGACAGAGGCCTAGAAGAAACATATATTGAATAACTTAACATGCCAGAAACCCAATTCTCCATTTTGATCAAGGAGAATTAGTTGTTTTCTTTCTTTTTAACTCATACAATTTATGTAATATGTTCATTTTTCTATTAATATATTGACATCTTCGAATTGAGAATTCATTTCCTCTATTTTGACCAGGTATTTCATTATTTGGTTATTTCCAAGAAGAAATATGTGATGAGTAATGCAACATAAAAACTGAATGCCTCATGTTTTGTCTTTCAAAACCTGTTACATCTGTCACTTTGAATTGATTGGATATGGAAATCATGAAATAAGGAAAAATTTGGAGGCATAATTCATTTCTCTGGAGAATAACAAGCTGTTAGAAGAATTAGGACTGAAATTTGGATTGCCGGCTACAATACGGAGTGATAGTCAATCTGCACTTCATCTTGCAGCTAATCCCGTTCTTCATGAAAGTACTAAACATATAGAGATTGATTGCCATTTCATTCAAGAAAAGAATGAGGAAATACACATTTTAACTAAACATGTCAGGACTAGAGATCAACTTGGAGATATTCTTACTGAAGCAGTGAATGGTTGTCGGGTTGACTACCGGGCATGATTAACATCTATGCTCCAGCTTGAGGGGGAGTGTTGATAGATTGATTAGATTGTGTTAATAGATGGAGTAATTAGCAGATTTTAGTAGATTCTGATTAGTTATTTTTGGCAACAAAAGATGTACATATGTATTCTTTCTGGTGAATAGTGAAATACAAAAAATTATCCCAAACCTCTCTATTAAGTTAACAAGGCTTTTGACCAGGCACAGATAATATCCTATGTTTCTAAAACTTTGAATAATCTAATCATTCTTTGAACCAAGTGAAGAACAAATAGTGTTCAGAGTAGATGTTTAAACCTGTCATGATAATTGATCACAATCTTGAACTAATCCTCCCCGGAATACATAGATACCTGCAACATGCATGCTATGCCCTACATTTCCATTTTCCATCTGAATCGTTCAAAGGATGTTCACCTGGGAGGCACAGCAATGTGATACCTGATGGTGCATGTCTTCTGCTGGACCATTCTGCGGATCTTCTCAACCATTCAAAAAAATCATTGCCCATCAACCATTTCCTTATATATACAAGTGAAGACTAGGCCTATCTGCTGCATATGCTTTTTGTAGCAATCCAAGAATTTGTTGCTCAGTAGAATTTCAAAAGTAGCAAACAAATTGCAACATGGCTATCTGAGTGTCTCAAATTGCACATGCTAAACAGATTCTTTGACACATTTTGTCGACTCCGGCTGCTTCAGATGTACCAAAAGGCCACTTTGCTGTCTATGTTGGAGAAACCAAGAAGAGATTTGTTATACCATTGTCAAACCTTAAGACTCCTTCATTTCAAGATTTGTTGAGTCAAGCTGAAGAAGAATTCGTATTCAATCATGCCATGGTAGGTCTCACCATCCCTTGCAATGAAGAAAGCTTCATCAATTTAACATCAAATTTACATTGCTGATGACCAATGAGGAGAATGAAGCAAAGATAGGATTAGAAGAAACATATAATGAATAGCTTAACATGCTAGAAACCCAATTCTCTATTTTGATCAATGAGAATTAGTGGTTTTTCTTTCTTTTTAACTCATTAAATTTATGTAATATGTTCGTTTTTCTAGTAATATATTGACATCTTCAAGTTGAGAATTCATTTCCTCTTCTTTGACCTGGTATTTCATTATTTGGTTATTTCCAAGAAGAAATACGTGATGAGTAATGCAGCATAAAAACTGAAAGTCACTGATTCTTCCTTTCATAACCTGTTACCACTGTCTCACTTCGGAATGAGAGGATTGGAAAGCATGAAGAAAGGAAAAAAAAATGGAGACAAATTAAATTCTGTGGAGAAGACCTGAAAGTAAAGACAAGCTCTTTACAGTTTACAGTTACAGCTGACAATGATTCTTTAATCCAATTGTTGTATTTGTTCTAATGCAAAGTTCTTAATCACAAATGAATGAATTTTCACTATTATCACAGTAAGCCAGCTTCCGGATTACTGTCATGCCCCGGAGCACCACGATGGCCTCACTGTGCCAGAATGGAAAATCCCAAGTTATCAATGAGAACATACCTTGGCCAATCTTTATCAATCATACTATAATCATATATGATACTGATATGGGATTGGTTATCAAAATTAACCTGTGAGATCATCATTTTCTTGAATCAACAGACATGCTATCCTGATGTCTTCACAACTGGGGAATTTGGCAGCCAAAAGAAATGGTGGGGAATATTGTTCTTCAACATGTACACAGTTCAGTCAATTGCATTAAATGATTGAAAAGAATATTGGAAACAGAACCATGTGAACTGTCATTGGTGATATCCATTTCCAGCAGCTGGGACCTGAATGCCTCACAGCCATAGAAACCACAATTGAAAGATTTCTTGATTTTTTTTTTTTTCCCATTCTTGTTCTTCTCTACATAAGCATATTATTCAGAGAACATCCAACACAAATTCAACGCAGACTCAGCCTCTTCTTTCACTCTTGCACCTGTTCTCTGCCAAAATCTATTCTGTCTTATCAGAAAGAATTTAATTACTGAACTGAACCATGGCCATCCGCATGCTTCGAATTGTTCATTCTAAGCAATTTCTTAGAAGATTATCATTGTCAGCACAAGATTCAGCAGCAACAGCAACAGCAACAGACATTCCAAAGGGATGCTTCGCAGTTTATGTTGGAGAGGAGGAAAAGAAGAGATTCATGATTCCATTAGCATACCTGAACAAGTCCTTATTCCAAGACTTGTTGGTTCAAGCTGAAGAAGAATATGGATTTGAGCATCCAATGGGAGGAATTACAATTCCTTGCAGAGAGGATGTCTTTATCGATATCATCTCTCGTTTAAGTAGAAGATGAATAGGATTCTTGATTACTGTAGTTTGCACAATTTTGTAAAGGAAATATGTACATCTTTTTTCTCTATTCCACTGGAATAGATTGAGATTTTTCCTCCCGTGAAGAGTTTTAGAAATAGAATATATAACAGACAAATATTTCTGACAAAATAGTTGACCCTCAAATGTTTAACTTCTGCGCTTCCAGAATTTATAACCTTTTACAGTTCATGCCTAAAATTTATCTCTTTGAATATTCTTTATGCATCTAATTTGGCCTTACTGCAACTGTTGTTCACTGCAGTCTGAATAATAATAGTTCCTGGAGTCTACTGCGTTCAATATCTAAAATAAAGCTTCTTGGACACATAGCATTTTCTAAGCCTACTTACAAGAGGTCAAACTGAGTCAAAAAAATAAGATAAAAATCTGCGGCAGAAAAGCATGTGTTTTAACTCATCATAAAAACCATGGAGAAGAGTTAGGACACAGTTTTCACTTCATCTCTTCCTAGACCTTGCTGTCTTGAAAAGCTTTCACTCTTTTTTTCTTCCCCTTTCTTTTTTTTTTTTGGAAACAATAATAATAATTTGCAAAATTACATAGCATAAGGCAAACCTAATCATAATTCTGAAAATATCATCCTTAGTCTATACAGGAGAAGGAAAAATTTTTGAAATGTTTTTTTTTTCCCACACACCTGCAAGACAAGAGCCAGTTGCAGGATGTCCCATAATGCCGGTTGATAATCCATTGTTTTCAGATAAACAGATATATTACCTCACTTCATTGTATTTGCCTAAATAGTTCATGGACTCCGACAAACTAATATCTGGCTGCAAGTTGTACAACACCCCCCTTGTCCCAACTCCCAACCCTTGAGTCAAGCTCATTATTATCTTGGTTCTACATGTAAAGAAACATTATCACATGCATATGAAGCTAAACCAGATATATTGCTCTATCCTGCCAATGATATGGCAAACGTTAGATGAATCGTCAACTCACAAATTCGGCAAAACCAAACCCTACCACATGACATTGTCCATCTGAATTTCTGAAGGGAAAAAATGTCAGAGAAACAGACCAGAAATCACGAGTTTGGTAGGTCTAGGTGGTTGTCTTTGGGGTAGGTCATGGCAACATTGAACAATAGAGCAAAATAGAATATCATTATTCTTGCCTATTTTCATGGGGAGGCACTACATGTGATATTCCTATGGTGTATTTTTCTCCTGGACCACTCTGTTGAATCCCCTTTGACCACTCAAGTGATCACTGGCCATCAACCATTCTTTCCAACTCCTATATATACGCTGAAAAGTATCCCAAACTTCTGCAGAAGCTTTCTGTGGCTACTCAAAGATAAAAATCAAGTTCAAGAGTACAGCACTTGAGTTCTAAGGATGGCCGTAAGAGTGACTCGAATTGGTCATGCTAAACATATTCTTGGGCGCATTTTTCCAACTACTGCAGCTGGTTCAGATGTACCTAGAGGCCACATTCCAGTCTATGTTGGAGAAACCAAGAAACGCTTCGTCATACCTTTGGCATATCTAAAGAATGCTGCATTCCAGGATTTGTTGAGCCAGGCTGAGGAAGAATTTGGTTTTGATCATCCCAATGGAGGTATCACAATCCCATGTGATGAAGAAATCTTTCTCACTTTGACTTCTCATTTGAAATGCTGAGCATCACAGAGAGAATGATGCAGATGGCTAACTTAGTAAGGAGAGACATTGTTTAACTTCAACAGAACATGAACCCAATCCTCCATTTTAATCAGGGAGAATTAGCGGTTTTGTCTTTAATTTGAGAAACTGATGTAAAGTACACATTTCTTGTAATGGATTCTTTATCTTCAAGATTTGATATCTATATTTTGCTCAAGTTTACTTCATTCACAGTGACAAAAACCAAAAAAAAAATTTTCTAGTGTTAATCTCTTCTCTATCACTATTCATCATTAGCAAATGAGATGAAAAACAAAATTCCATGGCAATCTTTAAACAATCAAACGTTTTTGTATTCGATTCAGAAGACTAAAAGATGCCTACAGTTGCTCTTTTAAAGATAATAAACAGAACTATCATCTTCTGTTTGAATTTACCTCACTTCATTAGATTAATGGTTTTGAGAATCCTAACTCATTAACCAAACATGAGGTTTTGCCACAGATCAATACATCTCTAAGCAATAGACATGTGCAATCAGATGCATTTCATCAAACCGTCTATTGGATTATTTTCGGTATGGTATGGATGTGGGCTGTCAGTTAGATGTGAAATTACCTGTAGAATTCTAAGAAATTTTAGCTAATCTTGATACTGAATTTCACATACTAATTATAAAGATCAGTCATAAACTCCAATTGATTGGTCTTTCTATTACTCCTTAGATCAGAAAACACTTTTGTCTCTGTTTTCCCATGTTTTCTGTAACCAGTGAGAACCACTTCTCTTCATCTTACATATCAAATAGAGCAAAGAGAACTTGTTTGTCTCAAACATACTTCTGATCTGCAGGATCAGAATTTGAAAATCAACAAAGATCAACTGCGATTACCATATACTTTGTTCAAGTGGTTTCCTCAGCAGCCCTATATACCAAGCAGTGGTGGGCAATATTGTTCTCCAACATATACACAGTTCAGTCAATTACATTTAATAATTCAGGGTGATCAGAAAACCGAACCATGTGATATATTTGTATGATAACATCTATTTCTTGCATGGACCTGAATGCCTCAAAGCCACACAAATAAGAACTAAAGGATTTTTCATTATTACACATTTTTCTATATAAGTAGATTATCAAGGACACAAACTCAGCTATCTGTTTTTGGCTAAAATAACATTGCTCACTCTTCTGAGAAACACATTTCTTTGTTCAACAATGGCCATCAGAATGCCCCGAATAATTCAAGGGTGAAATTTCTTGGGCGGACATCATTGACGAAACAAAATGCAGCATCTACTGAAACAGATATTCCAAAGGGACATTTTGCAGTTTATGTTGGGGAGGATGAAAAGAAGAGATTCATGATTCCATAGCATATCTGAATGAGTCCTTATTCCAAGGCTTATTGGTTCAGGCAGAGGAAAAATATGGATTTGAGCATCCAATGGGTGGAATAACTATTCCCTGCAGAGAGGATGTCTTCATTAATGTCATCTCTCACTTGTGCAGAATATGATTAGAACTCCAGCCTACCTCAGTTCCACAATTTTGTATAGCAGAAACTTGTATAGTTTTTTTTATTATTATTCTTTTGGTATAAATAGATTAAGAGGGAAATATTGTAATCAAAAATCCTCCAGAGATGAGAAATTATCACATTTTTTCAATGAATTGCAGAAAACAAAGTCAAGAGATTAAATTGCATAATCTTCTCTGTTTTTCAGAATTGCATGAACAAATTATTGATCCTTATAAGAATCTGATGTTGTTTAAAGCAAGAAATTGGTCAATCAAGAAAGAAAAGATGACGAAAAGTATAAAGCAGATACAAATTTTATAAAGATAAAATCGAACTTAGATCATATATTTGAAAGGCTAAAGAGACAACCCGGTGTTCAAAGCATTCTGAATCCTCAAGTGATATGCATTGACATTACTGTCATGGATTTGTTTATTTAGTTTGCTCCTTGTTTTTCTCTTCTTAACAATCTTGCTTCTTCATTACTCCCACTGTGAGACAGTAAACACAACTCAGCATCCTGCTTCCTTCATCCATCATCCTGTCCTTTGAAGAAAACCATGTGAAACAGAAGAACCTCTCCCTCGATGATTGTTAAGAAACCTGTCATGGGATTTCATGGTAGAAGAAATCAATATTGTACTCAATAACAAGAGACAAGGACAGCCTCTAAATCTTTCCATGAGAATTCTTACTCTTTGGTCATTGGCATGAACAGTGAGGATGTTCATCTCTGATGTTAGTATGTTACTACTGCAGATTCAGCAATTTTCTATTTTACTTGGGGAGTTTTTGGTCATTGTTTCACATTCAAAACTGATGTTGAAAGTTCATGAGATATCATTTCTTCTTGAACATGCTTGAGAAAATTTCTCAAGCTGTGAAGCCAATGCTATCCACTTCAATGATTACTCAAGCTAGGGGTGATGTTGTCCAACAATAGGCAAAATTTCTTCCGATTGTCCACTGCTTTGTTGATTAGTAGAGAGACAAGATCATGTGATCCTACATGAACATTGTCTATCACCAGGACCCCATCCAGGGAACTCTCAGCCACTCAATCTATGTTGTCCAAGGATATTTTTCTGAATCATTCTTCTATATATACTCCGATCAGTTTTTCCAGGTCCTCACAGAGTTTCATCAAGCAAGCATTTCTATACTATCTTCTAGCTTCCTGACATCGAGATTCCAAACAGACCTCATCTTATAATAAAAAAAAACGACACGGCTATTCGCCTTCTTATTCTGTCCCAGTAAAGCAGATTTTTAGCCAATTAGCTCCAGCAGCTAAGCAGGCAAATTCTGCTGATGTTCCTAAAGGGTTTCTAGCTGTCTAAGTTGGTTAGTCTCAGAAGAAGAGATATATAGTTCCAGTATCATACATCAGCAAACCTCAATTTCAACAGCTGCTGCATAAGACTGAAGCAGACTTTGGGTTCCATCATCCAATGGGAGGCCTAAGAATTCACTGCAGAGAAGACACATTCCTTGACATCACATCTAGTCTCATGAGATAATCAAGATTTGGCAACTCTAAAATAGGAAATAGAATAGGAAAACTTTGTAAATTAGGACATGAGAACTGCACTTGCAGTTTCTATACAAAGAAAAATTTTCAAAATGATACCCGAGGTTCTTTTTTCCACATTCTTGTACCATACAGAGAATGACCTGCAATTAATGCCAACCAAACTTCGGTGTCAAAGTTTGTTCCTTTTTAACAATCAATTCATCCCTAACATTTTAAAATACTGCAAAAGGTCTACATCCATCTTTGTAGCCGTCCCTGCAGTTTAGAACAGTCATAAAGAATATGATTACTGCAAGAATGAGAAAACTATCCTTTTAAATTTCTAGTGTAATACTAGAAACCTATAAAGCCAAGATCAAAACACATAATCAAGCCGAGATTTGAGTCTGATGAGAAGTGAAATGGATAATAGTCCCCATTGCATTGTACAATCAATTTTCAGACATCGCATCTGCAGATTGCAAGCTTACACACTTCATTAATGCATTAAGAAACCTTTGGGTTAAATCCATTTATGTCCTCCCAAAACCACTTCCTTGGAGCATCAATTTAAATCCCAAAGCCAATTTCTAAATCAATTGCAGCTGCTTCAGATGTACCTGGAGGCGACATTCCAGGAAACAGTTTGTGATACGTTTGTCACTCATAAATCATATCTAAAGAATGCTGCATTCCAGGATTAGTTGAGCCAGGCTGAGGAAGAATTAGGATTTGATCATCAAAAGGGTGGAAAAAACAGTATACTTATAGGATACTAAGATTCACATTTTGGGTTCTTTTGGCCTGGTTCAAAAAATAAAAATAAAAAAGGGAAGTTGTTTAGTTTATCAACAGAATTAAAACCGGACTTTCCCACATTCTAATGAGTCATTCTGATGTGGTACTGACTCGATTGGGGATCTACGAATTCGTTATTCCAGATCATTGACTGGCAGTTCCGGCAACTTATTCTTTTTTTTCTCATTTTTGGGTTAATCAAGATCGATTCTTTAAGATATAATCCCATGTCAACATGGAGAAGAGTCAATTACAAGATAATCCACTGTTCAACAGATTTCAAAGATTTTTATCCCACTTCGACTCCAATCTAGTTGCCTCAGTTGGAGTCCTATTGAAAACTGAAAACACACATAACATCCTTGTCGTCCCAATCTTTGACTCTATTGTCATCCTTTCAATTATGTTAAGCTCAGTGCTGCATTAGCCGTATCTGTTAACTACAAGCAGACAAATTAACCAGACCTGAATGCTTGTTCATGTTCCAATAATTGATCACAAACTTGAACAAATTCTCAGCACACAAGGAAAAGGATAAGAGGGAGACATATTAGGGCATAGGAAATGTGAGGTATGTCGAGAGGGGCTGTGCCCTGATTTTCCGAGGCTTGCCTCAGCAAGTATTTTCTTTGAATTAGTCCCTACCATGTGAAATTTGTCTCTTTGAAAAGTAGGCCAATCACCTTAAGCTGTAGAAAGTTTTCAATCTGATTAGCAAGTGGTTGTGTATCTTCTGGTAGGTCTTGACTATTTCTATTGGGAGGCACAGCCATGTGATACCAAGTGATTCATGTCTGCTGTCGGTCCACTCTGTTGATCCTCTCTGACCACTCAAGGGAGAAATGATCATGGACCATTTTCTTCAAAACTCCTATATATACAATGAAGGCCAAACTGCAGCAGAAGCTTTCTATTGCAACCGCAAGATATAAGTCATATTAAGAGTGTCATCTGAATTTCAAAGAAATGACTATCCGAGTGCCTCAAGTCATGCATGCTAAACAGATTCTTGGTCGCATTTTTCCAACTTCATCTACTTCAGATGTACAAAAAGGCCATTTTGCAGTCTATGTTGGAGAAACCAAGAAGCGATTTGTGATACCATTATCATATCTGAAGAATCCTTCATTACAGAATTTGTTGAGCCAGGCTGAAGAAGAATTTGGATTTGATCATCCAATGGGGGGTCTCGCTATCCCATGCAATGAAGAAATCTTCACCACTTTGATAAATTGCTGAGCATTACAGAGAGAATGATATAGATAGCTAACTTGGTTAGGAGAGACAATGTTTTAACTTCAATAGTATAGGAACCCAATTCTCCATTTTCATCAGGGAGAATTAGTGGTTTGGTCTTTAACTTGCAAAACTGATGCAAAGTGCTCCTCTCTTGTAATGGATTCTTTATCTTCAAGACATGATATATTCATTTTACTCAAGTTTGCTTCTTTCACTGCTACATAAACCTCAAACTTTATCCTTTTTTTCTACTGTTAATCTTTTCTCTATCCCTATTCATCATTAGAGCTGATGGGATGAAAAGCAACATTCTGTAGGAAGGTATAAAAAGGTGAGGTTCTTGTATTCCCTCGAGAAGACTAAGAGATACCTACAGTTGCTCACTACAAGTTACTCAACAGAATTACTATCTGTTTGAATTTCTGTCTCTTCAATAGATTAATGGTATTGTGGATCCTAAGTCTTTAAGTAAACAGGAGGTTTTCCCAAAGATCAATACATTTCTAAGCATTGGACATATGTAATCAGATACATTCATCAAACTGGAGTATAAATTTATTTTTCTGTATGGTATGGATGTTGGTCGTTGGTTGGACTTGAAAGTACTTCAGTGGAAAACTAAGAACTTTTAGCTAATCTTGATTGTGAATTTCATACTTAAAAAGATCAATCATAAACTTCAATTGACAAGTGAGAATCACTTCTCCGATAAGTGACATGTAGAAAAAAGAAACGAGTAGTAGTCTGAAAGATCCACTCTTGCACATGGTTTCTGTAACTGTTAGCAGAAAATGAGGTCTAATTAACTGCCCAATCCCTCTACAACTGCACTACCCCCACAACTTTATGTAGTTACCCATTACTGTCTAGGAAATTTACTATAAATAGCTAACTTTGTTTCTTGTTTTGCCGCAGAGATTTTATGACTTGATTATGTATGTTGGAGACTTAGTCTTTTTCAAATTAGACTCTTTAATGTTGGAGGCTTAGTCCTCAAATTGGACTCTATCAATTGTATTACTCTTAGACATCAGTAATAAATTGTCAGTTTCTTCATATTTTCCAGCCTTCTTTTTATTTTATTTCTTGCTCCTATCATTCCCTTGATCTATATATCAAATAGAGGAAAGAAAATTTAGATTGCCTCAAACATGCTTCTGATCTGCCGGATAAGAATTTGAAAATCAACAGAGGTCTGCTGCTACTATAGTATATCCAGTCCAAGTGGGGTCCTCAGCAGCCCTATCTACCAAGCAATGGTGGGCAATGTTGTACTCCAACATAAAAACAGTTGAGTCAATTACATTTAATGCTCGGAAAACAGAACCATGTGATACATCATGTGTTAGTCTATCGCTTGAAGGGACCTCAATGCCTCGTAACCCAGTAAGTCCCCATTTTAATCCCTGTTCTTTTGTACCTTCGTCATGTAAGTCCTCTTTCTTTTTTTCATCTTGTTTATTTAAACCAACTAAATCCCTGAACTTTTATTGTACCATTTATAATCCTTAATCATTTTTCTATTTGAAAGTTAGATCCCGATCTTTTTACAGGTGACCAACAAAGTTTTTCTTGTCTAAAAAATAAATTTTCAAGCAAGATGATAAACTGAACATTCCTTTTAGTCAAATAAATTGTGGTAGGGATGTCATTTCAATGTTCCCTTCCCTTCGATTTAAGAAGAGGAGAAATTCAAACACTTTTGAAATCTTTAGAAACCCGTAAATCTTTACATCACACATAGTAGAAGTTGATTTGGGGCTTATGCTATTTTCTAGGGATTTTTTTTATAGTCGTTCAATTATTTTAAAAAAAAAAAAAAGGGAAAAGGAACTGTGAAATGACTTCCCTATCCCCAGTTTATCTACTCAAAATCAATGTTCGGTGTATAATCTCACATGAAAATTTGTTTTACAAGAAAGAAGGACTTTGTTGGCCACCTATAAAAAGATCAAAGACCTAACCTTCTAATAAAAAAATGATTAAGGATTTTAAATGGTACAATAAAAGCTTAGCGGTTTAAATAAAAAAGATTTAAAAAAAAGAAAGAGGACTTACATGACGAAAGTATAAAAGAACAAGGACTAAAATGGAGATTTACTCCCTCATAACCACACAAGCAAGAATTGAAGGATTTTTCCATTATCACACATTCTTCTATATAAGTAGATTATCAAGGACACTAATTCACACAAACTCAGCTATCTACTTTCGCCTCTTTTAGTCTATTCGTCTACAATAACTTTGCTCACTCTTCTCAAAAACACATATCTTTGTTCAACCATGGCCATCAGAATGCCAAGAATAATTCAAGCAAAGCAAATTCGTAGACGACCATCATTGACAGAACAAAATTCAGCATCTGCTGCAACAGATATTCCAAAGGGACATTTTGCAGTTTATGTTGGGGAGGAGGAAAAGAAGAGATTCATGATTCCATTAGCATACCTGAACGAGTCCTTATTCCAGGACTTGTTGATTCAAGCTGAAGAAGAATATGGATTTGAGCATCCAATGGGTGGAATAACAATTCCCTGCAGAGAGGATGTTTTCATTAATGTCATCTCTCACTTGAGCAGAATATTAGTAGGACTCCAGCCTACTACAGTTTAACAATTTTGTAAAGCAGAAACATGTATAGTTTTCTTTTCTTTTGGTAGGAATAGATTGAGATGGACATATATTATCCTGGGAAATATTCCATGGATGCGAACTGATATTTTCTCAATGATACACAGATAACAAACTCAAAAGTTTATATTGCATAACCTTTCTGTTTTGAGGATTGCAATTTTTTTCTTTTTTGGAGAGAGAGAGGATTGGTTATTATGGCATCTCTTGCCGAACATTTCCTCTCTATTATGTTTTTGGTGACTGAAAATATATGAGCTAAGTGTATTGATTCTTTCCAACCTTGATTAAAGAAAGAAATTGGTCAATCCTACAAAAAAGAAAATGTCTCAAGCAGACGTACAAAATGATAAAAAGGGTAACAGTACTCATCTCATCTTATATACCTATAAAGAAATAACCACATATCGGACAGTAAAAAGACCAAGACCTGATTACCTTTTCATGTTCTAATTAATTAATCACAAACTTGGACAAATTCTCATCACACATATTTAGGTAAACATGAAGATGTAATGTTTACTCTCCAACTAGGCCCTACCATATGCTACTGTCCATCTGAATTACCATGAGGACATACATTTTACAAGCAGGCCAATCAATATAAGTCTCAGAAGGTTTGGTTTATGCGATCAGCAAATTGGTTGGGAATCTTCTTGTAGGTCATAGCCACATTGCAGAATGCAGAAAAATATGTTATCAAGATATTGAATATTTTGGTTTGGAGGCACAGCCATGTGATACCAAATGATTTTTGTCTTCTGATGGACCCCTTTGTTGATCTCTCTGACCACTCAAGGGTGTAATGGCCATCGACCAGTTTCTCTCAAGCTGCTGTAAGTATATAATGAAGACTAGGCCAAACTGCTACAGATCAACTTATAAATTTCATTTTCTATATGGCATAGTCATGTTTTCTATCAATTATCCTAGAAATTACCATAGTGGAATAGAAAGAACTTTAATCACCTAATCCTGATTCTTATGCTAAAGGAAGAAATCAGTTAAAAGCTTCAATTCAGAAGTCTTTTTATTTCTTACTAGAGTCAGAAAACATTATCTCTGTTCTTTCCCCTTTCCTTGCTTTCTGCAACTAGTTCATACCACTGCTCTTCACCTTAATAACAAATAGAGCAAGAGAATTTAGTTTGCCTCAAACATGCCTTTGTTATGCAGGATCAGCATTTTGAAAATCAACAGAGATCTTCTGCTATTGTGGTATATTCCGTCCAAGTGGGGACCTCTGCAGCCTAGCGACCTAATAGTGGTGGGAGATATTGTTCTATATAACATATATAAAGTTCAGACAAATACATTCAATGATTCATGATAACCAGAAAACAGACCCATGTGATATATCATGCGTTAATGCCTATTTCTTGCATGGACCAGAATGCCTCATAATAGTACAAGCAATAATTGAAGGATCTTTTTGCTCTCACCATTCTTCTATATAAGAAGATTATCAAGAACAAGAATTCACACAAACTCAACTATCTACTTTTGCTTCTTTTAGCCTATTCATTTACAAAATATTTTCTCTCCTCACTTGTCAGAAACACATTTCTCTGTTCAACCATGGCCATCCGTATGCCTCGTGTTATTCAATCAAAGAAGTTTCTTAGGCTGTCATCATTGACAGAACAAAATGCAGCATCCACTGCAACAGATATTCCAAAGGGACATTTTGCCGTTTATGTTGGGGAGGATGAAAAGAAGAGATTCATGATTCCACTAGCATATCTAAATGAGTCCTTGTTCCAAGACTTGTTGGTTCAAGCAGAGGAAGAATATGGATTTGAACATCCAATGGGTGGAATTACTATTCCTTGCAGAGAGGATGTCTTCATCAATGTCATCTCTCACCTAAGCAGAATATGAGTAGGACACAAACACATCTCAATTCCACAATTTTGTAAAGCAGAAACATGTATAGATTTTTTTTATTATTCTTTTGGTATTAATATATTAAGAGGGAAACATTGTCCTCTTAAATCTTCCAGAGATGAGAAGTTATCACATTTTCTCAATGAATTCCAGATTACAAAGTCCAAAGATTAAATTTCTTAATCTTCTTTGTTTTTCAGAATTGCATGAACAAGTTACTGATCCTAATAAGAAATCAACATTGTTTAAAGCAAGAAATTGATCCATTGAACAACAAAAGATGAGAAAAGAATAAAGACGAAACAAATTTTATAAAGATAAAATCCAACATAGATCCCATGTTTGAAAGGTTACAGAGACAACCCAGTGTTCACAGCATTCTGAAACTCAAGTGATAAGCCTTGACATTGCCGTCATGGATTTGTTTATTTAGATTGCGCATTATTTTCCTCATCTTAACAATCTTGCTTCTTCACTAATCCCATAGTGAGACGATAAACACAACTCAGCATCCTGCTTCCTTCATCCATCATCCTGTCCTTAGAAGAAAACCACGTGAAACAGAAGAACCAAAACAATCTCTCCCTCATTGATTGTTAAGAAATCTGTCATGGGACTTCATGGTAGAAGAAATCACTATTGTACTCAGTAAAAAGAGACATGGAGGCCCTCTAAATCTTTCCCTGAGAATTCTTACTCTTTGGTCATTGGCAAGAACAGTGAGGATGTTCATCACTGATGTTAGTACTGCAGATTCAGCAACTTTCTATTTTACTTGGGGAGTTTTTGGTCATTGATTCACATTCAAAACTGAAGTTGAAAGTTGAGATATCATTTCTTCTTGAACAGGCTTGAGAAAATTTCTCAGGCTGTAAAGCCAATGCTATCCACTTTAATGATTACTCAGGCTAGGGTGTGATGTACTGATGTTGTCCAACAAATAGGCAAAATTTCTTCCCTTTGTCCACTGCTATGTTGATTGGTAGAGAGGCCTCCTTTTCTTCTCTTCTTAACAATCTTGTTTCTTCCTAACTCCCACAGTGAGACAGAAACATAACTCTGTGTCCTGCTTCTTTCATCCATCCTCCTCCTCTTAGTAGAAAACAATGTGAAACAGGAGAACCAACACATCATTGAATGTTAAGAAACCTGTCATGGGATTTCATGGTAGAAGCAATCAAGATTGTATTCAGTCACAAGAGATATGGAAAGCCCCTAATCCTTCCATGAAACTTCTTACTGGTTGGTTACTGCCTTACTGTCATGAACAGTGAGGATATTCATCATTGATGTTGGTACTGCAGATTCAGCAATTTTTTCTATTTTACTTGGGGTGTTTTTGGTAATTGTTTCCCCTTCAAAACTGATGTTGAAAGTTCATGAGATATCATTTCTTCTTCAACTTGCTCGAGAAAATTTCTGAAGCTGTAATGCCAATGCTCCGTACTTCAATGATTACTTAGGCTAGGGTGTGATGTTGTCCAACAAATAGGCAAAATTTCCTCTGATTGTCTATGTTGATTGGTAGAAAGACACGATCATGTGATCCCATATGAATATTGTCTATCACGAGGCCCCCCATCCAGGGGACTCTCAGCCACTTAATCTATGTTGTCCAAGGATTTTTTTCTAAATCATTCTTCTATATATACTCCGATTAATTTTTCCAGGTCCTCACAGAGTTTCATCAAGTAAACATTTCTATACTATCTACTAGCTTCCTGACCTCAAGATTCAAAGCAGACCTCATCTTCAAAAAAAAAAACCGTGGCTAGTCTCCTTCTTAGTTCTCTTCCAGTAAAGCAAATTTTCAGCCGATTAGCTTCAGCAGCTAAGCAGGCAAATGCTGCTGATGTTCCTAAAGGGTTTCTTGCAGTATATGTTGGGGAGTCTCAGAAGAAGAGATATATAGTTCCAGTAGCATACATCAACAAACCTCAATTTCAACAGCTGCTGCATAAGACCAAAGCAGAATTTGGATTCCATCATCCAATGGGAGGCCTAACACTTCACTGCAAAGAAGACACATTTCTTGACATCACATCTAGTTTCAGGAGATAATCAAGATTTGTCAACTCTACAATAGAAAATAGAATAGGAAAAATTTTGTAAATTAGGATATGCGAAGTTTCTATACCGTACAAAGAAAATTTTTTGAAATGATATCACAGGTTCCTCTTTCCCTATTCTTGTACCATTATACAGAGGATGAACAGCTATTTATTTTAACCAATTTTCGGTGCCAAAGTTACTTCTTTTTTTATGATTGATTCATCCTCGTATATAAAAGACTTCAAGAAGTCTCCACCCATCTTTGTAGCCGCCACCTTCAGAACAGTCATAAATAACATGATTACTGCAAGAATGAGAAAAGTATTCTTTTAAATTTCTAGGATGGTACGGGAAACCCTTCAAAGACAAGATCAAAACATATTATCAGACAAGGATTTGAGTCTTATGAGGGCTGAATCACATAATAGTGTAAATTTCTTCAAATTGAAACAGATGTGGTATGAGAAAATGAGCAGAGGGAAACTCTGATATAATCCAAAGCTTTGGACAATGGCCTGTAGGGAAAAGGGACGCGGGGCAAGGTCCCTGATTGGAAATTCTAAAATGCTCACTTCATTTTTCATACATCACATCCAACGATTGCAAACTTGAACGCTGCATCAGTGCTTTAACATTTAAGAACTGTACTGGGGTTTTAGATCCATTTTTGTCTGAGCGGAAAAAAAAAACCTTCCTCGGGGAATTAAATTTAATTTCCTAGCTGAACAGATTGTTGGGTGCAGTTTTCCAATTCCAGACTATGTTGCAGAAAATAAGAAACGGTTTGTGATGCCTTTGGCATCTCTAAAGAATGCTGTGTTTCTGGATTTGTTGAGCAAGACTAAGGAAGAATCTTGATTTGATCATCCCATCGGAAGAAAAACCAGTTATGCGGAATTCGAAAAAAATCAGGATACTAAGATTCACATTTTGGGTTCTTTTGGCGTCATTTAGACATGGTATGCCTCAATTGGAGATCTACAAATTTGTTATTCCAGATCATTGACTAGCAGTTCTGACAACCCTTTTTTTTGTTTTGGGTTAATCAAGATAGAATCTTTAAGATATAATAATGGCATGTCTTCATGGGCAAGACTCACTTAAAAGATAATCCGGTGCTCAACAGATAACAAAGACTTAATTTTATCCTACTTCAATTTCAAACTAGTTGCCTTAAGGAGAGTCCATGGACAAGAACAAACTATTGCTAACCTAAAACACCCTTGTCCAAATCTTTGACTTCCCTTAAATTAAGTTAAACTTAGTGCGGCATTAGCTGTACCCGTTAAGAAACACAGCCACACAAGCAGACAGTTTACGAGACCTTAAAGCCTGTTCATGTTCAAATAATTAATTGATCACAAACTTGAACAAATTCTCAGTGCACTGAATTAGGCCCGACCATATGCTATTTGTCTAACTGAATTGCCTGATGTCTTTGAGAAGTAGGCCAATCACTATAAGATTTAGAAAGTTTTTAATCTGATTCGCAAGCGGTTGTGGAATTTCTGGTTGGTCATAGCAACATTTAGATTATCTTCTGGTTGAATATTTCTGTTGGGCGGCACAGCCATGTGATACCAAATGATTTATGTCTTCTACCGGTCCACTCCGTTGACTGAAGGGAGTAATGTCATGGACCATTTTCTCCGAAACTCCTATATATACAATGACGGCTAGGCCAGACTGCTGCAGAAGCCTTCTATCGCAAGTTTGCACCTTCAGAGATAAAGTCATCTCAAGAGTGTCATCTGAATTGCAAAATTATGGCAATCCGAGTGCCACGAATTATTCATGCTAAGCAGATTCTTGGTCACTTCCTTCCAACTTTGCAGTCTATATTGGAGAAACCAAGAAGAGATTTGTTTTACCGTGATCATATCTGAAGAATCCAAAATTTCAGAATTTGTTGAGCCAGGCTGAAGATGAATTTGGATTTGATCATCCAATGGGGAGTCTCACTATCCCATGCAATGAAGAAATCTTCATCACTATGACTTCTCATTTCAATTGCTGAGCATACAAAGAGAATGATACAGAAGGCTAACTTACTTAGGAGAGACATTGTTTAACTTCAATGGTACAGGCACCCAATTCTCCATTTTCATCAGGGATAATTAGTGGTTTCGTATTTAACTTGAAAAAACTGATGTAAAGTACTCTTTTCTAGTACTGGATTCTTTATCTTCAAGATATTGTACCTTTATTTTACTCAAGTTTACTTTATTCACTGTGACATAAACCAAAAACCTCATATTCTTTTCTTTTTTTTTTTTATGGTTGGGGGTTGCAGGGGAGGGGGGGGGGGGGGGGTG
>JAOXNR010000022.1:10515013-10545167 GCA_028571225.1 Parsonsia alboflavescens
CTAAGTGTTCCTAAAGAAAAGGAATTTATTAACTAAACTTCCGAAAAATAGACTAACTACTTTTAAGCAAATCCCAAGAGATACCTCTTTCTAATGTGTGATTGATGGGCTTACAGGAGAGGATGGTGTAGTGGATTTAGACACTACCATATCTCTTGAGACTACCTGGCGTGAAATGGAAACTCTAGTCTCCATGGGCTTAGTTCGCAGCATTGGGATCAGGTATGTAAGTACTCAGTAACTACGTCTTCTCTTAGTTAAAAGGAAACCACTCTATGGATACGTCTCATATACAGAGACATTCATCTTAATGATGCATCCCTATTCCATGACTTGACATTATTTTTCCCCTAAAAAGGATTGTGTACGTATACATCATCAGTGAGGAAAAACATCTGTACAACTTCCCACCATGAGTTGCAGTAAGAAGACTACCAGCATTTGGCTATATATATATATATATATATATATATATATACACAAAAAGCCAGTTAAACATGACTAAGCATGGGATTTGGAAAACAATTGTTAAGGACCCTTCTGGTGGGGTGGAGTCTAGATTTAACCTGTGTTAAGTTAATAGCTCAAAGATCAGTAACAGTCCTGGACTAAAATCGATAAGTACAAAGAAGCAAAATATACATACTTTAACTAATCCATAGGTCAACACATGAGATTTAATGTGTAATTACTGACCTCTTGCTGATTGTCGGCATTATCCTGGAGAGCTTTCTATCATGCCCATTTGTCCTCCTAATACTTTAATCAGTGATAACATTCAATGTGCAGCAATTACGACATTTTCCTAACCAGAGATAGCTTAGCATGTGCAAAGGTGAAGCCAGCTGGAAATCAGATTGAAACACATCCGTACTTTCAACGTGATAGTCTTGTCAAATTTTGTCAGAAGCATGTTGTGTCGGTTACCGCTCACACACCTCTTTCGCGTGCTGCTGCAAACACAAAACGGTTTGGTTCAGTATCTTGTTTGGATGACCCTGTTCTTAAAGTAAGATAAATAGTTTCTCTTCAACCACGTTATTCTTTTGTGGTTCCCATCATTTCATGAAATAGATGTTTAAAAGTGATTCCATCTTTTGCTTAATTTGTATCAGGGCATAGCTGAGAAATATAAGAAGACTGTTGCTCAGATTGTTCTTCGCTGGGGTATTCAGCGAAACACAGTTGTGATTCCAAAGACATCAAAGCTTGAAAGATTGCAGGAGAATTTTGATGTTTTCGACTTTGAGCTCTCAAAAAAGGACATGGAACTGATCAAGTCCTTGGACCAAAATTATCGAACCAATATTACACCGGCCAAATCCTGGGGCATAGATCTGTATGCATGAGTTGCTCATATAGCAGAAAGGTACTTCCATTGAAATGACTAAAAAATACCAAGATAAGTAGTCACTTACATTTTCTTGTTTGCTTCGAACTCTCGCCAGGTTTTCTAATGCAGTACTTCAGTTTGATGATACCCCTGTGGATTGCTCTAGAGAGTTCAAGAGAAACCAGCGTCACTTTCTGAAAACTTGAAAATAATAAGAACATTTGGTTCTTTACTCGTGGAAATTTCATTCCTAGCTTTATTTTCTGAGTCACTTAATAAAGCACAGATCAAATTAAGCTGATAATTAGATTCTACGATCGCGTTGCAAATAAAACACAGAATTCAGATCAAAATGTAATGTAGACGAAATGAAACAACGAGGTAAGTAGTAATGGATCCATACCTGACACCAGCATCTCCAACGATTCCAATGGCCATACCCGAAGAAAGTCCAGCGAGACCACAGGCAAAACCAGAGGAGAGATTGTGCGTACTGCGTAGCCGTCAAATAGGTAATAAGCCTTAGTCTTGGGGTTAATTCCGGTACTAACAATAACAGCTATAATAAGATCGTAACTACCCAACACATGACCAGCCATCACCACCGGAACAATCGATTTCATCCCAAGCTCCAGCCTCATGACTCCCATCGACTCCACTCAAACTCCACTCTTAGCCGTTCCACATGCTTAGGGTTACCGGAGACGACGAGAGCTGCAGCAGCACCGAGAAATCCTAAGAAAGGAGCAGTTTCATCGCCACTGAAGGTTAAAGACATTCTTCCGAACTGGATCTGTGATTCGCGTTTCAATTACAAGGTAACGAAGAGTAATCGTGCTTGGAATTACGAAGAAATTTAGATCTCCCTCTGTTCCAGAAGCTCATCGACCAATCAATCATTCACCGTTTAATCTTCGCCATAAAGAGTGATCATCCTCGTCACATAATTCTTGCAACGTGGCTTCTGGATAGTTTTGCCCTGTATCGGGTTTTCTATGGGGCCGAATTTTCAATCTTTTTTAACCCAGTGAGGATTGGGCCAACAGATAGGGAATCATAAATGGATCTGTTTGGCATATATATATGTACTTAATTAAAAGTGAAGTAGGCCACACAACGTACAGTATTTTCTTAGGGCCGCTAATAATAAAATGATTAAAATTCATAATAAGATTAAATATTAATCTCTTAAATAATATGTTTTTTTTTTCCACATTTCATTTTGGGGTTTATAAAGCATCATTATAATTTCAAAAATAAAAAAAAAAACCCTGACATTTTCTCTTTCACTTTTATATTGATGATAAAAGTCTGAATTTGAACCAATTTTATTGTTTGTCTTAGGAACATTTCTAAAATTATTACTTGGTAATGTTATTTTTAAGAAACCTTTAAATAGATATATATTGAGAAATCTGGTTAATTGCATTAAGAAGAAACTAATAACCACTTTTGACTAAATTTAATAATGTGAGGTGAGAAGATAACATGAGTTATTTCGTTTTAAAATATAAGAGCATGAACCTTTACAAAATATATTAAAAAAAGTTATAATAATGAATTAAATATATTATTAAATTATATCGTATATTACAAATAAAATATCTTGAAACTATGGATTATCACTTAATTTTTTATTAAAAAAATCAATAAATAATTATCATTTATATTTGCACCAATCCTTATTTAATGATCAATTTTTAGTTAAATCTTTTGAAAATTTTAATTAAATTTCTCTACAACTTTTTTGTGGGAAAGTAAAAATTACTTTATCCATTGAAATTGAATATTGGTATTTGTACGTTCATATGGATTTATTTTTATTAAAACTTTATCATGATTCAATAAAATAAGAAAATAACACTCTTTGATTAAAATATATTCTTACTTAAAATGTCACCTTTAATTTAAACTATTTTAAGTCATCTATGAATATATTAACTGAAAAACCCCTAATAGTTATTTTGAAAAATTCGAAATCTGGATACTTTCTTATCATCATATATAGAATTGGAAGTGAAAATTTTATGTTAGTTTTTATTTTAAATATAACATTTCCATCCTTCATAATTAATTAAAAGTAAGAATGTCAATTTTTATATACATTTAAAATTGAATACTCAAAATATTAATTTTTGTCAAAATAATATTGGTGAGCTAAAAATTTAGACGGCACACTATTACTGGCAAAATTTTGGGTAAGACATAATTTGTCACATAAACTACAGGGCTTTTTTTTTTTAAGTAGTGTCCCGATCAAAACTCGCCCACCCTATGATGAGATTCGAAATCGGATATATGCGCTCGCCACCGCAGCCATTAAGTGTGACCGATGGGACCATACTGAGCTTCCTTCAGTATGGTCATTCGTGAACGACAAAATACTCAGAAAGGAAGAAGCAGATTATTGTGGTGAAATTAGTATCTTTAACAATTTGAGACGACACAATCCTGAGTCCAGAGTGCTGCGATAACTGCACCGTCTGGGGAAGTTAATTGTTCAGTCTTCACTGGAACAGTCTGACTGATCAAAACTGAGAATGGCGATTACGCTGAGCAGTGGGTTTAAAATGCCGTTGGTCGGGCTCGGTGTGTGGAGAATGGAAGGCAAAGATGTAAAGAATCTGCTCATCAACGCCATCAAGATTGGGTATCGTCATTTTGATTGTGCTGGTACTTCTTGGCCTTTTATTTATTTTTAAAGAAAAATTTTTTTTATCCTTAATCTGAGTTTGAATGCGGGGTTATCTGTATAATAATTGCTGTTTACTTTTCAATACTGGGTTGCTGATCATTTGTGAAAATATCTTTTCGGGGTTATCTGTTTAGTTGAAGTTAAATTAATTCGTTTTAGGGTTGGAAGAATATGATGAACTCTTGTCTAATTAGCGGTTAATGGTGTAGTTCCATTGCGATTCTTTATGTAATTTGTACGGATTGATTGATTCCTTGTAGGTTTGTGGCATATTTTAACTAAATCTCTTTATTATTTATTTAACTAAAGGTCCCCTAATTTTTACTGGAGTGGAAGTTGGCATTTATAACTCTTGGTTGATATCTTATGATGGGACATGATGCTATGACCTTGTGGTTGGTTCATATTGAACACATATTCACCATTTCTTTTAATTGTTGTTAAGAGGTCTGTTGTCTGATATTTTGAGGCAAGTGTTTTATTTTCATTGAAACTAGATAAAGTGGAGGCCGCATTTTATTTAGGCATGGAAATGTAATACTCATTCATTTTGATAGTCTTTTTTGCTTGGCGTCATTAATGGTTGTTAATCTTGTAGCTACTTCTAAGAGCATTTGTATCCCAGTCACTGACAAGTTGCACTGCTTGCAGCTGATTATAAGAATGAAGCAGAAGTAGGTGAGGCACTCCAGGAAGCCTTTGACATGGGTTTGGTCAAGCGGGAAGATCTGTTTATTACAACCAAGGCTAGTTTTTCTTTTTCCATCAGATTAAATTTGGATTCCATATAATTATGAGTATTTAACATTTCTAAATTGTTACCCTTGTTACACAGCTCTGGAACTCTGATCACGGTCATGTCATTGAAGCCTGTAAAGATAGTCTAAAGAAGCTTCGTCTAGATTATCTGGACCTTTACCTTATTCACTTTCCTGTAGCCACAAGACATACTGGTATTCAACTTGTGATCTATTACTTTTTCTTTCCAATAAAAAAACCAATGGCATACAATTCTGTGAATTTACCAAAAATTTTAAATATATAAAACCCCCATTACTTCAAAGCTGTGAGTGAAATCACCAAATGAAATCCTGCCACATTTTCGTTGTGTTCATTAACATCTTACACGTTACTGATTCAGAAAAATGGTTGTGAATTTTTTATGTTCAAACACTTCCAGTAGGGTAATGGCTTTCATCTTTTGAAACCTTTTTTCATGGTTGTGATTGATGGGCTTGCAGGGATTGGTACAACTGATAGTGCCATAGGTGAAGATGGTGTCCTGGATATTGACACTACCATATCTCTTGAGACTACCTGGCATGCAATGGAAAATCTGGTCTCCATGGGCTTAGTTCGCAGCATTGGAATCAGGTATGTTTGTACTGCAGTAACTGTCTTTTTTTAGTTTGGATCCGATTAAAATGAAACCACGCTATGTCTAATATGTGGAGACATCTCCATGATTCATCATAACTTAGCCATTATGTGTTCTTTCGTTGAATACTTTATTCCCTTGCCATTATTTTTTCCCTAAAAGGGATCATGTTCATATACATCATCTCATCTGTGAGGGAAAAAAATCTGAACAACTTCCCACCATCAGTAGCAGTAAGAAGACTACCTGCATTTGGCTATATATCCAAAAGCCAGTTAAACATGACTAAATATGGGATTTGGAAAACAATTGATAAGGACCCTTCTGGTGTGGTGGAGTCTAGTTTTAACTTGTGTTAAGTTAATAGCTCATGGATCGGTAACAGTCCTCCTGGACTAAAATTGATAGGTACAAACAAGTAAAATATACACACTTTTTAACTAATTCATATATGCCAACACATGAGATTTAAGGTGTAATTTACTAACCTCTTACATCCTAATGCTGCTTGTTGGCGTTGTCCTGGGGAGCTTTCTCTCATGCCCATTTGTCCTGCTGATACTTTAATGAGTGATAATATTCCATGTGCAGCAATTACGACATTTTCCTAACCAGAGATTGCTTAGCATATGCAAAGGTGAAACCTGCTGTGAATCAGATGGAAACACACCCCTACTTTCAACGTGATAGTCTTGTCAAATTTTGCCACAAGCATGGTGTGTCCATTACTGCCCACACACCTCTTGGGGGTGCTGTTGCTAACACGGAATGGTTTGGTTCAGTATCTTGTTTGGATGACCCTGTTCTTAAAGTAAGATAAATAGTTTCTCTTCAACAATGTTATTCTTTTCTGTAGTTCCTCTCATCCCATGGAATAGATGTTTTAAAAGAATTCCTTCTTCTGCCTAATTTGTATCAGGCCCTAGCTGAGAAATATAAGAAGACCGTAGCTCAGGTTGTTCTTTGCTGGGGTATTCAGCGAAACACAGTTGTGATTCCGAAGACCTCAAAACTCGAGAGATTGCAGGAGAATTTTGATGTTTTTGACTTTGAGCTCTCAAAAGAGGACATGGAACTGATCAAGTCCTTGGACCGAAACTGTCGGACCAATACTCCGGGCAAATTCTGGGGCATAGATGTGTATGCATGAGCTGCTCTCATATTTTGTTCCAGCAGAAAGGTACTTCCATCAATATCTACACAATTTCTTCTCTGAATAGACTCAGAAGTATCATGATATGTAGTCTACTTACAGTTTCTTGTTTGTTTTCTTCGAACTCTTGGCCAGGCTGTCTAATGCAGAAGTTCTGTTTGATGATACCCCCGTGTACTGGTCTGGAGAGTGCCAACAGAAACTGGCGTTGCTGTCTTAAAACTTGAAAAGAATAGGAACGTTTGGATCTTTACTTGTGGAAGTTTATTTCCTAGCTTTATTTTTCGAGTCATGTAATAAAAGTGTCATGATATTTTAATGTTTTCCATCCATTCCTAGTCATTCGTAATAATGTTTTACTGGAACACCGTGTTTGTTTTCTTTTTTCGTTCTTCGTTCTTTTTTCACTTACCAGCCCTCTTTTTTTCTTTTTTTCTAAAATATTTCGATCTTCAAACTTTATCTTTTTAGAAGGATTGATCCTTTAATTTTTTTTTTTAAAACCTTTATCATCCTTTCAGGGATGATAGAGGTGATTTCAAAATCTAGTGATTTATTTGAAATATTCAGATCAAAAGAATCAAAATATCTAATCTTAAATTATTTAGGAATGATAAAGGTTTCATTTTAAAAAAAAAATTAAGGGTCAAATCTTTCAAAAGGATAGAATTGCACCATAATACACATTCCAAGTATATTCACATTAACCCATCACTCATATAGTGAGGTTTTGTTACTTTTCATTACATTTATGTTAAAAGATGCTCCCTCCTCCATTCAAGTTAGGTGTGGAGTTTTTAAATGTAAATAATTTACATTACCTTTATCTTTCCTTATTGATAATATATCTTTTAAAAAGTATTGCATTTAAAGTTATTTCATTAATATTAAAAAAATAATTTCACTTATCTAAAATTGATTTATCCCTCATAATTACTTTGATTTTTTAAGAAAACTTTATTATGGAATTGAAATCATGAATATTAGGATTAGTTGATATAGAACGAAAAGATATGAAATAATTAATTGACGAATTATTGACCAAATCAGAATTCAAAGTATATTCTTTTGTTCATTTTGATCCCAAAAGTATTTTTTTGGTTAAATCGAGATTTAAACTATTTACTGATTGGTCACTTTGATCTTTTTAATCGGGATGTTTAAAAAAGTCAACGAATTTTTGAGTCAATGACAAATTGATCAAAATGGGAAGAGCATTTCGATCATTTCATCATTCACTTTTTTTGAAAAAAAATTTCCAACCGACACAGTTCATCTTTTCCAAAGAAGATCGAGCCAAAAAGTTACTGAAGTTTCTTAACTGGAAGCCCAAATGCCCCCACTTTATGATAGATCAGTTATGAAAGATCCGGTGAGACCACCACCACCATCAAATTGTGCATATTGAAAGACAGACGGTGAGACCACCACCACCATCAAGCACTGAGCATAACAGAGATCAGGCAGGCATGCTAACTTCTGACACCGGAGCCAACCGATTGACCTTGAATTCAGGATCGGCAGCAAACCCTTATGGCCTCCCTGTTGGCTGTAAATACTTTGTTGTGACAATAGCCATGTTACCTGATACCACAATTCATTCGCCTACTCCTTCCTATCTTGCAATGAACAGTGGCGACCTCTTCGCCGGAGAAGATAATAGTGCCAGTTGAAACTAGGTTTTTTTTTTTAAAAAAAAATTAACAGTGAAACAAACGAAAAACCCTCCCATCTTGATCAACTCTATCAATTCTCCATTGATTCAAAAATCCGATAACTTTTTTAAATCATCAAAATGGTCAATCGATAAATGGTTTAAATCCTAATTTGATAAAAAAAATACTTTGTATGAATCAAAATTACCAAAAGGATATAATTAGAATTTTGATTTGGCAAAAAACAAAAAACTTTAAGGACTAAAATGACTATAAAGAGTATAATTTGAAACCTAATTTGACTAATAATTCATTAATTGACTTTAAAAAAAATAAAAAATAAAATAGATTAACTAGAGATAGAAAAAAAAAATTCAAGTCTATATTTTGACATTAAAACGTGTAAGCAACAACTAATCTTTCCTAAAAGAGTAATACTAAAAAAATTTCAATTAAAAAATTTTGATAATATAAAATGACAGAAATAATAGAATTGATTTTTTTTTAAAAAAAAGACATTTATTTTTGAATCCAACAAAGAGTATATTTACAAATAGTTTTAAAAAATAAAATTTTAATAAAAATATATTGTAAATGATGATTATGCAAATCCCATGAGAAGCATCAAGTCAAAGTTCACTTCTTTTTTCCAGTCAATTTAGCAAAATCCTATGGTGTGTAGATTTTATACAGCAAAAGACCCTCCATCCTCGATGAACACAACAGAGACAGACAGTGCACTGAAGCCACCATCAATATAGGAACGGAATGATGGCAAATCGAGCTCTGGGATAGCTATCAAACTTCCGTAGATACCATTTATGTATTTCCGCAGCTGCAAATGCAAGGTTTGCCACCTGGAACCATATTAGATCACATCAGATCTAAACAATAAGGGCAAAACAAATTCAGCCACTCGGAAGTTTTGGGTGGAAAATTCATTGCATGCAAGAGCAGTAGAGATCTGAGAAAAACATACCACGAAACAAAAAAGCAACCAGACTGAAAGGTCCAAACCACCACTGGCAATCACAAGACCACCATATAAGACCTTCATTACCATAAAACCCAATTACAATTACAAAAGTTATTTCACAAAAAATGCCGCGGTGGAGGACAGGTATAAACAGACAAAAGCAAGGAAAATTTTAAAGATGGAACCAACAGGAAACTTACAATCTCAGCCAGATAATGTGGACATGAGACATACTCAAACCAATCTCCATGAGGAATTATATAATCATTGGCTTGCTCTTTATTCTGCCGAAGTGAGCCCTGTTTTTTATAAAGCACTTAATTATCTGCCAAGAATTTGAATATTCATAGAAATATCCATACATAAACTCAAGTGGAGCTCCTCAGATACTTGATCCTATCTACCCTGCTCCCACGTAAACAGACAACTATGAACCGTGACCACAAGAGAAAACCTGCTGCATGGTATGGGTCATCACAAGTCTAGGAAAGGCTAAACATGCGTCTCCTTACATCATAGTAAAGAGGCTATCTATGTAATCACAAAAGCCATGTAAATTGTAAATAACAAAGGAGGACCAAATTTCATTGTTCAACAATTCAAGACATGCAGTCCACATACAACAGAGACAGGTGAAGATAAATTTAAATTTTGTAACAGGAAGTAACCAGGGATGAGAACAATGAGACTTCACTAGTGAACAACCAAAATTATACACCATCATATAGAATTTAACAAAACATAGCAAAAGAATCACCATGACATAGAATTTAACCATGTGAAAAAACTAAGCCGCTAAGAACCGTGCCATGCCAGAGTAACCTATTTGTTGTGCCTAATAAATAGATGTATTACAAACACCCCAGAATCCCACATGATAGAACAGGAACCCAGATTGACTAGGCAGAACAGCACCCCACAGCTAATATGGAGAAGTCCTTTCAGATTAGGACTAACAACAGATTACCATTTGCTATAGCTCAAGAAAATCTTACTTATCTGGTAAAAAACAGACAAACATGCACCGGAAAATCAGGTCAGCAGCTTACAAGGATTGCATGGCAGCGAAGCTGATGAATCCACCCCCAGAGGAAAATAGTTGCACCCACCCAAGCATGCCACTTAACCCTTACCAGGGGATTCAGTAATTCCCACAAACCAAATGTCAATTGCATCCGATCCTTCCCTTTGACTATAAAATCTTCAACCAACTCTAAGGCATATTTGAACACCTCTGGCACATAAGTAGAGCAGAGTGATAATGGAGCTGCTGTGTAGAAACTAGTTCAGAATGACAAATGAAGTAGAAAATATCAGAGATAGAACCTTGCATCTAACAGAACTATCAAGAGAGTGACATCATGGAAGAATAGTAAAATCTGCTGTTTCTATGTAAGACCAATTACATAGATTCAACTTTATTTAAGAAACTGAACACTGCTTCTTTCAAGGTACTTCAGAGGCTGACGTTAAATGGGATGCAAAGTTCACATGGCAAGTCTAATATTCAGATTTCATTTCGTCAAGTTGCCAGAATAGCGGAGAAAAATAAATAAAATAAAATAAAATAAATGGCAGTATGAACCTCCTTGACCTGTATCAACCAAACAACCTAAATTCCTACTGTCTATAAGGGATCATTTCACAAGAATTCGACCTGTTCAGTTTTGAGGCACTGGTACTGTCTAATTTAATTGTTCCTTATTCACTTGAACTATCCAAAATGTACTTTAGCAACAAACTCCCTAATGAACATATGATTGAACACTAAATGGAAATCAATAAATTCTACTTGTCCAACTTGAATTCTTACAGATAACTGTAATCTAAGTACTTGAATCAGAGAACAATTTGATTTACAAAACCAACTGTTCAAAGAAACAGCTTCTTCTAGAATTAGCACATTAGCAGAATAATAGATATTCTGTCTATATTTACATATATATATATATATATATAAACACATCGTAAGCATAGAATTTCTTATTCAAGATGTAATAACTCCCAATCTACCAAGAACCCGGAGTAGGGAATAGATAATAAATAAATACAATTCAATCCTGTACATGATGATACATCTACAAACAAGGACCCAAAAAGTAGCAAATCAAAGCATAGAAGTGAAAAGTGCCTCTTAAGATACCAAACACACCATATGCATAGAATTTCTTCGTCTAGATGTAATATCTCCCAAACAACCAACAACCACCGAAGGGAATAGATAATAAATACACCCTCCGTCCAAAATTAAATGTCCTAGTTTGACTTGCACTCATTTTAAAAAAAAATGTTTGACTTAGTTAATTTTAACATTGTAATGTCATTTTTTTAAATAAAAGTTTAACTAAATTAAGAAATTGGACATTCAATTCAAGATAACTAAAAATGAAAAATGAAATATTCAATTCCAGACGGAAGGAGTAAATACAATTCAATCCTGTACATAATATACATCTACAAAGGTCCAAAAAAAAAAAACAGCGCAAATCAAAAGGATACTCAAGTCAATAAAAGCAGTAAGATTTATTTGGGGAAAGAAAAGAGTAATAAAGTTCTTTTCATCACTTACAATAGGCCAGTAAAATAGCCAAATATGTGCATCCGAGCAGAAGGGCTGTATTTAAATACATATATTGTCTCAAAAAGACGTCTCAGCATCTGAGCTTCCATTAACAAAAGCAGAAATACCGAAAGCCAAATCCTGTATTTATCTTCTTTCTTCATCGAGTACGACCCATGCAATGAAAAACTATGTGAACCTCCAGTCAATTGGCTAGTGATACTAGAAAATTGAAATGGCTCGGTGCCCAGCGATGCCATTTTATACGCATAAATCCATGTCGAAACCAACAAGAAACTCGTCCAAAGAACACCTAGGACATAGAAATGGCAGAAGAATTTCTGTGGAACAGTCAATTTCTGTTTTCAGCAGAAAGTGTCAGAATATATCGGTAGTTGCTAAAACAAAAGGGTATGAATTTAAAAAACTTCCAAAAAGATTCCATTCTAATAAGGCAGCAATATAATATGTAGGAAAAAGCTAGAAATTTCAAATTCAATGGAGTTAGAACTAATGAATCCTTACGTAATAATAATAATAATAATAATAATAATAAGTTAAGCATTTAACCCAACTTCTAATAATATAACAAATTTAAACCTTCAAAGAGATAATGGACAATGCCAAAACTCTTCCCCTTGGGGAGGACATAACCAGAAAAGGTCTCAAATTTAAATCTTATAAGAAAGTTCAAATTATAAAAATAATAATAAAAGCAAATAAATAATTTCAATTTATAAAAATAAAAATAAAAAGCCATGAAGACTAGTTGGGTTTATCCAAAAAGAAGTTCCCTTTTTCTAAAAGTATCAGCTACACAAACAAGAACAGAAAAAGGTTTTAGATTTAACATTTGAAACCCACAATTTGTTTTGCAACAAATTTCTCTTTGGAGTTGTGTTTTTCTTAATTAGTCAATACAATTAATAGAAGAAGCATAGTATTATTATTCAATTCCACTGCAAACATAAATGTTTAATCACAATAACCATATCAACATGCACATTACAAGACATAAATATTTCTTAATTCATGCAAATGCTATTTCATTAACTTACTTTTGAAGATGATTGCATAGTCATGCCTCTCCTAGCAAACCTTGAGACCAAATCGTGCAATTTTTTGAGCTTAGGAGAAGGTACCGAAGCTAGAAGAATTGGGAAGATCGCAGCAATCCATGCAACTCTCAGCAATATAACAAGTTGTATATCCATTATAGCAAAGCAACCTCTTCTTTAATCAGGCTACTCTCTTGGTGGTTGTGTTAGTGACATCAAAGCCCTGATATTGATAGATTGCTAGGTGAGGATTGAGATATAGCAGATGTTGGCTTCGGGATTACAGATTCAATGATGCATGGAGAGATGTAGTTTCTTAAGTCATTGCTTTCGAAGTTTGAAAATCAAACAGCAGAAAGAGAGGGATCCGGAGTTTTCGTGCGAAAGTTGTCATCTCAATATTGAATTTTAGAGTTCTGCTGTAGAAATGAACAAAACTCAAAATATTTAGTGATATTATCAACACCAGAGTTGTTTGGAGGGTAAAATAAAACAAAAAACTAAACATCCTAATATCTGGTTGAGTGTAAAGGGCTCTAAATGAATTCTTGTTTGGCTTTCAATGAGTTTTGAAGTCAGTGGCATTGAAATTTAAATTAAAAACAGCTTTGAGCTTAGGACTGGCAATTAGCTACCCCAACTTGCAAGCAGCTCATGGCTCAACTAACTAGGCTCATGATCAAGTGAGTCGAGTTTAAACTTTATATTTCTTTGTATTGAAGCAGATGCATTCTTCTGAATTGATGATGATACAGAGTACTCAACACCTTTGTTTCCAACGTGCTTTACAACCAGGTAATCAATTTCACATAACAAATTAAATCCACAGGACTTAGAAACAAGAAATTCAAATTAACGGTTAACTTTTATATATATATAAAAGAAAAATTAATTAATTCGATCCAATACTCCAAGATTTAGTTTATCCTTTTATGATATAATGTATAAAGTAATTATTTTTAGTTTGTCCTTTATAATATATTCCATTACATCTGTAATGGAATACGCTCATATTCATAACTTACATTCTGAAATTGACTAGTTAAATGGAAATAAATAGAGACCTCATAGGCTCATACGGCATCAGATGATGTGCCCACTTTCCATTCACATAGATTTGGCAATCTTAAAATGATATTAAAAGCAAAATTTCCATTAGCAACCTTACCTTTCCATCAGAACTTGGGTTTCTCTTCAAAAATTTCAAATACAATTGGTTTAATTGGTTGGAAACCTGAGCATTAAATCACCACGCAGTCTGAACATCAGTCAATGTAATTGGGTTTATCAAGTAACAATAATCTTCAAAAAGGAAAAAATAAAAAAAATAATTAAAGGATCCGGTCTCATTCGTTTATAGCAATCCCGAAACATCCATTTGAGAATCATGGTAAGTTCTGAGAAATAGTGGCCTAAAAGTTTTACCTTCACGAACAGCCACAAGAGAGGAACTGGGATTGAGATATTGCAGTGTTATTGAGCTGCTACGATCAAAGATACAGAAAAGATCTGATTCAAAGCACATAAAGCAAAACCCCTCTTTTTCGCAGAATTTTTAAGGTGTTGTGATTGGGATTTCGCAGATGACCCAATTGAAAAGGGGGAAAATATCTAGGAGGAAGCTTCAGAAAAATTAAAGCTAAACAATCTGGCGGCAATTAATTAATTTGGGAAGAAATTGAAAAGGAACTGATTCAGGTAAAGTTGGATTTAAAAATAGTGTTTCTCTTTTTTTCTTTCTACTCATTAGTTTTCCCGAAAATATATTTAAACACTCAAAGTGATACACATATTTTATATGTATATAATTTATACGGTTTTGCTAATGAGTGTTTTATCGTACATGCTAATGAATGCAGTAGTTAGTCAACTAACGGTCAAACTTAATGGTTTCTTCTTCTTTTTTAAATACAATTAATTAAAATTTAATCAAGTACCCTAGGGTTTAGTTTATCCTTTTAGGGTTTAGTTTTATTCTTTTAGGATTTAGTTTATTTTTTTATGATTTAGTTTATTGTTAGTTGACTAACTACTGCACTCATTAGTATGCACGATCAAGCATACACTAACATTACTCTTTATATATATATATATATGATTTTCTTAGGATGTGCGCCGTCATGCAGTTTAAAGGTGCCAAAAAAAGATATGTAGATCTAAATTACATCTTTTTGACGTCATCCTACGATACGATGGTGTACATCCCAACAGCCCTCTTTATATATACATATGTCTTTAATTTAATTGATTCACAATATGTATATAACAAAATAAATATATCAGTATATGAAATTACCACTAAATTATTACGGGGGTTTGCTTCACTTGTTTTATAATCTTCATTATTATAATTCACTATTTGTATATTGATTTATTCTTAACATATAGTTCAATATTCAAATTACAATATATTTTTAAAATTAATCTTTCAAGAATATGATATGTTTTTCACTTACATTGTCCGAGTAATTACACTCGAAATTGTTTTTAAAACTTTTAGATATATTAGTTCAAGTTTTAAATAGCAATCTATCTATTATTTCCTGGCATGGTCATTCGAACTATCAGGTGAGTTGGGAAATCACCCAATGCCCCGATCTCCAGAAGACAACTAAAATTAGTATTACATATATAATATTTTTTATTAGCTAAATAATTTGATAAAAATAATAAATAAATATAGAAAGAAGTGTAATCGTTTTTTAATTTTACCTACTCTTCCATTCTTTTTCTGCAGAATATCTTATTTCCAAAAAAGTTAATGATACAATAATTACTATACCAAAGGAATATTTTTTTTTTAAAAAAAAGGAGTTTTCTATAAAAAAAGGAAAAATAATAACCTCGTCTTTCTTTTGTTTTCTTACTCAGTCTTGTTTTATATATCTGTTATAATTTTCTTCCCATTTTCGCCATTGATAGTGTTAAAGCAATAAAATTAGTTCCAATATAGGAAATGCTTTAATTCAATTTTCAAAAAGTGGTGATTATTCAAAAAAAAAGTTAAGCTATGTATTTAACTTATGAAATTAAGAATTTTGAGATTTTATTGGGAATAAATATTTGGTATGATATATTTCCTTCGTTACTAAATATAAATCATTTTAAATATATAAATCAGTTTATCAACTGTTATTTTTGTCAAAATTAAGATAATATTTTTTTCCTAAAATGTTCCTTTTTATTATTTTAATCAATTTAACAATAATAATTAGGAAATTGAGATAGAGATACGAGTGATATAGTAAAAATCAATTAATATTTAATAAACTACAATAATGATTTATAATCAATGACAAATAAAGTAGTTAAAATTACTTGTATTAAATGATCGTAATACACTTAACGATATGACTGAATGATTTGGGGATATAACTTGCATATTATAATCGCATGTTGTGGCCCAAATATCACTAGATAATAATAATAAAAAAAAAATCCATAATAACAAAAGAATCTTCATATTTCTATCCATACTAATAATATTACATTAAATATTATATCACAAAATTTATTAAAATAGTTTTTTAATAGAAATACTTGCATCATACGAGTAATTTACTTAATTTTAATTACTCATCTCAGAGAATGTCACATGTAAAAGTTTTTTTTTATAACTTTAAATTTTAAATTTTAAATTGATCCCTTCAACTTTTAATATTCCCATAAAAAATTAATATCACCTCTTTATAATTATATTTATTTTAATATAATCAGATTTATCCTTAAAACCAATTATTCAACTTTTGTTTCTATAAAAAATTATATTATATAATTTCATCATTTAAAATTTATCCTCAACCAATAACTGAACTTTAAAAAAAAAAACAAAAAAGAAAAAGAAAAAGGAGGCATCCCGGAGAGAGATGGGGCAATCAAGAAAACAAAAGGTAAAAATGGGAAAAAAAAAGAAACGAGAAAGCTGATTTTGTTGATTTCTCGCGAGTGTATCCGACCGAAGCAGTTTTTTGTAAAGGGTTTTCTTTCTGCTTTCACGGCAACGGCTTTGGATCCCAATCAAGTCCACGCTAATTCTACCATAGTTCCATTTTCCTCACCTGTAAGTTCCTCTTGCACTCCCTTCCTGAACCAACTCTCTCTGTTCCTCTGATTCCGTTTCGGTTTGTTCATCAGCTGATACTTTCCCGTAGGCATTCTCCGGCGCCACTAAATTTACCTTTTTTCGTTACTCTGGAATGGAAAGCGGGGTTTTAAATGTCTATCCCACACAGTATGTTTCTCTATCATTTGTGCTTTGTGGGTTGCTTAAAACCCTAGTTCCATTATCTACTTAAATCCTCTCCTTCGCCAGAGATCCTGTGGTAGCCCTTGTATTCTGGTTGTTTTTGTTCAGCAATAACATAATAGGAATTCTGTGTATACTCCATTGTTGTTGTTCTGGGACGTTGCCTTTCTCTGTTTTAGTAGTTCAGCGATTACTAGTGCTTGGGTTCTGGAAAGGGTAAATTCGAAGATGTGGGTATAGGTTCAAATTGGTTGAATTTTACTTTTGATTTTTTGTTGTCTGTACCTGTTAGTTTTGTTTTATTTCTGCCATGTTTAGTTAAACATTCTATGAAGTGGAGAAATTGCAAGAGTAGGTTTTTCTATGTTGCATATAGATACTAGTCTAAGAGTCCATATGCATACAACACCCAAAAGAAGAATAATTCAGGGTTATCTTTTCCGCTGTGGATTACCCGCCCTTTCAAGCTTAGCTAGTGACACAAGTTGCTACCTGAACATTCTTTTTCAGGGGCATGGAATCCTGTGATGTGCTTTACTCATTAACTCATGAAGTAAAGTTGTGATCTTGGATGTTCTAATTTGAGGAAGGAGCCCGAAACATGTTTGAGAAGTCAAAGTTACTCAGGTCTCTGCTGTGTAGATGTCAAAATGATGAGACCATTTGATTGGAATTCTGAGGAAACTGGAAAAATGGGCACTGAACCCTTTCCCACAGATCATACCTATTGCTACTTTACTTAGGTAGATTTTAATGTGAGCATCTTTATTGGTTTCAGTCCATGCAGTTAACGTAATTTGGTCTGCTGTTGGATGTTAGTTATTCCAGAATCAAACAATTACCTAGTATGGAGACTGTTTTAACGGAATCAAACAATTACCAATTACCTATTATTTAACATTCTCTTCCAAAAATTTCTGCTCTTTTCCACTAGTTTTGATTAGGCAGAATTTGTTTAATGTAAATTGGTTGGAAAGGAATCCTATTTATTTCCCATACATGTTCAACATGAATGCATAGGTTTGATAAATTTTTCAAGCTTTTAGTGTTTTATCCATATTTGATGTGATGTTTCTGATTGTTTACAGAATAGGACGAGCAGTGTTGTTAGGTGTAAGTTTTAAAATTTGAGATTTCTTTGTTTAAACATCTGATGGTGAAGATGAATAACACTCGATAAATACAAATGTACTGGCCATTGAATTTCAAAGGAATGACAACACCAGATAAATAAGTGCTAACCGTTTTTATTCGGAGCTTTCGTGGCCTTGGGTCTGAAGTCATATTCCATCCATTCAATTAAAGCCACAAACATCCTCAAGGCAGCTCCAGAGTTAGACAGGAATTATTTGGTTTTCGTGCTATCCCCGTGTGGACCAACAACTGCTATTGTTGTAACTGAATTTATCAAATAAAGACTGTAGAATTTAAAAATCATTAACAATTCTCCTAATCTGGAACTCAAAGAGAACCCTTATGGTCTTTTTATTACTATTGAGAAATTGGACCCCATTATTGTTAGCTAGGAGACATTTTCTGGTGACAGTATAATTGCCACAGCCACAGTCTGAATTTGTAGATCTAGTGTTAGAAGAACCTAGTAGAGAAAAGCTGAGCACCATGCTTCTTTAAGAAGTTTCAAACCTCAGAAGAGTAGGTGCTTAAGTAAGGAGCCTGGAAATATGATTGAAGTGTGGAAGGACTAACAAGGTTATGTGAGTGTTCCTCATCTTCAAATTGAAAGAGGAAATTAGTTTCCTTCTTGAAAATTTCTGTTATTTCATTTTGAAAAGTTCTCACGAACTATATGCTGTTTTATTCATACAATCAGTTCAGGATATTTAACTCTATTCATGTAATCACAGAGAAGCATTTTTGTCTACCGCCATTGTATTGATGCATTCATGAACAGGAGCAATCATTTTGCTAGTTGAATCTTTCTAAGAGTTCATGGCAAATAATCTGATATATTCTTTTCTCCAATCCTTAAAGTTGTTTAATTGGGACAATAACATCATGATTCATTTCAAAGCATAAATTCCACGTTTTAGATATATCTTATGGTGCTATCTTTTGATATGCGTGCGTCCGGCTGATTTTTTCTGCAAAATCTTATCTAGGGCTTTGATAAATGTGATGGGGCTTGAGATATTCTGTTTTATTCAATTGTGATTACTGATGCTCTGTCTGTAGGTTGATGTGTCTTGTATTTTTTTTCTGTTTCTTTCTTGCAATGATAATGTGGATCTCTCTCTCTCATTATTTTTTGGATTTGTGTATCTTGAGTTCAGGTTGATTCTGGGCGTAAAGAATTAGCAGGTGATATTAAAAGTCTTTTTCTTTACAAGCTTCATATGTATTTATACCTTTAACGGGAATATGGATGACGGAGGACATCGAGAAAATAGGAGACAGCGGATGGATTACTATAAGGGGAGTCATTCTCCGGTGAGAAAGAAATTCCTTCCATATTCAAAGAATGGAAATCCCTCCTGGGGAGGGAAAAGAGTTAACCATATTTTATTCATATTTAACTTTTAGTTTTATTTTACTCTCCTAAATAATTATGGTGCTAATATCACTAATTATTTGGAGTTTTTGCTCATTTCTGCAGTGGAATGTGATGCCCCAATATCAGGTGAAGGAACAGAATGCTTTCTTCATGAACACAAAAATCAGTGCTTTGTTAGCTGAAAGGGATGCTGCTATTGAAGAACGGGATAGGGCACTATCTGAAAAGAGTTCGGCTATAGACGATCGAGATAAGGCAATCGAGCAGCGTGATGCAGCCATTGGCGAGAGGGATAATGCCCTAAGGGAACGTGACAATGCCATTGCAGCTCTTCAGTTTCAAGAAAGTACCATGAATGCTGGTGCATTAGTCTGTGGTAGTCAACGTGGAGTAAAACGCATGAGCCACCATAGTAATCATCATACCAAGAATGCTCAATCTGCTCACAACACAAGGGAATTGCACATAATTGATGCCCTTCCAATCACAGCAATTTCAGCTAACGATGCAAGGCAACACCTGCTCAAACGAACAAAAGTAAACAAAGGCGTTTCAACAAAGCCCACAAAGTTGGCCAAGAAGGCAAAGAAGGTAGGAGAGGACCTAAATAGGCATGTCACAACTGATGGATCAAAGGCTGAGTGGGATGCTCAGGATCTCAGCTGCATCAACCAAATAAATTTTGACGAGTCTACAATGCCAATACCTGTCTGTACATGCACCGGAGAAGCTAGGCAGTGCTACAAATGGGGGAACGGGGGCTGGCAGTCCTCATGTTGCACCACCTCCCTATCTGTGTATCCTTTGCCACAAAAACCAAACAAAAAGCATGCTCGAATGGGTGGCCGGAAGATGAGTGGTAGTGTTTTTGGCAGACTACTCACCAGAGTGGCAGCTGCTGGTCATGACCTGTCAATACCGCTTGATCTTAAGAACTATTGGGCTAAACATGGTACAAATCGCTACATCACTATTAAATGATTGTCAACGGTGTTTAACTGTTACTTCTAAAGAGCAAACAGGCTTTGCATTGTATCTAGAATTTTCTCCTTGGGTAGTCTTAGAAAAGGATAATTGAGCTTTCCCAGATTACACTTGTTAATGCAAGTTTGTTTGTCCAGTTGCTCTTCTATTGGGTTTAAATCCCTCCTGTTAAAGAATTTTCTGTTACCATTTTGATTTTTGCCATATTGCTGATTGGGTGGAAGTGTGGGAAAAGGGATTGTCTCTCATTCATTATCATTAGTTGTTCTAGTCAGCCATTCCCGTTATTGCCTCTTATCTGAATTTTCTGAAGGACGACTTCCATAGACCTGAAAACCGGCGCAGGAAAACAGAGCATGAAATGGATGATTTTTACACAAAAATTTCAGTAACAGGACGGAGAAACACAGAGGAAGAAAGGAAGGAGTCGAACACAGAATATATTAAATTTTGAATTTAATAACTTGACAAATGTCATATTTAAAAAAATTTCTCACATGAATGATTTATTTCGGAAAAAAAGTAATTAAATTTATAAAGTTAATTATTAAAATAACTTAAATTAAAGGAGATGTTGAAAGCTTTGGCGGTGGTTACAGAGGCTCCTTGATTTGGTTTTAGAATTTTGGAAAAGAAAGGACGGCACATTCAAATTCAAATTACGTCGGTTATGGTCACGTGAGGGAAATCTGCATCCCAACGTCCAATAGTTATAGAGTAAAATGTTCTCCACCGAAAAAAGTCCGGCGGAGATAAGAAAAAGCAAGGAAAATGCACGGTGCATGGCCGCAATCATTGACCAAGAACGTCTTCATAAAAATCGTCACCATTTATTATTACTCCCATAGTTAAAAAAAAAAAAAATCTTTCATATTTTATTTTGAACCGTTCAAAATTAAAATATATTATTTCTTATATTAATAAAAATTTTATTTTAAAAAAATCAATAATGCAAGATGTAAATGGATCGAATCAATTTTTTTATTAAAATATGTATAAGTTAAATTGAAATATTTAATTTTAAATGGAAAAGGTATTATTATTTTATAAGTAATATCTTACCTTAATTATTCCATTTAAAGCTAAATTTACTTTGCAAGACTGTCGATTCCCACAAATTAATTCATCAAGACTAGAATTTACTAGAAAACAATCTCAGTTGTTGAGTAGGGGTCAAATTCCTGATATGCTTCATCTTTACTAATTACTACTTCCTCCATCACTGTGTTAAGTCATTGTTGCTACTAATTAATTAAGTATTTTTCTGACTTTTTTTATCATATTACTCATGTCTCTCTGTGCTTTCCTTAGTTATTATTAAAATGACTCTTAATGACTTAAAAATAATGATAGATGAAGCACACAAAGATGTGATCGAGTAATTTGGAGTTAAACTTACCTATCGTATCATAGATTTGACTTAATACTTTAATGTTGATAAATTATAAATTCCAATGGAACAATCAAAATACGTGCAAGAATCTAACCTAACATGAAAAAAAAAAAAAGTGATGGAAGGGGAAGGAAAAAAAAAATCACTCGTCACCATCTTTATTCTTTAGCAGTATTATGTCTATATATTGTCGCGTCCAAGGCGTAGACCACTATTTTTCCCCCATCAGTTGCGGGGGTGTCTGTGTGGGGGAGGGGAGGGGGGGGTGGCGTTGGAGGCACTTGACGTCCAAGAATGTAGTAGATGTTGGATTGGTTCAATAATCCACTTCTACTGCGTCTGCGTACTGTTTAGTTCTTCTGCCAAATCTTTCAATTCTTCTCTCTCTCTCCAACGTGATTGCATGTTCTAATTCACGTCTTGACCAATCTCTCAACCAGTTTGGGAGAAAAGTTTTCTCCATGTGAATCATCATACCACTACTGGTAGCCTAAATTTGTGCCGACAAATGGTTCCTAAATATATACAATTTGGCCCGGTCTTTTTTTATTTATTTATTTAACAAATTATTTTTGTCATGCCTTGCACTCGGGTGAGACCTGGATCCACCACTAAGAGCTCTAAATCTTTGGGACGTTTTCATTTTTACCTAAATTAAAACAGTAATTTCTTATTTTTCCTAATTCTTCATAACATTTCACAATTACTCATATTTAAAACTAACTTTTCATTCTATACCCATTTTAACTTTTAATTAAAATAAAAAATCAAAATATAACATTTATTCTCCTTTAACATGCATTTACTATCTTACTCCTCAATATTCAACATAGCCAAACAAACCCAACTACTTGTAAAATGAATTGAAGAAACTACAACTAACATCATTCATTTGATCAGAAGTTTTGAACCATAGCTAAGAAAATTGCTCAAAGAACCATTCCCTTATAAGAGAGAAAGAAAAATAATGGCTTTTTATTGTATTCGATTGTTCATTTTTGATTTCCGAAATCAAGAAGATGAAGGTAAGGGCTGTTCAAAGGTACATTGTTCGGTTTGTTTCTTTGTTTTTTTTTTTTTTTTTTTTGGGTGTTTGGAAGCTTGGGTTTGTTCGTTCTGATTGCAGAGATTTTCGTCGAAGTGTGGAGATTTCGAGATCTGAGAAGAGGCTTTCGAGCCACGAGACAGGTATATTTCGAGACCTATATAAGTGATTTCGAGACAAGGGATAGTTGAATTCTAGACAAGAAAGGAGGCTTTTGGGACAATAGAGGGGACTTTGGAGACACACATTGAGGATTCGAGACAGAGAATTTCAAGACATAGGATTTCGAGACATACAGTGGATTTCGAGATAGTGGATTTGAGATTTCGAAACAGAAGATTTCAAGACACACAGGGATTTCGGGACACACTTCTGAACTTCGAGACAGAAGATTTTGAGACACAAATATTGGATTCTAGACACAAATAGAGGATTTCGAGACACATATAGCTAATTTCGAGACGCATATAGTTAATTTCGAGACACAGTGTAGAAATGGATAACATGAGGATTGCTGTTCACGAGGGTTCTCTAGATGGAAGGATGCATGCAGTAGTCGTACCCTTCGATGTGAACTATGAAGATTTGAGGAGAACTATGGAAAACTTGATAAAGATTGCCTTAAACCAAATTGACATACAAATGTCAATTGCTTCTAAATTTTGTGATGGAAGTATGAAATTAATAGAGATTGAAGATATGTATGGCATCAAGTTTTTGAATGGGGAAGGGGATCCTAAAGTTGTCGTCATGAACAAAATTCAGAGGACTTGCGAGGGTGGCATCAGTGGTGATATTGGTGGTAATTGTCCATCAGGTCCAGATGATCATGAAAGGGTAGGATTTGTTGATGCAAATGATGAAGCTGGGACATCTGGATATATTCGCACAAATGATAATTATGAATTCGATGAAGAATATATTCACAGCTTTGAGGCTGATGATGATGACAATGGTGACAACAATGACAACAATGACAATGGTGACAATAATGACAACTTCCACGCTGGGATGAGGTAGGTGATTCCATTTGAATAATTTATACCGGACCCTTCTACTCACTTTGCAAATATGGTCTGGAATGACTATGAAGAGGTGTATTTTTTTAAAGAGGATACTATTCCACCGATGGGTTTTATTGGAAAGGATGCAGTCTTGAATAATAAGGATGAACTGATAGCAGCTGTTGGTGAATATTCACTTAATAACCGATTTCCATATCACGTGGTACGTTCGAATAAGGGAAGATTTGAGGCACGATGTAAGAACAAAAAAGATTGTACTTTCATGACACATGCAAATTGTAGTGCTGGATGCCAAATTTGGGTTATTTTGGATACGTCGAGGTAGGACGCCCAGGTTGGTCATGGGCATATTGTCCAAGCAATCGCTACAACCAAATGACAAGCAATATCATGAAGTCCTTCAACCACGTGATCAAGAAAGCTTAGAAATTGCCCATCATATTTGCACATGAGTGTTTTAGGAGTTTGTGTCAAGTTTGATTCAACAAACGCAGGGAAGTAGAAGCTGCAATGCTAGATCTTATCACCAAGCGAGCGGTGGAAAGAATTGAGGAAGAAGATGTGAAAGTCGACCTTAAAAGGCCACGGACTACATCCATTCGAGATAGAGAGGAATATGTCGTAGGAAATCCATCAAAGGAACCAAATGTTCTGGTGGATATCCTCCAGAAGACCTGTGGATGTTGGAGATGGGAAGTGGAAGAGATACCTTGCAAACATGCCATTGCTGTTGTCAGGTAAATTTTTTGTCTATTTCCTGACTTAGCTGTTAAATTTAGAAGGTCCATTCGAGACATTAGTTGTTCATTCAAGAGAAAAGGGTCCATTATAAAAATGAGAATCGAGATTCGAGACAAAAAAATCCAAATTCGAGATCCTAGAGTTGTCCATTCGAGAATGGAGACCAAGTGTGGCGAGTGGCGAGACCCATCCCTTCCATTCGAGATCCAAGATATTCCATTTGAGATTGGAGACCAAGTGTTGTCCATTAGAGACATAATTTTTCCATTCGAGGTCCATGTCATCCATTCGAGACTTAATTGTTTTCCAATCGAGATTGGAGACCAAGTGTGATCCATTCAAGATCTACGCCCTCCATTCGAGACCCATCCGTTCCATTCGAGATCCAAGTATAGTCCATTCGAGATTGAGACCAAGTGTCGTCTATTCAAGACACGATTCCTCCATTCGAGATCCATGTCATCCATTCGAGACTCAAGTGTTTTCCAATCGAGATTCGAAACCAAGTGTGGTCTGTTAGAGACCCAATTCTTCAATTTTTTTTTATAAAAAAATTCTATAAGCATGTATTTAGATATTTCCACAACTCATTTACCTTAATTCCATTTATAGGAAAATTGAGACTCATTATTACACTCTATGTCGTGGTCATTCATTTGACACGGAAAACCTGAGGATAGCATATGCACCTTCAATACAACCTGTGCCCTTGTGTTCGTCTTTGAATTCAATTGTAGGTATGGATGATGTGGTTGTCAATCCTCCTACTGGTAGAAGGTCTGTTGGAAGACCACAAGAGGCTCAATTTATCAATCGGAACGAACGATACCGTCAAAAGAAAATGTGCTCCCTATGTAAGAGAAAAGGACATAATCGTACCACCTGTCCAAATGCTCACAACATGGAAGCCCAACAGCCTAAAGAAAATGATCAACATCCCGAAGAAAATGATCCAACAGTGGCTAACTTAAATGATGAAGTGTCTATATCTGATCTGAATTCCACACAACAATTTTTCAGAAAAAATTTTGTTAACATTCACTTGAATTTCTCTAAGGAGTGTGGATTTTTATCCTGGCAATATTAATGTTGACACGGTTCATGATATGTAAATGTTATTATTTTAAGAAACGTGAATTTGTCATTTAATTTAAATTGCATTTTTGTCATTGAATCAAGGCCACAATCATCTCTACCTTGTATACGGATTGATATATATATATATATATTTACCCAATACTTTAGGGACTAAAATGAAAAAAGGGTATAGTTTGAGACTTAATTTGGTCCCTTAGTACTTTACTGACCAAAATGTAAAAAAAAGGTATAGTTTGAGGTCTAATTTGGTCCCTAAGTACTTTAGGGATCAATATGCAAAAAAAAAGGGGTGTAGTTTGAGTCCTAATTTGGCCAAAAAAAAAAAAAAACTTTAGGGATCAAAATGTAAAAAAAAAGGGATATAGTTTGAGGCATGATTTGGCAAAAAAAATACTTGAGGGACCAAAATGCAAAAAAAGGGGTATAGGCCTAATTTGGCAAAAAGAATACTTTAAAGACCAAAATGCAAAAGGGGTATAGTTATAAACATATTATAGTTATAACATTGATATAATATACATTTATCATAAGTGTATTAATTACAAAAAAAAAAAAAAACTACGACTACTATGGGAAATAATTTACAATAAAACAAAAAAAAAAACTAGGAAGCCGTCAACAAATTGCTCCCCAATAGCATGATCCATGCCATCTCATCTCGAATGCTCTGCGCTATAGGCTCTGTAGAAGACAAGCAAGGCATCTTCCTAAAATGCCCCCTCATCAGCTATGTCATATAATAGCATATGTAAGCTTTGCAACTAGCACTGTCTGGCTGAACAGGGATGGAGTGCTGTGATGCGTCAGGGGGGTCAATAAAACCACTAGTGAACCTCTGTGGTTGGGGCCATCCCGTAATTTCATAAAAATCAGCCTGCAGCAATAATCGTGGCGACATCGAACAGACCGGCGCCATCAAGTCCAATCGAGAGTCCTTCGCCACGGCCGATGATTTTGGATCATACAGTGTGATTCGAGACCTCTCCAGTGAGATTCGGAATAACACCCAGTGCGAGTATAGGCAACAAGGTATCAATACCTATATACATAAAAAAATATTAAATCAATTACTATTAAATGAATCATAATTTAAACTAAGAGTTTTGCAGAAAATGAAGTGAAATACCTCATCTACCTCCCACCATGCTACCTCTCCCAAGTCCAAGTCTCCCCCAACCCAATCATTGACAAAGGCATCGAACTTGTATGCCCCTGACTCCGCTTGAGATGCCTTGGTTTGCTGCCAAGCACCTTAGAGAATGCTCTGTAATTTGAGTTAGTTAAAACATGATGTTATAACTAGCATAAATGAAATAGAGGTGAATGCAAAATTTAACTACGTATGTAAAAGTATGCCCGAGGGAATGTGAAGCGGGCACCGCAGGGATAAAGTGATGGGGCATCCCTCGTCACTCTCCACAACCCCATCATGAAATGGTCAACCTGATCGTCCTCGATGTGAAATGACATGGATCTGACGTTCTTCAGGTCATCCTCGACAAATGAGCCGCACCATCCAATCGCTCGCTTATGACAAAAATTAAGTTAGATTATGAAACAAGAAAGTTATAAAATGCAAATTAATCAAAAAAAGAAAGTGAATTACCTCTCTGAAGCTCTGATGCTACAGAAGGCATCTAACCGTGTCGGTTGAGGGTGTAGGGATCCACCACGGGAGCAGGAATCTCCCTCTGCATCTCCAACACTCGAGTCGTACTCCCGACTCTCGTCCTCGGCCTCTTCTATGGCCAGGATGACTCGATGTGATGGGTTGGGTCTGTGTAAGGTGATCGTATAACTACGGCTGCGGCCTTCGGCTGACGTATTAATCAAACCCCTAATAAAATATACAAAACAATTATTAAAAATAATGAATAGTACTTTAAAAGAATAAATCGGGCAATAATTACTATAAAATTCTTTAATAATAAAATGAACGAGCAACAAAAACTAAAATTTCCAGATTTATGATCCAAAATTTACTTGGATAGTCTCGGCTAGGACTATGGGAACCTCTATGGCCAAAAACCCTGGAGTCGGAGGGGTATCTGGATCCTTTTCCTGACTAACAGGTGTATCGACCTATTATTTATAAAAAGAAAGAAACCATTTTAAAATTAAAAATTACAAAAAAAAAACAGTAATCGAAATGAATACCGATTTACGAAGTTAAATTTACCTGCGTGGTGTTATCGCGGACTATGTGAGATGCCGGGCGAGGAGTGTCCATCGGTCTGACTAAGACATCGATAGAGTCAGTAACCCTCTCGGGCATGGGCATAGTTGGCTCTCGGGAAGGGGAATCATGTAGTGGCGGAGCATCTCCACGACTGTCATCCCTTTCCAACACATCGAGCTGACGCTCGATAGGCATGAGCCGCTTGAGGATCTCAACCTGCGTTACCTCGAGCTGCTGAAGGACCAGCTCATGCTTCTGTAGTAACCAATCCTCAAGCTGACACAATAAGATCTCAACTGTAGGCATGGGTACATCGGCCATCACAGGAGACTATAATTATAAAAAATAGTTAGAATCTATTAGTAAAATTTTCGGGGGAGGGGGGTTATTTAAATAGGAAGAGGAACATACCTGATGTCGACTCCGATCGTGTCGAGTCAGGCTGGGAAAGGGGTGTCTTCTCTTCTGGTCCTCAGTCGGAGGGCTCCCCGTGGGATCCTGGATCCGCGGACTCATAACATAATCACAAAGCAAGCAAATCAACAAAGTAAATACAATCATATCGAGACCTCGTAAAATACAATGAGATACATACCATCCATCGGATGGTATCGGACCTCGTCGGACTGATCGATCGATCTCAATCGATCCTCTCCTCAACCACATCTCCATCATGACATGGGATCTAAAATCAAATAAAAGTAAAGTATCAATGATCTTCATATTTAGCATTATACAAAATCAACTTAAATTTAAGAAATTGTGATTAGCCTAACCTGATCGAATCGGCGATCCCTGTCTACACCCCATCCCTGTCGGCAGATAATTGCCCCAGCATGTTACTACAATGTGTGGGATACGGGCGAAATCAACCCAGTACGGTTGTTGTTGTTGCTGCTCCCGTTCAGCCTCGATATACGGGAGTCCGCATGCGCCTGTAATTTTAAATTTGATTTAGTGATAATAACTAATTTTTAAAATGAAAGTAAACATTGATAAGGTATTCACTTACCTCATCAAGTAGCTCGCCCCAATCGGTCGTCCCAAGTCGGGGACGTCGAAGGGTAAGGCACCCCGGGGGTCATGGACCTACGTGGGAGAGGCCACGTCTACTCCCATCCTGGACATCCCTACACAGCTGAGGACATAGGGATGGAAAGTGCTCGTACGCTCACCACTAATTAAAGATAAGATTAAACAAATTTTAATTTAGTATTTACAAAGTCTAAAAAACACCATTGATATACGAATTTAATTAATAATATGAAAACTTACCAGCAACAGCCAATAGTTGTGGTACAAGTGTCTCTAGAGGGCGTCCTCAAAGATGGTCTGTTTATAAGAGTGCACCGTGTAGCTCCACTCGATCGTTCCCCATGGGAACGACTCTGTAGCCTCCAAATCATCTAACATCCTCCAAACGTAAAAGGGGATGACTGCAGTCGGCTCTTGGGTGAGTATCCAATAACCTATGATGATGTCGTATGCCAATCTGAGGGCATCATTAATAGATAATTGGCCCACGGCCATAGCCTCCCACCTCATCAAGATAACATCTAGAGTAACCGGATTGATCCCAAACAATCGAGCCATGGCAGAACTCGCTGTCGGTGACCTATCAATAATACATTGGTCTACTACCTCGAAACGTAGACCGGTGAGGAGAGGGTACTCCTAGAGGTCCAATCGGTGTAACTGGCCTCCGATGAGGAACTACGTCTAGTCGGGCCGGGCACACTCCAAAATCATCTCCCGTCTCAGTATATGCTCTGCAGCCCGGGCACACTCCAAAATCATCTCCCGTCTCAGTATATGCTCTGCAGCCCGGGCATAGTACGCTCCATGATGATACGGAAGATCCATCATGTATGTGAAGGGGCCTATCCGAAAACGTTGTAGTGCCCCATGGTGCCGTAACAGGTCTACGGTACGTGTAACCTTCGAATGCTTAGCATGTGAGCTAAGGGTGCTCCCGTTAGGCACAACGGGATCGTGTCAAAGCTCAAAGGTATGCTGCTCCGGATCCATATATCTATAGCCTAATGCCATTTATTATAACATTGAAAAAATTAATTATCACTTTCAAATTAATTAAAAATATTATAATTATTATTAATTAATAA
>JAOXNR010000022.1:10549830-10575642 GCA_028571225.1 Parsonsia alboflavescens
TATATATATTTTAGAGGATTACGAAACATACACTAACAAGTCCTTCAGTTGAGAAGGTAACGGTCAAAATTAATGGTCATCTATCTTATTTTTTTAAAAACAATTAATTAAAATTTAATCAAATACCCTTAAGTTTAGTTTATCTTTTTAGAATTTAATTTATAAAAAATATTTGAAAAAAATAATTTTTTATAAAAAAATTTATTTTTTCTTAACAACTAATAGAGATTTAATTGGAGCACTTATTAATGTGTTCCGTAGCACTCTATAATATATAGATATATATATATATATTCAAATAAAAAAAATTAAATATTTTATATTGAAGTGTATCGATACATTTTAAAGAGGAATGTTATGAAGAAAAATAGTTTACACGTTGGAGTGCTTTATATAGTAATTTTTGTTGTGTGATTACATACACGAGCATTCTATATTTCGTGTCGATGCATTTTACGAAATATAGTATATATAACGTATACATTTATATAATTATAATAATTATTAAAGTATAGCTTTGTTTTATTTAATTTTCATAGAATGTAATTGAGATGTAACATCCATTAATTATTTATTTTTTCCTTCTTTTTTTTTTTTTTGCTTTAAAAGGTTAAACTTATCTTTTGAATCTAAATATTTATTTTTGGCTTTTCTTCTTTAATTTAAAATTTAAAATTATTTTAAAATTAAAGGTTGATTTACACTTGTTATAATACATGTAAATTTTTATTTTTTCAATTTTTAAGGGGTTTTAGTTTAAATCAATATTTTTTTTAAAAAAAAAATACTTTTTTTTAAGAGATGAATATTTAATTTTCCATAGAAGAAGTATTACTTTTTTAATGTAAAATTAGTAATACAGAAATAATAATTTTTACTTGAATTTAAGAAATAACGTTTTGTAATTTGTAGAGAGAGAGAGAGAAAAAAAAAAAGTAAGATGAATATGATGGTTTCATGACATGTAGGTTACGGCTTCTTCAGCTGGTGTGCGTGCATGAATCCTGAAATTTTTTAAGAGTGGTTGATTCTTTTTTTTATTAATAATAATAATAATAATAATAATAAGGTATCTTTGGGTGGCATTGGTTAACTAGAGATTTTGCGTGCCCCAATGGTGTACGACAAGTATGGGGAAGAGCGTGCCCGCCTCTAAAGGTTTTGAGGTTTAAATGATTCCTACACGTTAAGGGGACACTTGGAATCAAATCCTAGGGCAGGGGAACCGAATGCGATGCTCATCTAACATTTTCGTCTAATACTCGAGAGATTCTCCTTCATCCATCATTATTTATCTTCAAGTTCGGTTTTTATGTATCTTATATTCTATCGGTAGCCAAAATGAAAAATACTTCCTACTCATATATGATTGAATATTTTATTTCAATTTGATAAAAAATAATAATAATAATAATAATAAAGGATTTGATAGTTTTGGACTAAGTTGAACGGATCTACTAAGGTGTGCTCCGGAGCGCGCCTTAATACGTGCTCCAATTATTACCGTAATAGAATTCTTGCTGCGCTGGGTTTGTTGCATGAGCACTGTAGCAAGAATTACGTTACGGTAAAGGTTGGGGCGCGTTTCGAAGCGCACCTTAGCAAATCCGCTAAGTTGAATATCAATCTTTAATTCAAGGAGGTTGTTAGTAATATTTTATATTAAAAATTACACTCTCTATTTAAAATTAAATGTCTCACATTCCATTTTGAATTGTCTTACCTTGAATGTATTATTTCTTAAATTAGTAAAAAAATTGATAATGAAACGTGTTAATTAACTAAATTAAACTTTTTTATTAAAATGAGTGTAAGTCAAATTGAAACATTTCAATTCGGAACGAATAGAGTATTTATTATTTATATAAGATGTCTAATTTCAAAAAAAAAAAAATTTAATTTCAAATGAAAAGAATATTAAATATCTATTATTATAAGTATACTTTTACAGAGTTTAATGTTAATATTTTTTATTTTGCGCCAAATTGTTGCTTAAGAGAATATACTTCGACTTATTGAATTTTGATCACTTTTATGATCTTAAATCATGTCGCCTTAGTTCGGTAGTTGTTTTATTATTCCAGTAAGTTTTGTTTATCAAAATGACGTAATAATTATATTGTTGTTATTTAGTTGAAAATAATAAGCATTATTTCGGGGTTGAAGACACAGTATCCTGTCAGGATGGCCGAGTGGTCTAAGGCGCCAGACTCAAGTTCTGGTCTTCGAAAGGAGGCGTGGGTTCAAATCCCACTTCTGACATTTTGGAAAATAAGCATTTTATTTTCTTAAATAAATTGGCATTTCACTTAGTAGATTTATTATTTATTTAGAATGATTGGAAATTTGGAATCATTGAAAGTTTAATAAAAAGATACATTAAATAAATTTTTTAATAATTTTCATTTTATAATATATTTATTTTAAATTGAACCTAATTTTTTTAAATTTTAAAAAAGAATAAATTCTTTAAGGAATCAATTAACTTACACTTCTTTACAAAAAAATACTATCTATCTCTGTCTCTCTTACTATTTATAAGTTATTTGTATTAACTTTTATTATCACTAAATATAAATCATTTATGTCATCTTATTAGATATTTTAATGATTTTTTTTACCATATTACCCATGTTTCTCTCTCTCTTTCCTAGTTACTTATAAGCTTTATTAAAATCATAAATAAAACCATTTCAGAGAAAATATATATCCTTAATTTTCACAAATTAACTTATAGTGACTTATAAATATTAACGAAGAGAGTAAAATAATAAAATGAGTGGACTAGAAAATTCATAACCATTAATATATTCCAAAAAAAGGACATAATAATAACAATAATACCTTCGTCCCAATAATAATAAAAATAATAATATATTCATGACTTCTTAAAAGATTAATAATAATAATAATAATAAACAACTAACAAGAAACTTTAAAGGCTCTAAATTTTCTACCGTATCTTCTATATTATATTTTATATCATCAATAATAAATATATACACATGTTTTTATTGATATATCTTATTAATTCAAAGAATATATACTAAATATTGGGTACTTGATTTTCATCATATAATATATATTACTTTCTTGATTTGAAATTGAATATTTTATTTTAATTTACATAATTTATAAGAAAATTAATTAACTTAATTAATTTTAAATTTAATAATATCAATATTTTTAAAGATTTTAAACAATTTAAAAAACAATACATTTATTTTTGAATAATTTGAAATATTAATATTCAATTTTGTATGGAAAAAATTTTGATAGATGGCATAAAAGAACGTTGAACCTCAGCGTCAATGTGCTTCCGAGTCGGACCGAATCTCATGAACTAGTGCACCATTGCTTCCGCCCCTATTTCTAACTTTAGGCCCACTAAACCCGTGATGGCTCCTCAATTTTAGGCCCACGACAGAACAATAGACGCTTACGGGTTACAAATGAAGGATTAACGGTGTCGTTTTTTTGCTGAAATTACGTAGCAGGAACTAAAGGCTAAAACCCTATCTTCTCACTCTCGGCAGCGCCATCGCTGAACTTGAATTGGTTAACGGGGTTCAAACCGGCCCGTAATGGAGGTCGACGGATCATCAGCAGAAACCACCATAGTGGAAGACTCGAGAAGCTCGGAGAATGAACCAAATTCAAAACCGGATGTTGGTGGAGTAGCTCCGGTTTCGGCTCAGCTGACTCCGGAGGAGATGGTGGCTAAAGCCATAACTCCGGTTAAGAAAGAGTTCCTTCGCCCACCACCTGTCAGAGTCTCCGCCGGCGTCCCCAACCGAAACGAGGGCCTCCCTGAATCCAAGTCTGCTCCTCTTCTGAAAGAGAAGAAATCCAAACGCCAACTGAAACGTGAACGCCGTCAAGTATTCTTCTTTCGTTAACTTACGCATAAGAGTTGGTAATACATTTTCTCTTCCTTTTTAATAATTCTGGGTGCTCATTTCGTTTAGGAGCTAAAATCTAGGTTTCATTTGTGCCCGGAAGTTGCCAAGAGTGGGAAGGTGAGTTCATGCACTTATGGTGACAAGTGCCGGTTTAGCCATGACACGGAGGCATTTAAGGCTCTGAAGCCTGCTGATTTGGAGGGAAACTGCCCTTTTAGTGAGATTAAAGAAGGGCCATGTCCTTATGGGCTGGCTTGTCGATTTGCTGGCACGCATATAAGTGATGATGATGGTGCTACTACTGCCTCTGATGGAACATTTAATCTTAAGAGGAATAGCTCTGAAGTTAACTCATTAAATAAGGATGTTCAGAAGCTTCTCTGGAAAAGCAAAATGAAATTTACTAAGGCCAATAATACTCTCAAACTTCTGGGCCTTGTGGTAAGTATAAAAAAAATTGTATTTTTATTGTTTAGCGTGAATCTTTTGTTGTATTCTTATAATTCCACTCAAGAAGTCTGCTTTAAATTCGTGAATTTGGCTGTCCAAAATTTTGGTTTTATGTAATTTAAGAGTTGAATGTCCTATTGAATGAGCAGGGCAAAATGAAAAAATTGATGGATAAGGATAATGGGGATCATGTTGTTGCAAATGGGACAAATGCTGTTGCAGACGATGTTAATTCTGCAGCTGTTGGCGTTGGTTCCAGTAATGAAGTGGAATACTGTTCCAAGGAATTGGTAGAGTATGAGCTAGACGGTGCAGATGTGCCTGATAAGCTTAGACCCATTAAGAAGGTGAAATCATCAAGTGATGAAACTTCTTACTCGGTGGAAATAACCAATGGCATGTCTTTTCTTGGTTTGATTCCTTTCCTTAATATTTTTGGTCATTATGCACGAAACATGAGTAGAATTCTTGTTTTCTCTCCTGACAGGTACTGCCATTCTTGAGAAGGATATTGAGAAAAACTCTGAACAGATTGAATCATATTCTAATACTGACTGTGCTGTTATGGAAAATGATGAAAGCTTAAAATTGCACCCACGTGAGAAAAAGATTATCGATTTCAGGGACAAGCTTTATCTTGCGCCTCTGACTACAGTGGGGAATTTGCCTTTCCGAAGGGTTTGCAAGGTTTTTGGAGCTGATGTAACATGTGGTGAGATGGCAATGTGTACTAATCTTTTGCAGGTTAGTATATCAAATTTCACCAATTAATTCTGTTATTTTGTTAACTTCTGTTTAGACCTTTTTCATCTCATAAAATATTTTTCTTCCCTTAGCAATGAGCGTGTAGGTTATTCTTGTGTGTTAACTCTAAAGTCACCTCTTGTCAGAGTCAGCTTAGCTTCTATTTCGTGCCATGCTTCTTGAGCATATAGGTGCTGTTTAGCTATAACCTAAGTCCGCTCACGCAACAAATTATATAAATGAGTGAGTGCGGGTGCGTCTTAAAGCGATTATTATTAAAACTATAAAACTAATATTATATAGTAGAAATTGACTATATCAACAATAATTTTATTAGACACAAAATATAAATCAAATTGAAAGGAGGGAGTAATGTTTGTGGGGATCTCTCTTACAATATAGTATAAAGTTTCATAGTTTTTCGTTTTCGTTTCCCATTTACATTATAGATTTTCAAGAATAAATGATGTGTTATACAAAAATGATGATATAAAAACACAAACTTATAAGATAAAATCAAAATATTGACAAACATGAATAAGAAAAATAAATAGATGATAAAAAAATCGAATGTAGGTATGAACTTGTTGGTTAGCTCCTTAGTGGGAAAGCAAAGTGATACTCCTTCCGTCTGGAAATGAACGTCTCATATTTGATTTTGGGATATGTGGAATTGAATATTTCATTTCCTAAATTAATAAAAAATTTATTAAGAAAATTGAAAATGCAATGTATTAATGAACTAAGTCAAACTTTTTTTATTAAAATGTGTGTAAGTCAAATTGGAATATTCAATTCCGGATGGAGGGAGTATTTTTTTTTCTATGAAGGTTTATATATATATTTGCATATATTTATATAATTAAAGTCTTCCTATTTATTGGGAATAAATTATAAAATTATTTTCCTAATTTTGTAAAAGGTTTTTTTATTTTTTATTTTTTATTTACAAGAATTAAGAACTAGGAAGCATTAGACCTATCAATATTTAATGCGTGAATTAAGAACTACTAAGTTAAGGTTTTTATAAAAATATAGCGCGAGAATTAATACAATTTAGTGTGCGAATTATAAAAGTTTTGTGCGAGAATTAATACAATTTAGTGTGCGAATTATAAAAGTTTTGTGCAAGAATTAAGAAATTTAAATTCGTCTTAAAGTGGCACACCAGGACTCAAGTCGCCAGTTTGCAACCGGAGTGCCAGTGCACCAAGGAGAATAGGTGAACTATGTGACCTAGGCTATAACTAGAATCTATTCCAACTTCGTATTCACTAGAACATTAGATCCCAACCATTTATTATGTTTGATGACTTACCATATGCAGTTAGTTCATTGCTCATGCACAAGATTGGTGATTATTAGATTAATGCATCTCCCTGAATGGAAGCATGTCATGAGGCATCAACAGATTGAGAGAATTTTGTGGGCTTCATGACAGCACCACGAAACAGAACCATATTGATATTATCTATCAGTTTACCCATTAATAGTTAAGATTAGCTTCATATTTTCTTATTAGTAACCCAGAACTCATTTTTCAAAATTTTCTTTTTGGTATTAATTGTCGTACACTTGCAAATATTAAACAGGGCCAAGCTTCTGAGTGGGTATTGCTAAGGCGCCATTCATCTGAGGACCTTTTTGGTGTTCAAATTTGTGGGCCCTATCCAGATACTGTTGCAAAAACTGTGGAACTTATAGAACAGGAGTGTTCTGTGGATTTTATTGATATTAATATGGGATGCCCAATTGATATTGTGGTTAATAAAGGTGCTGGATCGGCTTTACTATCTAAGCCAATGCGAATGAAAAGTGTAATACAAGCTGCATCTGGAACAGTTGATACCCCCATAACTGTCAAGGTATGTTCTGTTCTTGTATTTCCGACTTTGATTCCTGCTGAGTGTTTGTGGCTACAAGGAATTTCCTGCATTTATCCCCTTTTGCTACAAGTATTGATAACTAGAAGGCCTTCTAAGTTTCATTTGGCATATTCCTCCTTACATTTGAGCTTAAAGTTCTTTTTTTCATGTACATAATGCTGCACATTTACTCTAGGTACGAACTGCCTACTTTGAGGGCAGAAATCGCATTGATTCCCTTATGGAAGATATTGGAAATTGGGGAGCATCTGCGGTTACCATACATGGTCGGTCACGCCAACAGCGTTACAGTAAGCTTGCTGATTGGGACTACATATACCAATGCGTACAAAAGGCTCCTAATTCATTGCAAGTCCTTGGCAATGGTGATGTTTTTTCATATTTAGACTGGAACAAGCACAAAAATGATTGCCCAAAGCTTTCTGCTAGCATGGTTGCTCGGGGTGCACTGATTAAGGTTTGCGTTTCACTTATAAGACATGTAGAAATGTCTTTTTGCTAGTTCATTGCAAATTCTTCCAAATCTCTTCCCTTACAAAGATGCCCTTTTGACTTTGCAGCCATGGATTTTTACTGAAATAAAGGAACAGAAGCATTGGGATATTAGCTCAGGAGAAAGACTGAATATTCTGAAAGATTACGTACGATTTGGCCTACAACACTGGGGTTCTGACTCCAAGGGTATGTATGTTACTGATTCAGTGGTTTCCTAAGTATGGAATCTACTAGCTTGATTGTCTCCACGGTTAATACTACTTAGACCGACAGACTAATGTAGCTAGGTACATATATTTGCATTACAGTGCCCATAATGATGTCTAATATATCAACTTTAAGCCCAATCGGGAACTAAAATGATCATACCTCAAGATCTGAGTGAATTTTCCTACTGATTATGTTGAACAACTGTAGGAGTGGAGACGACCAGGCACTTTTTGTTAGAGTGGTTGAGTTACACATTTCGATATGTACCTGTTGGTCTCTTAGATGTGATTCCACAAAGAATAAATTGGCGGCCTCCCTCCTATTATGGTAGGGATGATCTTGAGACACTGATGGCCTCTGATTCTGCTGCAGACTGGGTAAGAACTGATCGTGTGAACTAGGCTAGTGTGTCTTTTTATAAATATTTACTTGTGAAATTTTGGTTGCAAATGCAGATCAGGATCTCTGAAATGTTACTTGGCAAGGTCCCTGACGGATTTACCTTTGCTCCAAAGCACAAATCCAATGCTTATGACAGAGCCGAAAATGGTTAATGCAACAAGTGTGTTACAACTCTAAGATGAGAATAGGAAATTGTTTGTGTTTCCTAAACATTATGCCGACAACACAGACAAAATATATGATCTGCTGCTATGTCAGATAAACCTTCAGAGGATCTGCATTCTTGCTTAGTGGGTTCCAAGATGAGCTCTAAAGTTTTGAGGCCTCTATATATTTAAATTTTCCATTTATAAACAAAATGAAAACAATCTGAGATCTGATGAAAATATATTTAGTTAGTTACCATTCACTTCCTTTTCAAAGCTATGTGTTGGAGCTGTGGATGGAAATTAAATCACGGCCTATTTATGCTTTGGCCTTAGTTGCTTGTACGAGAATTCAATCAGAATTATTCCATTTCAAGCGATGTTTTTCTCGTTTGAATCAATCCATTGCACTATCAAAGCTGAGAGATACTACTAATATGGAAATTGCCCAAAAGATTACGTCAAAGCAAGTGCAAACACAAACTTGTCCTAAAAAGAACACCTACTAGAAGTCCACAACTATAAAAACGAGCAAAACACAATCCCTTGCGGGGACATCAATCTCAATGGGAAAGCCTATTTTGGCCCTTCCTTCGTTGTGATCTGTTTGCATCTATCCCTTCCACAAAAATTGACAAAAAGCTATAAGAAAAAAGTAGAAAAAGAAAACAAACAAACTAGACTACAAATGTGTGCAGGACAAAATTGGGTTAGAGCTCAACATAGAAATCCCAAAATTGGGTTAGAGCTCAACATATAAATCCCAAATGGGGTATGAGCTCAAAAGGAGTAGTCCCGATTTGGAAAGTATGTGTAGCAAATATAAGAATTAATTAATAGAGCTATAGCTATGTCAACTTCTTGTGTAGCTCCATTTGTAGAATGAAATTTGGCAGAATCCCACCATAATCCAGGACAGAAGATGAAACCTAAACGGGTACATTGCCAGACTCCTTAGAGTTCGGTTCTCTACCATCCAATTTCTTCTGATCCCTTATGCCTGGAAGCCAACCTCCATGTACAGACCCAGTGCTTCCAATCAATCCATCATCCAGAAAATCGCCAACCCTCTTCACTTTACCTGTTGGCTGAACTGGGTAATTACCAGAAAAGCAAGCATAACAGAAGTTTGGGGAATCATTGCCCAACAACTTCTTCAAGCTATCAATTGGGAGAAATGCTAAGGAATCTGATCCAATGAACTCTCTGATTTCCTCCACACTCATCCTGTTAGATATCAATTCCTCTGAACTAGGAGTATCAACTCCATAGTAACAAGAAGCTATAATAGGAGGGCTTGCTATCCTCATGTGTACTTCTTTGGCACCTGCCTCCTTTAATAACCTAACAATCTTAGAGGAAGTTGTTCCTCTCACAATTGAATCATCTACAACCACAACTCTTTTACCCTCCAAAACTGCTCTTACAGGTGAGAGCTTCAGTTTAACACCAAAATCCCTAATCTTTTGTGAAGGCTCAATAAAGGTCCTTCCCACATAATGGGACCTTATTAATCCTTGTTGAAATGCCACCCCTGCTTTGGCTGCATAACCAAGTGCAGCCACAACCCCAGAGTCAGGAACAGCTATTACAACATCACAATCGACAGGTGCTTCAGTTGCAAGAATTTCCCCAAACGCACGCCTTGACTCATACACTGACCTCCCAAAAATAACTGAATTGGGCAAAGCAAAGTAAATATGCTCAAAGATGCAAGATTTAGGCTCCGGATGAGGCATCAAACAAAGGGATCGAATACCTTCCTTGTCGACCACCAAAACCTCACCAGGATAGACTTCCCTCTCGTATGTAGCCTCAATCAAATCCAGAGCGCAGGTCTCTGAGGCAAATACTACTGCACCGTTGCTCCTCCTACCCATAACCAAGGGCCTGAACCCAAAGGGATCCCTAACAGCAACCAATTTATCTTCGGTCACAAACACCATGGAATAAGCTCCCTCGAGACTTTCACATGCCTCAACAATCCGCAGGAAAAACGGCCTAGCCTTGGATATGGCAATAAGGTGAAGAACCACCTCTGTATCAGAGCTAGTATTAAAAATGGAGCCATTATCTTCAAGCATAGTGCGCAGTGCCTGGTAGTTCACCAAATTGCCGTTGTGGGCAACTCCAACGGACCCAAATCGATACCCCGCAACAAAGGGTTGAACGTTCTTCAGCATAGAAGCACCTGCCGTTGAATACCTGACGTGACCTATGGCCATGTCACCGGGTAGTTTATCAAGTTTCGACTCAGTAAAGACATCAGAAACCAGCCCAACCCCAGTAACCGAATGAAGAATGTTATCCTGGACAGTTACGATGCCGGCTCCTTCTTGGCCACGGTGCTGGAGAGCGTGGAGAGCCAAATAGCAGAGACGGGAGGCTTCAGGGTCACCGTATATACCCACAACACCGCATTCTTCCCGTGGTTTATCGTCATCACCTGATAATAAAAGAGATTGGCTATCTGGGATAGTCTTATAGGAAGAGATAACATCGGAAATAGGATCCTTGGAGGCGGCGGCCGAGAGGTGAATCTTCTGGACGTGCTTCGAAGGGTGGTGGTAGGGTTTAGGAAGGGTTTTGGGGAAAGAAGAGATCACATGTTTGTTCGGTGAAACTGAAAAACGAGCAAGCTTCACAGTGGTGGCAGCGGAGGAAGCAGCAGGAGCGGCAGCCATAATCGGAGCTGAGAAGAAATAACGCAGAGAAAGATGGGCTTTCTGTGGACTACGAATAGTCGAAGGGATACGTCTAGGTTTGTTCCTCTTGATTGTGCAGCTTGAGGCTAGAGTGACAGCAGGGGTTAAATTGTTATGTCACATGTGAAATATTACTGGTCAGTGTTTGGGGTCCAATGCGGTGACCTACTGGTCAAACGGAAACAGGAAAGAGTGGGGCCACGGCCTTGGGACCAAGGAAATAGAATGGTACTGGCATCCGTATTTTTTCTTTCTTTAATTTACAAAGAGTATTATGCCAGACACTTATAATTTATAAGTATTATTATTTTTATTTAAAATTGGATATCTCCATTTAATTTACACTTATTTAAATAAAAAAGTTTGATTTAGTTTATTAACATATAATTTTATTAAATTTTTTATTAAAGTTTTTACTAATTTAAAAAATAAAACATTTAATTTTAGATAATTTAAAATAAAAAATGAGACATTATCTTTGAATAAAGGGAGTATAATAATAGATTAAAATGGGTTACCTTTCGGCTAAGTTAGCACAGGAATGGCCTCTTTTTTTCTTTAACTTTCGGCTAAGTTAGCCCAGGAATGGATTTTTTTTTTTTTTTTCTTTTTAAAAGTGTATGGATTAATTTGTAAGCATTTAAATATTTTGCTATTCTATGATTTTACATGTTTGTCACTTTATTTTCTGAAACATCCCTAAAGGAAACCGCGGGAATGGCTCTGTATATTAAACCATGAAAATTGAACACGTGTAAAATAATAATTAAAATTTACATATAAGTTTTTTATCATTATTTTATTAGTATAATATGAAAGTTACGTACAGATATATAAGAGGAGATTTGAATCCCATGAAAATTGATATTTGTACATGTGCCGGTAAAAAATTTATACTTATAAAGTTTAGTTTAGCGTTTTAAAATTTACTTTAAAATTTTTATTAATTACTTATGAGTATAATAAAAAGTGACACTCAAATATATATATATATATATATATATAAATATATATATATACAATTTTGCTAAGGCGTGCTCCAACCGTTATCGTAACGGAATTCTTGCTATAGTGCTATGTAGCCAACCAAGCGGAGTAAGAATTCCGTTACGGTAACGGTTGAAGCGTGCATTAAGGTGCTCTCCGGAGAAATAATAAGAGATTTCTAATTTTTCAACGTACGATTCTCTTATTAAAATTGTTTTATAAATGAAATATGTTTCTAAAATATCTTGTACATTTACATTTTGATTTACAAAGTCCATCTAGAAAGGCCAATTCCACGTTTCGCATGTAAATTTGTGAATGATGCTAGGTAATTTCAACCTATCTCTGGAATCATGGTGATGGGTAAAATTGGTAGGACCCGAATAAACTGAGCATGACTTGGACAAATCAACCCAAATAGATCGAAAGTCCCAACCTCAGTACCTAAAAGTTACTCATGAGTCTTGAGGAAAATGTGGGTAGAAACCTCCTATCACCAACCTCTTAAGTCACGTACCTACGAAATGAGCACAAAAAGATCTCGTTGAACCACAACCTACGACCTAGTGAGATCCAATCTAACTCATATGTCTTCCATGTCATGACCAAGTGTGCACAACTCCTAACACATTCCATGAGCTGATAGTCACTCGCCGAAACTTCCCATAAGGGATGGCCAATACCTTTGACATCCACTGGAAGGTTGCAAAGTGGACCGAAAGGTCTATAGTGAGTCGATAGCTCTAGGTCGAAAGGTAGTTAGTGAGTTTGCAGCTCTCTAGCGTGAATGGCAAGGTCTCCACCTGAAGGGAAACTCCACGATTCTAGAAGCAATTGGCGGAATTTGACAAGATCTTACAATTATCCTAATCACCTAAATTGCCTACTGTCACGTAAATAGAGCCTGGATCAAAGAGGTAACTTCCTTAACTCATTCGGTGTATACTGCTTAATCACACACAATCCAAGGGAAGACAAGACAATTAAGGAAAAACTATCACTCAATACGTTTTGAGAATTATCCTATAATTGATTTTCAGAATACTAACTTAGACATCATAGCTTCCCTAAGGGTGACAACCCACTCCGATGACTTATTTCTTCTTTCTTCTCAGACAGCGATTACCGATATCATCACGGTTCGGGATGACCCGCAATTCAATTCCGAGCTCCATCACATGGAATTCACTCTTATGTGCTTAGGGATTATATAACCCTCAAACTAGATGGAAAATTTTGATATGAATATGGTCATTGTTTCTGTACATGGATCTTGTGATTAAAATTGAATTAAGTTATAAAAAAATTCTTACAAAATACATGTACTTTATGCTTATGTTATTTTTTGTTTCTCGCATTTGTTTATATGGTTTGATATAAACCGCAAAATTTATGTGTAGGTAAATGAACCAGATCTACGATAGACTTTATCCAAAATAAATGTCTCGCCACGGTAGGAGGCAGCATGAAGTGTTCCCAAGGGGCAAGAGCTTAGGATCTCCCGTTATAGAATTGTGTGCCACTCCTTATTATATTAATAAAAATTAATACATGTCCCTCAAGGATAAGGTTTCCTAGGGATTAATTTATCTTTTAGATTTTAATATTAAAATATATTAAAAGATAATAACTAAAGATTACGAATAACAGTAGATTCGTACTTTCCCCAAGGGGGACACCAATGCCAAAGCCATTCCTCTTGCCTCTTAAATGGAAAATTTTGATATAAATATGGTCCATATTTGGTGGCCTAAAATTTATTGTTGAAATTGAGTCATGTCATTAAAAAGGTCTCATAAAATACGTGTATTTTTTTACTTATTTTATACTCTGATCTCACATTTACTTACGTGATTTGATATGAATTATAAATTTGATGTGTGAAAATATGGATCAAAGTTCATAGTAGACTTTACTTTGCCCTCTTAAAACAGAAAAGCCTTCGAAGATCCTCTTCCCAAATCACACGTCCCATAATAAAATAATTAAAAGGTTCATGGGAATTTTGATCTCCTTCGTTTAATATACAAATCTAAATTTTATTTAAAATTAAATATATCTATCTACTTAATATAAAATATAAAAAATGTCCTTACTATAACTTTTCGAGTACACTTTAAACAAGAACAACGTGCCTATAAGGCTTTTTTTTATTATTATTAATGCAATTAGTGATTTTTAAAATTAAAAATATATTTATTTTTAAAAAATAGATGCTCAATTTTAAATATCTATATTTTCTTCTCTTTAATACTATATAATATTAGGTTAAAATATTCCATGTAATTTTTTTTTCTTTCGGAAGTCCATATATCAAAATAATATACTTCCTCTATCTTAAGATACAAGCCATTGAGCTAACATTATTTGAAAAATTCTATTATGAACCACATTTTTTTTATATCACATATTTTTTTTCATAAAATATCGATATTTTGTGATGAAAAAATAAATAATATCTCTTAACTTGATATGAATCTTAAAGTTCATATGTGGAGATATAGGTAAAATCCATGTAAAAAATTTTCCTTTTATTTTTTTTTTGTTTTAAATTATAAGTGGTTGTTCCACGGTCATGCAAAAGTTTGATTTTTTCAAACTTTCCTCAATGGGTCAAGTTTTCATGACTCAATTATGAGCCGAAACCATTTATCACGGTCTAATCCTCATATTTTCATACGTGGACGGGAAATGAAAATGCGTCGCGCCAAGTGGTATTATTTATTTTATAGTGTTTCATATTCGGTAAACCCTGGTCCGATTAAATTTATATATCCTTACATATTTGTTATTCCCTTCATTTTGTTTTTAAAAGTCAGTTTAAAATTTTGGAATGATTGTTTCAATAATTAATATTTTTTTGAATTAAAATATCCCTTATAATAAATAATACCCATTTGAATTCAATCATAATATCTAATGTGATTAAAAGGGTACAACTGAAAATTTTTCATTAAATGTTTATTGGGAAAAAAATGTTCATTGAAAAGGATAAAATGACTTATATTTTAAAATAAAATTGGTTAACTAAAATAATTAATAAAAAGAAATGGAGGGAGTATACATTATGGCATTAGTGCATGGAGTGCTCTCACATATATGTATGTATGTATAAATATATATATATATATATAGAGAGAGAGAGAGAGAAAATACTATAGAGTGTATGGTCAATCTTGAACAATCAAAGTTAATGGTTAATATCAAATTTAATTTTTAAAAAATAGAATCTCCAACAAAAAAATTATTTTTTCAAATATATTTTATATATTACATATTAAAAGGATAAATTAAATCTAAGGGTATTGAATCAAATTTATTTATTTATTTTAAATTAAAAAAGGCAATTGATTGTTAATTTGAACTGTTATAGATTTAACTGTGCACAAGTTTAATGTTTAACTGTCAACTATCCTTTTTTATTATAAAATAATAAAATCTTCAATAAAAATTTATTTTTGTAAATATATTTTATAAACTAAATTCTAAAAGAATAAACTAAACCCTAGAGATTAAATTTAGTTTTTTTTTTTTTTTGACAATTGACTGTTAAATTTAACGGTTAGAGACTTAACTCACTCCATAACACTTTTGTAATTGTACAGAGTGGACATAATTACCAAAGTTATATAGTAAGCAATTGTAAACATTTGAACGGAGGATTAACTTATTTTGAAATAGATATATTTTAGTATAAACTAAAGCCATAAGAATAAAGTAAACTCTAAAGCCATAAGAATGAAGTAAACTCTAAGGTATTTGATCAAATTTCAAAACTTGAAAATATATTTTTTATAAAAGATTTTTATTGTACATATGTTAGAATTATTATTATTTATTATCTTCATTCCATGAAACGAGTCATTACTTGTCATCTACTTTGTCCTATAATATAAATCATTATAATCATTCATGCATAATAATAAGCTTTTTTTTCTTTTTTTCTTTTTCTTTTTACTTTTACTATATCATTTAATACCTTTCATCTTTTATTGTAAATAAATAGAGTTGTAGTTATAAATTATCATGAATATTTTAGTCATCTCATGGGTTGTATTTAATTGTGCTAATATAAATAAAAATAGAGTTAAAAAATTATATTTTAAGATAAATGGAGTAATTTTTAGTATTTTTTTATCATTTTAAATTTTATTGATAAATTTCGTATTAAATTATACTTTAAAACAACTATAATTTCTTTTTTTATATATATATTTATAGGAAAATATAAATAAAAATACTCCAATTTTTTATGTGAAAACTCAAAATCAGTTAAGTTGAATCCAAGTCTAAAGTTTATTAGTTAGTTCTCCGATTAAATTTTATCCCCCTATCACCAAATATAAGTTATTCGTCAGCGTTTTGCAAAAATTAATAAACTTTTTGTTTCTAAAATACCATTTAATTATCATTTAAAAAATGTAAACATCATTTCATGAATATATTATTAGAGGAGTAATATCTCAAAAATATCTTCAAATATCTAATTAACTAACAATAATGACTTATAATCAATAATAAGAATAATTAGTTAAAATGACTCATATACAATAACCAAGGGAGTATCGAAAAATAAAATAAAACGGTGGAAGAATGAATTTGGTGGTGTCAATTTTTCATTATTCAAAAGTTTAGAGGCCACACATTGAATTTTCAAAAACCCTAAACCCTCTTACTAAAGCAGGAGTAGACCCGATCAAATTGGAGCAGCCACTGTGCACACTATAAAGGTGAGAAAAGGAAAAGGAAAAACCCTCACGCACATACACACAAAAGATTGAGAGAAATTTAGGGCTAAAAAGAGATCCGGGATTGAGCGGTGTTTGTATCTATTCTCTGCCATCCGTCGAGAATCAGTTCAATTTCTGGCAGTAATGGCGCCTCCTCCTGGACCTTACTCCGGAAAAAGCACTCTCGCCTTGGTAACCTCTAACTTTCTCTGATAGATATGCTTAATTGCACATCGATATACCAATTTTTTTTTTTTTTTGCTGAAGCTGTGTTTAATTGTTGGCAGGTTGCTCGTGCATCTGCCTTCACCTTCGGACTCGTCTACGGGAACATGAAGCTTAAGTATCTCAGGGTACTTACTGTGATCGTTTATCTTCAGAATATGCTAAATGCTTTTAGATGATTTCGTAATCGTTTTTATATGTGTCTTTAAAAGAGTTTCTGATTTCACGAATTTTGATTGCCAAAGCTTTTTATAGATCCGAGGTTCTGTATTTTGTTTGTTTACTTACCTGGGGATTTGTGTATTGATTTGAGTTGGTGTGAGATTTATGAATGTTGTTGTGTGGTTCTGCAATGTAGATTATTTCCGAAGAAGATGCGTTGTGTGCTAAGATTAGTTGTTTGAGGGCCAAGGAAATGAATTTGTCTTTGCTGAGTTTATATATTTGATTTGTTATTTATTTATTTCTTCACATTATTATCATTTTAGCACTGAGAAGCAGTTATTGGAGTAGAAAGTTAGTGCTTTCATGGCTAACCTCAAAGCTTATTTTTGGTGTAGCTGCGAAATTTCTAGTTTTTTGATTATTTCACCATATAATTTCCGAAGAGGTCTGGTTTTATTCTGTTTGGAGCTTTCAGGAATTGGTTAAGGATTATTGTAGGATGCACTCATTGTCACAAGGGCCATCAATCCATTTTTTAAAAATCCTTAGATTTTGAATTCTCAACTTTTGAGACGAAACTAATGAGCTATAAGAAAATTGACTCTTGGATGTCACCGTTTGTTTAGTTTATTCTTTGACTGGGTTGGGTGATGTAAAAAAGGGTATTTTATGAAACAATTTATATTTGTACTCACACTCACAATGAAGAGAAAGTTCTTTGGAGGGAGTTACTTTAGTACATGCTGAAACTTTCCGTATTTTGTCAGTTGTCTATGGTGGGCATGGGTGAATTTCATTTTGAGTGTTTTGCAGGATTGAAACATCTGCTCTAGCTTCACTATTTGATTAGTTGATGAATTTTCTTGGTCTCTTGTCATGTAAAGATTAGAGGCTTTGAATTGCAAAAGTTGGTCTCTCAGCCTTAATCTCATCACTGGACATAATAAAAACCATAATCCTAGTTCAGTGACAAACGTCTTGTTGAAAGAATTTAAACATAAATTGGAGTTGTGTAGCCCTGAAATTCTGAAGCTGTTTGATTGAGCACAATCTCATGAATCATGATTTTCTTTGGCAACGACTTATGTTCCCAATGATATTCATTCAGGCCACAAGACATGATTGCACAGAATTCAGAGCTAAATTTTGTTTATGTTTAACCAAATTCAAATACTTACTAGGACACAGGAGATGCTGTTTTGCTGAAAAATGTGGACAACTGCCTCTAAATATTTTAATTGATTCAGACTCATTCAAGGAATTTCTGTTGTATAATTTTTTTCTATTGAATTTGTGGCAAGTGCTTAAAGTTGTTGGTATACACGGCTGTTCACCTGATTTCTCTTGTGGTCATATTCTTTTTGGATTTAACATCTTTAATTCTTCAGCGAGTTGATATAAATATATGTGGAATTTGTTTTCATAATTGCTCTATTATGTGCTGCAGGCGAAGTCTAAGTCTCAAAAGAAAGCCGAGGCCAAGGCACACCATTGATGGGGTGGATGATGCAGATTTTGTTGGCTGGAAATAATTAATGGTGGTTAAAGGATACAAATATTTTGGCCTGACGAATAGGACCATCGTTTTGTACTTCTTACTGTTGAGTTTTGTTTAATATTTTTTGAAAGAATTCTGTTTTTAACCACTTTGATGGTAATTAAATTTTCAAAAAATATCTGACACGATTTGGAGAATTTGAATGTTCAAAGAGTTTACAAGAGAAATAATTCTTCAGTACTTGGAAGTACATGAGGGGGCCTTTTGCATGCTCCTTGTATCTGTCTCATAAAACAAACAAACAAACAAACAAACGTTCCCATTTCCCACAATAGAACTAGTCTTTGGTACTTGCTTGTCATTACTCTTGGTTCCAGTCTTACAGAAAAAGAAGTGGCAGTTTTGTTGGCCACAGTTTCTACTGAGATGTTTCTTTTCTTAATAGCATAGAGAGTGCCAGTCTTGTGGAAGAAGCGAGTCCCTTTTTCATCCAAAGAGTTTCTCTTCTAAGATTGAGTGTTTCCTATCAGCATTAGACGGTGCAACATGCTGACTGGAATCAAATCATGACACGTCGATTGGTTAGCACATGTGCAGTATAAGATGGTTGCCCTGGGGGCATCTACCTTCATATCTTGTAAAGAAAGGTTACAGTTTTTCAGATGCCTTATATGGAACAGAATTCTGCTACTTCATGGACTATGGGATCACTGTTTTTAGTGCAGAAGTGGAATGGGAATGTAACCCAAACCCCCTATCAACTTAGGGATAACTAACAACCGAGAATAAACTAGTCATCATACCCAAAAATATGGTTCTATGGTCCGGAGGAAATGTGAAAAGTACTATACAAACGGTGACTATGGATTCCTGCACTCATGAACAAAGGTGTAGCATGGTTGATTCTAAGCAGCAATGGTCTTGTTTATTCCAAATTTACATAGGGTGAGGTTTTAAACCTCTCATTATCGGATCTCTGTAGGCCCTAAGGTTCTCATTTCATAAGCTATATCATTGATGGCATGAAAAGAGAATTTTGCCACATCTGAAAAGAAGAAAAAATTGGGTGGATCCGAGTGTCCTTCAGAAACGTCAACAGGTTGAACTACCACTCCAACCACGTGTAAGATGAATGTCTTGATCCTGCAACATAGAAGGATCCCTTTTTAGGATTCCAACAGGCAATGAGAGCTCATTAATATTTGAAAAATATGAAGAGAAACAATGCATCATCAAGCAAATGTCACTGACAAAAGCAGTTTAGGAATGCAGATCGCATTTGCGAGTGGAGTAACAAGTATACATACAAACAAATGGTGTAGAAAAAATATGACCACAATAACCTATATTACTTGCTGTGCTGCATTTACTCAAAATCCATGTTGCAATTGGATAGGAGACTAACCATTAAAGAAGCAAAAAGATGATCAATCCTGCCGACAGCCATTCCTGAAAACTTCAGTTGGAAAACTACTTCACATAGAAAATTCCTTCTTCGTTAATGTCATCCTCATTCCAATCGCCATCATCATTGTTCTGGTCTGAGGGTTGGAACTGATCATCTGCAAGGCCTGTTGCCACCTTTTCTTCATTCTCTTTCTTTATGTTGTCTAATATGGCAATAACCTGAAATGGAATTTGTACAAATACTGAGCACCAAAATGCATTTAGAAGACTAATAGCTCTCGTAACACTAGGATAAACTATTTTGACATAACATATTGAGCTTGAAGAAACATGGTTCTTTCCATTAAAAAGTTAGGTGATGTTCCAAAACATTCATGAAAAATTTTAGTTTTCTCAAGTATGGAGTAAGATAGATGTACTGTCAGCCGATCTGGGTACCATTGCTTCATGGGAATAAAATAGTTCAAACAAAGTGAAATGAAGGTCTAGCCTCAAACTCAAACGGTTCACACTGCAATTAAATCCCTAAACTTGGTTATGTTTTAAATGATTGGCAAACATTGAACTTACACCATATCATGCTTTATTAACCAAAGCCAGGTTAGAATTTAATAGTGAATCTAGCAGATTTTGACCCTTAGCATTTGTCCAACCCCAATTTCCTCCATGACTGGCAAGCACCGAAACAAGAAAGGAAAGAGGAAGCCACAGCTGGAAGAAACATTCAGCATCACTTTGTAATTCCTTAATTTTCCGAGAACTCAAATCCAGTTATCAATCCAAGCTTTCGCAATGCCCAAAGAGAGCTTGGTCAAGATTTACTTGAATCTGTGCCTAGATACCATTCTTAAATTTGTTCCAAGGACTTCTCATAGTGAAAATATGTGAGGCATATTCTCAATGATGGCAAATTTAGACAGTACATAACTATTAGACTCAAAAGTCAAAAGGTGTAAGTGGTTGCATTTGTATTCTCAGAAGTCAAATTGTCTGAAACGACAGTTAGCAATAAATTGTAATAAATAACTAAACGCACCATATATACAAAAATAAGGTAAAAGTTTCCATCTATTTTTTGGAATGTCTTCCTTGTAAATTTCTCATTGCCTAACCAGATAATAGTCCTCATAAACATTGAAAACGTCTTATAACCAAGTAATAGGTACAAAAAGAAATTCTTACTCTGCTTCCTCTTTCTAGAGACTCATCCTCGATAAAGCGAACTTCAGGAGTCAGTCGCAACTTCATGCGCCTTCCAAGCTCACCTCGAACATATTTGGCTTTAGACTTCAGTCCAGAAATCGCAACCTCCTTTCCTCTTTCATCACCAAAAACTGATACATAGACTTTCACAACCTACAATAGGTAGATGCATTTGAGCAAATAAGAGATGTTTTTTAAAAACGAATAGCATCATCCTGTAAATCTTGGATAACTTGTGTCTTAGAGTCCAAGAAATGATGCTAACATTTCCACAGTTCAACTGAAATGTCAAATGATCTCTCATGGTAATTCTACAGAATCTTAAACCATTTGTCAATTTCAAACAAACATGTACTGAATATTTCTGTTATACCTCTATTCCTAACAAATATTCTAATCTTCATAAGTATTTAACTAGGCTAAAGCAATCCCCGCACATATAATTTTCAAATGAAATGTAGGAACACGCATCGCAGGAGATACAGGTTTTACATGCCTGTCATAGCACTGAATTAGATAAAAGAGTGAATTTGCATTTTACACAACAGTAGTAGACAATTATGTTCTTAATCAGGATTCATACCTAATAAAAGTCATGGTATCTCCTTGAAAATGGACAATGAAACAACTTATGCTTTCAAGACTGACATTCCAGTGAAAGTCATGATATCCTCCTTATGGAGAATGAAATAAATAACTTTCCAGCCAAAATTATCCATTCGCACAAAATTATTCTGCTCTCTTGCCTATCTTAAAATCATCATACTCAGAAAATTTGTGAATACACACTTCATTAATCAAATATAAAAAACGGCATGACAAGCATAACAAACCCACATCTTTGAGCCATTTTAAGATGTAAATTACACTCATCTATATGATATGAGTTTAATGAGCTTTAGCATTTAGATAAAACTTAGATTAAATGGTCATAGGTGGTTGTGTTTGAATTCTGTTGTAACTCATCATTCCATTGTTATATTCTATTGTAATGTTATCGTGCACGTGCACATATGCTCTCACTCTGATGTTGCTGATATCATGCAAAACGAAAATTTTTGTGCACAGATGTTAAGTCAAGTCATAGCAGTTTACAGCGGCACTACTTCAACAACATTTACTGTTATGGTTAATCTTTTAGAAAAGCTTACTATAACGTGATCCATAGCAAAGTCTGAATTACAGAATTAAAATTACAACCTCATCCAAGAGCTCCTAAACTCAGTGTGAGGAGTTTATAAAAGCTCTGCAGTGGATTCAACTTCTAATATACAGATATCGAAATAAAGAGCAGCAATTAGATCTCAAATCCAACTTCCCAAGCTAATCCGAAGAAAAGCATACCGTCAGAGCAATACACTACAGAAGACTCGTACAATTTACTTTACAGGTTAAATGCAGCCTCGCCTACATAATCGTCCAAGGACAAACAAACCACATAAATTGAAAATTGAAAAGAATCACCTGCAAGTCAGCTGAAACCTCAACATCACTAATGGTAGTTAGCGACGATAAATAGCGATCGGCGCCAAGTGCAGCTTCAGGTAAGATAGCATACTGTAAAACCTTATCTGTGAGTAACATATCGGAGAGCTCCCTTCTTATCTGTTTGGCCACCATTTTTACTCTCCTTGGATTCGCCATACACTTTACTCTACATCTTCCCCAAAAGCTACCATCTCTCGAAGCGAGGTTTCGCGGCTCCGGTGGCAGGAGACTGATAGACTTCGAAGGTAAAATTGGTAGCGGTAATCTTCTGAAATTCGTGATTGAGCATGCTGTGACCGTTGGTGGATGGTGGAGGAGAGACTGCAGCATTGCAGTTGTGGTATTTCTCTTGAAATCTTCGTTTCAGTTACCGGAAGCGTGTGGAGTTGCGGAGGAGCGAGGGAAGAAATCAGAATATCCGTTGACAAGGGCAATTTTGTACTTTGAGCCATCCTCTTTTCGGCTGGATGAGGTATGAAAAAGAGTGGGGCTAATTTTGCTTTCCTGGATAATTTTGATAGTGAGGATATTGGGCTTAGATTTGGGCCTTCATAACTAGTTATTTTGAAAGAGCCTAGTATACCCATTCTTTTTATAATATTCATTATTATCATTACTTGCTCGATTTTTTTTTTTTTTTTTATCGGTGGTCGTATTAGTTTTTATTCGTTTCGACATTTCCATTATTCAGAAAAGTATTGGTAAGATTCGAACTCGAAATATATGATTTGCACGTTCATCACTCCATCCATTAAGGTTAGAGCTATCAGAATGGGTTAGACCCTTAGAATCGCCCCAACCCCATCCCAAATTTTTTAAGAGAAAACCTGATCCCAATTACAATAAGGGTTTTTTAACCAGCAACTTAATGGTCAATGACCAACAAAAGTTTAGAGAGAATTAGGTTGGGTGGGCCCATAGGGTCAAAAATATTTTAAAAATTATTTTATTTTATAATTTATTTATCATAATTAAAAAGTACATATTTTCTATTACTATTATAGTATTATTATTTGTAGTAGTTTTTTTTTTTTCCTTATTGAAACTCAAACTTTTTGTTTAGGTTTTTTTTTTTTTTTTGTGCACCATAATAAGTTTTAAATCCCTAAATTGAATTTTTCATTTTTATATTTGGTCTATATTTAATAATTTTCTATAATTTTATTTTCACTTTGTTTATTATTTTTTGCATTTTTTAAAAAATAATATGAAAATTGAAATATTTTATTTTAAATCTTTTTTAAAGTATATATATAAGGGTGGGGTTAGGCTGGGTTAGGATTTTTATGACTCTTCAAGAAATGGGACTGATCTGTCCAAACCCTTTAAAATTTATGGCCCTTGGGGTTGGGGCCGAACTGGGTCAAAATTGACAGCTCTAACTAGGACGTTCCTGAAGGGATAAATAATTCTTTTTTATTATTATCCATATTTTCTCTCTTTTTATAGTTTTTTTATTTTTCATTTTAAACTTTTTCGCCACTAAAAGTATTTTGAAAAAATAATTTTACCTTAATATTTACAAAATAACTATAAATAACCAATAATTAGAACGATAAAGAATACTTCTTTTAGTTCATGATATATATAATTTTAAACCTTCAAATTTATTTCATAATATAGGTCGTTTTATAAAATTTCATGAGTATTTATTACTTCTATTCCACTTTTGCCCTTATTGTTCTTTCTTAATGCAATTTTTCAGGCCATTTGATTGAGGGGTTTTTTTATATTTTGATTGAATCAATGTTTTATTTTGAATATATCTGCATTTTAATCCATGTTCTTTTATACTTTTGGCATGTAAGTCCTCTTTCTTTCTTTCTTTCTTTTATTCCTTTTAAGTTTCATATATTTTTTATTTAAACAAACTAAATCTTTAAACTTTTATTGTACCATTTAAAATCCTTAATCATTTTTATGTTGGAAAGTTAGGTTCCCAATCTTTTTACTAGTGGCCGACAAAATCCTTATCTGAAAAATAAATTTTCAATCGAGATAATAAACTCAATATTCCTTTTAATCAAATAAACTAAGGGCGGAGATGTCGTTTCATAGTTCTTCCCTTCTTAAAAAAAATAAAATAATTTTTAAAAAAATGATGACATGATATAAGAAGAGGCAGAGATTCAAACGCTTTTGAAATTTTTGGAAACTCATAAATCCCTGCATCATAGCAATCAATTTGGGTCTTTTGCTATTTTCTATGTTTTCTTTTTTTTTATCTTCATTCAATTTTTTATATTATTATTATTTTAAAATTGAAAGGAACGGTGAAATGACTTCCTTACTCACAGTTTATTTAAACGAAATGAATGTCGGCATATCATCTCACCTGAAAAACAAATTTATTGGCCATCTGTAAAAAGATTAAGACCTAACTTTCCAACAGAAAAATTGTTAAGGATTTTAAATGGTATAATAAAAGTTTGGGGATTTAGTTGGTTTAAATAAAAAGGATAGGAGACTTTAAAAGATTAAAAAGAAAAAGAAAAAGGACTTACATGGTGAAAGTATAAAAGAATAAGGACTAAAATGGAGATTTACTCTTTTATTTTTTATATCCTTAATATGTGTGAAAAATTCTAAAATAACTTATATTTTGGTCCAAAGGGAGTATTAAATTGTGCCTTCTTATTGTTTCAGTGGTGGAGATAATTGTTAGTTGTTTTATTGTTTACTAGTATAGAAACCTGCACATTGTGTGAAAAGTCATTAATAACAGTCATATAAAGAATGAAATAATAAAATAAAAATAAAAATGTATTTAAGAAAAAGTAATTGAACCTGTCATCTACTACCAAGTCAAAATAAAATTTGTCTAAAATTAAAAAAAATGAGAAATACCCTTGTATAATTTTTAATTACTTTTTAGAAAAATTAAATTAATTAAATTAATACTTTCTTCGTTACTATTTATAAGTCATTAAAGCTAACTTTATTATCACTAGTTATAAACCATTATTGTTAGTTTATTAGGTAGTTAATTGAGTTTCTACGTCATTACCCGTGTCTGAGCTATCTATTTCTCGCTCTCCAAAACTCTCTTATCCCTCTAAATCTTACATAAAGAGCATTTTAGGAACACTGATTTTTTTAATTTCGAAAAAATAACAACCAGTGACTTGTTAATCATGATTAAGGGAGTATTAATTAATATATATGTGTG
>JAOXNR010000022.1:10575742-10592637 GCA_028571225.1 Parsonsia alboflavescens
CCCCCCCCCCCCCCCCCCCAGAATCTTTAACATGGAACCAAACACCCACCCCATGACACAAGAAAAATAGAGGGCCTAGGCAATAACCAACTGTCAAAGAGGATTGGGAGGTAAGTATGCGGACTCTCGGTTGATACAAGTTTAAATCCTATTAAAAGATAAAATCTTTGTCTTGTAGATTATGAGTTTGATTCTCCTTTACGATAAATTTAAGTTTAATCTACCTTTATAAGTTGACCCAGATACCACTTGTAATATCATATTTTCTTGTCTCTAATTATATTCCATCACCCCTTTTTTTTTTCTTTATTTTGAGTGATTTGTTGGTAGTTTATGGATATCTTCACATTTTTTTTTTCTCATGTTACCTTGTTCCTTTTCTCTTCATAAAACATTTTGTTCTATTTTCGTTTTTAATGTTCTTTTCTAAGTAGTACATTTTAAGAATTCTTTTTCACCTTAATATTGACAAAATGACTAAGTACGATTTATTATTAGTGACAGAGAAATCAAACTTTACTAATTTAATGGTAAACAACAGTAATTAGGCCTAGAAGGTCTCAAATTCAAGACATGACGAAGGTAAATAATTATATAGGAAGTTAATCCAGATAAAAAAAAAAAAAAAAAAGAGACAGGAGAGATTAATATCAACTCCCTCCGTTTCATAATAATTATCATTTTAAAATGTAAAAGCCATTCCACACTATCTTACATTTTTTATTATCCAGGATTCATTGAATTGATTCAATTAAGATCATTTAACAACATCAGTATCAGTAATTATTAACTATCTACCAAAACAAATAGTTCAGGAAAAAAAAAGTTAAAAAAAAAAAAAGGGAAAAAAAAAGATGAAGTGATCCCCTAGTTTTGTCAAGAAATGTGGTGATCCGCGAACCAATCAAACTAGTGCATTTTTTTCCCGATCGCAGTTTGATGGTGACATAGCACTCCTTGTTGCACATGAAGGCCATGTTACTTTTGCTCCCAAAGCTTTTCGTAGATACGATTTATGATCTCATTCCCAAATACTTCAACCTTTGCCACTTCAAATTAACCTTCTCTCCCCCAATTCCACTGACTTCTCAATATAATTTTTCACCTTAAAAGATTTTAATGTAATCCTAAATATTATTTAGGACTTGTAAGGGGGATATCAGATTTCATATGACAGCAACTAAATACCAGATTGTTACAAATGATGACACAATCTCATATCTGAAATGACAGTACAAAAAGCTAAATTGGCTTTGGAATTGAAGGAAGGTGGGAAGAAAGAAAAAGAACTACCTAGGTGGGAAGGCTCAAGAGTGGCAAACTTGAAAAGTAGGTTGATGCAATGCCTGTCTCGTCTGCCTCTGTATATAATATATATATAGTGTGCAAGTTGGTCTATTATGCAGTGATTAAAGGACAGTCACTCTTTAGATTCCACCGAGACATATCTCTTGATTTACTTCTTTAACATAGCCTAGAAACGGGAGTGTGGGAGACACTTGGGGTTGGGGTTCAACATTTGTAAAGGGAATTGAAAGGCTGTGGAGAATGGAGATAAAAAGTAATTGCTAAGTACTGGTGCAGCAGCAGCATCATGAAGAGGGCCGGCCAACATGGGGTCATTTCTTCGGGTGAAAATGAACCCTTTCAGAGGAACCCTCAAAACATGCAACTTGAGAACATTACATGATAAGAACCACCCAGCATGGGGTCGTTTTATGGATGGAGAAACCGGGATGTTATACAACTCAACCAACGGAAACCACATGATTGTATCACCTGCTAAAGAAGGCAGGCTGCAGCATCTTTAATGATGATGACTAAGACCAGGGTAAAAAATCATAAGCGATCTTCAAATGTAAAGTTATCAATAGAAAAGATGAAAAGAAACAAAGGAAAAACCAACTCTGAGACAAGTGGAGACTGCAGTGTACCATAATATCAGATCCATGTGATGCAGTAGTAGCAAAATTATCATCTTCACAAATTCAAGGACATAGTTCATGCCAATTATGCAGAAAAGGGTACACACCAGCCTGCTGTAGTTCTATTGAAATTGAGAACAAGGCAGAAAGTACACACATGGGATGCAGCCCATGTCCATGGAGATAATAACATAATAGTACATAAATCATTTTCATATCAATTATGCTGATTATGTAAATGCAATCAATAATCTTAATAAGGTGATGAGGTGCTGGAGAAAATATTCATATCTAACCCCATATTTGAAATATTAAGAACCAAGAAGAACCAGAATTGAAGAATCAACAACTAATCCAAAAATGGTGTGCCATTCCGGTTAACCATGGTAATTTGAATGGACTCAACCAAGAGGTAATCGTTTGCAATGAACTATAAATTCAGCTTAGTTTTATTTTATCAGTGTTCCTTGACAAATTATAGGCAGTGGCAGTCCCCAAAAACACTAGATTGGTTTGTCAATGACGTTTCTGTCTCCTGATAGCTTCTCTCATTTATTACTACAAAAGAGAACAAGAAAGAATTATATAGACCGACAATTTAAAAAGATCCTTTTTACTCGAATTCTATTTCCATGAGATAAAGGGAGAGAAACTGAAGCAATTAACCTTGACCACAAAGGTGCTTCCTGTCCCGGTTGCTCAAACCCTGAAACTATTTGGGGGTTTGGGGCAAAACTTGTGGCATTCAAGTGGGAAAGAGTTACAATCCAAAAGAGTATCCTTAATTGTGACAACTCAAGGCCTTCATATAGGTTCAAATATCAAATCTTGCTAAATACAGTACCCGGTAACTATTGATTATCGGCAAAAATGTGACAGTAGGTTACTACTACATCATCCTTTTTGACACCTTAAAGCAGGAGACCTTCATAATGCTCAACATTCACCCTGAAGTTCTTACAATTTGATAACCTGGGATGGTGGCATGTTGACATAAATTGTATATTACAGTTCCTGCTCAGAAAGTTATTTCAAGAAAAAGAAGACTATAAATGCACATGAACACAAATTGATATGTTGTAATTTGTGAACTTAGAGAAATTTTGAACACATAATTGAGGTTAAAGAAATAGTATGAAAAGAAAAACTTATTTAATTTATCTCCAAGAATAAAAATGTATTCATGTTTCATGTATCAAGTATGAATTCTTTTCTGTCATTCTTCCCATTGTGCAATGTTCTCTATGAATGATACTGTTGGCTACCAATTCTAGTAGACTGCAACAACATGAGTAAAGGGGGGATTGAGGAAAAAAAGGGAAGTAACAGTATCCTCGATTTGCTACTTTGGAGTAGAATATCATATATTGATTAACAAAGACTACTTTTTGTAGTGAAATAGAGGGAAACTTAGATTGCAAATGAGAAGTATTGTGTACTTTTACAGTTCCAAAGCAGATTTGAGTTGTTGATGCTGGCCATCCATCAAACTCAACTGCCTTCTGAGTCTTGCTATATGAGCTTGCACCTGTTGCATTCAAATGCGCAGCAAAAGATTTTGTCTAATTACTAACAGAAGCAGAGTTACAAACTAAAAGTCTAATCTTGAGTGAGCAGTTAGAATTCATAGGCAGCAAAAGTGTATTTTTTCAGGTGTCCATGTAAAATCTGTTTGAACACTTAGATTAGCAAACACACATTGTGGCCTTTCAAGCATGATGGATCTCTACAAATGCATGTGAACAGAAGCTGAAGAAAATCTTGATTCTGATGGTGTTCAGCATATAAATCAAGTTCCACTAGAATGAATGTTGTTAAGGATGATTACAACTACTGCATACTTCTCAGGCACCACAAACAACTTTGACAATGTCATTATTAGCACAAGTACAGAACTCAAGAGGGAAGGTTACAGAAACCATAGAGACCAGAATGTTGCAGCAGAAGTGCCCCAATACTTTGACGTGATCATAAATTTTTACTAAGCTAAAATCTTCCTATTCAGGGGACATCTTGTATGGTTCATTATATCCATGATAATTGAGTCTGCATGAATTTCTTCATAATGGATCTGAATTTCAAGAGAACCACTTAATATGTTCTTCATCAGGACATAGGTAGTGGCTCTACGGCATTAGGTACGAGATTTTGTATATTTTACAATTGCTGCATAAATTTCCTTTACCGAGGGAAAGACAATATGCAGGTGCATACTGTGATCATCTTTTCTATTCATCTTCCAACTAGGGAAAAATAAAAATCAAGATGAGATTCTAGGAATGTCATGGTAAGCCTTAATCATGAATTATATAAGAACAGTCTAGTACTGAATGAAAAATAGAGAACTGTCAGGAATTGTGTCTGTTTGATGTTTAGTGATAAAAGGAGAGTATAGAGAAATTCTCTCTAGACGAGCTTAAACTTTTAAATAAGTTGATAATTCAACAATGAGAAGGGTTAAAAACATTCGCACTTTATGGAAGGCCAAATTGCCGGTTCCTTCTTACCACCACTTAAATGGTAATATTCATCAAACATTAAATTGTATAAGAAGAGCAAAGGAAATATCATAGAAACGCACAAAAAAGAACGAAGCAACAGGAAAGACTAAATTGCCTAACAACAAGAAGGAAAACAACAAAAAACAAGCTGAGATTCTAGGAATGTCATGGTAAACCTTAATCATGAATCATATCAGAACTGTCTAGTACTGAATGAAAAATAGAGAACTGGCAGGAATTGTGTCTGTTTGATGTTAAGTGATAAAAGGAGAGAATAAAGAAATTCTCTCTATGCGAGCTTAAACTTTTAAATAAGTTGATAATACAACAATGAGAAGGGTTAAAAACATTTGCACTTTATGGAAGGCCAAATTGCCGGTTCCTTCTTCCCACCACTTAAATGGTAATATTCATCAAGCATTAAATTGTATAAGAAGAGCAAAGGCAATATCATAGAAGCGCACAAAAAAGAATGAAGCAACAGGAAAGACTAAATTGCCTGACAACAAGAAGGAAAACAACCAAAAACAAAGGGCCCCCCCCCTCCCCCACACCCACTTAACTATGGATTAATTTATTTCTGGATTCAAAGGAGAATTGCATTCCAAAATTTTTGGTTGCTTGACTTACAGGATTCACACTAAAAATCAAGAGGTTTGGTGCAACATAAACTTATCCTCCCTTTAAGTAAAAGATTGGGAGAAAACAAATCCAAAAATGCACAAAGAGAGTCCTTCCAAGTATGCAGGCACAGGCTATTCTCCTAGTGATGAGTAAGATTATGGATTGAATGACGCTGCAACTGCAAAACATTATGAATTTCAACCTTTCTAATGCTCATAGCAGGGAACTGAATGATGCTAGAGTTACCTATATACCAACCGAAGTCTTCAGTGCCATTTCCCTTCTGTATGAGTCACCTCACTTTTGTTTCCCTTTAACTAAAGAGTGCATGTTATTTCTCACAAGGTAGTTACTTTACTTTTAACTTTTGTCCTTTTGATGACAATGATGAGTTAATATCCTGATATTCTAATAACTGCAACATTACCAACTCTGTTCCTCATGTCCAAGAGGTGTGTATTTAGTGAGCTGATAGAATGAAGCCAGAAGATGTTAATTGTTTTCATAATTCAAGAGATTAGACAACCTGGAAGAAGTTCCAATAGCACTCTGTAGGTGAATCATTCTAATGGTAGCAAGTAAATACTTCATATGGTCTAAGATGAGGAAGGATAAAATTTAAAAGCAATAACACAAAACCTGCTGACGAGCAGCTGCAAGTTTTAACAATTCATCAGCCTCAGAGAAATTGGTGAACCACTGAGTTAGGGGATGATCTTTAGTGTCACCTCTTCTCCTCTTGACAACATCCTCCATTGGAACTATAGGTAAATCCCAAAGGAAATACTACTTAAAGAGTTTTAGTTTTGCGGAAAAATAAACACACAACAACATGAAAGGAGATAAAAGGTATACCGGGTGGAGAAAAACTCAATCCAGCAGGCAGTCTAGGAACAATGACAGCTGGATGATTCTGCACACGAGCAAAGAAAGATTCTGAAGGTTCTGCAAATACAATCTCGTCATAAGATTCGGCAACAATAGGTTTTTTTATGGACAAGTGACCAGAATCATCCTCCGGATATAACTTCAGATGATGATACCTGCAAATAGGAAAACATCATTAGTTTAGCTTTACATCACTGGATGAAGCAGCTTCGTCGATAAGTATCCTAATGAGGAGAAGGCTAATTAAGAGTCATTAAAAGTTTGAAACAGTATACATCACAAGAATAAAACTTTTCAAAATCCATGAAAGATCACCAATCCTGGGATATATCCAGAACATGCATTGGCATTTTAAGTGTTTTTTTTTTTTTTTTTTTTAGCACAAATGCCGATAGAGGAAACTCCAGCTAAATGTTAAAAGAAACTCACAAGTGCAATGGCTTTTCACAAACATCACTGTGAAAATGAAGGGTAATGGCAATCTCAAATTCACCCCAACCACATTCTGATAATTCAAAAGGGGGGCTTTCAACAACTCGTGTGGGATTGCTAAAACTGGAATGCAACTGGAAAACAGCTCGCTTCACGACCACCCCAAGGTCCTCATTTGTTGGCCCTCGTACATAAACAGTCCATTTATGAGATTGAAACCTAAACAAAACATCAAACATCCCTCGGGCATTTCATTTTCATCCGATAATTCAGACACATTAATCATAAATCAGACACTTCAACAGTACTCACTCGCTTGCCTTCTTACCAAGCCAAAATGCAACATTACCGTATACCAACGGCACACTTATTTCAAGTTCTTTCAGCTTCTTAGCCAAGTTCTACACATATCCCGAAATCAAAATTATAAAGGATATATATAAAAAAAACGGCGCCCATAAACAATCCAGAGAAAACACTTTAAAAAACATCAGGATTTCTGTATTCATAACATCAAAATTGGGTGTAAGAAAGATAACCTTTTTATCGCTTTCATCGGAAGATTTCACAATTTTGGTGCACTGTGATTTGGGAGTCGGCCCAATATCCATCGGCTGATCTGATTTGTGCTTCTTCCTCGAGGAGCTCTGAAGCATTCTACCTCCTTTAACTTCTGAGGATTGCAGAGTATATAGTCTGAAACTTCGGGCTTCATTGTGCAAAGTGCTGAGATTTTCTTTTCCTTAAATTTAAAAGAAAAAAGGAAAAAATGACTAAAACTTCATTTCTAATGGCTGAGAGCTTCTGCATGAATTTTTCTATATTGATATAGGCTTGTTTATCAACCCGTCGTCCTCCAAAATAGATACATTTTCATTTGCATCATATCATGAAGATTAGATATTATAGTTAAATTAATTTTTATGTAATATTGTTAAATTACTATACATATTTCCAGCAGGTAGAAAATTTTATATAATTTTCAGAAATTTTGAATTGAAAATTGGATTTGAGGTGATTTTAAAATAAAATTTTTTATTTATTTTCTTTAAGTTGTTGCACTTCACATATCATTTCCCATAAATCAAATTTTAAATAAAGGAAAAATTGAAACTTTATTTCTTCACTTTTTTTAAAAATAGAGTCTAAATATATTTAAAATATGATAAATAATATAAATGATAGATGTCTTGCTTATTCTATTTTTTTTTATTAAAATCTAATTATGTTTAACTTTTTTTTGCTAAAAAAATTAAAATTAATCTCACATTCAAATTTTTGGATTAAATCTAATTGTTGTCACAAAAAGTATTAAATGACATTAATTCAAGAATTAATACATTTCTAGTGAACCATTAATTACATTTATTTTAACTGCCTGATCCAAGAAAAAGTGTGGTTCAAATTGTTTAGAAATAATAATAAGTATTTGACACCAAAAAAAAAAAAAACCGAGATTGTTATGTCACCCTTGTCTGATGTTGGTACCTGTGGGCTTTGCACTATAGACGTTAAAAAGTATGGATAAGACATTTTTTCTGATTTAAAATTTCAACAAATTTCAATACTGTCCCTCAATTCAAAAGTATTATCTATAGTCCCCCAAACATTATGCCCTTCTTTATACTTGCCCCTTTCCTTGGACAAAACCATTTTATGTCAATATCTAAAGACCTCCATTATGTATTCAATAGCAGCACATTCGAAACAACAATATTAACATCATTTGAACCTTGAAATATGGTAATTGGTAATCTAGAGGTTGTGTACACGCCACATAGGCCAAAAAGTTTCTCTTTTAACGTAAGAAGTTCTAAGTAAATATAAATATACGTGATCTCACGTCGATTTTTTTTTAAAAAATATTCTCTATTATGTACCAAAAGAAGAATAAATCACATATGCTCTAAGGAAATGCTTGGTGGTTAGAAGGTGAGACCTAGAGTTTGTGTACACGCTACATAGGCCAAAAAGTTTCTCTTTTAACGAAAGAAGTCCTAAGTAAATATAAACATACGTGATCTCACGTCAATTTTTTTTAAAAAAATATTCTCTATTATGTACCAAAAGAAGAATAAATCACATATGCTCTAAGGAAATGCTCGGTGGTTAAAAGGTGAGACCTGTATAATATAGATAATGGATTGACTTCCCTCAAAAACTAAATCTTTTTAGAAACTTAACATTTAACTCTCCTTATAGAAACCCGAAGAGTGCTGATTTTCTATTCCGGATCTGATAAGCCCTTTGTCATATGCCACTTGTCCCTTGATGGTACTGAACAGCATTGTGAAGGGAGTTGCAATAAAATACATCAGGAAGGATAAAAGAATAAACTTTATACATTCTCAGGAGCTTTGTTATTTTGTTCAGCTTGTGACATCCATCCAACTGCATCCAACATCTTTCTTCAGTTTTCTTCCTTTCATCAACTCCCTTAACTGCTCAATTTCATTCCACATACCATTTCTGGCATACATATTAGACAGTATGACATAGATGCCAGTATTCTGAGGATCCAATTCAAGTGCCCTTTGAGCAGCCAACTTACCTAAATCAACATTTCCACACTCATTACAGGCACTGAGCAATGTACCCCACATGGAAACCGTATGATTTTCCTTCCCTTCGCAAGGCATATCACTTATCAGTTTCCATGCCTTGTCTAATTCACCACCCCTGCAGAGCAGATCGACCAAACAGCTGTAGTGCTCAGGGCTCTGGGGCAATGCATAGTCACTAGTCATGGATTCAAAATATTCAAGCCCAAGCTCCACCTGACCAGTATGACCACAGGCTGAGATTACTGCTAAAAATGCCACTCCATCGGGTCTGATTCCGTCCATCAACATGTCTCTAAATAGTTTAATTACTTCTCTATAATTCCCGTGTTTTCCATACACTCCTAACATTGAAGTCCACAGAACAACGTCTCTCTTGTTCTCCCCTAAATGCTCTAACCCTGCCATAGTGAAGATTTGCCTGGCCTTCTCTACATGGCCACACTTGCCATACATTTCGATCAAGAGACTCTGCAAAAAGACATCACCTGATACATCCCAAACTTTACGCAGGATACTAGCATGAATCTGTCGACCCAATCCGATAGAAGATAGTCCTGCACATGAGCGCAAAGCAGCTGATAATGTGAAATTATCACAACCCAAGTTTAACAATGGCATTTGGCTAACCAATTCAAGTCCGTCTGTCCACATCTTCGCCTCAGAGTAACCTGCTAAAAGAGCATTCGAGCACACAGTGTTCTTAACGGGAATTTCATCAAACATCATCGAGGCATCAACGATACAAAAAGATTTCGCATATAGATCTATTAAAACACTGCCCACAAAAACGCTTGATAACCAACCAGATTTTTCCACATAGGCATGAATCTTTTTACCGAAGGCAAGATTTTTATCACCGGATGCGGATGTTAAAGCACTACATAGAGTATAGGAGTCTATATGTACACCACCACAATGCATAAAAGAAAAGGTACGGAGAGCGTGAGAATGATTCCCATTTTGAGAAAAATGGGAAACGATCGAGTTAAAAGGTAGTGGGTTTCTGGGATTGAGAAATTTCAGTAAGTTGGACAATATCTTGGAGTTGTTTTTGGTCAGGCAGGAGGTATATGTGAAAATTACCTTGGTTTGAAGGATAGGAGTGAGGAACCACAAACCTGTTCTGAATAAATGTCCATGAAATCTCTTAATGGCATTGAGGTTCCTCGTTTCAGACCAATTGTGTAAGAATTGCTCCACGGAATTTAAATTTGATGTTCCAAGGAAGTGTTTTTGGGAGTACATAAATGGTTCCAGAAGCCCAAAGGTCTCTACTGGGGTTTTCACGTCTTGATGCACTAAATGCAATGTACAGGGTTGCAATCGGTGGATGCGATGTCTGGAAATAGATTGTACAGTGCAATGAGCATTCTGGAGTACCTCCCGGGGACCTCGCTCCGCATCCCTTTTCCGTTCCGGCCGCCCAAAACTTTGGCTTTTATCAGAGTTGCTCTCTGTTCATTGTCTGATACGGCATCTGTTGCGATTCTATGTCCCCTGAGTTGAAATTTATGTAATATTTCTCTCATCAGACTCAAATCTCTGCTTCTTATCTTTGAAGGGTTTCCAGTACGACACTAGAAATTAAAAGGATTGTTTTCTCATTCTTCCAGTAATCATGTTCTTTATGACTGTTCTGAAGGTCGCGGCGATGGCTACCAAGATTTATGGAGACTTTTTGCAGTCTTTTAAATCGGATGTTGAATCGATCATGAAAAGAGAAGAAACTTTGGCACCAGAATTGGGTTAGAATTAATAGCTGGTCATCCTCAGATGGTACAAGAATAAAAAAAAAAGAACCTGTGATATCTTCTCGAATTTTTTTTTTCCTTTGTAGAACCTGTGATATCTTCTCGAATTTTTTTTTCCCTTTGTATGGTATAGAAACTTCACATATCCTAATTTACAAAATTTTCCTATTCTATTTTCCACTGTAGAATTGCCAAATCTTGATTATCTAATGAGACCAAATGTGATGTCAAGGAATGTGTCTTCTCTGCAGTGAATTGTTAGGCCTCCCATTGAATGATGGAACCCATATTCTGCTTCAGTCTTATGCAGCAGCTGTTGAAATTGAGGTTTGTTGATGTATGGTACTGGAACTATATATCTCTTCTTCTGAGACTCCCCAACATATACGGCAAGAAACCATTTAGGAACATCAGCAGCATTTGCCTGCTTAGCTGCTGGAGCTAATCGGCTGAAAATTTGCTTGACTGGAAGAGAACTAAGAAGGCGAATAGCTATGATTTTTTTCAAGAGGTGATCGTTTTGGGATCTTGAGGTCAGGAAGATGGAAGATAGTACAGAAATGCTTGCTTGATGAAACTGTGGGAGGACCTGGAAAAACTGATCTGAGTATATATAGAATAATGGTTTAGAAAAATATCCTTAGACAACATAGATTGAGTGGCTGAGAGTCCCCTGGATGGGTGACCCGGTGATAGACAATGTTCATATGGAATCACATGATCTTGTCTTTCTACCAATCAACATAGCAGTAGACAATGAGAAGAAATTCTGCCTGTTTGTTGGACTACATAACACGCTAGCCTGAGAAATTATTGAAGTGGGGAGTGTTAGCTTTACAGCTTCAGAAATTTTCTCAAGCATGTTCAAGAAGAAATGATATCTCAAAAACTTTCAACATCTGTTTGAGTGGGAGACAATGACCAATAAGTCCCCAAGTAAAAAGAGTAAATTTGCTGAATATGCAGTACTAACATCGGTGATGAATATCCTCACTGTTCATGACAGTAAGGCAGTAACCAACCAGTAAGATGTCTCATGGAAGGATTAGGGGCTGTCCATATCTCTTATTACGGAATACAATCTTGATTTCTTCTGCCATGAAGTCCCATGACTTGTTACTAAACATTCAATGAGAGATTGGATGTGTTGGTTCTTCTGTTTCACATTGTTTACTACTAAGGAGAGGATGATGGATGAAGGAAGCAGGACAGAGTTATGTTTACCGTCTCACTATGGGAGTTAGGAAGAAGAAAGATTGTTAAGAAGAGAAGAACATGAGCAAAGTAAATAAACAAATCCATATCAGCGAGGTCATGGACAAAGATTCTAATGAATACTCTGACCCTTTTTATCATTTGAGGATTCAGAATGCTGTGAACACCCGGTTTGTCTATTTAAATTTTCTGACATACAACCTACGTTTGATTCTGTACAAATTTGGTGTCTGCTTTACACTTTTTTTCATCTTTTTTTGCTTTAAACAATGTTGGCTTCTTATAGGGATAAATAACTTGCTCATGCAATTGTGAAAACAGAGAAGATTAAGCAATTTAATACTTTGTTATCTTGAATTCATTGTGAAAATGTCATAACTTCTCATATCTGGAAGATTTCTGAGGACAATATTCCTTCTCAATATATATTCCTACCAAAAGAATAAAAAAAAACTATACATGTTTCTGCTTTACAAAATTGTGGAATTGAGGTCGGCTGGAGTCCAACTCATATTCTGCTTAGGTGAGAGATGACATTGATGAAGACATCCTCTCTGCAAGGAATAGTAATTCCACCCATTGGATGCTCAAAGCCATATTCTTCCTCTGCTTGAATCAACAAGTCTTGGAACAAGGGCTCGTTCAGATATGCTAGTGGAATCATGAATCTCTTCTTTTCATCCTCCCCAACATATACTGCAAAATGTCCCTTTGGAATATCTGTTGCGGAAGATGCTGCATTTTGTTCTGTCCATGATGACCACCTCAGAAACTTCTTTGAATGAATAACATGAGGCATACGGATGGCCATGGTTGAACAGAGAAATGTGTTTCTGTGAAGAGGAAGCAATGATATTTTAGACGAATAGGCTAAAAAAGGCAAAAGTAGATAGCTGAGTTTGTGTGAATTTGTGTCCTTGAGAATCTACTTATATAGAAGAATGTGTGATAATGGAAAAATCCTTCAATTCTTACTTCTGTGGTTATGAGGCATTCAGGTCTATGAAAGAAATAAACACTAACATATGATGTATCACATGGTTCTGTTTTCTGGTTATCCTGAATCAAAATGTAATTGACTGAACAGTGTATGCGTTGGAGAGCAATATTGCCCACAACAGCTTGGTAGATAGGGCTTCTGAGGACCCTACTTGAACTGGATATATGACAATAACAGCAGATCTCTGTTTATCAAATTCTGATCCTGCATATCGGAAGGATGTTTGAGACAGACCAAACTCTCTTTGCTCTGTTTGATATGTAAGATGAAGAAAAGTGGTTCTCACTGGTTACAGAAAACAAGGGAAAAGAGAGAAAATAGAGGTATTGTTTCTTCTGACTCTAAGGAGTAATACAAAGACTTTCCAAGATTAGTATGTGAAATTCACAATCAATATTAGCCAAAATTTCATAGCTTTCCACTGAAGTATTTTAAAGTTCAACCAAAAAAAAAAAATCATACCACGCAAAAAAAAAATTTATAGCCAGATTGATAAATACATCTGATTACATCTGTCGAATGCTTAGAGATGTATTGATCTGTGAAAATCATTAATCTAATGAAGTGAGGTGAATTCAAACGGATGACGATATAGTTTTGCTTTGTAACTCAGACGAACTGTAAATATCTTTCAGTCTTCAAGGGAATACAGGAACGTCTCATTTTCTCTTACCTCATCTGTTTCAATTTGAAGAAATTTACACTATTATGTGATTCAGCCATCATCAGACTCATATCTTTGCCTGATAATCTGTTTTGATCTTGTCTGTGAAGGTTTACCCATACTACCCCAGAAATTTAAAAGAATACTTTACTCATTCTTGCTGTAATCATGTTATTTATGATTGTTCTGAAGGTGGCGGGATCAAATATGGGTGGAGACTTCTTGCAGTCTTTTATATACGAGGTTGAATCATTCATAAAAAGAGAAGAAACTTTGGAACCGAAATTTGGTTAAAATAATTATCTGTTCATCCTCTGTAAGGTGGTACAAGTATAAAGAAAAAAGAACCTGTGATATCATTTCAAAATTTTTTCTTTGTACGGTATAGAAACTTTACATATCCTCATTTACAAAATATTTTTATTCTATTTTCTATTGTAGAGTTGCCAGATCTTGATTATCTCCTGAGGCTAGATGTGATGTCAAGGAATGTGTCTTCTCTGCAGTGAATTGTTAGGCCTCCCATTGGATGATGGGACCCGAATTCTGCTTCAGTCTTATGCAACATCTGTTGAAAGTGAGGTTTGTTGATGTATGATACTGGAACTAGATATCTCTTCTTCTGAGACTCCCCAACATAGACAGCAAGAAACCCTTTAGGAACATCAGCAGCATTTGCCTGCTTAGCGGCTGGAGCTAATCGGCTGAAAATTTGCCTTACTGGAAGAGAACTAGGAAGGCGAATAGCCATGGTTTTTTTCAAAAGGTGGTCTTTTTGGTATCTCGAGGTCAGGAAGATGGAAGATAGTATGGAAATGCTTGCTTGAAGAAACTCTGTGAGGACCTGGAAAAACTGATGGGAGTATATATAGAAGAATGGTTGAGAAAAAAATCCTTAGATAACATAGATTGAGTGGCTGAGAGTCCCCTGGGTGGGGGGTCTGGTGATAGACGATGTTCACATGGGATCACATGATCTTGTCTTTCTACCAATCAACAAAGCAGTGGACAATGAGAAGAAATTTTGCCTATTTGTTGGACAACATCACACCTTAGCCCGAGAAATCATCGAAGTGGGGAGCATTGGCTTTAAGGCTTCAGCAATTTTCTCAATCAAGTTGAAAAAGAAATGATATTATGAACTTTCAACATCAGTTTTGAATGCGAAACAATGACCAATGACTCCCCAAGTAAATAGAAAATTTGCTGAATCTGCAGTACGAACATCAATGATGAATATCCTCACTGTTCATGACAGTAAGGCAGCAACCAACGAGTAAGTTTCATGGAAGGAATAGGGGCTTTCCATGTCTCTTATTACTGAATACAATCTTGATTGCTTCTTCCATGAAATCCCATGACAGGTTTCTTAACATTCAATGATGTGTTGGTTCTTCTGTTTCACATTGTTTGCCACAAAAGGGAGGATGATGGATGAAGGAAGCAGTAAGCAGGAAGCAGGACACAGAGTTGTGTTTACTATTTCGCTATTGGAGTTTGGAAGAAGCAAGATTGTTAAGAAGAGAAGAAAAAGGAGCAATCTATATAAACAAATCCATTACAGCAAGGTCAAGGCCGAAGATAAAATGAGTACTCTTACCCTGCTTATCATTTAAGGATTCAGAATGTTGTGAACACCCAGTTTATCTCTTTAACCTTTCTAATATACAACCTCCGTTTGATTTTATCGGTACAAATTTTGTGTCTCCTTTACACCTTTTCTCATCTTTACTTGCTCAATTGATAAATTTCTTGCTTTAGAAAATGTTAGCTTCTTATAAGGATCAATAACTTCCTCATGGAATTATTAAAAACAGAGAAGATTAAGCAATTTAATCTTTCGACTTTGTTATCTGCAATTCATTTACAAAATTTCATAACCTCTCATCTCTGAAAGATTTCTGAGGACAATATTTCCCTCTCAATCATTCCAACCTAAAGAAAAAAAAACACTATACATGTTTCTGCTTTACAAAATTGTGAAACTGAAGTTGGCTGGAGTCCTTTTCATATTCTGCTCAAGTGAGAGATGACATTAATGAAGACATCCACTCTGCAGGGAATAGTGATTCCACCCATTGGATGCTCAAATCCGTATTCTTCTTCAGCTTGAACCAACAAGTCTTGGAATAAGGACTCGTTCAGGTATGTTAGTGGAATCATGAATCTCTTCTTTTCCTCCTCCCCTACATAAACTGCAAAATGTCCCTTTGGAATATCTGTTGCAGTAGATGCTGCATTTTGTTCTGTCAATGATGACCTACTAAGAAATTGCTTTGCTTGAATTATTCTTGGCATTCTGATGGCCATGGTTGAACAAGGAAATATATGAATTTCTTTTTCACAAGAGTGAATAAAGATATTGTAGAAGAATAGGCAAAAATAAGGGAAAGTAGAGAGCTGAGTTTGTGTGAATTCCTGTCCTTGATAATCTTCTTATATAGTGTAAAAATCTTTCAATTCTTGCTTCTGTGGTTATTAGGCATTCAGGTCCATTCAAGAAATAGACATTAACACCCGCTATATCACATGGTTCTGTTTTTTTGATCATCCTGAATCGTTAAATCTAATTGACTGAACTGTATATATGTTGGAGAACAACATTGCCACCACTGCTTGGTAGATAGGGCTGCTGAGGATCCCACATGCGCTGGATATACCATAATAGCAGCAGATTTCTGTTGATTTTCCTGATCCTGCAGATCAGAAGCATGTTTGAGACAAACTAAATTCTATTTGCTCTATTTGATATATAGATGAAGAGAAGTGGTTCTCACTGGTTACAAAAAAACAATGGGAAAAAGAGAAAAATAGAGATGAGTGTCTTCTGTCTCCATGGAGTTACTTGTCAATTGAAGTTTATGACTGATACTTTAAATTAGTATGTGAAATTAAGAATCAAGATTAGCTAAAGTTTCATAGCTTTCCCCTGAAGAATTTTCAGGTCCAACCCAAAGCCAACATTCGTCACCTACAGAAGACAAATTTGATGAAATGCATCTGATTACATATGTCATTAATCCTTTGAGATGTTTGATCTGTGGCAAAACCTCACATTTACTTAGGATCCTCGAAACCTTTAATCTATTGAATAGTTCTGCTTAGTAACTTGAAAAGAGCAACTGTAGGTATCTTTTGGCCTTCTCTAGGGAATACAAGAACGTTGTCTTATTCTACTTTGCTACTGAATTTAATTTTTCAATGGTGAATAGTGATATAGAATAGAGAAGAGAATAACAATAGAAAAGAATAGATTGAGTGGGGCTTGCCCGAGTGGCAAATCCGTTGCCAGAGATCTCGGGTTCGAGTCCTGCTGACAGCGGGACAGTGC
>JAOXNR010000022.1:10592737-10634000 GCA_028571225.1 Parsonsia alboflavescens
CCAAAACGACGTCGTTTTGGTAGTTGCGCTCCATAGCAATCCTGTATATATATATATATATATATATATATATATATTGTCAACTCTTCCAATATAATATTCCTGGCTATGAATCCATCATTCCTATCTCGGCCTTCGAGAACTCTTGTGATTACCAAAAGTAGAAGTACTTATCTCTCAAACAGAAGGCATGTGCACACATATTCAGCCGCAAAAACCTTACCCCAAGCATCCATCCATCCATAGAAAAAAGAAGGAAAATTAAGAAACCTGAAAAAGCTTACAAGCCAAGTTGGCCACGGCAGGCATCAAATAATGTCTGATCTTAATAATGATTGCCAAATCTTAGTATAAATTTCCCATATATTCCTTTTTATACCTGCATTTGATTGATCTTAACGAATAAACCCAAAATTTGGATCTCAATCCATATAAAATGTGCAAGCTAGCCTACAATACTTGGAACCATAAATGATATGATATTTAACTAAAATTTAGGTTAGTAGTAATTTATATCGTATTCCTTCGGTCACTATTTATAAGTCATTAGAATTATTTTTATTTTTTATCATTAATTATAAGTTATTGTTGTTAATTTATTAAGTTTTACTTGACGGGATGGGATTTTATCTTATTACCCATTTGAACTCTCTCTCTCTTTCCAAAATTCTCATCTCCCTTCGTATCTTACATTTTAAAAGAAAAACAGATTCTCTTAATTTTAAAAAAATAACGATTGGTGACTATTATGGAAAAAAATCCATATGTGATTATAAGAAAATACTTTAAACCTTGATTTTCTTACTTATATTTTGAATGATTAGCTCTTATCATAAAGAACATGCAAGATATCGAAAACCTACTTTGCAACTTGGAAAATAAATAATGTTCACATCGGAATGGTACCTTATGGTACTAATTCTTCGACTTGGGAATCATATTCAGCAAAAGAAAAAAAACCCTTTGTCATCAAGTGGTGGTTACATTTTTTTTTTTCCCTTTTTTTTTTCTATGTATGTATTTCCGGCAGATCAGTTCATATGGATCGAATCGAATTCACGATTTACATTATACAGGTTTTATCTTTAAACTACTTGACCACATTAGTAAAAGTCTCGAAGGAGAAACCCTGACTTTTATGGAGTTGGCACACATCTTGGGATTCAGACCTTTGCGGATCAGAGGATTTCCCCCCATATCACTTCAGACTTACCAATTCACCGGTACCCCTGAGGGCACCACTTGACCACACCCTTAATACATCATGTGGTGGTTGCATTAATTAATTTGCCCTATACTTTCCTCTTTCTGTATATATATATATATAAAAATCCAAAGTCCATATATTCCCCGGAAGTCTTGATGAGGATTCACATTGAACTTATAATTAATTAATATTGTACCATGGTATATATCTTTGTTTTTAATCAAGAATCTTGCTAGCATTAGTATGGCGCCGCGGAAATCATGATGTCCATATATTCCATTTTATTTCACAAAAGCATGAATAAGATTGAGAGAAATCTACACTAATTTGTGGTCATAATTAAGGAAATTAAATTGAGAGCAACCTAAAATGAACACGAATATCGATTGTGCCCACATGATTCATTGCCTTCGCCGCAAGGAAAAAGGGAGAATTTGTTTTTCACTATTGATTCTTCCTTTCGAAATTGAATGTCACTCTACTTTGAATTTATATTTTCTTGAAATTAAATATTTCGTTTCTTAAAATATATAAATTTTTAGTATAAAGTCATGTTTATTATTTCATTTGATTTAAGAATTTACATCCACTCACCAAAAGGTTCCATAACTATAATTACTACATTAATTAACGAGAAGGATAAATATATATTAAATTAGAAAACACTATCTTTTTTTTAGTTATGTTCGGACTAGACGTGAAAGATAAAGAAATAACTTTATAAAATTATATACACTCGACCTTAATTTTTAATTACGTCAAGATGAGATCATTAAATTCTTAAAGGAGGAAGTACTTTGTATAAATGTTTCGAGGCGTAAAGTTTTTTCCAGTTTGGTTAATATATTAACTAACTCGCTTAATAATGACATATTCGCATTAGAAAAGAAGGTTCAAAGTTGGTTTTACCAATCAAATTTCTCACCATAATTAACCGGATGTGGGTGTCGGCAATTCACTCCTAATGAGTAGCACTACTTACACCAAAATGTAACAAAATGAAATCTTCCTGGAAATTAAGGGAATTCATTACAACCAAGTGACCAACCACATGGTTTTGTTGCAGCATGCCAAGTACTAGAATCTTTCTCCTCGTACTATTCTGCAGGTTTCTTGGACATTACCATCACAATATATAGTTGGAGAAAGTAAAACCACTGCCCCTCCAACACCCATTCCTCAATATCTTGACCACACTGAAAAACAAGTGGAACTCTTCATCAACCCTGCACGCACACTGACGGTGATAAGGGTTTTTCTTTCTTTTTTTTCCCCCCTCTCTTTACGGGTAAAGCCATGTGATTCCCTAGTCACCCAGGGCCCTCCAACCGTCTTCTAAGTCCCACCCCACATGTAAGGGATCATTTTAGTCCTCGTCAAAATTCTCTGGACAAACTCCCTATAAATAGACATATTCTTGTTCTAAAAGCTCTCATTCATTCATTCATTCAAGAACCCAAGACTTCTCAAACGTTTCGACTTTCTAAGGCAAATTAAGAGGGGAAGAGATTAATAGAGAAAATGGGTATCCGTTTGCCAATTGCAAGTGCAAGGCAGTTCCGCAAGCTTCAATCCCGTGATCTCAGGAAGCATAATCAAGAGGTTCCAAAAGGGCATATTGCAGTGTACGTTGGAGATATGCAGGAGAAGAAGCGTTATGTGGTTCCGATCTCGTATTTGAATCATCCTTCGTTTCAAGATTTGCTTCGTCAAGCAGAGGAAGAGTTTGGGTATGATCATCCCATGGGTGGCCTAACAATTCCTTGCAACGAAGATGCCTTTGTTCAGATCATCACTTCTCCAAGACTCACTCATTAAGAGCGAAATTTCTAATTCTGCTCTGCTAGATCTACAGTACAGTTTTGGCTTAGCTAGGAGACAGTGCAAAAGTCTTCCTCTAGCTAGTAGTGTAGAGAGAAGCCCACTATACCATTACATATGTATACTACTTATAAGCTAATCAATGAAATTCTTTGTTTCTTTCAATCTCCATTTATGTGCTAAATTTAAGGACTAACGTTAATTTTCAGTGCTGCATATGGAGTTCTCATGTTGAATGACATAAACCAAAGCAGAAAGCGGTAAGGATGGGGTATGGGCTTCAAATTATATTTGTCATTTAAGATCATTCTTTATTTTCAAAATGTAAGAATATAAGTCTTTCAAAATTAAATTATTGCATATATGGATTAAGGGTTTTTAGAAAGAAAAAAATAAATGGATTAAGGATTAAATTATTGCATATATTCATATATATGTATATATGAATAAATGGTTCTTTTAGCATTATGAAATGGAGGAAGTTCCTCTTTTCTGTAAGGACTAGTTTGAATTCCATTACACACGCTTCCATAACGGCCAATACCAACTCGGTACAGGGTGGATGAAGTGATAATTAAATACAGTATATGCAAAGCAAAATTGATCAAGAATTCGGCCCAAGTAAACAAGGATATATTAAGCTGGAAAAGTATCGGCTTAAGAGCTACCTAGATCAGATGATCATTCACCAAAAAAGGATAGAAGGATCCATGTATATATGGTTCTGCTCAGAACACTACAATAGTATACAAAGCCTCAGTGCCAAGGATAATTGTGTCAGACAGCAAATTCATGTGGGAGGGTTGACCATTCCCTGGAACCATGTGAACCTCGAGTAATGGCAAAATTATTCATGATTGAAATTTTGACCATGTAGAGATATATGCATTTTTCCCTCCCTTAAAGCAAATCAAAGGAGACAAAAAGCCAATCTTCAAGAATTAGTTATGCAGGTAGGTTATTGCAGTTGGGGGGAATATATATGCGGTTCTTATCCCAACATTTCTCAATTGTTGAACTCAGGATTACAGAACAAAGAGTAATTTTATGCATGGTGAATTAAGGGTCTCCAAAGTCTAATCTTATACAGTATACTACCTATACATATTCTGTGTATATTATTATTCATGAATTACTAAGATGGCTTTCAAAAGCTCTTTGATAATAAAGAAGCTCAAAAGTTGCAAAAGGAGCTTACTACCCTCTATAAGCACTTCAGCAGTATTGCTCTGCTGGGAACCAAAAAACTGATGGACCATTTCACTTGTGTAGTACATTTTTTCTGGTGTATATATCTTGACCTGGATACTCTAGCTTCCTGCAAAATTTGCTGAAGGTTTCAAATCACAAAATCTTCGAATCTCATGGAGCTGCTGCTACAACTACCAAATCTAATGATTAAACAAGTTATAAGCATGCCTTCCCTGCAAAAAAGATATGCTTTTGCTTCCATAATAGCTACTACTCCAAGGACAAATTTCCAGTACGAATGTTGCGGCGCTGCAAGTTTAGTCCTTTACCCAGACGCCTTTGAAATGAGTTTAGATCTGTTGGATTCCCGCTGAAAAGCGTGTCAAGCTTTGGCTGGAGCCACTTTTTCACCACAACACCATTGATTCGAATTCTTCCACGTGATTCATTCCCTATGTAGGATACTCCAAGCCTCCTCAGCAATGCTGCAATTGCCTGGCTGGTTCTGATCACGAATATAGGAACACAGTCAAAATACTGGTAACAAGAAGTTGAGATCCTAAGCAGCAGATAGCAAACAGACTGGCAGAAGTGAATGTAAAATGCAACAAAGATTATGAGTTAGTCTAGGCAATCAGAAAGGAAGCTGGAAAAGAAAGAGAAGCTTGGCAACAATTTTAGCATCAGTATAAAATCTTTTAGAACTGGATGAACACCCCCACCTCCCCCCAGAAAAGCCTTGAAAAAAAATGGAAGAAGAAAACCCTTAACACATGTCGGAAAATAATAGCATCTATATATTGAAATATTTCTGGACTTTCCACAGAATATTAGGTGCTTTTCTGCCATGGACTTGGTATTCCATGCCTAATGACCATGCAACACTAGCAAACTATCCTCAGACTCTTCAAATGCCAGTTATCCTAACTCAACCAGATAAAATGTTAACGAATAAGGACAATGAGATACAATGTGAAGCAGCGAAGTAGAGAAATCTTTTGAAAAGTAACTTGGAGAATGCTCTTTTGTATATGCTTCCTCCCAACTCTTGATGCTACAAATGAGAGGTCTTGCGGATATTTTAAGCATCCACAGAACAAGGATCAAATTGATATAAAAGTCTACATTAGTCATCTAGAATACTATGTTCGAGACTAATCCCTAACCATGTAGAAGATTCTTGTGTAGTTTAGCACTAATTAGTCATAATACCTGAACAAGCTTCCAGAATATTTCTGATACAACTAGAGCCATTTAACACTGATTGACACATCATCGTAACAGTTTCTCTCTGTGTTCAGTTTTTGCTTACGTTTCCTACTGAAAATACGTCTCTTGATGGACTTAAAACATATTCAAGGCCAAAAGTCAATATGAGAAACCATGCAAGGAAATGTGACAAAAGCTTCAAGAGAGAAAAAGACTTTAAAACTAGTACATGCCACTAGCTCATCCTGTAATTCCACTTTTTTCTCAGAACATATCAATTTGAGCCAAACTATAATGTAGTATGCATAGATGTTTCTCGAGGTGTCCAGGAAACGAAGGCATACCTTCCTGCAAGGTTAATTGTTTTCTCTCCTCTAGGAGTTTGAATCTGTTTCTTCTCTAAAGGCAGTAAAATGGACAAATTTGGCAGCTTTGTACCTACAGAAGTTGGAATAAGAACAAATCAAAAATAGAAAAAGGCAATTGTGGCTTAACAAACAAAGAGGGAACTGGAAATATCATTCACATTCAAACACCTGGATGGGATTAACTGGAAATATCATTCACTTTCATGATTAGTTCTTGGAATTCTTGCATTTTGATGTCTTAAATTGTTTTAGTTTAATGATAAGCAGCAACACTTAGGACCAAGAGGTCGTGAGTTCGAGACCCGATGAGGCGAGGTGGGGTGCCATTGTTGATCCTCAAGGGGAGGGGTATGATGAGAGTTAGGAGAGGGGTGGGTGTAAAAAAAAAAAAAGTGTAGATACATTGAGTAGATTGAAGATTTCCCAAGTATTCAACCCAACCATTCAAGGAATCTGACATTTTAAATGCACATGATAAAGCATTCTTCATTCTCTGTTTCCTCCTTCCTTTTCTTCTTCACTTGGGTTTGCTCTAGCATTACTACTCAAGAACCTCTTCATGTAGTTTTTATGTATTAAATGAAAAGGCATTGTAATACCTCCAGCAAGTCGGTGCTTGAGACGTCTCAGAACTGTCAACAGATATACCTGATCAATATTTGGAAAAATATACAGTTAAACGCATTAACAGCAGAAGCATATGAAACATAACTCACTTGCCACCAAGAAAAGACTGACAAAAAGAGCTGCAAAGTCACAAATGAACAATCGTATGAAAGACACAGAGATTGCTGACCATGAAATGTATGTAAGATGTGCACCGGTAGTTAGCTTCGCTTTTGGCTTAAGAGCTCTATGATTTTGCCAGGGTGGTCAAAAGAACAAGATTCTCTAGGTTATAACAAAAGAAAAAGTAAAAAAAGGGAACAAAAATCTGAAGCGACATTATTAAGATTACATACTTCCAGCATGCAGACCTTATATCCAGACTGAGTAGAAGAAGCATAAGATTATGATTATTCTAGAAGTTCAAATGTTATTATGGTTCCAGACCAAGGAGATGAAATATCAAATCATAAGATTACAACTATTCTCTAAGTTCAAATACTATATTGCCTTATGCAAATGAATATATCCCATTCACCTCAGTGAAAGATTCTGTTTGCAGGAGAAAACAGAAAAATCTATCCCCCTTATAATATAGAGACATACCTCAGCTGTATGAATCTGCAAATTCCTCAAGTCAACAGCAATTGGGCTCTGTTTGAAGGAGACAGCAGGTACAGTCCCAAGTGAAGCAGCCTCCTGCCATTTCAGATATTTTGTCAGGAGTTTGAAGTCAGGAAAGTTGAATACTGATACATTAATTTGTTTTCAAAAACCTCAAGTAGCGAAAAAGCACGTGGATCATATTCTCCAAATCCCTCAACCAAAGAGCAGAGATTTGATCCTTTAGATGCATCAGCACTAACACCCAGATTCTCAATGAGTCTCTCTCTTAGGAGTACATCATTAGGGAGCTTTAGGCATCCTAAAACTTGAGAAAGTTCTTCTACAGTAAGTTGCACACCTGCAACAATTCCCTCTCTGTAAACCATCAGGGCCAATGATGTCCTGCAGAGAATTCACTTAACAGTCAATCACAATCTTCTTATCTTTCCCACTCTCACTTATGTGAATTCGTGCCCAATTAACCAATAACTATTTAAAAAGAAAAATTCACAAAGTCCTTCCTTTCTCAGGTAAGCTGATTAAGATATAATCAGTCTAGCCTATGGTCTCAGTTCAAGGATCAGGATATGATGAGCTACATGATTACCAGGTTCCAAACTTCTGCAGTCAAAAGTTTCCATAACAGTAAGGCTCACAAGAAAAGCATGGAATCAAATCAGATGCTCTTACAATACCATCTAAGTCCCCATATAATATCAAGTAATTGTTAAGGAACCAAATAAGCACAAGATGCTTTGAATGTCACTTTTTTTATATCCCTCTGTTTTCAAAAGTTTCTCATGAAAAAGCAAGTACAGATACATGTATTTATAAAAATGTTCTTTAAATAGGTCCTTAGTTCCTTGTCCATTGGTAGAAAAGGGGTAAGTTTCAAATTCATGTATGAATCTTTCTGAGCGTCCATACCATTTAATTACATATTCTGCAGAACCTCAAGTTCTGTTTATAAATGAGTAGTTATGAACCAATAAACTCCGTCAGTGCAAATCATAAAAGATGCATCTGATCTCTGAGAAAACCATCTTATGGAACAACTTGGTGATCAGTTTGACCAATATATCCTCCATATATATAAAAATATTCACAGAAATATGACTTCAAGATATTAAAAGTCTACTACTGCAGACAGTAGCATCAAATTGGACACATCAAAGAGTGCATGAAAATCAAAAGCAGAGGCAATTTAAGCCAGAGTATAATGTTATAGTGACAGATCTGAAGTTCTTGAGCCATTTAGAAAAAGAAAAATGAGATTCTAAGAGGAAAAATCATTTACCATTTATTATCAATCTTTAACTGGCCAGGGGTCAGAGAAAAGACCTGCTCCCCTTGGATACAAGCTTTCTGGTATCTTCTTAAGCACATGCCTTCAAACAGATTGTAAACTAAATCAATCTATCTAATCAAAATATCACAAAGAAAATTCTGCTATATGCATAATTTACACCAAATAATTTCTGAAGCTTTTGATAAACTAATATGCCCTCCATGAAAACCTAAATATCTAATTTTGTATTTTGGGATGTCAAAAAATGAAAGTTTACTTCACTAAAGTAGATATATTCTCTATCTAAAAGTTCCATGAATAACCATTAAGTGATTCATATGTTTCTAACTTTAACCATGGTCAAAGGGGCAATTTTTGTATCAAGATAAAATGCTTATGAACGTTGGACAGAGAAATTTGTAACAACATACACAAAGACACTAACACACTTAATGCATAAATACAGACATAAATAGGCATGCCAAAAGTTCATTCACTTGGTATATAAGAGCTTAAGAAAATGGGAGTCAAAGGACCAAATTGCCCTCAATAGAAGATGAACTTGCACCAAATCCTCTCCAAATTGGAGGTCGGATACTTTCAACTTTAGGAAAAAAAGAACAGCTAATGTTACTTTAAAACTAGAGACATGCCGGCAATGGAACTTAAAGGAAATTGTCAAGAAACAGATGGAAACAAGCTCCAGATCTTACCAATTACACACCGGCACATGACAAGGTTTATGGCAACACCATCTTCCTTGGCTTGAGAAAGGAGCATTTTACCAGCTTCAAGGTCATCCATTCTACCATGACAAATGTAACCACAAGAATATCAAGTAGGCTCACAAGGAAAATTTTCTAGTATTATGAGTTATTGTCAAAGAAAAGCATTTACTTTTCACTTGCAACTAATAGAATTGAGTATGTAATGGTATTTGGGCTCAGGCCCTGCCTCTTCATCTCAAATAGAATATCTGTAGCCTTCTGAAATTGATCCAACTCGCCTGCAAAGAAATGTAACAAATGACTCTGGACACTTGCATCCAAATGAATAGCAACAAGATGATTATGGCACTAAATAAAATCAGGCCTCTGGTGAATTGACTACATTATGTGATAAATAATTGCCCATCTGATATCTCTATCTCCATGAAACTTGAATCCTCATTTCCATTTATCATATTTCCATGTGTCAAAATCAAGATGACTTTCAATGGGCTAATTATAAGAGATGAAACTTCATAGAGCATGAAAGGTAAGAGATAAATTAGGATACTGCTTTTGATTGCTTAAAGCAAGCAGCTTTTAGCTTTTTTCCAGCCAAAAGCTGTCTTGGGCCGTCTCATTATTTTTGCATTTGATATTATCTTTAAAAGCTGTTTCGGATAATCCATCCTGGAGATGCTTTCCAAAAGAATTTTTGCCTATTGATAGTAATGAAAATAAAATTATTTTATTAGTTTCTATAACATTCTTCTTTTGCAAAACCACTTTTCTTCAGCTTCAGAAATCAAGATCAGGCCTAAGAAGCGAAATTTTCTTAATAAACACCCAAATAATCTAAGGAAAATGATATCATGAAGACCTTTCCACCTACATCTCCCGTGACTAGCTACACATTGCCCATCAAGAAGTCAAAAAATATTAACAGAGCAAATTTATCAGAGTAACAGAGAAAAATGCAAATACTGATCAAAGATGGAGAAAACGCAGGTAAAACAAGACTTACACAAGACAGTCACTAAGGCATTCATCATGGAGACTGTTGGTTTCAAGTTCGTCTCTTTAATATCTTCATACAGCAACAGAGCCTTCTGCCAATCTCTTGCCTGAAGATGGAACAAAAATGAACATCCTTAAAAGAAGCAGAGAGTTAATGGCCATATCCTCCTCCTCTGTGAAGAGAGCAGGAAGCACACTCACATTTAAGGAAACGCATGAACAAAAAGCCCCAATATTAGAAAATGAAGCAATTGGCAGAAGGTTAGAAATGTGAAATGAGGATGATCAATAGCTTACTAGCTAAATTTGTAAGACGTACACATTTAACCACAAAACATTTCTACTATTTTCATGATTCTTTAGATCTTCCAGCATTCAGCATGACTATTGCAGCGAGATGGTAACAAGATTGGCTAAAGGACATGGTTAGTGGGGTCTCAAGAATTCTTCTCCTTGTTGCTCTAGATATCTCAAGATTGATATTTACTGACAGCAGTGTATAGGATAGCAAAATACTTTCTAAGACGTGCACAATAACCACAAAACTTTTCTACTATTTTCGTGATTCTTTAGATCTTCCAGCATTCAGCATGACTATTGTAGCAGGAGGGTAACAAGATTGGCCAAAGGACATGGTTAGTGGGGTCAAGAATTCTTCTTCTTGTTGCTCTAGATATCTCAAGATTGATAACAGCAGTGTAAAGGACAGCAAAATATACTTTCTAAGAGATGATTGAATAAAGCACTGGAGAATAAGATAACCGGGATGACAATAAGTATGAGGACGAGAGTGATAATAAAGAACCAGAAAAAACACCAGACAATCAAGAATCAAGCACAGGATCCCATTAAAAACAGTTAAAATTGGGTGATGCAAAATTTAATTTCAAATTTGACTAGGATTTCAAGTTTTTACTTCATGCACTTCCCCAAGGACGTGGGAATCGACATGATTTCCCGAGATAACTCAGCTATTACGGTAAATAGCTCTATTTGTGCCAGTGTTTTATCAACAGTGCATAAACCAAGCTATAGTAAGTTCAGGGGGAAAATTTCTCAAAGGAGATACAATGATTTAACGGGCAATAAGTGTCTCAAATGTAACTGTTAAGTGGTTACATTCAATCCCTTACTATCAACTTAAATTTTCAAAGGTAAAAATTAACGTGGTAGGTCTTTTGCTGTTCAGCTCACATGTAAGATGGAAATCAGCTTGAATTCTTAGAGAAGGTTTAAATTTAGTAGTAACTAAGTTTTGGTGTCATGTTTCTGCTGTTAAATTTTTATTAAGTTATAGCTTAAGATTCGGATGCAAAAGCAACATCTCATGTCCTGAAAATAGGGTTTAGATAAAAATGTGTGCTTTTTAGCTAAAATAAGCAGCCTATAGATATAATGATCAGATAACTCAATAGAACATACATTCCTGCAGGCTCCCATCAATGAGCTATATGCTATGATTCCAGCATGTACTCCTTCCACTTTTGCTGCCTCTAGGATTTCAAAAGCAGCATCTAATTTTCCAGCATGACCAGCAACATCTATCAATGCGCTAATGAAAATCTACAACACAAAGCAAGATTACTCAAAAAAATTTCCTTAACAGGTACACATCAAAAAGCAAGATAACTTAGATTAATGGCAGTTATAGTTTTGTTGAGCACTTTCTAACAAAAGGCAACTTCTAGCTGTTTCTATAACAGCAATATGGTGCAGAAACTTTCGCAACTGTTGAAGTGAGGGTAACAGCTTTGTCAATGCTACAATGAACATCTAAAACAAAATGCAACATTAGTCAGAAAAGTTTCATGTGGCATGCTCCATATTACAAAGATAACGTGGAATGGTGGCAGTTAAAACTTCATTGAGCAATCTAATAAAAGGCAGCTTCTATCTGTTTCTGCACTAACAGTATGACGCAATATCTTTTGCAACTAATGAATTGATGGCAACAGCTTTATCAAGTGTCAAAACTTTACACTAACTATACTGGAAAAAGATCAATTAAAATATCTACATAAAAGTGCTCCCTATGTCTGTCTATGTGCTGGAAAGACATTGTATAACAGAAACTTGAGATCTTCTACAATCAGTTAGCAGCATGAGTTCGCGATTACAACCAAACAAAGCCCAAGGTTTGTCATTTAAGAGTTTTAAACTGGTTTCATAGAACTTCCGCTGCAAGCTTGCATGAGAAGCTATAATGAAATAAAAATGGCAGCAATTTCTTGCTAAAAAGCAATCTTTGATTAAATAACATACGGAATAGCTAATTAATGGTTTGCTGGGCTGATTCTAGCCAATCTGCAGATTTCTGACCACCATTGCATAATAATTTGACCAAGTAGGAAGAATCATTTCTAAGGGACATTTCACTATTTTTCTTTAATCTCAGATTAGCAAAGTGTAACATCAATGATAATTTCACAATAAATTGAGAAACAATTTCTTGTAAATGAATATCAGCAAATAAAGGGAAAATATGGTGACTCAACCTTTATTGAAATGTTAGAAAGAATACCTCATCAGGGGAAACTCCTTTTCTTGTCATGTCATTGTAGATTCTGCAAGCAAATTCCCAATCACCATTCTGACTGCAACAATTTATTGCAATTGTGTAAACCTCTGGAGTTCCCTTGATGTCATATTCATCAATCATGTTGTAAACCTTGCATGCCCTATCAACCTAGAATGAGATTTACAAACCATAGTTAGGTAACTATTAAATTTCCACTTACTCCAAAAGGTTAAGCTGTTAGAGAGGGGTTGAATTTAATCATTTCAACACGCCCCGTCACGTATGGGCCGAACACAAATTTTCAACAACAGGCTCGACAAGTGAGATAATAACATAATAAACTGGCAGAGATAAGAGTCGAACTCAAGATATCCCGCTCTTATACCATGTTAAATTTCCACCTACTCCAAAAGCTTAAGCATTTAGAGAGGGGTTGAATTTAATTATTTCAACAGACAAACAGTAGAAGGTAAGATGTAGAACCAAAACAAAACAATGTATAGTCAATATCCCATAGAATTTGCTCTCAAAAGATAAAATAAACTTATGCACCTGACCAGCCTTGGCACATGCTTTCATCAATGCACCAATAGTAACATGATCAGGGTCTATCGGATGGACTTCTGCAATCATTTCTGCCAAGACATCAAATGCACGGTCTACAGCTCCTGATTCACCACATGCAGTGATGAGTGCATTGAATACCACACGATCTGGCTTCACATTCTACTGTACACAACATGCATACAATGTGAAGTTGTCTTCTCTAAGAATTGATAATTGCAAATATAATTGATTGGCTACACAAAAAGAAATGGAGGCATTTTTGGGGAAGCTTTGAGAAGAAATAGTGAATAAACTCAAATATGGTTAGAGACTGATGATACAATTTCATTAAACATCAGCAGGCATACCTTTGATCTCATTATACCATATGCACCAAAGGCCTTGGCTACCTGTCCAGCTTTAGCACAGCCATATATGAGTGCCCCATATGTATGCACATTTTGTTCAACTCCAGCATTGACCATTTCATGAAAAACCTACAATTAGATAACACTTCATGGTGACAGAATCTTGTAGGAGCACATCCCTTGAAGAAGAAGATAACAATAGATAATCATATAGGAAAATTGGAAATGATGTAAAACAATTATTCCATGATCCAACTAATGAGTCAGTCACACATGCTGCTCTTTGTTAAATTTTACCACCTTTACTGCTATCATACAAAAAAAAATACAATAATGCCATACAGATTCTAGCATAGAGAAATATGCTGCTATGGAAAGTGAGGCAGAAGAAACCAAATAAAGTTCCATTCATGTATCTAACTGTTACTACTTTTTGGATGAAACTTCATGATGATCCTGTAAGAAAACATTTTCCCTCCCCGGGGGTTAAATTGAATGAATTGAAGATGTAGAGGAACTGATTATCTGCAATGGCCACATGACTGATGTTGCTCAAAATGGAAGCAACATTTCCCTGGGTCATTATCATGCCCAAATACAGTAATCATTATTTGCACATAAATCAAAACCAGAGGTAAAACCAAATTAGGACGTTTCAAAGTCTGTTAGACCATAGTTATGTGCCTAACTTGTGACATGCATACAGCGTATCATTTGGAACAAGGAGGGAGTCAGAATTATGTAGGTTTCCATGAACTACCTGTCTGGCTTCTCCAGACAGGATGTTTAGATGACTATTGTTCCATATTGAATCAACATATAGAAAAAGCTAATTTGCTGGTTAAGGCAGTTGCATACTGTAACTTCCTGGCAAATTGTTTGATTTACTGTAAAATGCAACTTTTTTTTTTCCCAATAAGTACCTTAAACATAGTATCTACTTTTCCACTTTTGGCACAAGTTGATATGAGGGTGGTATAAAGTTTGCAGTCCACTTTCAACCCAGCATCCTGAACAAGTTGCAAAACTTGAAAAGCTCCTAAACAGATAATAGATAAATCACAATTCTAGGAAGCTGAGCAATACTTCAAATATATACCAGTAAAGGAAGATGCAGGCAGAACATGCGACACTTACCATCTGAATCTTGAGAGCTCGCGCAGACAGACATGAGCATATTGAATGTACTCAAAGTTGGATTTGGAATAAGTTTGGTAAAACAAAAAGCTTCCTTGACAGCCCTTTGGTTTTTGCAGACCCGAAAAAAACCTGCATGGTAAACCTGAACAAACAAATACTAATCCAAGACATACAAAATTGCATTAGAAGAAAATAGTGAAGAAAAGAGCCCAGGAAAACATACTTTATTCATGTCTAACAGACCCTTATTTTCCATATCTTGAAGCACATCAATGCAGTCTCTCAACCTAAAAGAAAGCAATAATATAGAGTTAAGGTCCAAAATACATAAAATAAGCGCCAGGAAAATGTAGAAATTGCAAGTGTTTGTCATTCTTTTTTGGCAAAAAATGGTCCTATATATTTGAAATAGTACTTCTTTGTTTTCTTTGTTTAGGTAAACATAATATCATGCAGATACGAAGAAAACTTGACCCTATTTTTCAAAGATAATGACCGCAAACAAAGAAAACAGAATAAATTAGTACAAGAAGCAAGATGCCAGGTGCAACAAAGAAACATGCTTAATTCTAGGTCAATAATAGTGGTGTTGCAGATGAATCTAAAGTCTTAAGACTTGAGAACATGATGTTTCAAAAGGAAAAATCAAGCAAAAATACCGGCCATCTCTTAGTAATCTATTGTAAGCACCAAACTGATGTGAAACTTGATGAATCTGCTTCCTCTTTGAATCATGGAATGGGGAAGAGTCTATGGACCTGTGCCAGTAAAAATTTTCTTTCTCCTTGTTAGCAGGAAACTCTTCACCCTTTCCTGGTTCCTTTCTCACATTAAATGGCCCTCCTCTGCGATGTGTAATAGGTGTTTCTCCTTCAATGTTCTCTGAAGATGTAAGCATATTTATCAGAATTTTAGAAGAGAATAATTTTCTGAATCTTCAAAACTTTAACATATGTAGATAATAGACGCATAAGCAAAAGAAAATAATGGGTTTCCTATAAACAACTAGGAAGAATGACATCAAGATAGGATAAGAGTTCCTTGGCATAACCTGTGTGATGAAGAAGCTCTGACCTAAAACCTTTTTCTACACCAGCAGCAAAGCTCTCAAATGATGATGGCCTGCCATTCACTTGAAGCGATGTACTAGATGGCAATGGTCCTAGATCGTTTAAATCTCCTGTTGGTGCCTCATAAAATGTGTAAAGATCTTGGCGTATATTGTCACTGTAGATAGGAATGTAGCTACTTAGTTCAATCTCTTTAGGAACCTCATCACTGGGTCTTCCAGGTTCATCCTTTCCTGTATGTGTGTAAACTGCAGGAAATGAAGCAGAACTTGGCTCTGCTTCTATTGTTACAGTAGGCATTTCAAAGTCATTTTCGGTGTCATGTCCACCATCCTCTAGATGTTTTTGGCATGTTTGTCTATCAAGAGTGTATACTGGTGCATTTGATTCAGGTTGCTGGAAAGGAAATGCTATTGATAGACCTTCTGATTCTCCTGTAACAAAAGTATCATGCACATTGGAAACAACCATGTCAGCATTAGATAGCTCAGATGTATTGTTAGCGAGCGTTGCACTATATGCCACACCAGTTCCAACTAATTGCATCTCAGCCGCCGTACTCTCATGACCAAGGTTGATTTGTTTCACCTCCTTCACCAACATCACTTTCTCATCTGCTTGTGCATCCCACTTTAAATCTACAGGATGCTGAAACTGTTCCTCAGGCTCCCAGTTCAACATACTTCTGATATGTTGAGATATGGGGTGACTCAGCTGCACTGACATCTAAAAGGTTTTCAGAAAGAATGAGAAAGACGGTTCCACAGGGTTGAATTTTTATATCACTTCTTTAACAACTAGGCCATTTACATACAAGGAGGGAAATAAATCTTAAAAAGGCAAAATAAAAAAACTAGTAGGATATACTCAGACAAGAAAGTTTTACATACTATAGTTTATAATTTATACTAAAAGATCTTTTACCTACTGTAAGTCTGCTCATGTTTCTGTGTGTTCTTATGACAATGTTTTCATGATCTTTGATCTCACCTTCTTATTGATGTTTGTCACCTTTCACCAACAGAAAAAAAGGAATAAATATAAGAACTCAAGAAGAGTTCTTTTCATACTTCGAGAGACACACAAAAAAGAATCAAGTATGTGTAGGTGTTGGTGAATGAGTTTCTCTCGCTTCTCCTAGTGTATAACTGGATTCCAATACGACCGTGGCCATGACCTCAAAAACTAACTCTCAATAAGATACTTAACCATTAACCAATTCCAGTTTAATTTGCATAAAAAAAATATACAAAATCAGGAAATCCTGACCAATTGTACTCATAAAGGTCATGAAAGGATAACCAAACCACACACGAATAATATCTAAAAGCATATACATCTACAATAATGCCAATATACCTCTTTCTCCTTTCTGTTCGTCTTTCTTTTAGTATAATTTAAATAGAACACCGTGAGAGCAGAGACCACGATCACCGCCACAACGGTAACAACAGATTGCGAGTCCAGAGAACCTGTCAACATAAATCTCTTGCGGGGACGAAAATGAAACTGAAACCCCAGATTCCTGCATTTTCTCCGAGATCGGATGCCCGGGGGTCTCAGATTATGACCATTGCCTAGAAATTCCCTGCGAAGCGATCGAACACAGAGGCCTTTTCTAGGGTAAAGGAACGAAGAAACAGCAGTACAGGAAGAAATTGTAGAGAAGCTCGCTTCCATTGTGATATTCCTGCAACTGAAAACTCAAAAGAATGGTGAAGCCATGAGTGACCAGAGTCCTGGATGAACACTAAAGAGTGGATAAGAGAGTAGGATTAGGAAGCAAGAAGATGAGGACGAGCGGTTATTACGAGTGACGGAAGCACCCATGTGCTGACGTGGGGTGCCTTTTAGAAATGAAACCGTTAAGATTTATCGAATTTGCAACTTTGTACCCCTGATGTACTTAGTAATTTCTAATTCTTAACAACTATTTAAAGGCAAATTCAATTTCCAACGGAATTAATTCATCTTTTAGTTTCTTTTCACAATTTAAATTATACTCTTACCCTTACAATACTCCGTGACAATTGAAAGCGTCTTTTGAGATAAACAAAATAAATTACAGAAGATGAAATTAGTACAAACAAATTAAAATAGTTTAGAGAATTTTCTTTTTACAAAACATTCCTTATTTAAGTTAATAAGAACCTGTAATTGCTTAGCTATTAGTGTTAAAATGTTATAGACTGAAATAATACTTTAAAATTAAGTTTTAAAATTAGTGAATGACGACTAGATGGACAAATAAACATATATATTGAACATTGTTATAGTAACTCATAAATTAAAGGGTTAATTACCTACCATAATAATGAATTTATCTCGAATACTCACGTATCATCCTTTACTAATTTTCGATCCATCCATAACCATCCTCCTGGAAGATAATCTTCCGTTAAAATTGTTCGTGAAGTCGCTAACGTAGAAGGGTATTTTTGTCTTTCTAAAATATTTTCCTTTTCCACCTATTCTTCCTTTTTTTCTTTTTCTCTTAGATCTCTCCATCTCAGCAGTCTGCCCTCTTCCGCTTCTGCTACCAGATAGGGAAAGGGAAGGGGAGGAGGTAATTTGATCGGGGAACTGAAAGGAAGGTTGAAAGCTGGATTTAGATGATTGTGAAGGTAATAGATATTAATTATTTAGAAGATCGATAAAGAATGGAGGAAAATATTGTTAAGCCCTAATTGTTGGGGAAGCCGACAAACTTTGATGGAATTAATTAATGATCGAGTTGGATTGACGAAATCTCGAAATTTATAGGTCATAAAATAGTTGAGGGTGTTAAAAGAGAGAAATTACATATTGGGGAAGCAATTGGATTTCATAATTCATTCCAAACTTTAGAAACTAGAAGGTTCAATCTATCTAACTTTTTTTCAAATTTTAAAATTCAGTGAATATATTTATTATTTTATTTTTAAAAAACCCGAAAAGCCCATATTTTTCGGAAGAAAAAATTATCGTTTATAATTTAAAAAAAAAAAAATCATGTAAATAAACTTATGTGAATAATTGAGATAATCGTATTGAACATTCTTTCCTTTCATTTTTATGTCAATCACACTCACGAGCGAGCCACGTCAAGTAAAGGATTATTCATTTCTGGGGAATACCGTGATACCAATTCTCTTTTATTTACCAAAATTAAATTTTTTTTTTTTTTTCAAAGAAATTAATTAAGTATGCAATGGACAGGATAACCATGATCCATATTTTACCGGTAATGATCCGAACTCAAGACAGTTGAAATTGAAACAAACTGGAACTTGGCGTCGTTTCGCTGCCGATAAGAACGAAACACGTACAATGCTTCGCCGCAACCTGCGTAAGTTTCCAATATTTCGTATTTTATCAAGAAGAAGATTTCCCTCATTGATCATACAAGTAGTCTCCCTTTGACGAACAGAAATAGTTGAGACCTGCGAGCGTGGAATGATTGTCGGATCACGAGTCGAGCACTCGAATCCGCAATCACTTTGGACGGAACGGAAAGGTATGTTGGATTTGGTATCTGCGTTATTTTTGTTTTTCCCTTTTATTGCATTTCGTATTCAGGCAAATTGGATTGACAAACAAATGCCATTGGTTGGTTTTGATGGTGAGTTTGTGTATGTAAATGCAAGTTATTGTATATGAAAATTGTGTTTGGTTTATTGCAGAGTTGAATTGAATCTCGGCATGTAATTAATGGTACATTGATGAAATGCTGTTTATTGATCTCCATGTGTGTTTGATGTTATTATTTAGACAATTCTGGAGATACATTTTGATGTTATTCTGTTTCTATCTGCTCTCTCTGTGTTCAATGTACAGATGAAGTAACCAGAAATATTAATTATAAAAGGGCTATGCTCTTCTTTTGTTTATATATGCATGTATCAATAGTTCAATTTCATTATCAAAATTAAAGAGGGACTTGATTTGTTGTATTGAATATCATTTTATTTCTTTTCATCACTACTTTGATTTGACACATCACTAAAGGGCATATTTCATCGGCAGATCACTTGCAGGAAGTAGGATAATTGAAAAGTGAAAGGAATCAAGATGATAGGCTCACTCTTATCAAGACTATTTTTGTACGCTTACTTGAACCCCGTCTTTCATTCTTCCTATATGAATTTAAAAGAAAGAACATTGCTAACTGGAGATTTGCAGGATGCTTTTTGGGTACATTTACCCAGCATATGAGTGCTTTAAGACACTGGAAAAGCGTACACCAGAAATTGATCAGCTCATATTTTGGTGCCAGTACTGGTTGGTGTCTGTTGATTGATATTTGTGTGGTAAATTAATTAGAGAATGATTGTTAATGGGAATAGTCTTTTGACAATTCCATGTAGGATCTTGGTAGCTCTTCTCACGATATTTGAAAGAGTAGCTGATGTTTTCATCTCATGGTAAAACCATTTCTCGGTTGCTTATTTTTCTTGATTCCAGATTTATGTCTATATTGCAAACCCACTTACATGATTGGCTCTGTCTCTCTGTGTTTGAAGGATCCCCTTTTATGGTGAAGCTAAACTTGTATTCATCATCTACCTTTGGTATCCTCAAACAAGGGTATGTGTAGTAGTGGTACTGTCAAATTTTATTTGTTTTCTTCTTTTTCTTTGATTATTTATCGGAATTGCACATAAGGTAATTTTGTCTTTGAGTAACTCCTTCATATTTCAGGCAGCAGGATTTGTTTACAACACATTCGTTAAGCCCTATTTCACGAAACATGAGAAGGACATCGATATTAGTCTGCTAGACTTGAAGAATAAGGCCATGATGATTGCCATTTTCCTGTTTCAGCAGGCTTCAAGTTATGGCAAATGCAAAGTCTCTGAGATTGTGCAGTATGCTTCCTCTCGGTATTCATCAAGATCAAAGTTTCAATCATCAACTCAAGAAGCAGGAGAGGAGAAGGAAAAGTAACCAAAAAAACAATTCAATTTTCCTTCACAAATATGGAGATTCATTAAGGGGTTTTCTCGAAACTTCTTTCAAAAAAAGAAAAAAGGTTGGCATTTGTAGTCATTCCCCCACCCCTTCCTCTATCCTGAAAGTGTGGCATACCCAGAAATTGGATTTTTCCATTTTGTGGATGCCAACTCAAAGAGGAAGTGTATATCTTTTGTATGACAAACTCATGAGGAAAATGTTTTCAATTTTGCACTCTCTATTGAGATGTGCCCATCATTTGGGTAAGCAAAGGGTGTATGAGCACTGTCAGTCGGATTCCTTTGGTGCCATTCATTTCTAGCCACATTCAACATTCACCTACAATTCAGCAAAGCACTAAACATTAGGTAAAAGGGAGTCCGACCATTCCCATTCCCAAATACCTACAAAAGCATTTATGTTTTTCTTCACATATCTTCTTCTAGTATCCTCGATAAAATTAATGCGAACTTGACTCAATGTCTTACATTCGAAGTTAGTTCTAACATAAAAGTCTCTTACTTTAGTGTTTCATATAAGAATAAAAAAATACATTCCTTCTGATATTTTTTTATATTATTCCTTTAATGATGTAAAATGATATTCAAATTTTTAAAAGAATCATGAGAGAACATTTTAGGGAGGAAAAATGTTACCTTAATATTCATAAAATAATTATTAATAACTTATATTTAATGATGGAGGCAGTAACAGTGAAAAGGAAAAAAAAACTATAAAATCCACAACCACGTCAGTCATAATAAAATTTTCACTAACTCCACATTTTGGAGGATAAGGGCAGGCCGGCTAGGGTAAAGGGAACTTTGAGGAAAGTTAGGTAAGGCAAAGATGCATTAGGGGAATGATATTTCTCACCTTTCTAGTCAGTATAGTTATGCAACCTGACCCCCTCCTTTTGTGCTACTAAGATTTAAGTGAAGCCCATAATTATGCTTTTCGGTGCACATTTTGTAGTCTATATGTTGACGTGATATTAAACGAAAAAATAATGATAAAGATTTCTTATTATATATTTATGTATCATTTCCAATTATATTAATGAAATATTGATAAAAATCTCATTTGTAATATTTAATTATTATCATTTAATATATATTATGAATTAAATTCTAAAAAAAATTAATTTTTTAAAGAAAAGTGTTAAATTTCATTAGAATATGTCATCAATAACCTCCAAATACCTAAACAAGTCATTGATTTGGAGGATAAGGGGAAGGTCGGCTAGGGTAAAGGAAACTTTGGGGAAAGTTAGTTAGGCAAAAGACAAAGACGCAAAACGGGAATGATATTTCTCACCTCTCTAGTCCTTATTTATAGTTATGCAGCCTAACCCCTTTCTTTTGTAGGACTAAGATTTAAGTGAAGCCATACTCATGCTAATGGGTGCACATTTTGTAGTTTATATGGTGACGTGATATTGAACGAAAAAATAATGATAAAAATCTTTTATTATATATTTATATGTCACTTTTAATTATATTAATAAAAATCATATTCGAAATCTTTAATTATTATCATTAAATATATATTATATATTAAAATTCAAAAAAATAATCTAAATTTTATAAAAAAATTTTTATTATTTATAGACATATTTTAAATTTCTACTAGTGTAATATGGAGTAATACACAAATGTATAACATGACAATTTATATGAATATATAATAATTGAAAGATTTAATTCTAGTGGTCTCTATATTCTATAATATTGACCAAATCAAAAGAAATTGTTTTTAGACTACTTTTTCTCCTAAAATAAACTTTTCATGACAACTATATTGTCTTTTTAAATTTTATCCTTTAAGTTTGTTTTTTTTTTTCATTCATAAATAAAAATGAAAATTTTGATAATTAAAAATATTTTAAATTAAATTTATATTTAGATATTTTTAATTTTCGTAAACCAGAGAAGTGTAACCATCAATATTTATATTTTTGACAAGGTCAAGTCATTTTTTGTCGGAATCAAAAGTGATAAATAAAATTGAAAAGACTAAACATGATTATTAAGGTTCAAAGTCAAAGATTGACGGCCCACCCATTACTTGATCTTGGACTACCTAGGAAGCCAACCAAGCCCGGTGCCCACGGGACACACAGCTTTCCATTTTCTCCGCTAGCGGACACGTAATCAATTGCCCACGTAACAGGGAAACCGTCCCCTTATGGACACGCGTCGCCATGGAGGTCGACAAAAATTATAAAATGATCAAAAGGGGACCCCAAATTTCCGTACAACCGCCCCAGGTGTTCTAACCACATGCTTAAATCTTGGCACAAACTTTTTCTTCTGTAGAAGAAGTCAAAAAGAACGAAAAATTAAACACGCACACACATAGTGACATAAGTGTCGTTCACTTTGATGTAAGCAAGCATAATAAAAGAAGGAAAGAAGAGGCCTTAAGTTGAGATCTCTCTCATCACAGAGAAAAGCGGCAAAAAGAAGCACTGGAAACTGAAAAGCTCACGGGAGTCGGCGGCGAAAAGGAAGCTTTCATAAATAAAGAAGCAAAAAAAGTGTGGAAGAGGGGCTTTCGACGAAAACGGGCTTTCGATTTCAAAATGGAGATGAATATGAAGAATAAAAGTGAGGTGCTGGACGGTTCGGATATAATGAAGTTGGTTGGGAATGATCAAGTGTTTAGCAACTTTGTGGATCATAAGTTTCAAGAACTGGACACGGATTGTGACGGTAAGCTTTCGGTGAAAGAGTTGCAACCTGCCGTCGCTGACATAGGTGCTGCACTTGGCTTACCTGCTCGGGGCAGTTCTTCGGACTCCGATCACATCTATTCTGAGGTTTTTCATTTATGTTTTTCCAGATGGGTTTTTATGATTTTTGCATATTACATCATTCTTTTATTTTCCAAGAATCAAGGGTAAAAAATGAAGTATTTAGGAAGAACTGTCCTGTTTTTCCCTTTTGGATAGTCGGTGTGTTGGGTTCAGTTACATGCCTATCCAATAGGAGAATTAACCGTACAATGGAGAGGCCATTATGGGGCACAGATGTGTGAATGTAAGTTGCGTGATCATATTTAAAAAAAAAAAAAATTGCATCCTTATCAAGAAAAATGCTGAGTTCAAGGGATGATGGGTATTGTGAATGTAGCAATGAAACAGTAGAACCAACCAAAAGGAATTGGCAAGAAATTGTGGTAACAGATTTTGGTAATCATTTTTAGGCTAATTAGTCCAAGTTTTCTATGGAATCCGTGTTATGAAAATCTTCAATTCTTGAACGTTTAATGGTCTAGATTTGCAGAAGTTAGTAGTTCTTTTCTGGGGATTCTTTATTTTATTATTGTTACTGTCTTCTCGTTTCTTTGAACGTTCAAGTTCGGGTTTTACCTGCCCCCAGCAGTAAAGGCTAGTTGGTAAATCTCACTGAGATGATATGAGGAAAACCTTCCGATGATCAAAGGTTTGAGTCATGAAATTTACATTCTAGGTGGGAGTGGAGTCTCGTAAAAATTCTCTCCTTCTGGGATCTGACTTCTCATGCATATCGTTCAATTTATATCCTTTGAATCAAGAGACCTTTGATCCAGTAGGGAATTTTGCCTTCGGACCTTCCCTCATCATAGTTCGGGTTTTACCTCTGCTCTGGAATTACTTGCATGTGTTATAAATAATATAGTATTTCTTCATTGCTGCTTGAAATCTTCTAGTAAATGCTCTTCCATAAACTTCAAGCATCATTATTTATTATTATCCTCTGGATTGACTTTATTAGGGGAGTTGTGATATGATTCCTTGCACATGACCTCATTATTTTGTCCTCGTACTTAACTTTTAATTACGGAGCAGTGTTATCCATTATTTTCATCCCAGAAGAATCTAGAAAAGGGGCTTTTTTTTCATTTTTCGAATGCTTTGGAAGTTGCTAGTTCCATGTGGCTTGCTCTAGAAAAATTTTAGTCAATGATCTGGCCCGTTTGTCTGAATACGTGGGGATTTTTTTAATCGTCTTTCCATATGTCATACTTTATTTTGTTCATAGTTTACTTTTTTTTTGCTCTTTGTACTTTGATTCTAAGCAAACTGCAAGTTGGAAAGAAAAGGAATATAAAGAGAAAAATATGCAACCCTCTAAAACAACTTTGAGATTCAAAATTATTGTGCAAAAAGCATTTATAGCATCTTTCTAATGGAACTGACATCTAAATTCTAGACAATTTGTTGACTAATGATTATGTTTTCAAGCTACATCTAAAGCGGTAAACTTCGTGAAAAACGTGGAAGTAACTCATTTTTTGTTCCTACTACTGATACTACAAAGTTGATACCAACACCGTGGTGGCCCAAGTTTTTGGCTGTGGCACTCCTGAAATTCCAACAGTTGAGTGCATAGTCGCAACCCATTCACTAGACGGGGATGGACTTTAGCACTACCTCCTTCTATTGTTGGTCTCGAGAATTTAGAAACTTTTCTAAGATGGTCTAAATGGTAGCTAACCAATATGGTTTCGGCATGGAAAAAGTTCTTTAGGGATTAATTGAGATGACAGTAACCTTTTAGCCTTTCATGGACAAATTCAACTTGTAAATCCACTTAACCCCATCAATTCAAAAGGGCTTCAATTAAAAAAATTGTAATGCTAATGGTCTGCCCAGCTGTTGAATTATCTTTTTGTTAGCGGATCTTTTCTGCAGAATTATTTTGATTCATGCTTCTTGCGTAGTTCTTTTGGTTTTTGGTTATAATGGCATGTTCATGTGAATTAGGTTCTTAATGAGTTCACGCACGGAAAGCAAGAAAAAGTAAGCAAGACAGAGTTTAAAGGGGTTCTTTCAGACATTTTACTAGGCATGGCAGCTGGTTTAAAGCGAGATCCTATTGTGATTCTTCGTATGGATGGTGAAGACCTCCTTGAATATCTAAAAAGCCCAACTTTTGAGCCAGAGATCATTTGCATTTTCTCTGAGATAGAAATGCCTAATGGTTCCTACCAAGATTACATTGTCAGGGCACTTGAGAAGCTTACAGTTGAACAGGGAATGCCTCCTGCTTCGGACTCTTGGGTAAGTATCCCAGTCCAGTGTGCTATTCATTTAACAACTATTTTCAGCACAACATGAATGCACAAACCTGCTTGCTGATCATGCTTGTTAGATTAAGCATATGTATCATTCTATTTTCAAAGATTTTAGAACCACCTCAAGGATATGGCTGCTACCCGTCTCTTAATATATATCTAAATTTGATGCCCATCTCTGTCATATGAATTTAGAAGGTGCAGGTATGGTTTGGTGTGATGTATGACTCCTTTTAGTTGCCTGCAATCTGGACACCCTGCATTAAACATTTTCATTTTCTAAAGTTTGGAAATGGTCTCTACTTGTGCAGGTTAAAAGCAATGTTATAGAACCTGCAGTGCGGTCTTATGGTGGTTTTCCTGAGAAGCCCGTTTCACAAGAAACAATTTTGGTCGAGTTGAAAAAGATTTGCGAGATTATAGCAAAGCTTCTCAAGGAGCAGCCTGTAATTGTAGCACACAGTGAGAACACTTTTGATGGAAGTGGCATTAAAAGATTACTATCTAACAAGTTTGAGTTAGACAAGGTTAGTGAAGGAATATAAATTACATTAATGTTGACCTGAAAACCATATCACTTTCACATTATATGCCTACTCCTTCTTCTTAATGGTGTTGTCTTTGGTCCTAGTCTTGATTCTTGCAGTATACTTTAAATCAGATATTCCGGCTCACTAAGTTAGGTTTATGTTCAATGATGCAGACCCTAGACTCTGCTCTGAAAGTTGTACCGAAAGATCGTCATGGAAAATTGTCAAAAGAATATCTGCGTATTGCCCTGGATGTGGTTGCTCCAGCAGCTGGCTTGCCTCCTCTGGGTGCAGTTGATAAGGTATATTGCCCTTTTAAGTATGAAATCTCAGTTACACTTAACAGAGCTAATTGTGTAAATATGTAATTAAATCTATTAGTCGTTTGATCTTGTGTGAAAGAAGAAACAAACCAATGAAGACTTTTCATATTAAGGGGTGCTTTGTATTATCTGATCTGTTGCAGATGGACAAAATTACAGTTGAAGCACTGAAGATGATGGATGCTGATGATGGTAAATTGGTCAAAGAAGATGAGTTCAAGAAGATCTTGACAGAAATACTGGCGACTATCATGTTGCAATTAGAAGGAACCCAGATTTCAGTTTCTACCAATTCAGTTGTCCATGAACCACTTGCTTCCTCCTCCAGTCTCTTACAAGCACCGTCGCCCGAATGTCCTAACTAAGAAGAAGAAGAAGAAGAATCAAATCACCTGCTGCATATATGAAGAGTGAAAATAATCCTATTACACATGTAATTTTTCCTTGCTAAAATGTTATCGACTCTTTGGGTGTCATAGCATCCCCAGTTCATCTTAAGATAACAGTGGATGTCTGCCTTGTAGATCCTTTCAGTTATAAATGTGATTTTCTTTCTTACTGCTGATGTTACAACTTCCATTTATGTCGGGGACAAACCTTAAACTTAACTGAAGGGAAATCTATTTGTTAAAAGATAAACAAGTGAAAATGATGGTGTAATAAAAGATGCAAATTGAAGTGCCGAAATGGTCTGTATTATGCCTTGTTTTAAATGGATCCACCACCATCACGGGTGATGGGTCACAAATCCTTGATTGTTAGTGGTAGTTATATTTTTGTGTGGGACTTGGTCTTTGTATGCTTGTTTTGGATACGTCCACCGTTTATGTTTCTAGCAATTAGTCTATCCTGCTCCATAAGTTTTGTTGGGATTGGATCTAGAGATAACAAAGTATTCTCTCTCATCTACATTATAAGAAATGATTTAGACCTTCAAATTTATTTATTTATAAAATTTTATAACTATTTGTTTTTTTTTTTTTCCCTTCAATTTTCACTTAAATCCTTTATGGGTGTTTCTTGCTAAATTAGAGTTTCATTTTATATTTTGACTAAATCAATGGATTATTTTTTGTTTCTTGTATAACTTTAAATGACTTATATTGTGACTAGAAAGGAATACTAGCCTTGCTTTATTTATTCATTCCTAAATATGATCAAACTGCTCCAAGAATTGAATGTCTACGCTCCTAACATAGGTATATTTTTTATTTAAAATTACATTTAAAACTTCCCTAATTCAAATATTTATATTTGCTAAGTCAGAAGCTCTACATCTAATATATAAGAACAACATGGTAAACTTATTAAAATTTAATGCACTTCTTCTCTTTTTCATCAAGTCAAAATGAAGAGAAATTTTTCAGTGCAGCAGCTACACCACGTCACCCTGATGATTTGGTGCAACAACCCAATAAAATTCCAACACCTGCCAAGCCTTGCCATGTCAGACTGAACTTCTTGGCAACTCCTACTCACGCCGTTATCAGTTCTCGTTCTCTTCCTGACAGAATATTTAAACAAAAACTTCCTCCCGTGATTGCGAAGATCAATCCAAATCTTTAACAATCTTCTCCCCATATGGATTTCATCCTTCCCATGACATAACAGGAGGTTCCAACTTTCATCATTCTACTTACTCAATAACCACTAGGAAGAACGTCGGGTCGTATACTGGTTTTGGGCAAAAGAACTGGTACTGGTGGGTAAAGCCTAATTGATTCATAAATGGCAGCATTTAAATAAACCAGTTTATTCAACTCTTCCATGTCAGTGAAAAGGGAAGTTCTGGATTGAATTAGAGATAATTTCTCTTCAATTTCATCTCTGATCTTGATTTCAATTGAGGGATTTTCAAGAACAAGATACAGAAACCAAGTGAGAGCAGGGCTGGTTGTGTCTATTCCTCCAAAAAGGAGAATCTTCACCATGTCTAGCACCATCTTCTTGGTGAACCCAAGTGGTTCGAAATATTTAATTGCATGAAAATTTTCTGGATTTTCTGTAGATATGTGGAGATGGGCAATCTGTTTTTCCAAATATTGTTCCACAATTGTATCAAAATTTTGCCAAGCTGCTTGGAGTTTCCTCTATTTTCCAATTCCTAACCAACGCTAAAGCTTCCACTAGGTTTCTGGTAAAACATGCCTCATGAGAATTCCTTCATTGATGTCATGGAAGGCCCTCAAGAGTGGATCTTCCGCCAACCCAATCCGGGGTTCCCTCCCGAAGGAAGGGAACTGACGGACATGGCAAGGTTGAGATTTTTAACAGTGTGAGTAGGAGTTGCCAAGAAGCCTTCAGTCTGATATGGTAAAGCTCGATAGGTAGTGAAATTTTACTAGGCTGCTGCACCAAATCACCAGGGTGATGTAGTGTAGCAACTGCATTGAAAAATTTCTCCAAAATGAGAGCTTTCAATTTTAAGTGGAAAAAATATAAGATGTTCTACATTTCTCAATGCATTTTAATATTCTCCATCATTTTTTTATGGAAAGAGATATTTAAGTTAATAAATACGAAAGATAAGGTTTTTTAGTACTAACCTATTATTCGAAGGATTGTGGATTTTTTATTATGCATTTGTGATCCATCTCTCTTATACTAATGAAAAACTTGCAACTATTTATTAAAAGATCAAGCAACTAAAAAAGGTTTTTTTCAAGATTTAATTTATGTGTAAAATAGACTCTCAAACTTTCACTTTTGTGTCATCTTTGGCTTTTCAACCAGGCCATGTGTCAAGTAGATAATCTTAAAAAAAAATCCTTTTTATATATTACTATCTAACATGTCGAGGATGCCATATAATTGTATAATAGGAGATAAAGAGTTCAAGAGAGAGTGTAACAAATTATGAAATAAAAGATAAGGAGTTGACATAAGGTGAGACCACAATAATGAGAACACAAGTAATTTTTTTAGTAATACAGATTCAAGATTATCATTCCTTCTTACATCTCTGCTAAACCACATTAATTATCCATTACATAGTTTTGGAAGCAAATATCTATTATGGTACTATGACCATGATCCTGGGACAATCCGAGATCACCTGAGTTAAACTTAAATGCCACATGGCATGCATTCAAAGCATGTAAATATCTTTCACAGGAAATTAAAAACGAAACCTATCGCATTATCTTCCCATTTATGGGACGGCAACGTTTACTAAGGACGATCACTCTTAATTCCAGCCAACGCCTTCACGATACCGAAGAAATCATGCTTGTAACCTTCAGCATGGAAATGGTCATTAGGGATAAGTTGAGTGTAAATATAGAATCCAAAACAAGCTATACCCGGCCCGGCCCAGAAGATCCAGTGTCCATACCAAAGGTGACCACCTCTCACAATTGCAGCACCCAAACACCTTGCAGGATTCATTCCGGCTCCGGCGTAACCCTTCGTGGCCGTGACGGTGGTCGATACGAACACGAGTAGACCAAGCACGAGTCCGATGATCGAGAAAACACGAACCAGCCCTAGCTTCTCCGCTTGCCTGCGATCGTACGCCATCCAAATTGAGGCAAATAGGAACACAAATGTGCATATGATCTCCAGCCAAAAGGCCTGGGAAATCTCGAGCCCTACGGTAATAGGACCTTGCGGTCCCGGCGCAATAACCGTGACAGTGCAACCGCCGAGGGAGTAAGTCCTTTCAATGGCTCTGCTGACCACGGCTCTGAGAGCCAGAGCGCCTAGCACAGCACCGGCGCATTGTGCCGAAATGTAAATTATGGCTCGCGACAAGGAAATAAGGCCAACCAACGCTGCCGAGAAAGAGATAACCGGGTTGATGTGGCCGCCAGAAACTGGAAACACTGCGAGTAGTAGAATTGTGATGGTAATGGCTATGAGAATCGACATAATTAGGTTTGGCATTTTAACTTCAGATTCGTAAGTCGAGATGACTATGGTATCTAGCATGAACACTAGCACAGCTGAACCAAGCAGCTCACCGACAGATGCCCTCCATACCTGCCTAGCCATAGAGATTTTCCACAAATTAACCATTGCTGAAGTGAAATTAAGCTTAAATTTGTTACATATCCTCAAAAACAGAACAAATTAGAAACTACTAACTACTAACATTTAAACAACAGAACTCATGAAGTCCTAGCCTTTGGCTTAGTGTGAGAGGAACAGCACCAGGACTGGATTGCTTCTTTTGATTAAGTTCCCATTGGTCTGACCTGCAAATTTAATAAGAGGAACTTCATGAACAGAGTTTGAGATCAAATTCGTAAGGAACCAGAGATTATTAGTGGTATACTTGCCTGGGTGTAGCAAAAGGCTGAACTCTGTTACCAGTTGAGTGACTTTCTTCCAAGTCCAAACTTACATGGCCAGAATTATTATTAGTAGCCATTTATGGCCTTTCAGAGAAGTCGAAACTTCACCTCAGAGGAAGTTTTAGCGATTATGAGACTGCGAGATCTCTTGTTGATCTGCGGTGACTCCCGTTAAGGTCATTTATATATAGAGTGTTAAATATGAAGCAGAGAAGACAACCATATATCAAGCCAGGCTATTTGACGTGGAATAGTAGTTCCCGAAGTCGAACGTCATCCACACCTACGCATATACACGTACTTGCAAATTAGTACCCTTAAATCTTGGATTTTTTTTCTTTAATGCATCATGGATGATATCGTGCTCATTTCTTCTTAAATTAAATGTTTTTATTTCTATTTTGAATGATATGAAAAGAAATGTCTTATCTAATAAATTAGTTAAAATTTTATTAACAAATTGATAGGATTAAATGTAAAATGAACTAGGTTAACTAAATTTCTTAAAATTTATGCAAATTAAAATAGAACCTTTAATTGCAGATAGAGAGAGTAATTGTTTAAAGAAAGTTTGAATAATTATAAAATTTTTAGTGAAAAATATAAAATGTCTCTTTATGAAATTTATTACTCTTTTGTCCCATAGCATACTCACTCTATTTGAAAATAATTACCATCTAAGGGAAGATTTCTTTATTCAAATTAAATATTACTTATATGTTTCAATACAAAAAATATAAATGAAATTTTTATTTTACCTTCTTAATCAATTTTTTTTTTTCACTTCTTTCAAAAATCAATTTGTTGTCTCAATATATCCAATAAGACAATAACCAACCAACCAATAAGTTATAAGAGAGTTGAGAAAGGTAAAGTATAATAATGAGGGATGGTATTCTCCATAGAAGATGAAATTAAACTTATGTAAAATAACCTTGAGGGACAGTTATTTTGAAATAGATAAAGTAAGTTGGTAATTGTCATTTCACAAGAATTAATAAATTTTTAAATACATTTATGTTATGTCTAAAATATTCTTTTTTATTTTTCTTATTTATAACCACAATTCTATTTCTTTCTTCTTTTTTCAATTTCTTTTTTTTTTTTTTTTGAGCCGCAGCCACTATTCCACAATTTTGTTTCTTCATAATAAATGAAATAAAATATTAAATGGAGGGAAAAATGATAAATATGAGTTAATAATTACAAAAGAACTTATATTCTACGAAAATATTAATCGTTTAAATCTCTTTTATTTGTTTCATTATGTAAGTTGTTTTACAATTATTAATATATAATTATGGCATTTTTCATTCTGACCCTTCGATATTTTTTTTTTTTCATTTATTGTTAAAAAAGGACTAATTGTAGTTATTAATAAGAGAGAAAAATAGGCATGTTTGACATAATATAGTTATATTTAAGTGTTTCTAATCTACATAAAATGATGATCAATGATTTACATTCAATTTTTATTTTATTTTATTTTTTTGGAGTTAACTATTCAAATATCTGTAGGATTTCACTCTAGCTCTCGTTTCTAATCCTGCTATATCCCTTTTTGTTGGATGAATTAACTAGTATACAAATTTTGAATTAAGTAAAAGGTAATATTTAATTTCAAAGAGAATAAGTATTCTATCTGTCTCTAATTACAAGTCATTTGAATTCTTTTTTTTTTTCTCTTATCATAAGTTATTATTGATAGTTTAATATATATTTTATTCATTTTTTTCCAATATTATCCCTGCTCATAAAATGTTTTTTTATCTTTCATTCCTAATGTTCTTTCCTAATGGGACATTTTGAGGGGAAAAGAAATTTTTAATAATGACAAAAAGACTACAAATGACTTATATTTTTAGGAGAAAGGGATCGATATTGTATTAAACAAAACTAAAAAAAAACTATTAGGGGGGGTAATTGTATTGCCCAAATTTGACTTGGCACGAACTAAGATATGTTGGATACACATGACAAGTCTAAGTATTGAAAGCTTCTCATCAAACATCAAATAATCTAGCGTTACACTAAAATCATAAATAATTGCAAGCTATGCAAAAAACAAAATGCTAGGGTGAAGTGGTTCTTAAACTTCCCAATTCTTGGTACAGATTTTTATCTAATCCAAGTTGAGATATGTCGTTCATCAAAAAGATTCGATCATATTAGGATGATATTAGTTGCCGTCACATCTCCATGATTTTCTGACAATCCCATAAAACTTATAATACACTTTTAAATTGCAATTACACCTCTTACATCATACATCATATGTAGTGTAATGCCAAAATAACAAAGCATTAGTCTTGAGTTTATCCCTACGAGCTAGCCTGTCCCTATGAGAAAGGGTTCAACTTGGCTTATCTCTATCATTGGGTTAGACGGCAGCAGGTTGGAGATTCTCTTGGCTCTCAAATCAGCAAAATCAAGCTTGTTGCGTGTATTGGGAAATGATGATATACAAGCAAACAAATCATATCGCTCGTTGCTCTCGTGAGAAAATCAGATCGTGATGATTTCTCTATCAATTGTTTATTTACTTGATAATATATATTATTTTTAGAATTAGGGGAGCTCATTCATACACTGCCTTTCCTTCGTCATTTAATATAAATTATTTTAAGTATTTTTCATATTATTAATTATTATTGTTAGTATATTATATATTTTATTGACTTTTCATCCTATTTTCCCATTTCTCTCTCTTCCCTTATCACTATTTTCAATTCAATTAGAATCATAAATATATGAATATTTTAAAAGAAAAAAATATATCATCTTAATTTTGACGAAAGGGAACCAATGATTTAGTGAGGAGAAAGTTGTTTCTAACGGATTCTCTCATTGAGTGTCCGTCACTCTTTATAAAATTAATATATATTTTTCACTACTTTCACATCCAAAATTGTTTTACTTAAAAGCATATGAAGAATTGAACGAGTGAAGTGATCTGCTTTTAGCTATAAGCTCTTCTTCAAGTGGATTTTCTGTATGCCATTTAATACATCAATAAATAAATTACACGTATCCTAAAAGGATGAAACATTTTTATAATTTAGTTTATAAAATATATTTTAAAAAATAATTAAAAGATACTTGTAAATTTTTTATTAATATATTATATAAAGTGTAACATAAAAAATTGCAACAGAAGATCCGGAACTTGTTTACATTTATAATCATGGCCATGGGATGCAATGCAATAACTTAAATGACTCGAGATATTCTTTGAGGATGATCATTTACCATTAAAATAAATTTATTAAAGCAATTAATTAAAATCCAAACTACTTCCTCTTCCATTCATTAAAACTTTTTGGTTGTCGAACCTAAACCAAAAGTGTGACGGCATTAAGTGTCGGGGGACGAAGAGAGGTTTGATGCAACCAGATTCTCATCCTCATTAACACATTGGTCTCTATCTCCCTTTTTGTAATTAAGAGATTTTATTGAAAATTCAGATAAATTTATTTATATATAGAGAGAGAGGGGGTAGTTTTAGATCTTCTAATATATATTTGTCTATTATTCTCTATTATACCGATAAAAAATTAATAAAAATTTTATACGTTACCTTTAATTATTTTCCCTATTACTATATTAAAGTCATTTTAACTTTTTTTTTATCATTAATTATAACTACTTTTTAGTTTATAAGTCAAATATTTTTTAAAGTTTAGTTTATCATTTTAGAGTTTTAATAATAAAATATATTGGTAAAAAGACATGTGTTTACTCATTATTAATGGTGTTGAAGATTGTTGTAAAAGATCTGGAGCTGAATGTGCACCTAGCTCAGAATCTTCTATCACATTTTTGGTGCCATATTTTACATTACCTGTGATATATTCACACGTATATTTTTGTAAATATATTTTATTAAGTATAAAACCCTAAAAAAGATATACTAAATGGAAGAATGGTATTTTTGATCCATAAACTATTTACAGATTGCTACTTTCATCCATAAACTTTTATTTTGATGTTTTTTATCCTTAAAAAAAAAAAATCGGTGCAATAGGTCCTTTTAACCAGAAATTAAGTTTTATAAATTTTTTCTTTAACCAAAAAGAGATATTTTTGTCAATTCACAATATAACTCATTTTTATCCACGTGTAACCAACTCATTTATCTACTTATAACCCTTCCATTTTTACCCAAAATGAGATAAAAATACTCTCTGAGCTCCGTTCTAATAACCCATCGGATAAAAAATGGGTAAAAATAGGGTGGTTAATAAGTAAGTAAAGTGAATTATATTATGAATTGATAAAATAATCCCACTCTGGTTAAAGAAGAAACTCGTAAAACTCAATTTATGATCAAAAGGACCGATTGCACCAAAAAAAAAAAAAAATTGTTGAAGGATCAAAAACTCCAAAACAAAAGTTTATGGATGAAAATAGCAATTTGTAAATAATTGATGGACTAAAAATATCATTATTCCTATATTAAATCCTAGAGATACTTAATCTTTATCGGACAATATCTACTCCTTACGTCCGGAAAATGAATATCTCCTATTCCATTTTGAGTTGTCCGGAATTGAATGTCCAATTTCCTAAACTAATAAAAATTTTATTAAGAAAATTGATAATGCAACATATTAATGAATTAAGTCAAACTTTTGTATTAAAATATATACAAATCAAATTTAGACATTTAATTCCAAACGAAAAGAATATTATTTTATTTGGTTGTATAGAAATTAGGGGTATATAATACCCGGAGCCTGTGCACCCTCGTTAGTCTCAAACATTTTAACTTTTACGTCTAATGTCAATTATAGGTAAATTACTTTTTTGGACAAATGATGAATTATTCGATTAAATCTTATTTGTCGATTATTAATTATTACTCGCACTGTTCCAAAAATTGACTATTTAATTGACTAATGCTTAATCCAGTGATACGTCTCTTTAATTTCCCCGGAACGAGGGAATACAGAATAGGACAGGGTTTTCATTTAGACCCCTTCCCTCATAATAAGCAAAAAAAAAAACCAATTTATGTAATTTTAAAAGTGTATGCAAATTTTTTACAACCCAATCAAATAAAATAACCCAAATGAATTTTTGACTTCTAAGATTTTAAAATAATAATAATAAACCCTTAAAAATTCAACTTTTGAAAGTTAAAACTTATGGATCTTTGTCCAAATTGGACCCAATTGGCATGACAATTTTGAATCGACCTCATATCATCTAATCAAAGAATTTTAAGTGGAAAGCAAATCTGGTTTATCTGCCCAACCAAAGTCAGAGCACCAATATTTCTTTTCCAATTTCTAAAATGATAGTTGCGTATGTCATTTTTCATTTTATCAAAAAAAGATTATGAAATATTGGTGGATAAAAATTTAAGGAAACGGGTTGGAAGAAAGAAGGTAACTAGCTTTGACGGTGTTAAAATTTGATACAGCAAGTGAAACCATATGGAGAAAGTTTGTTAGATTACTGCACCAAATCAGTATGATGACTTGGTGTAGAAGTTGCATAGAAATTTTTTCCTTTGATGGTATTCTACTCTAAAATATTTTTAGTATCTTATACATTTTCTTTTTTCATTTGACAACAATAATTCAAGTATAAGTTATTTTAAAGGGTTTGTTAAGCATTTAATATTTGTTTTCTCGGTTTTACCTTCGTTTGTATTATTATAATTATATATAACTCCTTTTGAGTAAGAGATAGTAGTCTTTTATTCTTTACGAAATTTTAATAAATAGATGAATTATATATATATATATATATATATATATATATATATATATTCTTCGTTCCATTTCAAAATATAAAATATTTTTAAAAAATGTTTGTACATTAATTAATAATTAAACGATGCATTTATTTCCCAGACACCTCTAAAAAAAATTAATAAATAAAAAGCGATGCATTTATTTAGTCAAAATTTGAAAAAAAAAATACTCTCTCCATAAAATGAAAATTGAGTGAAAAAATAATAATATGGGCAATAATGGAAAAAAATGTAGTAAATGGTTATCGAATTTTATTAAATAGATTTTTATTTTGAAATAATATTTTTTTTACTCTAAACAGAGATATATCTTTAAAATAAAGAGGTCGTTAATTAAAACTAACCAATTATCTTTTAATCGATTTTTTTAATTAATGTGACCATTGAATTTGTTAAATTTTTTTCAATTTGATCATTGTGTTAAAAAATTCTTCAATTTGACCATTTACGTTTACGATTTCTAATATTTAAATTATTATTCGGTGGTCCGGCTGAAATTGACATACACCCCCTGTAATGAGAGTTATGAAAGGGAAAAAATAGTCGAGTTTGCTGACTAGAATCCAGTTTGAAATACCACATGTCAATTACTAAAAAAAAAATTGAAAAAACTCAAATAAAAAAGAATTCCCTGTAAAACTTCACCTTCGCCGAAAGTATCGGCCGCCGGTATGAATGGACTGACAAAGATGGAGAAAGTTTCTTCCGAAATCAAATCCGGTAACATGATGATGCTACCTCTTGTTTGGGAGTGGGGAGTCAGGGTACTGTTGAGGGAACACCCAGGTGGCCTGTGTTGACTTCACTTAAAGCTAGAAGATTCGCCGGTGGTAGCGTAGCCCGGTCTATAGGTTCCTCACGTGCCGAGATAATGGCTTGCTTTTTTTTGCCGTGAGCTCAATGATCAATCTGACCATTTATTTTTAAATGTATAAAATCGTGAAGATAAGTGATTAAATTGTACAATTTTTAATTTATGTACAAGTTTCAAAATGAATTATAAAATATACGTTGTTCGTTACAGCTTATCTCAAAATATAAATTTTTTTTATAATTATCTGTAATCGTGATATTTTTCTTATTCTTTATAATGTTTTATACTTTTACTCGTTATCAAGAAAGGTATTTATATTTATATTTATAAATGAGAAGGAAAAAGAGTAAAGGGTATTTATAGGTTAAATATAATATTATAATTGTATTTAAAAATTCTGGATACACTTCAAGTGTCACGATATTTTTTTTAATTATATCCAAATCAATTTTCACACAATTCAACATTCCGCTTATTCTAATAGGGTGTTCCCGAAGGGACAAGTGTCACAACTTCTAACAACCTATACTTATAACAAATCTTTCTAACTTAATGATAAGGTAATTTTTCTTTTTTTTCTTTTTTTTTTTGGGATGTCCGGATCAATTCGTACGCACTTCAACATTTTGCTTATCTAGGAGGATATGCATGTCACTTCACTCACTGAAATATACCCGAAGAGACAATGATAAGGCAATTAAATAATACAGACCAAAAAATTTAATTACTCATTAATAATTATAAATCTTTTTTTTAAAAAAAAAAAACTTAGAATTTATATTTTGGAATAAATGAGAGAAAAGCTGCACAGATCTTTTCATATCTCTTACTTAGCAAAAATGTTCATATTTTTAATTTTACATTAGATGCGGTGCTCGAGAAGTGCGAAAATGAGTTGCTTATGAGTGGTCGTGTCCAAACAAGGGCATTATATTGTTTAGGATCAGATCACAGCGATCGATCCGCGAGGAATTAATGCTGGAAAATGAAAAGACAGGTCAACTCCAACTAGTATTATAAATGGTACTACTGTAGAGGATCGGTATATACGCCCTTTATTCGAATTCAAATATCTCGAATGTTCATATGGATAAATTAGTAATGTTTATTAGAATCGTACCCATAGGTGTAGTTGAATGGTTTGAAACTGAGGCATGAATAATGCAAATATTAAATTCGATTCGTTCTTGTTGCATAATCTAATTTTGATGAGTTATATCTCTTAACGAAACCATCAAGGTATGTACGAATCGATCAGACCATTGTGAATTAAAAAAAAAAACCTTTTATTAGAGTCAAATATATTTTTTATTTTTTTATTAATTTAAATGTAATATTTAATTATGAACGGAGGTTGATCTTCTTATATGAATTTAATAAAGTTGTTGTGTATCCGTATCAGTGACTCAACTGCATAAATAAATTTGAAGGCGGGACTGCCATGTCTGAAATGAAACCCATGCAAGAGGGAGAACGTTGACATGGGTAGGAGGAGTTGGACAGGAGATCAGAGCCCATGTGACCAGAGATATTATGCAATACCTGTCATGAGCAAATGAAATGACCCAAAGTAACTATTCAAGTGGGTGGGCGATGGAGGCCTCAATGATGCTGATTTCTTTAGAGGCCTCAATGTCATTGGTTTATCTTGGGAAGTAAAAAAATGGGTCGATTTTATCAAATGGCATGAAATTTTTAAAATTTGATCACCATTTTAATTTGCATAATATTTAGTTAAGAGAGTATTTTTTTGGATCATTTTAACATTGAAATAGGCTATATACGAAATAATCCATACATAAAATCAAAAGTATGGATGATTAGTTTACCAAAAGTATAGGATGTTAGTCTACAATTTTAGAAGACGTCACACTTTATACAACAAATCAAAATTCAATTGTTCCATAGGAAAGATAACATTTTTTTATGTGTAAAGATTGGTTCTTTTGTATAAAGATTGGATCTTTAAGTATGATATATGTTACTTGTGTCTCGTAACAAATTTTTAAAATGAATTTTCAATTTAATATTTGTGTAATGTATTCTTATATGTTTTTTGTTAAAAGATATGATATTTTCTTATATTTGTTATATATAAGAAATTTATATATGAGATTGAAAATAAATTTTCAGGTGAGACGATACATTAGACATTCATTTTGATTAAAAAAATTAGGAGCAGAAAAATCATTTCACTATTCCTTTACATTCCTTGTGTCATTATAGTCTTTTTGAGGTACCCATGAGCCTTGTATTCTTACTCTTCAATTGATTGCTCATCCCACAAATCGATTGTTATTGTGTGATGCAGATATTTATGGATTTCTAAAGATTTTAAAAATGTTTTAACCTTATATTTATTTATTTATTTTTGTTTTAAAGAAAGGAAAGAAACAATGAAATGACTTTCCCACTCCCAATTTATTTGACTAAAATGAATGTCCAATGTATCATCTCACTTTTAAAAAAAAAAATTCAGACAAAGACTTTGTTAGTCACTCATAAAAAGTTCAAGAACCTAACTTTTTAAAAGAAAAATGAATAAACTTTTTAAATGGTATAATAAAAGTTTAGGTATTTAGTTTATTTAAATAAAAAAAGATATGAAACTTAAAAAGAAAAAAAAAAGAAAAAGAAAAAAAGAGGACTTAAATAACGAAAGTACAAAATACTGGGATTCACTCATGGTGACTCGTTGGTTCGGGGTGATGCTTATAGTGTGGGGATTGACTCCCTTTTTTAAGTGATAAAGTTTTCTTACTAATTTTAACTTTGATGAATCGATTGCATGAAATTAGGTCCTTACAAGATGAAAAGGAGAACGAGGGGAGAAAAAAAAGGTTAAAATTGGAACGGATGTTTAATAGGATATTAATATAAAAGTTAAAGTCTTAAAGTCGATTGATCATATGGGTCGGGTTTAATTGAGTTTTTATTTTAATAAATATTTTTTAATAATAATTAAAACTATAGAAATTCTTTCCAGTTAGAATTAAATATCTCTATTTCCATTTTAGTTGTCCATAATTTAATATTACATTTATAAAAATAAAGATTTAATCCATCCCTATTTATATAAGTCATTTGATTCCGCTTTTATTGTCTCCGATTATAAATCATTATTGGTAATTTAATGGATATTTTATTTATTTTTCATAAAAAATTTCTCTCCTTATTTCTTGATGTTATTCTTAACAAGGATATTTTGGGTGGAAAAAAAACACTTTACATTAATATGAACAAAATTATTATAAATAACTTATAAATAGAGATAGATGGAGTAAGTTTTTAAGAACGAAATCTCAATAATCACCTCTTATATTTAAAGTTTACATGACGAAAGTATAAAAGAATAGCAACTAAAATGAGGTTTACTCGTGGTGACTCAATGGTTCGGGGTGATGCTTATAGTATGGGGATCATGGGATTGACTCCCTTTTTCAGTGATTAAGTCTTCTTACTGATTTTGATGAATCGATTGCATGAAATTGGGGAAAACGAGAAAAAAAAACGGGGTTAAAATTGGAACGGATGTTTAATAGGATGTTAATATAAAAGTTAAAGTCCTAAAGTCGATTGATCAGATGGGTCGGGTTTAATTGAGTTTTTATTTTTATAAATACTTTTAAATAATAATTAAAAATAAAGAAATTCTTTTCAGTTGGAATTAAATATCTCTCTTTTTTATTTTAGTTGTCTAGAATTTAATATTACATTTCTAAAAATAACTACTTCCTCTATTCCTATTTATAAGCATTTGATCCCACTTTTATTGTTTCTGATTATAAATCATTATTGGTAATTTAATGGATATTTTATTCATTTTTTCATAAAACATTTCTTTCCTTATTTCTTGATGTTATTCTTAAAAAGGATATTCTGTGG
>JAOXNR010000022.1:10634100-10648860 GCA_028571225.1 Parsonsia alboflavescens
TTGCACAATTAAATGTTTATCGATTAAAGTTAATGGTATCAAATTTTTATTTAAAAATAACAATAAATTTGATATAATATCTCTAAGGTTTTGATTTATCCTTTTAAGGTATAATATATTAAATATCTTTTAAATTTTTTTATCAAATATTTTATTTTTTAAAAAATAAAATCAGATATTAACCTTTGACATTAATTATTAAAGACTTAATTGTATACTTTACGTGGAGTGTATTCTATAGCATTACCATATAAATATATATATATATATATTTATATATCGGTTTTGCTAAGGCTCGCTATGCGCGCTCCAATTATCATTGTAACGGAATTCTTACTACAGTGCTCATGCAGCCAACCAAGCGGAACAAGAATTCCGTTACGGTAATGGTTGGAGCTCACCTTAGCACGCGTCGGAGCACACCTTAGCAAATCCGACATATATATATATATATATATATATTTATGTAGAATGGATACAGTTACCCAAGTTATAAAACGAATAATTGTTAAGACTTGAATGGAGGACTTAACTTCTTCTTTAAAAAAAAAAACAAAATCTTCTACCAAAAATATTATTTCCAAGTTTTAAAATTTGATAAAACATTCATAAGTTTTACTTTATCATTTTAAGGTCTTAGTTTAATATATATAAATATATTTATTTATTTAAGATGGAGTTAAGTCATCCATTCAAATTAACTATAGTATTCCTCTGTTCAATGAGTTATGGATGTTCTATCCTTTTTTTATACCACAAAATAAAATAATAATTTCTTTGTCACTTAATATAAGCTATTCTAACTAATTTTTATTATATTTAATGGCGTTTCGTCTTTACTATTCCTTTGATGATATACTTGTGAGATGATGTTTAGATTTTTAAAAAATTGATTAGCATGCATTTTAGTGACAAAGGAAATAATATATATTACACCATAAATATGAAGCTTCTTTTAAGCTTTTATTAATAAGATATACATGCAAAATATAAGTGCATATTTATTACCGGTGACAAAGAAGACAATATTAGAAACGTGATAGAAAATGCCAATCGATGTTCTACATCATAGTTTTTTTGAAATATGTAATTATTCATTTTCATTTCAATAGAGTTTCATAATTAATTTGCACCGATCCTGTGCATGAGTTTTACTTTGTAATTAATGGTAAACCAAAACAAGTCAGGTTCAATTTAAAAAATAAATGAAAAATTATACTCCTTCTATTTTGAAATATATGTCATGTGGCAAATTGTCTATGTTAAAAGTTAAAAATGGTTTAGGATGGAAATATAACAATCTTATCTACGTTATTTAAAAGAAAATTTGTTTAGAAATAGATGATTTTTAATAATTTTGATAAGACATTAATAAAAAAATTCCAACTTTGCTCCATAAATATTATTTATTCATTTTGAAATTGAAGGTTCAATTTTTTATTTTAAATTAAAGATCTTATTTGTTTTAATTTAATTTTTATTAAGGAAAGTAGTAATATTATAATGTTAAAATTAATGTACAATTTTGGAGGGAATCGTAATTTATCTCTATTCTCATTTTTTATTCCTCGATTATTTAAAAACCCTGGATTTTCCGTTCAGGATTTAAAAGACCAAACCGAAATAGCCTTACTGGGGCGTTCTGTTTCCGTAGTTTGATTTTTTGGGATTGGGGCGCTTACCGACACGCTTTTGATGCTAAAGTTGTCTGACTTGTCGGCCACTCACACCCGAGGAAAAATCCAAAATTCTTTTTTCAGTTTACACATATATACTTTTAATTGGCTATAAAGAAAAGAGGAGGAGAGAAAGAAGAGGGTCCACCGCAAATGATAATTACTCCTTATATCTTCCTTAATTTTATTATATTTATATAAACCATGAATGTTTCATATTTCATTTTAAATTATTTAAAATTGAATGATTTTTTTTTAAAATTAATCAAAATTTTATTAAGAAAATTGACCTTACAATGGGTTAATAAGTTAGGTCAAATCTCTTTTATTAAAAATACTTAGAAATCATATTAGTACATTCAATTTCGAACGAAGGGAGTATACGATTTAAATTTGTTATTTTAAATTATGGATATTTTGTTTATATTTTTCAATATCATCTCTATTCTTTTTTTTTAATAAAATATTTTTATCTCTTTCATTCTTAAGATTCCGGTCCAATAAGATTATTTTGAAGAAAAAAAAACTTATATTTTAATATTATCAAAATGAATACAAATGACTTGTAACGAGGGGCAAAGTGAGTACTACTTAAAAAAAAAAAGTTACTCCTTAAATACTAAATATAAGTCATCATAATTAAATTTTGTTGACACTAATTATAAGATATTATTATTAATTAATTAGACATTTGAGAGTATCTTTTCAATATTACAATTGTCATTTTATTTTCATTATATATTGTTAGTTTGATTCATGTATAAATAAAGGCATTTAAAAAAAAACCGTAATTTTTTTAAATAAAGGCAGTTCTTTCTCAGGGAATACTGATACTCGTACTGACCAATTACTGCTGCAAGGAGGAATAGGGGAGCAGTATCCCAATAAGCGTAGGCCACGTTTTTGCCGCAAAAAAGAAAAAGAATGTATCGACTTCAATCTCCTTTATATATATATATACTCCTATCATATCTCTGTTCCCCTGAATCTTTACTACGCTTCCTCCACCCTTTGTCTGCAAAAACCAAACCAAAGAAGGTCTTCTTCTTCACAGCAGCCGCCCCAATAATCCTGCTTCCCGATCTGTTCAGTTTCTTTTACTAATCGAGTATCTGTAGATACCATGGGAGTTGAAGTTCTTCAACCGCAAGACTTGTTAAAAAACCACCACCCTCGAAAATATCATGCCTATAATAATCGTAATAATTTCCTCTCTCCATCTCTTCCCAACCCCAACTCTGGCCATGGCGTCGCCAGATCTGCGAATCGCCAGAAGAGATCTCCTCACAAGAGGACTCCGGCAGTGCCAAAGTTGAAGACGACTGCTTCGATTCCTTCTTTCAGCAGGGAAAAAGATAGTACTACTATTCGCAACAACGCTGCCGAGCCAACTACTGATCTCGTCATCGGTCCGATTAAGATTTTGAAACGAGGTGAAGTACTACCTACCTCTCCTGCCATGGAGATGAAGAAAGAGAACAAAGGCGGTGCTACTATCACCCCAGATTTGCAGCCTTCTACAGATCCAGTCGATCCGGAGTTCCAGGGGCTGGTGACCAGGAATATCCGGATCTCTGACTGTTATGCCGGATCCGCTTTCATTACCTCGCCTGAACCCAGCTCCCTTCCCTTGCCTGTCTTCTTCAAGAAGAAAGAAGATGTTTTGGCTGACTATGACGTCAACAACACCAATTGTGATGCCACAAGTGACTTGATACGCCTTCTCAGGCTCGATCTATGATGACTTTATCCGGTCGGATTTGGCAGGGAGCTTTTTTAGATTCGTTACAACTTCCCTTATTTTTTCAAGGGGAAGGTCGAGTCTGCAAAGCGGCCCACAGTCTTTCTGCTTCTACTTAAATTATTTTCCTTTTAATTTAGTTTTAATCCTTCCAGACCAGGATGGTAGATTTAGGTTTTTGTAAATGTATAGTGTCTTGAAGAATGTGTAACTTTACATGTATGGTTCGGTTTTAAGCAAATCCCTTGCTTTTATAGCCGAACAACTCGAGTAGTTTCACTGTTTGACATGGTAGGCTTTACATATTATTGTCTAGTGTTCCTGTTTGTAGTTTGTCCCTGAGTTGTAGAAAATGATTCTACATCCTTTGATATTGCAGTTGCTCGAGTCTGTTATGGTGTATTCTCTCTGTATTTCTTTATGGTATGTATTGGTTAGTCTCTGGAATAAATATCAAAATACGCTTTCTATTTAATTGATCGCTGCAAATTATGTTATTTTGTTATTTTTAATTTTAAAATCTGTTTATAGACACAAGGAAGTATGATCATTTTCACTCTAGATTGACAATGAATCGTAGCTTGGGGCAACCCTTATTACTGTTTTCGTCCTATATCAGGTAGTAATAACTCTTTGGATTTTGTCAGACTTGCAAGCAATATTCATTGGTGATTATACTGCAACTTCTCAGTTCTGCAGTTAATATTAGTTGTTTACCATTGTAGTTTTGAAAAAACTTTAATTATTTGTGTCTGTGCTTCTTTCTTTCCTGGTTCCTAGCTATTATTCTCTTCTCCATGGCAGCCTGGAATTTTTGGATGCACATTTTTGGGTAAACTGGTGCCCTGAGTTACACTGGCTGGTAAATCCTATGAATGGATTAAACATTTCAATAGGGACATTCATTTATATTGCTACTGTTATGATTGCAGGCTTAATAATTTGATGAACTTGGCATATCCATAAGACTGCCGAAATTTGTTTTCAGCTAGTTTATTTTTAGTGTTTCAAAGTGCAATTGAATTTTGGAATGAAAAATTATGAGAGGCTACTTGGTATTTCTTGCCTCACTTGTTCTCGAAAACTGGTTATGGATTCTGATACCTTTCTGTCACACTAGATTTGGTTTAGACTGTCGGAAGAAAACAGTGATGTTCCCAGTGGATGCACTTGCACAAATTTTCATTTCTGAATCGAGTCTTTTTTTCTGAAACTTTGCTGTAGAGGTTATCTATTGGTTTATCTAATGTAGTAGTAGTGTGGTTTCTGTGATCTAAAGTTTTCTTCTGTATGTTTAGTGTTCTTGTTGCTGACTCTAATTCGGAATGTTACTCCATTGTGGAGATCTGCCTATGGTGGTTGTTTGGTCTTTGCATGTTGAAGATTATTGCAAGTTCTTCACCCCTTTTATGTAGCAATGTGGTGCTTCTGGATGCACTAAAAAAGTATTCTTGGATCTAACTCTGGTTTCATTTTTCAAGCGATCTAATCTAGCAATGCTGTTATCTCTAGAATGATTGATCATTCTCTATTACAGACAGTTACTCTACTGCAACAATGAACCTAAAGACCTCCAATTGGACCTTTTGTTTTTTCAAGTTTTGCAGGTCAAGTCCAGGTTGATAATTGTCTCTGGTAATTTGTTTGGGATCACATAGGCTTCAGCTTTGGTGGACATTGTCAAGGTTGTGTTGTATCATGCTGCAGTAAAGAGAATACAGAAAAGCTAAGTTTCAAGCAATTGGATGATTTTATCATGTTGATGGAGGCTTATTTGTTATAGCAAAGATTCGGTGAGATTTGTAAAACCTGAAGTCTGGCACTGAAAATGCGAAAATGAAGTTGATAGTTTTCCTGTTTGTCTTGTCTTGAGCTGTGAATTTTGTCTAGCATACTGCAATTCAACAAAGGCGCACACATGTTTCCTGGAACTTAACCTATAATTTGTTAATTCAACAAAGGCTCATACAATTTGTTAATTAACCTACTTCCTGGAACTTCATCACTGGGGACAGTGGCCTGTCAGGATACTGAGATAATTGCTTTTCAGAAACTGATAACTCCTTAGATTTTGATTTCTTCCTCGATAAAGCAACTAGCTAAAAGTTTTAAAACCGGCGGAACTCGGAACAGTGAACTTCAATTAAAGATTAGGCTAAGAGAACTGTCTGCAAAGGCAGAACTTCCCGTGTCCTTGGTGTGTGAACCCCCTTTTGCTATGACTTTTGGCATCACCAACATCGGCAGAGCACCAAAACTTGCGAAAGAGAAGATATTGCTTCTGATATTGACTTCTCTCAGTTGTAATCAACAACTAATCAAGACGGGTGAGTTGGCTTTCGCAGAGGACAGATGAAAAACCTCAATTTCTGAATTGGCAGGAGTACACCGTCCACAAGAGAACATAATTAACTAGTTAGTTGGGAGAATAGTAGAATCAATTCAAGAACCATAATCAGATGGAGAAGTTAAGTACGACTGAGCAATTCTACTCACCCACAAATCTCTCTATTGTACAAGCTGAGCTTCAAAATCAGACACAAAAAAAGATAAACAAACATCAAGCAACTGAACTCAGAAACAAGAATCAGAGCTTGTAGTTTAACTTTATATCCAACATGATCATGCTTGACTGCTTCAGAATTGATGGGACAATATATATTCTTCAAATATCTCAATGCCAATTTTATTTTTCGTAGGTTCTTACAAGTTGAACTTTGATTTGCAGGTGCATGCAATTCAACAAAAAAATCATCTAACAGAAGATCTCCTACCCCTTTGCTCCTGTAATCATGGCACATTTCAGCTGCAACTGAGTGCATTCTTTGATCGTACCACACCACATTATTAAACTTTTCTTTTAAACTACAATTTATGAAGCAACTTAAGTGCGTACGGGATTGGCTCAACAGGCATTGGAAGCTTGAACTTCAATTTTACCAGTGGAAAAGGGAACTTCAAAATTGTCATATTATCTTCCATGAATAGACTTTTATCACCAAATACATGGGCAATCAATAGAAAACATCAGTATAATCATGGGATCATATTTAAAGCATCGATTAGAATAAAGCTCATCTGTCTGCAAAATGATCCTTGGTAGAAGATGTCAAACTTCCCCTCATATCTAGAAGACAAACACAGGACCTATGGAATCTACAGCTTCAAATTGAATATTAATGTATTTTCCTGTATGGCTAAGAAGGTCTTGAGAAACATAATCTGGGAAAAGACTTAGGCTTCCCTCTACTGCCAGCATTGTTTTTCATTCAGATTGTTTTTTTATGCAGTAACATGTTCTTCACGTGTGACCTATACAGGATGTCAACGAAAGAAAGGTGTTTTTACTCAGTTATCTAACTCCTCAATGGCGAGTAACGTATTTTTATTCAATAAAGTCCAGATTTTGCCGAATAAAAGATGAAAAGATTGCATTTGGACAATAACCTCATAACTTGGTTGAAAGGGAAAAGAATTTTCATTTAGCATCTGAAATGGTAAGAGCTATCATAAATTAATTCATTTACCTATTCCTAGAGAACTCTGCAGTTTTATCCACACCTCACATAGGCAGAGAGGATAACATTACTATCAAAAATCAGAAGTAGAAGCCTCTAATAAATTTTTCTATTTCAGCAAAAAAATGAGGCTAAATGTAATGATGCATTTGAAGGAAGTGAACTACGAGATCTTAAATAATAGAATCTCCTTCCTTCTCTCTTTTTACCATACAAAAAACATCATATCATCAGGAGAAGTTCTTGGTAGAACTCTTACAAATGGAGACCCTTCAACTTATATATGGCGGCATGAGCTAATTGACACTGCTCACTGAAGACGCATGTGAATTGGGGAGTTCAAATGATACAACTAAACTACAATCTCGCATAGATAATTTCAGAATCAAACAACATGATATGAACCCTAAAATTCAATCCAACACTAAAATTACTACATGCACAACTAAGTAAGTTTTTCAGGCACAACCACTGCAGTGAAACTTGCACCAAATCACATACCAAGAAATAAATTAAAGCATGACCAAAAGACAATTATCTTCTCCATTTCCTTTCTGCATGTGGAATTGTTACATAGGATGAGAGAGTATGTGAAGTTGGCTCCATGCCACTGGACTGCTATTTCAAAACTTTAGTTCTTCCTAGTTATGTATTCAATCTTCTTCCTTTTGTTGGTCTATTGTTCTCTTTGGTGTAACTTGTGAGTTCATAGGTATCAGAATTGGCATTCACTTTCCTTCCAGGAATCCTTTTATATTGCTTGTCACATAACAATACTGGTTATAAATAAATGAATACTTAGCTTCTTTCATATAAAGATCAGAAAATGGTATTTATTCATTGCAGCAACAAAAACAACAAATATGCTATTATTTGAATAGGGAGTTATGGCACCTGAATTTCTTCCTAATTTTGTTTTTAATGTTTCTGTTTATCCTATGATCTATACTGATTTATGATCTATAATTTGGTCTCACAATTAGAAGCTAGTGACAGACATTTTCCCAATCAGTTGATACTAAACCCAGATTTTCCAGGGATGAATTGAGAAACGAAATATAAAGAAAAGTGGCCATTAAACATGATTATGCACCAGAAATTTTTTATGCCTAGCAAAATTGAGTTCACCTAATTGAAGGATAAAGTTCCCACAATCCAAAAAAGGGGGGAAAATTTGGAAGGGGAAGAGTTTGAAAAGGAAACCACCTACCGATCAGACCAAAGAAATAAAACACCGAACCGAAGTAACGGATAAACAAAGTATAAAACAATATAATTTCTGAGAATGAGGTTGCTTCTCTCTCAAAATCCAGAAAGACCACATCTTTCTCCAATCCCTTGGCGTTCTTGTTCCTCTAAGAATTCAAGTTCGCAGTTAACATATTGCAGGCAGACACCCAACCGTGGCAATAAGGCACTAACCAGAAAATGAAAAAACCCAGAGGCTAAATGCAGCAATAGCACAATGGTCAGAAGAATTTCCTAGAGTAATTTGAACCAAACATAAAAGAATCGAACTAATCGTGGGACATGCAAGGCGGAAAATAGAGGTTGTTAGGGTTACTGTTGAGAAGAGTTGGCCTATGACGTTTCTTATGATTCTTTCCATTCCGTCGAGGTTCTTTCTTCCGACGAGAAACAGCCCTTTGGGAAGTTAGAGATGAGTCCGCGCCGAGCTGTTGGGTCTGGTTTGGTTGCATGCGCCTCTGGCTAGAGCCTGGAGCGGACCTTCTTCTTTTTATAAAAATAATAATATTTGCAGATTCAGCACTAATAATAGTAGTTTTTGTCTGGTGGCGGAGATCGATCTTCTAATGTTTGGTTAGAAATGCAGAATTGCAGTGAGTAGAATTCCATTTGTGGATGCGGTAAAACGGTATCTTTCAAACATTCAAACGCATGCAGGCCTCTTGTTCGAAGAAATGCACATTTTATATTTGCATTGGCAAGAGAATGAAGAACCTGAACATCATGTTATATTATATGGGTATAGCAAGATCATAATTCATAATCAGTGGTTTCTGTGGCAGAATCTAATTTTTGTGTCTTTCTCAGGTGTGCATTTGCTTGTGAATTATGAGAACGACTAATCAAATTCTTATGTTTTCTTTCTTGTTCAAAATCTGTCTCTCTTTCTCTCTCGTAATATCTCTGTTTTCTTCAAGCACGTTTGATAATCGGGAAAAAGAAATCCAAGAGAGCAGCAAGGATGGATAGCTTGCCATTAGAGCTCTTGTTTCAAACAATTATGGAAATCAAGCACGATGTTAAGATGAGTAACATCGATTATGCGAATCAATTTGATTATTCTGGTACTCCACCGACCTAATCCTACCAAAATTTTTCAAAGGGCGGGGGTAACTGATGATTACATTATGAAGTATAGAACAGATATCATCTTCAGTCGATCTTTACTGAAGAGAAGAGGCGATGCACGAACACTAGAGAGGACAGGAAGCCAATAGCTCCAGTTGCAAGCATTACGGCTATGGCCATCAAGAGAGAGTAGCCCATGTACAGAATTGCTGACACAGGCCCACTCAAGCTTTTGAGATCAAATACCAGATAATTGATGGAGTACATGAAGATGTAGAATGAAACAGAGCCAGAAGCAAAGAAGGACTTCCACCACCATTTCCAGTCTTCCACGCAGAGATGCATGTAGGTCAGAACAACAGATACTTCTGCGCAGACCACCACCAGCAGGATCATAACTATCAGCAGAAACCCGAACACATAGTAAACACGTCCCAGCCAAATGCTAGACAGGATGAAGAATAGCTCAATGAAGAGTGTTCCAAATGGAAGTGTTCCGGCTCCCATGACTAGCAGCCAAGATGGCAATCTTTGCCTTGGAATTTCACGAGGGATTTGGTTGGCCCGAATGGGATACTCAATATGACAGGACCTGGTGCCCAAAAATCCACCCACGAGAGTGAGCGGGAAAGAAACGCAGAACCACAGTAAAAGCAGGACCATGTATGTTGAAAATGGAATGGCCCCCGTGCTGTGGCTTCCCCATAATAGGAAATTAAGAACGGTCAATATAAGGAAAGCAATTCCTGGGAAGAAGCAGGCAACTCTCCAAGAAACAGAAAACCAACCAGATGAATCTCCGCACCTGATCGTCTTGAAAAGCCATACGGCTATATAACCAGCCAGAATACCCAAGAACATGTAGAAGAATAGCATGCCCGTAAGCAGGGCGCCTCGAGAAGCTGGGGACATGAATCCCATAGCCGCAAAAATGATGGTCGTAATGGCCATTGCCAGAATTCGACACCCATCAGCAACCAATATGCAGAGGAATACTGAACTGTCTGGTGGACGGAATACATCGCCCACCACCAATTTCCATCCGGACAATTCTTCGTTAATCTGAGTCTCCTTGTCAAGTTCTTCATACCTGGCTAAATCTCTACGAATTGTTCTGAGAAATATGACGAGAACTATTCCAGCTAGAAAAGTGATGACCATCAGAGAATTAAGAATTGAAAACCAATGAACTTTGGAACCTTCCATCTTGAGATAAGAGTCCCATCTTGATGGCCACCTGATGTCACTCTCTATGAAAGAGACCTCATAGCTGAAAGTCACTGGCTGACCTTCCTTTATAGGCATGGCCACCGCAGCCGGATCACATTTGATGGGGGAAGGGTAGGTGGAATAAATGTTTAGGTCCTTGAGCAGTTTAGGATTGTGCTGAAAGCTACAGGGCACCAATTCAAATCCGACTACCATGTAACCCGTCACAATATTGGTCGCGTTAGGCTCGTCGTTGGTGGTAATCAATTCCGCGCCATCCCCGGCACCAATTACACCGGCGACATTAGTCTTCTCATACTTGTGAACCAGTACCGTGAACTTTAAGTGGTTGAACACATAATAGGTGTCCTGCACCTTGGTACCAATAGGATAACCTGTCCACCTGAGAAAGAAGCCATCTTTATTCAAATACCGAATCGCAGGAAGGTTATCGAGATTGGGGTTGACCTGATACAATTGATCGATCCTCTCCTTGAAGATCTTGAAGTGATCAGGGGAGAGTGGGGAGGACGTGCACAGAAAGATGTCACTTTGATTCACAAACATCTTAAACTCATAAGGAGAGTTCTCAATTCTGTCTCCCATAAGAAGCTCACCGAGATTTTCAGCACTGTCCTTGACGCCCTCTGACGGTTTACAGAAGGGCATAGTGTAATATCCGTAAGGGATTTCCGTCTCGACCGATGTCAAAGAATTAACTTTCACAGACAACTGATCACCCACACTATATTTGTGGGGGAAACTACCGGGCAGATAGAACGGGGCAACACATTGGAAAAACAAACAAGAAACGAAAACCCATTTCTGGAAGTGGAATCGATCGAAAGAATCCATAGATGGCAGAGTCTTTGAGATCTAGATGTGAAAAACTGGGACAGGAAAGACTAGATCTTGATTGTTGAAGGAGGAGGAGTCGGTGTGCGTGCTTGTAGATTACTAGTGATTAGGATTAAAAATAAATAAAATTGGATAAGAAATTACTAGTAACCAGTAACAATTGATGAATTGGATAGGCATGCATAAGACTGAGTTGATAACATTGCAGTAGCAGAGACAAATTAATGAATTATGCCTAAGAGCGGAGAAATTCTTCCAGGAAATGTGGAAGTTTTTGGGTGGAAGTTTGAGGTCGCACTGGAATGGGGAGAAGAGGTCCACACGAATGATCGCGCGTGGATCTTTCTTTATAACTTACGTAATTTTCTCCCTTTCAACTGCAAAGGCTCTTCCTTCCATTCCACCCTTTTCTCTTTAAACATTCACCTTTTTCATTCCAATTCCTTTCATGCATGCGAATTGCTAATACAATTCATCTTTTAATTATCTCATCAGATTAATTAAATTCGCTTACGTGAACTCAAATATCAGTGGAACACAATGCCAAATGAAGTGTTATTCTAATGATTAAATTAAATTAAATTTTTTAGTAAATTTAAATTTTGTATCATCACCAAAGCAAAGCACATCAATCGGAGTTATGATAACAGGCCAACACGTGACCTAAGTGCTTGGCATAAGGGCTACAATCTCACGTGACCATCCAAACATTATTAAGTATATAGACCACTTATGTGTTATTCCTAACTTATCTTAAATACACACACATATTATATAATTTGAAAATAATTAAAATATGATATTTAGTTATAGCTGTTTAATATTTTTTTGTTCGGAAATTAAATGTCCTATTTGAACATTGACAAATGTTATTGAAAAAAAAATTGATTTACTTCGTTTTAAATATAATAACATCAATTCTCTATAAAATTTAACTAGTTTCGAAAATGTGACATTTTCGTTTTCAAACAATTCAAAATAAAAATAAAAATATTTGATTTTGAATCGATGAAGTATTTTAGAGTATGTTTATTTTATTTACTAAAACTAAATTTAACACTAATATATATTCCCTTCATCCGCAATTTAATATTTCATTTTTCATTTTGAATTGAATGTTTCATTTTCTAATTCAGTTAAACTTTTGTTAAGAAAAATGACATTATAATATTAAAATTATTTGAATCAAACCTTAATTGGAGCATTCAATTATGGTGGGAGTAGATTATATAAATTACTCTATTCGTATAGAATTAAATATTTCATTTTGATTTGCACGTATTTTAATAAAAAAATTTTTGACTTAGTTTATTAAAATATTATATAATTTTCTTAATAATTTTTTTTAAAATTTAAGAAATGAAATATTCAATTTCAAACGATTTAAAATGGAATATGGGATATTCAATTATGGATAGAGAAAGTTTTTTTTTTTTTGGTAAAAGATATGTTATTTGAATGTTTATATATATAAAAGTTTTTTTATGTTAGGATGTTCAAAATGTTTTTGAGCTCAGTTGATCAAAAGATAACTAAGGTTCTCTCATGTGTGGCATAAGATATGAAGCACCTGAAAATTAATCACCTCCCCAAAATTGCCCATCACTTCTACTTACAAGAATCTTTTCACGAAAATTGGAACAAATCATCATAAATGGTATTCCCGTCACTCTAAGTGATTTTAAGGTATTGATGGAATTTAAATTTGAAACTTATGATTTGCTTGTTCGCTATTTTATAGATAATTAATTAGCTATTTGAAAGTTTTTTTTTGTTAATACTATTCCTTTAACATATGCTTATGAAATGATGTCTAAGTTTTTTAAAGGGTTATTAGAAGGTGTTTTTTTTTTTTTCCTTAAAAAAAGGTTATCTTAATTTTTGTAAAACGATGATAGATAATTTATATTTGGTGGTACAAGGAGTACCATCGTTTGAAATTAAATATCTAATTTCAACTTACATAAAATTTTAAAAATATAATTTAGCTCATTTTATTTGTAGTTTTAGAATGTTAATTTATTTTATTAATTTTAATTAATTGATGAAAATCATATACTCCCTCCATCCATAATGGAATGTCAAAATTTGACTTGCACAGATTTATTTTAAAAAAATTAATTGACTTAATTCATTTTATACTTAGTAATATTAATTTTTTAAGAATATTTTAATTAATTTCAGAAATGAGACATTTATTTTCCAAATAACTCAAAATAAAATATGATATTCAATTTCAGACGAAGGGAATATTTAATTACAAATGATTCAAAATAAAAATAAATAAATTCAATATTAAACAGAAAAAATATTCCCATATTGTGAATTACTACTATACTAATGTTAGGTTGACTAATTCCAAGAATGCTTCACCCATATTTTACCTTTAGATTCGAGAAGGTGCGGTCGTTTTTATTATTAATGAGTTTTTATTCCAAAGCAATAGAAAAAAGCGAGGGCCGGGGAGTGGGAGAATTCTGATTCTCATTGAAGTTTAACGGATAAGATTAAAAGATGTTAGCATGTGCATAGTAGATACTATAAACCCTAGGAGTAAATAAAGTTTCTTAACTTATTTGATTCCAAATTTCTTCTTTTTAAAGTTATTATGGTTTCTCAATATTTTATTAACTGTCATTATAGTTTTAACTATTATTTTTCAATAAAATATTAATAATTTATCAACATAAGATAACATTTTAGGGAAAAAATTATCAATATCATCTTTACTATTCAAAATCTAACCAATCACTCCTTTTTTAAAAAATAAAAAATTTAGATGTATTTGGATTAACAAATCCAAATAAATTAACTGAACAATCAAAATTTATTCATAACCGTTGGATTGGTTTGATTTTGAGTGGCAATTATGAGATGATCAATTTTACCTTTGAAAAGTTATCTCGTATCTATAAAATGATCGATTCCAAAGAGTTTTTTAACTAAAAAAAAATAATAGTTGAGATTTAAATGACTTTCTATAATATGTTAATGGATCATAATGACTTTCAAATTCCCCACGGGGCTTCCTTCCTTCCATCCTGCCATGGTTTGTATTCCTCCATCCCGATTTCACATTTGCTTTTTCTTCTTTTATCAAGTTAATTATTTATAATTAGATTTTTCCACCAAAAAAAGTATTTATAATTGTAAAAAAAATCCATTTTCCCCATCCATTGCTAAAATAAAATAAAATATGTCACCTAAACTCCTACTCCCTCCATAAGTCATCGATCATTATGTTCTAAAAATTAAGATTATTATTTTTCTTTTTAAAATGTCCTTTAATTACTTAAAAAAAAAAAAGTGAATATCATCCAATAAAAGTTAGTTAAAATGATTTATATTCGGTGATAGAACATGTAGCAATGGAAAACACTTATCTTATTATTAGTTAAAATGGAATTTTGACTCTAATAAAGAAATAAAAACAATTGTGTAT
>JAOXNR010000022.1:10648960-10672301 GCA_028571225.1 Parsonsia alboflavescens
CCAATTCACTATAGAGAGAGAAAGACGAAGATGGATGGATTGGGAAACTCGTAACCAACAAAAAATTACCATACACATGACTTTAATTCTACTTAGAAATAAAAATTAGAGGAGTATGCTGTTCATTTCAATTCAATTTTTTGTGGTTCAAGTATCATTGCCAAGACTCTAGTACTCAGATGGGGGCACAACGGTTGTTACTGAAATAAACATGACTCGAAAAATTCCGGACACAAATCCTGTCTCATCCATGAACAAAAATAACAATTTTTCAAAATGATGTTTAGCAAAAAGAACCTCAAGAATAAGGTTATTTAGATCATCCCTTGGTAGCCAAAGTATACAAGTGAATCAATCATTGACATATTACCTTTTGGAAGGCCGCTTAACAGTGGAGCAAAATAACTGGGGACCTTGAACCTCTCACTTGGAGAACCCAATGCCTGGGTGAATTGCAAATAACACTTGTGAAGTAAAAGGTGGTAAGACATAGTGACAAATATCTAGAGGAATATTAAATACCAACACACACACACACAAACACATATAAATATATATATATATATATATATATATATATATAGAATTGCAGAAATATGTCCTCGAAGCTGGTAAAGTCCGATTAAATATGGTAATCTATCTTGAGTTTTGATAGGTCATGAAATAAACACCAAGTTCAATTGAGTTGATGTCGACTCCAACTTCCTTAGATTCCAAGATTCTTATGCAAGTTTACTCTTGACTACACACTTTTATTTCCTCTACTGGCTTGATCCAAGTAATCTATCCTATCATCATGGTTCTACTCAATGCCTAGGCAAAAAATTCCACTCTGCAGTATTGTTTCTCTTAGTTTATTTTACTGGCTACAAATACTATCACTTATTCGTCCTGATTATTTCCTTAGATTAAGACACACGTGAGCCTTTCACCAGCATTGATTTAGCTCACATAAAAGGAAACACATCTAAATCACAGAATCAAATGACTAAAAACAAAAACATTAATGGAAAAAAAAAAGATTGGAAATAGATTCAGAAAAGATACCTCACAGAGAATGGAAAGCATATCCCGCGGGCTGCACTTATCGGTGAAGCAAAGGACAATACTACCAGCCATCTCTAAGCATCTCCTTGATGCACAAGCAAACCTAGCCACAGCCTTGGGCAATTCGAATGAGAGGGCATCGACAACCACCTACAGTGACACGAACTATCTCAACAAGAGGACATCACTATTACCAATTGAAGAGCAAAAAGGATCACAAAATCGAGCACCCGAGCTAAAATAATAATAGCAACAACGACCAATGAAAATATAATCCGGAGAAAGACTTGACAGAAAAAAGCACCTGGTCCAAGGTAGAAGCAGCAATGTATCTGTGAATTTCAGAGAGAATCTGAAACCCATTATTCTCCAAACTCTCATTTTCTGGTTCATTTATAATTGAATCAGAGATCGAGCTGAGGAAATCAACAATGTCGGAAACCGATTGATCGAATTTACTAAAGTCAGTGTCTTGAATAAGCTGCAGGAAAAACATCATGAAGACAAAATAAATGAAAACACTGTGCATGTATGTGTTACAAATAGGCATGCAATAGAAAACAAGAAGAAGATTACTTGGCTGGAACATGAGGAAAGAGCCTGGTGAAGGCGAAGCAGTAGAGGATTAGCAGAGGATGAATGAACTTCTTCGATGGACTTGGTTCCATAGTCGGAAGGGAGGTCGAGTATTTCTTCCGCAGCCATAAATGACCTTCACTCCAAGTTGTCTTGCCGGAACAGAAGATCACTCTGGATTCACAAGTTTTCTGATCTTTACTGCGCTGAAGGCCTGGACGAGCCTTCGGGAAAGGGCACTAGAAGAATATGGTCCTGGGCAGGAGGAGTATTTCAAAAGGTTTTTCTTATGAGGGAGGGAAAAAGAATAAAAAAATAATATGGAAATTTGCACATTGACCCTGCATCCTCTATTTCTTTACCAAATCAGCCCTCCATTTCGCCTCATATCTGTCTCTCTCTCTTACCGTGGGTGATTTGTAACGGTAAACTGAAATGGAGTGATCTAAATAGGATTGGTGAGTGGGTTTAAGCTGTGGTATTGGCATCTTTCGCTGAAATTGGTTCAAAAATGGAACCAGACGTGAGCATCGAAACGAGCTGTATGATCCGCGTAGCAGTATTGCCGATCGGAGCAGTCTCCTCACCACTGTTCCGCGATTATACTTCGATGCTGGTTCGGCATCAGACAGTGTCACTCTCCTCCATCAGCTCCTTCTATACAGAGCACCAGAAATCACCCTTCGCCAATCAACCTTGGGACTCCGGCAACATCCGCTTCAAGTTCATACTCGGTGGATCTCCGCCTAGTCCTTGGGAGGATTTTCAATCCAACCGCAAAATCCTTGCCGTTATCGGCGTTTGTCACTGCCCTTCCTCCCCAGATCTTCAATCCGTTGCCCAACATTTCGCCTCTGCCTGTAAACCTTACTCTTCTTCGCTTGTCGATCGCTGCTTTGCCTTTTGTCCCGGTGATTCTCAGGTTCGAATTTCCTCTAACTTTCCGCACTTTTTCTTCGTCTTATCTTTTTCTACTCTTGTAATTCTAATTAATTGTATATTGATCTGTACTAGCATCAGTTTATTTGGGTAAAAAGTTTCTAACTCAGCATTGTTTTGCAGCTAGAGGATGACAGCCACAAGGGCAGTAACCTGATTTTGTTTCCCCCTGCTGATCGGCAAACACAGGAATTCCACCTTCAAACAATGATGCAGGATCTCGCAGCCTCATTGTTGATGAAATTTGAGAATTGGGTTCTTCAGGCAGAATCCGGAGGAACTATTCTGAAAACGCCATTAGATTCTCAAACCAATCTTAGCTCTGAGGAGGTTTATATTTTAGGTGTCTTGCATTTTTCTTTTTTAAAATAGGTTTACAGTATCATCCATTTTGTTTAATTTTTTGACTTTGATCCTTTGAGATCCCAAGGGTTTAAGATTCAATCCTTTCTTCCCTTTCATCTCTTAAACTGAAAATCATTAGGTGATCAAGGCAAAGAAAAGAAGACTTGGTCGTGCACAAAAAACCATTGGAGATTACTGTTTGTTGGCAGGATCACCAGTGGATGCCAATGCCCATTTTTCTACAGCACTGGAGCTTGCTAGGTTGACGGGGGACTTTTTCTGGTATGCCGGGGCAATGGAGGGCAGTGTGTGTGCCCTGCTGGTAAGCATTGGGTCAAGGTTAAAGAAGTTGGTCATTTCCCTTTTTCAAATGTGGTGCACATTTTACCGGAATGTGATCCCAGTTGTCTTTCGTATGAATAAAGATAAGTTAATATCATATAGGATAGTATCAGAAATTTGGAGACTTTTTGTGAACCTTTTGAAGATAGATAATGAAGAATTTAATGGAGAGGCAGGAAAGGAACAGATGATGGGACCTCTTCCTGAATAGGAGAAACTTATAATGGTTTGAGCTAAAAGTTTAAAACCTTGTTGGATAAGAAATGAACTTGTTGCCTCTCTGCATGTCAAAAGAAGCTTTAGTTGGTTTTGTTTATTTCTGTATATAATTAAGTATCCTTATACTCTATCTTGGTGTATTATTTCCTCTAAATGTATGCCATCCAATTGACAAGGTCAGGTTTTGTATGATTATGCAGTATGGTGCCACATTCACTAGTTTTGCAGGGGATTTCTATCATTTAAGACCTCATCAGTAAACACAATGAACTATTGTCTAACTCATTGAATATGGCAATTTGATCAGCTTCAAACCTTATAGCAATTGATCAAGATGGAATAGAACTTTTGAAATATTTCCCATGGATATCTACTGATTTTACTTTTTTGTGTGTTTCATCAATTAGCAATAAATCTTCCGTAGTTTTGATTTTTAGTTGTTCTTCATGGATATTTCGTCTACAAGAGGCTTGAGCTAAATGGACATTCTAATTCTGTTACCAGCTAGATCGCATTGGCCAAAAGGATCCACTTCTAGAGGAGGAAGTCAAGTACCGATACAACAGTGTCATTTTGCATTACAGAAAATCATTTATCCAAGAAAATGCCCAGAGGTATTCCCCCTTTCATTGTCTTGATGATTCTGTGTAGTCCCTTGCTGATTAACTTCTAAAATTCTGTAGTTTCCTTCCTTGTGTTTGTGTAAATGTATAATCCTCCTTCTGTTTGGCTGGGCTACATTTCCTGGGAGATAAGTGATGAATGTGGAGCAATGTCAGACTCTTACTAGTAATGACAATCTTTTAATATAGTTGATTTGAAGAAGAGTTACCCAAATCTGAAATAAAGAACCAGAGCTTCTCTCTAAATCTTAGTCTACTGTTAGCCTGTAGATTCGGGTGTAAGGATATGATTCCTTGTTTTATTAATTATCATTCCCTGACATTGGTAGTGCTTCTTCTCATGCGCTTTTTCTTTTCTTGTGGTTCCTGAGGGAAAAAAAGGAAAAAGAAAAAAAGAGACAGCTTTCCCATTTTTAATCATTTTTTAATCCTTATTATGATTGGTTTGTCATTCAGCTCTGTCAAAAGGAATAATTATGCTCATGATGGTGCTATGAAAGTGATACAAAACTACAATGCTGTTATCTAAATTGGTCCCTGTCACTCTTTTTTCATTTCTTTCTCCTGTCTGATAAGATTTTGAGGAGTAAATTCCCTTGCATATTACTGCAAGAAACCTGCTTTATCATGTATCTTGAATTAGAAAATACATTTTTCATTTCACACCATAGATCATTTTAGACTTAAAATTGTTTCAAAATACAAATCATTACAAAATTTGATAACTATTTGTTACCTTTTTGCTAGAAGATTTGTCTGAGGGAATTTTTATACTTTGATTAACGTCTTGTTTGTGAATTTTAGAGATAAAAGAAAAGAAATTATAAGTTATGTAAGAAGGGGAGAAAAGAGAACACAAAATTCCCCATTATTGTAAGGGAGTTTATATTTAGAAGAGAAAAGAAAAGAACAGCTATTTTTTGCATTTAGGAGTTTTAAAAGAATTGGAATGAAGAAGTTTTTAATGTAATGAGTGTGAACAACACAATATTCAATAAATTCCCAACACGGTGTCAACTACAAATGGGCTAAACAATACCGGTTTTAATAATAATAATAGTAGTAGTAGTAGTAGTAGTAGTAGTAGTTCAACGCAGTTCATTTAAATTTCTACCTCATATAAAAGCTTAATCTCTAGAGAGTGATTGAATTTAACTGTTTAAAAGTGTCGTAGTAGTTTGAAGAAGCATGCCAAAAGATTCAATGCAAGAAATCAAGAGGCCGAAAGTAGAAGCAAGAAAAAAAAAATGAACTTCTGAAATTTCATCTTCTTTTGTTAGCAATCATATTTTTTATTGAATGCTTTGAAACCTTCCCATTGATCCAAAGATTTGTTAATTAATTGATTTCTCCCGAAATTTTCCGAACCTACTTCACCTAAGAATTTGAAATTAGGGTTGTTAAGAGAAAATTCAAAATAAATATTCAGTTAGAGTAAAAACTAAAAACAGATTGAAGATAAATGAAAAGAGAAAAACATAACTATTTACGTGGTTCAGCATAGTGCCTACATCCACAAGCAACGATGAAAGAATCTTTATTCACTTTGTTGAGAAAGATTACGAGGGAGGCTCTCAACTTACAAATACCAAACCTCCAAAACACACTCAAAATGTGACTACACTCTTACCCAAATGTTTCCCTTGCTACACTATTTATAGGGGATAAAAGTAGCTAATATCTTGGCCATATTGTAGATAATGGAGTAGTGGGTAACATGGAGAAATAGTCGTAGGTAGTAGTGGTTACAAATGGTGTAATGGGTAAAGTAGTGGGGTGAATTGTGGAGAAAATGGAGGTAAATTCTAGCCACAATTAACAAGGGTTGTAAGGAAGAAGACGAATTAATTTTTTAAATTTTCAACAAATTATCCCTGGACTTGGCTCTTCATTCATCTGTTTCTCTCCACAATTGAAGGGAAGGAAACCTGGGGTCGGAAGGAATATGAAATCAGGCCAAATCTCTTCCCTCTTTCCTCTCAAAACTCACAGTCAGAAGACCATTGCCAATTTTCTCCTCTTTCCTTCTTTTCTTCTCAATTCTTTTTATGGTGGAAATGGCTTCTACCCCAACTCCTAGTTTAGGAGTTTGCGAGAGAGGAGAAAATATAAGTTAGGAGAAAAAAGAAGAGAAGAGAATAGAAGAAGATTTGTGTTTAAAATTGTTTGGGAGTTTCAGATATCCATTTAGGGTGGCTTCTCTCCAACCATTAGATTGCAAGTTTACGAGAGAAGAGAAAAGAAGAGACAAATAGAGAATACAGTGGGAGGGTGGTGGGCCAATTGGAGGAAGAAATAAGAAGGATTATGACGTAAGAAAGGGAAAGGAAGAAAGAAATGAAAACCTAACAAAACAAGTAGGCAATTCATGAAAAAGGTGGGAAGAGAAAACGTGAGAATATGGTGGGAGGGTGGCTTCTACCCCCTGGATTTTACTCTTCATTTGCTGTCTTTCTATTGTTATCTCTCTGTTAACTTAAATCTAGAGTGTGGTTATCACCACTTCATAGCCATGTTTTTGCTTCCCCCCCCCCCCCAACCAAATTGTATGACTACTTGTGGCGGAGTTGAATTCAATGAAAGAGAAGAGAAAACTCACCAGCAACTAAGGAGATTTAAGGTTCCCACATATAGAACCCTTCTTTAGTTTTAACCATTCAACATAGGCCCAGTAAAGAAATGCAAGAATCGTAAGAAACCCTCACTAAAACCGAGGGAGAGTTATTTATGAGGAGACCTGTGACGCTATCTTGGCACTAGACTTATGTCCTCTTCTCTCCCTTTCCTTCCATTTCTCACCACTTCCACCCTACGAAAAAAGTTACTCTCTTTTCTCTTATTCCCTAAAATTCTCAAACAAGTTTAAACATGAATCTCCTTTCCATTCTCTCCTCTTCTTTTCGCTCCTAAAGTATAATTTTTTTCTCTTTTATCTTCTCTAATAAACTCCCAAACTAGCTGTTAGAATTTATTCTTGCTAGCTAATCGTTTTTTAAGATGATACAAAAGTGCTTTTGGGAAAAAAATAATAAACTGTTTAAAAATTAATATATTCCCTCCATACGGAATTAAACGTCGCATTTTTGACTTTGATAAAGTATATGATAAGTGTTTGACTTGATTCATTTAAACATAATGATGTCAATTCCTTTGTAAAATTTTGACTAATTTAGAAAATGAGACATTTAATTTTGAATGAAAGGAGTAACCTTTTTCTTAAGATATGTATGAGTTCTATTAGGTTAAAGTTTCCTATTCTATATGATTATGGATTTAGTGATTTCCTAGTTTTAGGTGGTTAAGGATTTTGGTAACTTATGTTTGTATGTATATATGTAATATTTGTGTTCTTCATAAATAAATTGAGATTTCCAACTTTAACATGGTATCAGAGCTTACCCATACATAGTTTTCATCATAATTGTCAGTCCGTCATAAAATCTTGCAACATCCTGCCACCCGACTTCCAAGATGACCGGAGTGCAAGCCTCGCTTGCCGGCTGAAACAGATGCTGCCACCCTCACTTGCGGATGCATGGGCTGTTGAAAAGTCCATTTGCTTTTGATAGTTTGGTCGCCTGCATGTCCTATTTCTGTTTCTGGGATGCATTTTTTGATGTGTATATGTGCTTCGTTTGGAGAGTTTTAGGTTGCTGGTTTTTGGTTGTTTGCTTCGTTTGGTGGATTTTGTTTTAGGGCGCAAATATTCTGCACTGTCCAGTCTTTGGTTACTGTCTCTCGTCCAGTTTCTTTTGGTTTCTTATCTTGTTGGTCCAATTTTGGGTATATCAATTTTGATGTTCTGATCTTTGGTTATGTCTGAGGTCTTCACTTTGACTTTTGTTCATCTCTTTGCTATATTTTGTTTTCCTGATTGAGAAACTTTGCCAACTATGGCGGATGAAAGTAAGGTTGTTGAATTGGTGTCATCGACTACAAGAATTACATATCATGAATGGGTTGGTTCTTCTAACCATTGTGAGTGGAATACCATAATTCAGGTGTATTAGAGTATCAGTAAATATGATCATTTTATCAAAAATCATTCCCCTCTTGATACTACAAATGAGGAAGAAGAAGCGGTTAATGGAAGATGCCAAAGTTAATTTGTAGAATCAAAATTCCATAGTCAAGTGAAGTGATGGGTCTTTTTAATCCCTATTAAGGATCTTATGGAATTTCTAGAATATTTGTATCCTAGCAAAAGAAAATAGTACCCATATATATATGACATATGCTGAGCTTTCTCTATAGAGCAGAACACAGGGATAAATCTCTCACGGCATATTTTATGGAGTTTAAGAAAACATATGAGAAGCTTACATCCTTCTACCCTTCAGTCTTACAATGGAGATTTAACATACACAACGTGAGTAGATGGTTGTTTTAAGCTTTTTAGCAGGTTTGCCTTCTGAATTGATACAACTAAAGATCGGATTTTCTTGGGTTTTGATATACCCACAATGAAGGAAGCATAAGGGTACTTTGTACAAAACGTTTCTGAACATCACAGATATTGGCAGGAACTAGTGCTCTTATTACCGATAAAGGGAAGAGGACATAGCAACCTAGGTAGAGGATCTAGAGGAGGCTGTGGTCATGGCAGCGATTTCAGAGAGAATGCTGGTCATGGTTGTAGAAGTGATTTTGGAGAAAGTGGTGACCAGAGCCAGGGATCTCTGGAGAAGTTATTTGTTTCTATTGTCATGAACCAGGACATACGAAATATTTTTCTAGGAAACTACTAAATTGATCTTAGCCATCTTATTTTCTGTAATGTTGCTACCTATGATGGGTCTAATTCAGACAAGCTTCTTGTCATCTTGGTAGAACATTTTTCCAAACTTACTTAGTATCAGCAATCACGAGCTTCATCAAATTCTTTCTCTACTATTGCCAATTCAGGTGAATCACCCATATGTTTAGTTTCATCCTCAACCAATAGGGTCATTGACTCTGGTGCTACAAAACATGTAACAGGTAACCCAACTCTTTTGACTCCTTTTCAACTCTATCAAACGTCCTCATATGTTACTTTAGCTATGGGTCATCTGCTTATGTTCTTGGTTCTGGCACTGTACAACCCACTTCTTTTCTTCTTTTTTGAGTTTTCCAGAGTTTGCTTTAAGTCTTATTTCTGTTAGCAAACTCACTATCTATTTGAATTATTCAGTCACTTTCTTTCCTGATCATGTTTTTTTTAAGGATCTTATGTTGAAGTAAATTGGTGGTAGTGGACATGAGTTGGGGGCCTTTATGTTCTAGACACTCAAGAGCCAAAATGTCTTGCATGTTCTCCCACTCCATTTGCAGAACACCGCAGGTTGGGTGATAGGGAATTAAAGTGTACTGCAGAGACAGAAAACTGCAAGGATAAAATTTTCAATCCTTTAGCCTTGGTTTGGTGAAAAAACTTAAGGGGATTCCTCTTGGGAATTGAAATAGGTTCCTATTAAGTTAGGATTCTTTTTCCTATAAGTTTAGGATTTCATCCATTGTTTAGGAATGGTATTTTTCATTTTTTTCATTTCCTAAAAGATTTATTATTATGTTTTCGACATGATTTAGGATCTTTTATACTCCTATATAAGGAGGTTCTTTATAGACTTTATTCACATATACATTCAATAAGAAATTTCAACCTTCAAAAATTGTCTAAGCATAATTTGCTTTTGTGGAGTGATTCCTTGAGGTTTCTGGTGAGACGCTTAAACTGACCTTTTGGTGAGATGTCTTGGGATTTCTATTTTCTATATTTTTTCAGCTTTGGCAAATTATTTATATTCTAAATCAAGCCTACTATGCTTGTCCTGCATCATTAGGTCACCCCTCTTTACCCAAATTCAAAATATTATGTCCCCAATTTTATAATTTGTCCTCATTAGATTGTGAGGCTTGTCAATTCACCAAACATCACGTAGTTCTTCTAGTCTAAGAATTAATTAGGGAGCCTCCTTTCTATTTGAATTAGTTCATTCTTATGTTTGGGTCCTTGTCCTGTAAACTCACAAGGCGATTTTAAGTATTTTGTTACATTTATTGATGATTATTCAAGAGTAACTTGGTTATATTTTATGATAAATCGTTTTGAGTTGTTTTCTCATTTTTGTGCATTTTTTTGTTTTGGTTACAACACACTATTCAAATTTTGAGAATCATTACAGCCAATGAATATTTGTCTCATTCCCAGTCCAACACTCAAAATGGAATTCTTCATCAAATTTCTTATGTTAACACACCCTTCAAAAACTGTGGCTATGAGCAAAGATAGACACCTTCTAGAGACAACTAGCCCTCCTGTTTCAAATGAATGTTCCTAAGCATTTTTTGATAGATGTTTCCACAACTTGTTTTATAATCAATCGCATGCCTTAAACAGTTCTTAAATGTGCAATTCCATATAAATGTTTTATTTCCCACAAAGTCATTGTCTCTAATTAAAACAAGGACGCGTAGTAAATGTTTTGTTTAAGATACCCATTCCCATGTCACTAAATTAGATTCTAAATCTCTTAAGTGAGTATTCTTGGGTTATTCTGGTCTTCAAAAGGGTTATAGGTGCTCTAGTCCCAATCTTGATCGTTATTTAGTTTCTACTCATGTTACTTTCCTGGACACTACTCCATTCTTCTCTTGTGATAGAAAGGGGGAAGAAGATAATTTGTTAATATACACCGTTAAACCTTGCAACACTTCACGTCTTGCTAGCCCACCAACACAACCACCCAAGCTTACTCAAGAAGGTAAGGGGTCCTGATGCTTGTCCTCCATCTACTTATTTGTCTTCATTGTCGGATTCTGAAGTGGTTCTTCTGAATGATCTAGTTCTTCCAATGCTCTAAGAAAAGGTAAATGTCAATGTACTTATCCTGTTTCTTCTAAAATAGTTTCGTATGATCTTTTGCCATCTTTCTACTCCTGCGTTACTTCTCTGGATTTGATATCTCTTCCTAAAACTGTTCAAGAAACTATCGCCCATCCTGGTTGGCATGCTGCAATAACAGCAGAGATGAATGCCCTCAATGGAAATAGTACTTGGGAGTTGGTAAATTTACCTGTTGGAAAAAAGGGTAGTTGGATGTAAGTGGGTGATTGCAATAAAAATGAATCCTGATAGCTTTGTTGCACATTTTCTGGCTCGCTTGGTGGCTAAGGGATATGCTCAGACATATCTAGTTGATTATACTGATACCTTCTCTCTTGTTGCAAAGTTGTCTTCTGTTTGATTGTTTATCTTCCTTGCAACATCTCAAATTTAACCTATCCATCAGTTGGATATTACAGGCATTAGAAGGCCTATCATCTTCAAAAATCACTTTGTGGTTTAAAACAAAGTCCTCAGGGTTAGATATAATATATATATTATATTCAACTTTCTATCTGGCAAGAGTCTCGAGGCTGAAGAATAAGAATAGTTAAATTATTTACTAAATGTCAACAATATATAGCATACTTGTACTAGGGCATGTTTTGAGCAAATGGTAATTTAGTTTCATGTTAGCTTGTTGAGTGAAGAAAGTTACTAACACTTGGATATGTCCGATTTTCTTGTAAGAGTCATGTTTCATCAGCCTAACCTTTTCAAATCCCTGAGTAGGCTGGAGATATTGTCAGTTATTTTGTCCCTTTGTTATTTTAGAGATAACTTTTTTGTTACTTTGACCGTGAGATAGAAACTTTTCTCTGAATTTTAATATTTGTTAAGCTATTTTAGAGTAATTCCTCTTTACGTGGTTGTTCCTGTTCATGTGCTAGGCCCAGTTCACATTTCGTGCTTTTAGTGATTTCTAGTTTTACCTGTTTTCTATGAAATTGCTGAGGGAGAACCAGATACACTGGAACTTGGAAGAAGTCAGAACTTTATAATAATGGAACAAAAGAACTCTTTCTGAGTCTTGAAAATTGATTCATAAACGGGTGCAAAGCATTAATCTTATTGTGTGTGTTACCATTGTCAAAGCAATCCTCCCTCTCTGAAAATTGAGGCAAGCTGTTGTTAACCTAAATACTTACAGAATTCTTCACTTGTAGTGCTTGGTGCCAACTAATATCTATCTGTATGTTACTGGAAGGAGAGTAATGTTTTAAATTATTTTTCTGCAGGGTTTCTCCCTTAAGTTTTGAACTCGAGGCTACACTGAAGCTAGCTAGATTTCTCTGCAGGTAATTTTGCTGAACTTTAGTGCAGTGTGAAGGAGTTGGTTTTTGACGATTAATGCTGCATATTTTTCTAGTCATACATTATTTGGTGGGGGAGAACCCTGAAAAGAAACAAGATCCGCATTCACCACCGTCCTATGCCATTTTAGTTATGCTTTTTCTGGTTTAATACTTCAAGTGTGAACTTAACTGCTGCTTTTGGTGGTTTGTTATTGTCTAAAAAATGATAATTTGGTCCTTGACCGGTTGAACTTTCTACTCTCTTGACTTTAGTGGAATTTGGATAAGAATTAATACCACAGCACTCTGGTAAGAAAGGTAATATCAAATCAGAAAATTTTGGGAAAAAATTCTGAATTGCACTTTAAACCTAATTCTAATATACAAAATCTCAGCTGACGTGAGAAACTTTAATAAGTCAGATTCCAGTCATATTTGTCTTCTGCTGTGTTTTGGAGGTTTTTAACATTAAAATGATAATTTGATCTTTGACCAATTGAACCTCTTACTGTCTTGACCTTAATGTAAGTTGGAGAAGAATTAATACCACATCTTGATTGGAAAGGTAAGATCAAATCAGAAATTTTGGTGAAAAAATTCTGAAATGTCCTATAAACCCAATTCTAATATGCAAAATCTTAGCTGAATGTGGGGATCTTTAAAGAGTCAGATTTCGATCAGCATGTCTTCTTGGTGGATTTCTTGAGTAGCCTAAATGAAGCTTGCCATGTATCCACTTGTAAAACCTCATGTAGGTTTTGCAATTTGCACATGATTATAGGAGTTCAAAACTTAAGAAAATAATGCCATCTATGAGGCCCAAGGTATAGAGTCCAAACTGACCCTTTAGAATTATGGCCTATGTATTCTGTTGTAAAATTTTTGGGCCTACCTATTTTTGTAAAGTTAGGATTTTAGCTTCGCACAAATATGTATATATCCTAACACTTTTGCGGCTCTCAAGGTCCAACTTGTAATTTATCTTTAAGTAATCAAAAGGGGAGGGAACCCCATAATACCTTCTTTTGCAGAGAAAAAAAAAAGGGGATCTACTTGAAGTTCTGAAAATTCAATATGATCTTAGTACCCATTAAGATTGTATATTACTGAGCAGGAATGATATAAATCAAGGAAGAAAAGGAAACATTAATATGACCTATGTATCATAGAGGCCCTAGAATTTTTGATGCAGCGGAATATACACGAGAGACTAGTTAGCATACTAATCCAAACGAGAAAACGTTCGAATCCTCGAACAACCTTGAATCCACAAGGAAAGAGAGAGAAACTCTGAAATATTATTGATAATTGATTGAATTCTTAGCTCTTAGGCATACATCCTTATTTATACTAGTAGAAGTTCTGTATTCCTAATCACATTAGGAAATAAAAACCAAGTAAACTACTAAAGCTAATCAAGCTAGGAAATAAAAGCCAAGTAAAAAGCTAATCAAACTAGGAAATAAAAATCAAGTAAACTACTAAACTTCCTAATCAAACTAGGAAACTATTTCTTTATTTCTTTTTGTTTAGACTTGGCACGGTCCAATTGCTCCAAAAGTATCTCGGACACTTGTTCTACATCAATTTTACATCCCCTGGGCCCTCTAAGTCAGGTTAATGAATTGGACAAAACACCTGTATCTGGTTGATTTCTTACGTCAATTTCTCTTGGCAGGCCAGAGCTGGCCAAGGAGGTGGTGGAGTTGTTGACTGCTGCTGCAGATGGTGGGAAATCTTTGATTGATGCTAGTGACAGACTAATATTGTATGTTGAAATTGCTCGGCTCTTTGGGTCTCTTGGTTATCACAGAAAAGCTGCCTTTTTCTCCAGGCAAGTGGCTCAGTTGTATTTGCAACAAGAAAATAGATTGGCTGCTACAAGTGCCATGCAAGTGTTGGCAATGACAACTAAAGCCTATCGCATACAAAGTAGAGCATCCATTGAACACGCCTCATCCAATGTGAGTAAAAAGTATATATTTACGTCCGCACATGGAAGTTACTTTGTTTTTGCCTACCAAATGAATAATATATGTTATAAATTTTATCGTGAGTGGTTCTTATAAAAAGGTATCTTCTACTTCAGATCTTGGTTAATTTTCTACAAAAGACAACCATTTAGCCTAATAAGAGGACAAAAAGTTAAAGTGACTCAAATTCTAGCTTGGCACCATATATGTTGAGGAGAGACCCTCAATATTTTGCTTGGAAGCCATCATTCCCTTGCCTATGGTGATGAAAAAGGAATCATGTTTTTTTCATTTTTCTTTTGCAACATTTTGTCAGAATCTCAGCGGTCCCTTCTAATGAAAAAACATTTCACCAAGTCAACTTTTTCCTTGCCCACTTTCCTTCTTCCCATTTTGTTCCTCTTTTTTGATGACACTTTTTTCTTGTTTTATTCAACTGCAACTACTTTGTTTTACTTATTCTTTTCATGCGATCACATCTCGTATCCATAGTTATTTCCTTACTTCCTTTGTATTTAACTGAAAACATGGATTTCACTCCACATTTAATATGATAGCCTTTAGAGGAGCCATTCTGGTTCATCTGTAAAAGCTTGAAACCAACGGAAGAAAAGTTCCTTGGTGCTTATATATGCCCATCACACTTGTCTTAAAAACCTCTGCTTTGCAATTGCTTCTTTAATACTGTTATTACAATTTGATACCTGTGGTTTCTCATCCTACCTTCTAAAACTTCAATTCTCAAGCACACCAGAAAATTTTAACTTCTTAGCCCCATTGTCATTTTTCGTTGATTTTCCTTCCATCCTGGTCCCTCACCTCTTCTTATCATTTTGGACGTGTTGAGTTCTGTATCCATTACTCGACTAGTTCTTATCCTAAATTGTTCAAGAAGAAAGCAGAAACCATGTCCATATGTACTAAACTCATTATAATTTTCTTTTATATTGTCTCAAGTGTCAAAAGTAATTTTTAATACATTTCTATTCCAAAATATTCAATGTATGCAGAAGGAAAATGGTCCAGCACACCATGATATGGGAAAAGTACATCAGAACTTGGTTGTATCTCTCTTTGAGTCTCAATGGAGTACCCTCCAGATGGTGGTTCTAAGAGAAATACTATTGTCTGCAGTACGTGCTGGAGATCCTCTTGCTGCATGGAGTGCTGCTGCACGTCTACTTAGGTCTTATTATCCTCTAATTACACCTGCTGGACAAAATGGTCTGGCTAGTGCTCTTTCAAATGCAGCTGAAAGGCTTCCTTCAGGAACTCGTTGTGCAGACCCTGCGTTGCCCTTTGTAAGGTATTTGCCTCAATATATTACATGGTTTTCTCATTTCACCCTGAATTACATCCTGAATTGCATGTTCTTTAGAAGTTTCCTACCTGCATTCAATTTAAAGCAAAGCCAAGAGAGGTGAAAAATATTTTGAAGAAGAAGAGTCAAAAACTGTCTTATATTCTTCATTGCCACAGATTCATGCATTGATGTAAAACAGTGCATTTGTATTTTATGGTTGTACATGCTATGTTGTGGAACATCTATGGAATGATTAATGATTATATTATGAATTGTACCAACTATCAGCGTACATTTTGTTTTCATTTCTTTATGTTACCCTACTAAATCTGTTTAATGTTTTTCAGGTTACATTCACTCCCTCTTCATCCTTCACAGATGGATATTGTAAAACGTAATTCTGCTAGAGAAGATTGGTGGGCTGGAGCTGCTCCCTCGGGGCCTTTCATTTATACTCCATTTAGCAAAGGAGAGCCGAATCACAACAGCAATCAGGAAACTGTTTGGGTTGTTGGGGAGCCCATCCAGATATTCGTGGAATTAGCTAATCCATGTGGCTTTGACTTGATGGTGAATAGCATATATCTCTCAGTGCAACCTGAAAATTTTGATTCTTTTCCCATCTGTGTTAGCCTCCCACCTAATTCTTCAAAGGTTATTACTTTATCTGGAATTCCAACAAAAGTGGGTCCATTGACAGTTCCTGGATGCATTGTTCATTGTTTTGGAGTTATTACAGAGCATTTTTTCAAGGATGTGGATAATCTGCTCCTTGGAGCATGCCAAGGACTTGTACTCTCTGACCCATTTCGTTCCTGTGGATCTGGGAAGTTGAAAAATATAACTGTTCCAAATATTTCTGTGGTGCCTCCACTCCCATTGCTTGTGTCACATGTTGTTGGAGGGGATGGTGCTCTAATTCTATATGAAGGCGAGATTCGTGATGTAAGCATTAGTTTGGCCAATGCAGGCACACTTCCAGTTGAGCAGGCACATATTTCTCTCTCTGGGAAAAATCAAGACTCTGTAGTTTCAATTTCTTATGATACGTTAAAATCTTCCCTTCCTTTGAAACCGGGTGCAGAAGTGACAATACCAATAACCTTAAAAGCTTGGCAACTTGGCTTTTATGATACAGAAACCGCTGCCGGAAAGAACTCTGGCAATGCACTAAGGCACATAAAAGATAGGAGCAGCCCGGTGTTGCTTATCCACTATGCAGGTATTTTATACATTTGTCAATATCATATTCCTCAGTTCTCTGGCAATAATTAGTATTGTTGTACTTCTAACTTTTTGGTGTTGATTGCCCAATTTGATACTCACTTTAGTTCCATTACAATTTCTATTTTAGTAGTCTCTTAATGCTAATGTGCATTTTAAACTTAATTACTCTTTTGGAAAGGCAAATAGGGAAGGAGTAAAAGGAAAATAACGAGGATGGAGATCACTTGTCGGCCCCAAGTGGCTTTTGACAAGCACCTCTCTCTTCCACCCAGAGTTTGTTATCATGATTTTTCATTAAGTGAATAAAATTTGCATATCTGAAGAACCTAAATGTGGTGACTGATAAAAGAGTTTTAGACTGCTTTGTATCTCCTCGCATCTGCCCTCAATGAGATTATCTCAGCCTGTTTGTTGAAAATTTAAATTCACAGTAATATGTAGTATTTTGTGTAAAATAATTCAGAATGTGTGTGGAGCATGTTATAAATTGACCATTTCTGTTCTTTCATTCACGACCTTAAAGTATTGGTTTGTAGCAACTAGTCTCCTGAAAAACTACTCCTTCGAGAATTAGTTTCACCTGCGATTTTTTCACCCCATTAAATCACATGTTTCTCTTGCCAGGGCCACTTAAAAATCCTGGAGAGCCATCAACAGATGCATCTGCCTTTCCCCCTGGTAGACGATTGGTTATTCCTTTGAACATCTGCATTTTGCAGGGTCTGTCTTTCATTAAGGCTCGTTTGCTATCTATGGAAATTCCAGCCCACGTTGGTGCAAATGGTTCAAAACTAGTTCAAAGTGAACATGGCTCTATAGAAGAATTTATTGATTCCAAAAGACAGGCTGATACCTTCATGAAGATTGATCCATACCGGGGAAGTTGGGGTTTACGTTTTCTTGAGCTGGAGTTGTTTAATCCAACTGATGTAATTTTTGAGGTAGGCGTCTCTGTCCAGCTGGAGAACACCAATGAAGAAGATAGTTCCATCGACTCCAACAGTGCTGAATTTTGTTACCCCAAAACAAGAATTGATCGAGATTACACTGCTAGGGTACTAATACCGCTGGAACATTTCAAACTCCCTGTTCTTGATGGTTCTTTCCTTGTTAATCATTCCCAAAACAATGGAACTTCTTCAAGTAGAAGTTCAAGCTTCACGGAGAAAAATACCAAGGCTGAACTCAATGCATCCATTAAAACTTTAATCTCCAGAATAAAGGTAAGATGGCAATCTGGAAGGAACAGCTCAGGAGAATTAAATATTAGGGATGCAATGCAGGCTGCCCTCCAGTCATCTGTGATGGATGTCCTGTTGCCAGATCCTCTCACCTTTGGCTTTAGGCTCGCAATTAGTAATTCAGGAGAAGAAGTCAAATTCAATTCACCCGAGGAATCTGATACACTAGTCATGCCTGTCATGTGCAAGAGTTCTATTGTTGCTCATGATATGACTCCAATGGAAGTGTTGGTGCGCAATAATACAAAGGAAATGGTCAGAGTAAGTCTTTGCATCACTTGCAGAGATGTAGCTGGTGAGAACTGCTTTGAGGGTGAGAAGGCAACCGTCTTATGGGCAGGTTTGTTATTCTCACATATTCACCTTGTAAAGTAGTTATGTTCAAATATTTTATATTGATGAATACTATCCTTGTTTTTGGAGGGTGTAAAGAGGTTTATAAATCCTGGAACCAAAGATGAATTGAAAGCAGGTTCTGCTATATGATTGAAGAGTACAATAATGTGCTTATTCTTTATGTGGTCAGGTGTCTTAAGTGGGGTCAGTATGGAAGTTCCTCCTCTTGAAGAAATGAAGCACACCTTCTCCCTCTATTTCTTAGTTCCTGGGGAATACACATTGTTAGCTGCTGCGGTCATTGATGATCCTAATGAAATTCTGAGAGCCAGAGCAAAGAGCAATTCACTTGAAGAGCCAATTTTCTGTCGTGGACCTCCATTCCATGTCCAAGTGAATGGAACTGTCTAGCTAGTATAATCCTTTTTGCAGTTCATGCATTTTATGAAAATTTTGCACCTTTGCTCCTTCTCTGAAGGAGACCTTATAAGTGCCATCCCTTCTAATTCTATATTTAGAATCTTGAGAAATTGAACATTCAAGGTATAATCTTAGAATGCTTTGTAAATCCATTTTTACCATATCCCCAAAAAATAGATTGTGTTGTGAACCATTCCACATTTTTCTACAATTATAGTGATGATCATGTTGCTAAGCTTCATTTTCTATGCATAAATATGCATCTTTTCTTCACAGATGATCTATAATCAATATGTATCATCCAGGTATTATTCTTTACCATTAGGTAAAATAGGTTACATCCAAATTATTCACTTAATTGGTATTGAAACTTCAGAAAGCCTTTTAATTATTCTGTGGCACTGCAACACGGTACTCCAGATATCGATTGGGGCCAGAAGAACAGCATACTTCATATCATACAAATTTGGTTCAAAAAAATGAAATTGTGAGATTGTAATTTCAACTCACATCCAATTACAAGTCAAGGGTCAACCAAAACACTAGTAATAGAAAACCCTGGGTAAGCATCAAATCAGAATTTTGGTGGGGGCTTTTGAGTTGGCAGCAGACCGAAGCGCTTCTTCAGAAGCACCCGCTGTCTGGAGTATTTATCATCCGGAGAGAAACGAGCTGCACCAAGGAAATCGTTAAACGTGACTTAGTTTTATTATAGAAACCATGGTCTGCATAAAATGACTTATAATCCATGAGAAAAATAAAAGAATCTTATGATTGAATGAGAATCACAAACACTTGCTCTCTGTAAAGGTTCAAACTATAAAAATCTGACATTTTACAAAATCTTTTAATAACTAGAAAGAAATTCAGGCAAACAACGTAAAATTCAGCCCAAGTTAAGAATATTCCCTACCAAAAGAAGAGAGACAACAGTAGCAATAGAGAGAGGGAAATGAACTAGATGCAACTGCAGAACCACAGATGTTTTTTCATAGCACACTTGAACTATCAAATAGTCCCAATGCTTGAGAAAGATCAAAGGTCATGCAACTGATGAATGGGACAGATTACTTAGACACTCATAACCTTGTTCAAAAATCTATTCAATATACATGGAAAGAAAGAGTTAAAAAGATTACCTGGATGAGCTGATTGTGTGGCCAAACCTGTTGGTGTTTCTTTCTGCACACAATGGGGGAATACCATTAGTTGTAAGGAACTAATACACTTATTACAAGTCTTATAATTTCTGGAACAAAGGTCAAGAAGAATTACAGAGAACATACTCACCAAGAAGAATCATTATTGGGCAAGGTTTTTCTCTAAACAAGATAGCTTAATTACATAGTTGTACATCACCTTTGCTATTGTGCAGCTTGTTTGCTCATGCAAAACTAAACCCTAAACCAAGCCCCTTTCTAGCTTAAAATAATCTGATTTATGTTATTTACAATATTTTTTAGTTCGGAATTTGAATTAAACATTATTTTTGCTCTTAAATTATATAATATCTGCAGTACATTTGCAGATATAAAGTGAGATTAATAGACTAGAGAAACACCAAATACATCTTGAAAGAAATTATCAAATATTATGCAGAGGAATGTTTTGAAAACCCAAGGAAGAATTCATCCCAATTAGATTACCCTTAGCACTATAGTAGCCGTTGCAATGATTTCTGCAAATGCTAAAGAGGTTCAAAAAAAAAAAAAAAACAGCAGAATATCAAAAGTTATGCACATTCAGATGCAATTAAGTCATCAAACTTAAAATGGCATATCTTTAATACAACGAGAACAGTACTAGTAAAATGAGACAACTAAAATCAGCCGATAACAATTTCATCCCAATGCCAAAAGCAGCCACTTTTGAGCTCCAATCATAGTGATTACACTCAATATAATGTATACATCCTGAAACATCGGTTGCTCATCCCACCAAACTGAAAATAAAAGGAGGGAAAAAAATTTGCAGAAGTAAAGCAAAACCCACAAAATGGTTGAGAAAGAGTTGGACCTTTGTGGTGTAAACTTTGTCGCCATTCTCGTTTATGTAAAACTGCAGATACATGTTATCTCACTAGTAATTATCAAACCCTGGGAAAAGAAAAATTAAAGATCTTCGTCACTAAATAATCATTAACCAAAAAAAAACATCTAAAAAACAAAGGCGGCATAGGAGAGGAATTAATGGAATGGAGAAATTATTGAATACCTGTTTAGCTCCAGCAGCTCTTTTCTTTGGTGCGATTACCAGGAACAGTAGCGCTGCTGCGTCGTTGCTCCTTATCTAGGGTTTTGGGGTTCCAACTTCCGATATCGAACAATTAATAATGACGGACCTCCCCTAACACTTGACAGAAAATTACGACAAGGTGCATTATATTTTTCATAATTATATAATGACCCACCACAAAAATTACTGCTCTATCCATACCTTTTCATTTAATTTAAGGTCATGGTTTGGGCCGCTCATGGTTTGGCCCAATATTTCTCACCACTTAGATTTACAAGTTGCAACCTTACAAAACAGACGACTCATACTCATCTAAGCCCATTAGCGAGGCTATAGGATTCAACATTTTCATCAATGAATCCACTTACTGATTCATTAACATTCAAAAAATTTCCTTCAATCATAATCATAACATTAACCCATTGTCTGGGTAGCATGTCCCCTCATAGTTATTTCTCACACTTTTACCACTTAATTTCTGTCTTGAAGGACCATTATTGTATAGTTTTTAACTCATCGTCTAAATAGCAAAACCCCTTAAATCTATATTGATCAAAAGATCAATACACTTATCTTTTTTACTTTTATCGATCAATCGATGTCTGAAGGGTCATTACCCGTGAAATTTTAATAGCTAACATATGTATATATGCATACCTTGTGGATGTATAGCGTGGACAGTAGAAGCATGATTAGCTTGGAGAAACTGAAAGTGGGCAAAGATAACATATGTCCTCAACTCAATGTCTGTTGTAATACATGCGACCAAGGCATCAACATCACCATCATCAAAAGCCAAAAGGTTGCTATGCCATTCACTTTACATCATTCTCCCTGACTTGACCCCAGCTAACCAGAGTAAATAGTAAAACAGTAGAAATGTTAAAGTGATTCAGTTTTGGATTAGGCCTTATTGCTCGAGTAGGAATTCAACTATTGGAAGTTAGAATAACAAATCTTTTAGACTATATATGTTGTATATAACTCGAATGAAAAAATAAATAACCAAAGGGAGAAAGGAAGAGTGATGGTCCAATATTATGGTATGTTAGTTTCTACAATTCAATAAGATTAGAGTATGTAGAAAGATCGAGTCAAACTATGATTTACCTTACCTCCGGACCAATTGGCCGTGGGGTGCAATGTTCTTCTCTTTAGGTCATGTAACAAATGGCGATGAAATAATTACTTAAATGTGCTTTCTTATCAGCAAATCCATTTTCCTCCCTCCATATGATCTTGTTGTCCCAATAATTTATTCTCGTGATAGTACACAATCTTAAAATAAACAAGAAAAAAAGTCATGAGCAGAAGATATCTAAAACCAAACAAAGATAGATAATAGAACATATGTTGGTTTGTTGAATTGAAGTGATGTGCCGATGTCCTTCAAACATTGTCTGTCGGCTAAAAGGACCATTCGGTCCATTCCATTTCCACGGTCATCATCCCTTCCACAGTCCCACATAAGATTATATACAGTGGCAGTGCAGTATTGCAGAAGGACCACACTTCACACTTTCTTCCAATTAGACACACCAAGACTCACATTCTCCCTTTTTACCTTTGCTTTCTGTTCTTCTTCTGCCATGGCTACCTTAGCTCTGTAGTGTTCACCAATGTGGCATCAACATCATCAGAGAACAGCAACTCATGATTTATATTTACAGTATCTCTGTTCATCATATGTGTGTGTATAGTATTAGTGAAGAGAGGTTCCCCCAAGATAGCAAATGGTGTGACATCACGTATGCCCCATATACAGACATTTAAAGAAATCGATCGGGGGGCGGGGGAATGAGACGCCATTTTCCATCAAAAAATAATACTAATAAAAACCTATTAATCAATCCACGGGCCGAAGGCCTTCTTCTTTGGTGTCCTCTCTGTGGATTTGCTGCTTGCTTTTACTCATCTATCATGTCACCCAAACCAGTTTGTGGGGGCACTTGCTGCCCCTTTTACTTGTTTCTGTTTTTTGCCTTCCATTCCTGGTTCTTACTTCTTATCTACCGGTACATCCTCACTGTTTTTCCTTTCCTTACATAAGATATTGCACGCTTCTTCTTTTTCTTCTGATACTGCTGTTTAAAAAAACAAAAAAAGAATTGTATTGTGAAAAAAAGGGACATTTTTTACATGTATAACTACGTTTAAGGGTTTTTAATTTATATAAAATGACAAGTAACCACTTATATCGAGGGCGTTTTCATTTTTATCCAAATAAAAACAGTAATTTCTTATTTACCCAATTCTTCACAACATTTCACAATTACTCATATCTAAAATTAACTTTTCATTCTATACTCATTTTGACTTTTAATTAAAATAAAAAATCAAAACATAACATTTATT
>JAOXNR010000022.1:10688362-10704110 GCA_028571225.1 Parsonsia alboflavescens
GCTGCAAAATCAGTCCCATTCTGGACTGACTCTCCGTGTCAATCGATGCTCAAGGACTCGGGATAGATCCAAGGGAAACTCAGGAAGTACATTTCTCAATCACATTTTTCATGCTGGGAAACCTATCAATCCATCGTGAATAACTTGAAATAACCATTTGGTGTAGATCAGCTCCCTCTTTGGCAGCAGCAGACCTCATCCCCTGCCCACAAATAGCCAAACTTTTCTGGATGAGCTGCGACAGAATTATCAGGTCATCCTTGCTGAAGTTTAGATAACATAGCAGGGCCTCCTCAGATGTTAAATCAAGGATGAGGGAGCAAACGCTTGCAGCCATCATTAGGAAACCAGGGTCACCTGCATCAACTGCCCAATGTGACAATGCTCTCAAAAGTTTGATGAAAGTAGCATCTGCAGAGGCAAATTGAATCTCCTCCTTCTTTAGAAGAAAATTTAAAACTGTATCGCATGCCAGGAAAATGCAACCATTATCCTCAACCGCATTGCCGTGTGTGCCAATCAAACTAATGAGGCATAAATTTACAGCCATACATGCCCCAGATGAAGCCAAAAGCCTACATCCATTTGTCTTCATTGTTATTTGACAAAGCATTGGAAGCAAAAAGCAGATACACAAAAAGGGGTTAGGCTCATCTTCCCCTTGGACTAAAACCATATAACTCAGGAGTTCGTTGACCTTGTCCTTGCATGCAACGGGAGCTTCTGCAAGATAGCTCCCAATTAACCGAACAGAAGCTAGCAGATCATCCCCTTTGTTCTGATCATGTTGCTTGGCATCTTCAAGATACTCCAAGACAACGCCAATTGTCTCATCAAGCCCAGAGAGAATCTTGGTGAAAGTGCTTTCACCTATAACAGCATCTAGCTGCAGCTTTTCATCTTCGCCAAACTTTGTAATGAGTTTTATTACTTTCTCAACCAAAGAATAGACAATTCCAAGATTCCTTAGCTTCAAAGGAATTGTATCAGCATTTGGTGAAGAACTTCTGGAAGCTGCATCTCTAAAGTAGGCAAGTTCGTTAAGAAGAACAGCAATTTCCACCCTAGACGACTCCAAAACAAGCAGAATACACCTGGAGATGGAAATCATGAAGTAAACAAAAAGAATGCCTTAGGAATTGGAAGTAGAAAATTAAAAAACCGTTCAAAATTGTTGCTTACCTATCAGCAGGAATAGGTTCCTGGACCCCAGGTAAGTTCACAGGGCCAACAAGCCAATCCTCACCAATGGTGGATATAATGCATTCGGCCAAAGCAAGAGCTTGAAACTTCTCAGGTAGGGCTGCAAACATAACAGAGAAAAATGAGCTCCATTAGGATATCTGATAAGCCATAAGCCACTACTAAAGGTTACATACACGTTCCAAGTAACATGAATATATTTTTTAATATCAATATATGCCAAACAAGTCAGTATCATAAATAGCAATAATGAAACATACCAACTCGGTTATTTAAAATAGCCACAATACCACTACGCATGCTAGATGTCCAGTCAAGGTTTGGCATTGACTGGAGAGCTTTATGTATGGGTGCCTGTGAAAAGCAGAATACTATCAGACTTCAACTCTTTACAAGATGAACTGTGAGGATAGGAAGTCATCTAGTGCTAGTAGATGGATTTATGATCTAGATATATGATGTATTGGTGAAATGCATCCACCACACCCCCCAACAACACCCCACCCCCCACAACACCACCAAAAAAAAAAAAGGAACCTGGAAGATAAAAGGAGATGATCATCCCAAGGGAACTGCTGTCTATAAGACTACAACTAATCATTTTTGTCTGTTTGTCTAACTAATTAAGTAAATTAAATAATATCCCAACAATAGTGCTGCACTATCTGTGTTTAATTTAGAAATAAATAGAAGTTATACGAGGTCAATTAGCCTCCAGATCACACCACAGAGGAAACCATCTAAAACTGCAAATCAGCATTCATATGGTATTTCATTATAAATTTTGACCAATAAATGAGGTGAGAAATTGGAATTTAATTGAAGAAGAGTAGGTACGAAAACAAATTCCATACCGAATATTGTGAGGAAAGGATATTTGATAGGACATGAAGTGCTTCAAATTTTAGTTTCGAATGTAACAGAGCAAATTGCCGTGCCACTACAACTACCTGTAACAATCAAATCACTTTTCAATCTAATGCCACGAAAATAATAAACAAAAGTAGAAATATCAACCAGCAAGAATCAAGAACAGATTGATGATATCATAATATTTAATGATATAGGCTCACCACTGTTGCCAGTTCAGTTTGGTGTCTGATATAAACTTCTTCAGCTGGCAACTTGTTTAACATTAACTGTACCAGTTTCATGCCAATCTCTACCATGGGCGAACCTGAACACCACGATTCAAAGTTTCGAATGTGCCAAATTGAAGGGTAATAGCAGCTCACTTACAAGAAAATAATTTCCTTGCTACAACATAACAAAACATTATTTTGTTTAATTACAACAATATGTAATGAGCACATATTATATATTCTGTGGATCCCATAACCCCTGGTCAAATACTCAATATTAACAGGCATTTCACAGCATTCTGTATGTATTAATATACATGGTAATTCTCACCATCTGGTAAAGAGGCCACTTGAGCTGCAAACAGCTGCAAGCCTCCATGTTTATATAAGTCCCTGATTCCATCTTCATGTGCACTTGATACCAGAAATAGGAATTCATAGCAATCTCCAAGAATAGGTACATCTGACCTGTAACCAACAAGCATGTCATAGGGCATATTAAGGTCAACCACATCATTCACAATGAAATTTTCATGCTTTGAATGCAATAGCACTTGAGAATTGTGCATACAATTAGTTCAGAGCACCTATCAGTTCGTAGATCAGCGAAACAGAAGTCTTATGCTCATTACCTCATTAAGCAAGAATGTGGTCAAAAAGTTCCAGCATTCTTTTCATAAATAATATAGCAACAAAATGTGCTCACACAAGTTACTGAATTACTCCTAAAATGTTAGTAACAAGCCAAAGGACATAGATACATAGTTCCACTAATTATCCAATAGTATAAGCAAATATGGTCCGAGCTCAGGCAAAAATCCTCTTCTTTTCTTATTATAGAAAAGTGCAACTGTGCATCTTAACTGGAATAAATGCCCGCTAAGAAATGTCTGTGTTAATGTTACTGTTATGTTTGATCCAGTAAGTGAAATCATGTCTTCTTAAGCATTTCATCATCTCCAAACATTTTATGTAAATGTTCCTTCTGAGAAGAAGGATGTTAATTGACATTATAGGGGTGTGAGACAAGGAAAAGGCAACAAAAGGGAGGGAGTTAAGTAAAACCAACAAACTTTCAATTTATATTAGGCAGGGTCAGCAGAAAATAATTAAAGATAATGGAAAAACATACACTTTTGTCATAATCTCAAGTATGAAAGGAATGTTAGCACGCATATCTTCAGAAGCAGCAATTTCGGGAACCCTACAGATGGCTGAAAGAACAGTAACCGCTAGTTGCAAGTACGCCTCACGATTCTCAGCTCCTCCACCTCCTTTCCCCATTCCTATTTCGTGCCATGTTAATGAAGAAACGAAACAGGTGAGTTCAAAAACCAGAAAAGAAAGAGTAAAAGGGAGTGGAAACAACGATTGGTCTACCAGTGCGGAGAAGACGGTAGAGAAATCTTGGGCCAACAGCATGGTAAACCTGGCGGATAGCGGAATGGTCTTCTTTGCTGCAAACTTTGGTGACCAAAAGAAGACCGGCGAGTCGCTGCTCGTCACGTTCTCCTCTCAGTAATTTTAAACAATCCTCCAACGAGATGGATGAGGAATCTGATTGAACAGCCGAGGTCGATGCCTCACCGGCAGTCTGCGCATCCTATCTCCACAAACACAAATTTATTAAAATTAAAAAATAAAAAATAAACAAAATCGTCAGAAATGCGACAAAACTTTGCCGCATGGAATAGGAAGAACCGAGAGAGAAAGGCAGAGACCATGTTCTTGAAATCGGCGGGCCGTCGTCGGCGGCGTGCTCCTATTTGGGAACAGCTTCGAGACGAGTGGAGAACTGAACTGCAGGGGTTTTTAATTTTAAAATTTTAATGTACTTATATGATGTGAGTCAGAGTGGAGAATTTTAAATTCTGGGCTTCTATATTTTACATCGCATTCTGTGGATGCTTATCTTACGAAAGGACGCATAATCGGGGCGAGGCCCTCAATTCCTAATCCTTTGGGCTTTGCTTTACCCCCTTGAACCATTTGAAAGAAAATGCATTAAAGATCTGCGATGACATTTACAATTTTGATGTAATTTTCAAATATGAAAAATGTGTCTTGTCGCTATTAAATTTAAGTTTGAAAAGGAATTTTAGAGATTGGGGAAAAAAAAAATTAAGATGAAATAGATTGAGAAAATTTTTGTTATTAGGTACGATAAATTCATAATCTAATTACAGCTTAAAATTAAAAAGTTTAATTTTAATTTAAGACAAATAAAAAATACTTAAAGAATAAGTAAATTACTTATTGTTTTTATTAATTAATAATTGAGTTAAAGTACACTTATGAGCTTGTAGAACTGCATCCTCGGATTAAAAAGTTACTTGGGACATATATTAGTGAGAGGATCGAATATCTTGTTTTGCTATACATTTTGTGTCACTCGTAATTTTTAATTATTTTTTTTAATATATTTTAATATTAAAAATCTAAAAAAATAAATTAAACTCTTTGAAAATTTGATCTTTTTGGGAAATGTATTAAATTTTTAAGGATGTAATAGGAAGTGGCATAATAATAAGATATCTGAGGCTAGGAACACTGATTGAACATTTAAGAAAGAAAATAAACAAAATCTAGATATTCAAATTTCTTTTGTGAATTATTGGCCAATTAAGGATTCAAATTATACCTTTTTGTCATTTTGATAACTAAAGTATTTTTTTTACCTGTTTAGTTCTTAAACTATTTATCACCATTTTGATCCTTTTGATTGAATGTTAAAAAAGTTATTGAAATTTTGAATCAAAAGTTCGTTGATCAAATTAAAGAAGACATTTTCGTCATTATACAGTTCATTAGGTAAAAAAAGAAAAGGAGCACAATTCATTTTCTCCGGTGAACATCACCTTTCCAGATCACACATGTGAAATTAAAATCTCGAGTGAGGAAAGAGAATATTGAAATGGTGAAAATGACTATTACTATTATGAAGATCACGGACCGTTGCAGTCGAAGAGAAAAGCATCGACCAAATCGACAAGTTGTCGAAGGTTGTGGGAAGTGAGAAGCTCAAAAGGTAAGGGCTTCTGCACCAAAGGCCGATTCTAGGGCTTCTGCACCAACGGCCATTACCCACAACTCAAAATGAGCCTTGCGACGAGACGTGGACATTCCCCATGCTGCGGTTCCCTTCGGTCCGTTCCTGGGAACAACTTTTGGGCAGATTTTTCCGGGGAGGAAGAAGATGAACAATGCCAAGATTTTTTTTTTTTTTTTTTTAAATGAACAATATAATGATAGAAATGTCCTCCCCTATTGGATCAATCTATCGTTGATTCAAAATTCTAATGACTTTTTTTAACATTCCGATCTAAAGGATAAAAATGATCGATCGATAAATAGTTTAAAAACTAAACAAACTAAAAAAATACTTTATAAATCAAAATGATAAAAAAAAAAAAAGTATAGTTTGAATCCTTAATTAGTCAATAATTCTTTCGTTTGTTAATTTGTTTTAGCAAAGCATAGCAAGGACCGCCGGTGGGCAACAGCCGTCCATTGCCCCGGTGTTGTCGCTCGTCCAGTGACTTCATTTTGACCACCCAAAAAACAAAAGAAACGGCATGACATGCCCCATTTTCATTCGCCCACTTTCTGATTTTGGTTCTTATAGTATGTATATATCCAAGATATATAATTCCCGAACAGAACTAGGGATCCCCATGCATGCATGCATGACGCGAAAGATTTGATTCATTCATTGATCTCTCCATCCCTCTGCAAATTTGAATGCCATACAAATTAATATTGATCCACCGAGAGAAAATCATAATAGTTGATTTTTCCCTAATTAATTAAGGCTCGCGGTTGCGGATCGATCAGAGTTTGAGTTCAACAATGGAAGACGAGCAGGAGATCACCTCAGCTTTGCATGCAAGGAGAAAGACCAGGTCTCCCATGAAGAAGCTCTCTTGTTGCTTCAATGCTGATCATCGTCGTGCTCGTTCATTCTTCGATATTTCCTCTGCGATATTGCCCAGTCCTAACAACAGGAAGTCTCCATCGTCTTGGATTCGAACCAAGAATTTCATGCCCCGGATGGGCAAACACCGTCGACATTCTTCGGCTGAATTCAGCTATGATCCCCTCAGCTACTCCCTCAATTTTGACGACAGCGTCCACGATGACCCTTATGCTGATGGGGAGAAGCCCATCAGGAATTTCTCCTCGAGATTGCCTGCAACACCTCCCAGAGCCACTATAGTAGCCTCTGCACCTTCGCCGGGCAAGATGCTCAGCCTGTCCAAGGGAACGCCTGATCAGCTGTCGAGGGTGGCAGGTCTTGCTGAGGCTATGAAGAACCTGCAACTGTCACAAGCAGAAACGAGGAGGAATCTTGAATTGCCTACGCCGCAAAGACCATCAGAGGTGAAAAGAAGGAGCGCCCAGATGCCAGAGCTGAGGGATCAGCAGTGTCTACAAGTACCCTCGCAGATGAAGGTGGTTCCGACTGCAGAAGACAGGAGAAGCAAAGACCCACCAACCTCGAGAGTGGCAGAGGTCAGAAGGAGCCTTGAATTTGAGGATGTAACACCGCGGTCGAGTCAAGTTCTCGTAGAATTATGTTAAGGGCATGCCCACACCACATTATACGGCATACAGGATTTTCATAACACAGGCAGACACGAATATATGCATCCTACCAGGTTGAACACCAACTTCTGTGTTGTAATGAATGCTTATTTTAATTGATAATTTGTTCATTACATGAGATATGATTTCTTATTTTTTATTTGTATGGAAATGGTGAAAACATATATCACTACACTGCACATCTTTGATTTTCTTGATCGGTAAAGCTTACCAAAAACATCTCATATATATATATGGGCATATACTTCAAATTAACACATGAAATAATAAGTTCAAAACTACAAATACAGAACTCAATATGATGATTTTTACATAAAAATGTGATTTGAAACCCCCGGCCCTCTCCGTTGTTTTATTCACCTGTACAGCTGCAATCTATATACCCATCACATACATTGTTTACTCACAACTATAAGGAACAAACAAAAATGAGAATGTGTCCACCAAGGGATACTAAGCTGTGCTATTCAGTAGTCTCTGATCATTTTCTTATTAAGAATAACTCCCTAATCATATGTATGCAGTGCGCTAGCTCTAATTACTTTCTGTGGCATATAATACCCTACGGCTGCTGTGGTCTTGTAACTCTTTGATACAAAGAGGGGACCTTTCACTTCCAAGTTTACCTCCAAGGTATTCACATAGAAAACCATCAGTCATCACTAGATTTGCGATGACAGTGAGTATTTGTTAGCAGCATTTCATGCACTAAGTGATCAAAGAGGAGGCGTACTTATAACAATTGCATTGAAGCCTTCTGACTTGTCCTTAGTTTACATGAAATGTTCCCTGCTGCTTTCACCTGCAAATGATTCCATTTCATGTAAGTTGGATGAAATTCTTTGAAATGAAGGGAACCGGATTAAAAGTCCTCTCATGGTTAGCATAAAAGTTTTAAGTGATTACCTTTTCCGTTTGCTCTTCAAGGCTGTAGAAGAAGAAGGATTACTGTGCCAATTCCTTTTCCTCTGATTGATGAACCAGTTATTTATTTGCTTCAGTTGCAAGCCTGTTTCCTGAACCAATTTAGCCTTGTCTTCTTCCTGTAGGAATAAGAATGGATCTAGGTTGTGAAAGAAAATATCAGAAGCAAGTTAGGCAGCATTAGCATGGCTCTTCAATGAGAAAAAATGCAACCAACTCTGCAGAGCTAGTTATACTGAGCAAGAATTGGACCATTTACAAGGTGATTTCAGCAGTGCAAATGTTAAATATATAACTAGTACAACTCCTAATATCCAATATTTGTGCAAATAGAATCATTGCTTGAATTTCTAAACAAGGACCTTCTACACAAGATGAAGTAATCAATCATCTAATAAAATACCTACCGTTGGATATGGCCACTTGGAATGCGATTGCCACCAAGCTTTCAAAACAGAAGTGGTATCACCGGGGAGTTTTCCAGCCCTTCTCTTGCGCAATATTTCTTCTCTGATGTCCACAATCTTTTCCTTGTAACCCTATTCTCCGATGACAAGAAAGAAATAAAAGTGAGCTTTTTGAATGCAATTAATAAACAAAAGAATGAGCATTCATATAACTGTTAGTGACACATAACCCATCCATAAGCACATCCAATATTGTAATGTAATGATGCATGTACTCAGAATTTCCTATTTATGATGTATAGTAATCAATTCAATGATGATAAGCTCCAAAATGTTAGAATAAGACCTGTTTCAGCTCATGCTTCAGTTCCTGTCTCACCCGTTCCATCAGTGATCTTTCACTCTCTGTGGGGATCAAAGGGCCAAAACCCAGGCTGTCAGAACCATCCAAACCTCCATCAAACAAATTGGCATCACTGTCCACTTGGTCATCATCATCATCAGACATTGTTGCCCCTGTTCCTTCTCCTGGTGAGACACCTGCAGAATTACACAGTAAAGCAATATTAGAGTTCAAAGTATCTGTAGTCACTTAAGTACCATAATTAATATCACTAATTCTTCATGCAGCTTATTTGAAGCTGAAAATTTTAGGCTATCAGATGAATAAAAATACATATATTTATACATATGTATTAATGATACAAAACTAGAACCAGTATCTCGAGTTTATGAGAGATAACAGGAGGCTTGAAAACAAATCAATAAAAATATATATATATATATATATATATTATATTACCGGTTAAACTTTGCAACGATTGTTCAATTTCCCAACAAGCCATGACTGCTTCCATGGCATGAACACGGACATGTTGCTGCAGTTGTTCTTTGAAAGAACAAAGTAACAGCACATAGTGGGTCTGCACAAAAATAACAGAGCAAATGTAAGTATTCGCAAAAGCAGTTTCAACCTGAAAATGGCTGTCCAGCAAAATTACTTCAAAAGAAATGGAAGCTACCAAGTCTGTTGCTTACAAGAGCATCACCAGAAAGGATACTTAATTACAAGACAAACAAGACGAATCCATAAAAAGGCAGTTCATAATACTATTCTCTATCTTTTAATGAATACCAAAAATGAAATCTAAACCCCTTTCATTAATTCCCCAAGTAATTTTAATTTCTTCTGCTAAAATAAACACACATCATTTGGTGCTGGAATGTCTTGGCCATTTATTAAAGATAGAAATATAAGCTCAAGTAAGAGATATTGTCAAATATTTAGCAGCATGCTCAATCAGGAGATGAAGTTAGGGATAGGGGCCCTCCTTGTCACTTTATTTCAGCATCTCGGAGAGATACGCTAAAATTTAGCAAGGTTGAATGTATAGTTTAATTGATTTTCTAAAATATAAAGTCGTTGTCCATTATGACATCCATTTTATGGATCAGAAGTAAAAGTTGCAAATTATTTACATCATGTCTGATTGGAAAGGAAGAGCTATATCAAGAAACAATTGGCATGTTGATAGTTGATAGGATCTGTTCATTTGCAACCACTTTGACTTAATAGATTAGTCACATCGAAATTGGATAAGTTTCTTACAAGGAAGAGAAACATAAAAGGAACTTCGTCCTCAGGGGCTCAGCTACTATGGTGGGAGATAAAGATGTACATTATCTTCCATCTCATTTCTATTTTTATGATCCCACAATCTCAACACACAAGAACACAACAAGGAAAAGAAACAGTTGGATTATAGTTGAGCTTTTCTAGAAGCATCTATCAGCTTCTCTAGTACTTGCAGTTTACCATCACTGCACACTAACTTCTGGTTGTGAGCATCAAGAAGTAATGAATGCCATGCAAAATCAAGTCAATAAAGTTGTATTTGTGTCCCCAAAGAGCCGCTACCTTTTATGACATGGAAAGTCAGATAGCAAAATGCCTTTCTGGGATATGTCCTCTAGACCACTATAAAAGCATCGGCCGAGTAAAAAGCAATTTATAGTGCAAAAATCATAGAAGTTTTCATCTGTTCTTTGATATAATGTTTAAAAGGTTCCTAAAGGAATGTAACAGGGTATAAATAAGAAATATCCACTGACTGAACACATATGTAGAGTAATAGACATCAAATTTTATCATCTGTGAAGAATGAATGACCAAACTAAGGTCTACATATAAATTATTCCTTTGACCACTATTGCCAGAGTACAAATGAAATCTTCAAACTTGATTATAAGGTACTATCAAATGAAGAGGCAAACAAATAACCCAATGAAAAAAGGAAGGCAAGGAATAATTTGAGAGAGTTATTCATTATCTTAAATAATTGAAGAGAATAGGATCTTAACTTATAACCAGGACAGTGTTACCCTTAGCTGAATTACATAAAAATGAAGATAGCTCATGGTTTTCAACCTCTGTTTAAAAACTGCTTCACCGATTTCCATTTAGAAGAGTCTTCATTTATAACTGAAAAACTGGATGGCTGAAAATGTACTGCTGTAACCTCACTTGAAATTGAGGTCTTTTGGTCCCTAATAGTGATACTTTTTAATTTTCCATAACTTCCCAATAAAAGAAACCACCCGAGCATGGGCATCATAACAATCATATCCTAACACTCAAGACCAAATCACTCGAAACATACATTACCAGTTATGCAGTCCGTAATAGTACATTCTTAAGATCCTGAACTTTTCAAGATAGCACATTCGTAAGTTTATCAACATCTTCAAAATGATGTTGCTTCAAGTTTGGTTTCAACTTCAAACCTATCAAAATGTTATCAAGTCTCTATCAAAATACAGGCAACTCCACTTGTTAAAATATCCTAAAAACATCCTGTTTTGGAGTTCCAGTTGCACAGGGTTTATGGGCATTCTGAATGGAAACTTATTTTCCTGTTAAGCATTAAGAGGCCCATCTTTGTGTGCAGAAATCTGTCCTTATAAAAAAAAAAAATGAAGGATATGGTACTTCATTGCATCAATCCAAATATATATAATACAATGTGTTTTGATCTGAAATGGTAAACTCTATGATTTTATCTGATTCGACCGGCTGGTAGGTACCATAAGACCTAACGTTTTACTTCAATGTCATCTAAATTGCTTGGACCTACTCCTCCTTGTCCAGATTTCTGCATTAAATCCCTTTGTATTGATGGCTATATGAATGCACAGATTTTTACAGTCTACAACCCTTTAGTAGACGGAATAGATGCATGGACGTGATCTCTCTGTTTTCTTATTTGGCAACAGTGAATTCCAATTGTCATACAAAGAAATCCCATTACAGCTCTTTTTGTTACGAGTGATGAGCTGCAGGCTGGGATGAATTGCTGAAGACAAAATAAATGTTGTTGAAGGCAATAAAGTACTCCTGGAAGAAACAAATCTGTATTTTTCTGGAAGTCATTAAATTGCGAACTTTGAGAAACACAGAAAAGACAGTAAATTCTTCTCGCAACGGAAAATATCAAGATTTCAACCAAAGAAACCCAAAGAAAACAATTCATTTTTTCAACCAACAAATAGGCACAAGGGTACATCATGCATAGCGACGAATAGAGAGAAAGGATACCATGAATTGATCGAGCTCTTTCTCATCAACAAGATTTCCATGTGCGAGAGCTGAATATTTGGCGACAACGTGTTGTGACTGCACCAGTTGGGCATCGATTCTCGGCAACTGATCTACTGGAGTCGCTATTCGCAAGCACGCCACATGTGCCGATAATAATTGCTCGTATAAAGGATGAGCCAAAATCTCGGCTTTGTACCTGGCATTCTGCCAATTCATAGGTCCATCCCCACCACTAGCGCTGCCTCCACCTCCAGCGACTTCACTCTCCGTCAACTCTCCACCGTTATTCCTATGAGTAGTATTATCATTGTTATTATTGTGATTCAAATCAGCAGCTGATTCGTGAGAAATTGCGGCAGCGATGATGGAGTCGTTGGAAACTTGCACGTCATCTCTAACGTCGCTGACGTTTCTCTGCAAAATTGACCTGGAAAGCCACTGATTGGAAGTCTGGGATGCCGCAGCGGAGGACTCTGAGTTGGCTTGCAGGTTGAGGAAATTAGCATCGGCTCCACCTCCGGCAGCGGAATACTGGCCCTGCTGGCGAAGAATAGCGCTGTTGAGCCACGTGGGGGGCGGAGGTGGCGCGTGGTGATGTGGGTCCGGTGGTTTACCGTCAGGAGAAGACTGAGCTTGAGATTGAACCCGTGCGGCAAGATGTTCAGGTAGTATAGTTCGTAAAACGGAAGAGTTTTCCCCCAATTGCTGCTCTGAGAAATGCTGTAAAGCCATGGCCTGAGACAAATGGTTGGGAAAAGCCATCCCTTCTATACTAACAATCACGGTGATAAATCAAGAAAATATAGTATTTTCTTTATAACAAGAAGATTCTTGTATCCATCATCGGCTGTACTGTAACAAGTAGCTTATGCACAAGCCGGTCTTTATCTATCTAAATATATATTTCTAGAAGGAGTGAAGACTTGAAGCTTCACTATTTAAAACGGTAACAGGTATAAAGCTGTGGGGTTATCCCTATATTTCAAGGTAGGTTGATATAGATACAGGCATAACAAACATGTATATATGAATTATGAAGTGCAGAATTATGTGGGGATGGAGGCTAGAGGGAGAAAGAAATTGTGGAGCGGGAAAGACGGGTGCAGTCACGATGGAGAAGAAGAAATGGAAGGGGGGAATTGTGGAGACTGGAAGGTGGGAAGTATATACATGGGAATTGTGAAGAAGAAGAAGAAATGGTGGAGATGTAGGGAAGAAAATCAAAATTACTGCTTTGCGGATTTGTTTGATTAGTAAGAACAGAGCTTTGAATTACATACTGCGTTGCTAGGCCGAGTTGTTGTTGATAGATGCTAAAAGTGGGTAACCATTGTTCACGTTTTGCAACACCATCCCCACTTTTTCCATTTTTTATTTGGTTTTTTTTTTTTTTTTTTTTTTGGTAATAAATAAGCTCAACTTAGCCAACCAGCGAGCAACAGAGGTTAGCCGAGGCCAATTCGGCCAAAAGCTAAAGAGTATTAGGATCGGAACAGATCAACTTTATTTTTAAAAGGATTATTATCAAAATTTAAAATCAATTTAGTTTTAAAATTTTTGGAATAGGCTTTGTCACTCCTTGAAAAAAATTAATTTTAATATTCCTTCTACATAAAATTAAATGTTCAAATTTTTATTTTGAATTGTCTAAATATCTCATTTTCTAAATTAGGTAAAATTTTGTTAACAAATTGTTATTGTTAGGGTTAACTAATTTTCTTAAGATCTGTACAAATCAAAATGAGATATTTAATTTCGAAGTGAGGGAGTATTAAAAAACCTACATATATATATATACATAAATACATGATACATTAGGCAATATATTCACCGTTACAAAAATATAGTTATAATAAATTATAAAATTTAAAACTAAAATCGTCATAGAAAAAGGTATGATCGTTAGTTAATTAAATTTCTTAAAAAATTGTTCAAGTCTTGATGGTTGTAGCATTTTGAATTTAGATATCTCGATTTCAAAACATGAGTATAAGTGAAAAACTATTGTTAATTAATCCTCTGGAGGTGGGGGCATGGAAAGGGTTAGAGGAGAGGAGGAGTGGGATGGGATTACAAAAATAATAATTAACACAAATTGCATTTCAAAGAAAAATTAAATTAACAATTTTAATCGAAAAATAAATTATAATTATAAATTTTTGTTTATTTAATTACTGTACGTCCAATGACTGACCTAACACTACCCGCTCAAAGGCCTCATCACCCTTGACCCTAAAAGGACATGACAAAAAAAAAAGAGGCTCTTTAAAAACTTTGAGATTGCACTCCTCTAAAAAGTATGGGGGTACGCTAGGGCCAAATTGGCCCCAAAGGCTTATTCTCTAGTGACAGCTCTAACTCGAACCATGATATTTTATCACTAAATTAAGATGTTAAGTATTTTTAAATATTATATTAAGAAAAAAAAAAGTATTTTGAAATGTTATTGAAAATAAAAACACACAATTTTGAAATCTATACATGCAAGAAGCCATGGTTAGTCATGTGGTAACTTGAATAATTTGGATATTGCGTCTATGAGAAAGATATTTAGTTTGGTTTTTACAAAATAAACTTTGATCATATAATAATGAACAAACTATTTTTCATTATTCTCACCTCCTTAATTTTGATTTTAATAAATTTCAACTTATATTATTTGATTTAAAGCTAAGTATCCAAATAGGCATCGTGAACTAGATTCAATTTTACTATATATTATACCCTTGATGAGTTGCATCTCATAATGAAACAATTGAAATGCATGCGAACTGTAAAAAGAAAAAAGAAAAAAAGCATATAAATGCGCAATGAAATGATGAGACTAAAAGAGTTAGAATTATAATTCAATAATTTAGATTAATTGATAAGTAAGAGGTTAATATTTTGCAGATGGAAATGTATTATGAGAATTTACTGGAATTAATAAATCTTGGTCGTATAATCGTGAATTGGAATATGGAGAAAATAAGAGAAAGTAATAGAAGTATGAAGAGATGCGATGGGGAAAGGGAATAAAATGCACCTATGATCCATGTTGTTGGGGGCATTCGTTGTATGCAATGCAAGGCATGGTAGAAGGGTAAAATATATACTACTTAATAGACTTTTAACTTGGAGTGGCCGTATCACCATTTTACCAAATACTTCCATCTTTGATGAAAAGGCACTTTTGCCACGGGTTTGGTCGGATGCCAACATTGAGAGCAACTCATCCAATGCTTACGGAATCATTAACGTCTGCGCTGTTTTGCCACTCCCCCATTTCCAAAAGAACAGGAAACAGATAAGTTGCCCCTCGGGGCATAGACGAGTTGGTAAGGTTGACGTGACGTTTGGTTAACTCCAACGATAGGCGGGGGTTCGAAACCCATCGGGAGGAGGACGTAAGCTCTAAACATTGGCTCTGCCAACGGCCATTATCCCCCGTTGCGTCCTCTCCGTCAGTCCTCTGTCCTCTCGTGCACATCCCTCGATTTACCACCACTGGCACAAGGGGCCTCTGTGCCTGTGGGGGATTTCGCCCGCAAGGGACTTCCCCTGAAAATCAAAGGAAACAGATAAGTTATTAAATTTAATTTACGAAGCGTCAAAATGCATTTCTTAATTTTTTTTATTAAGGTTGTACATTTATATTAACTTTTCATGTATCGCCTTTTATTATACTTTTTGAAAATATATTTTCTTAACTAAACAATTTTTTATATACTTGATCTTTTACGAAAGTGTACTAAAACCTTTGAAATCCTTGATATATTTTTGAATATAATTTTCTTATTTTGTTTGAGTTGATAGAAGTTAGATGGATTAGTGCATAAATCTTTTTTAGAATTAGATTTATACATTTTTTTTAAAAAAAATAAGATAATTACGTTTGCCTTTTAAAATAATGTTAAACATATTTCATTTTTATTTGAGAAAAAAAGTGA
>JAOXNR010000022.1:10704210-10772314 GCA_028571225.1 Parsonsia alboflavescens
TTTTTTTTTTTTTTTTTTTTTGTGGGGAAATTTAACCTGGCTCTGATACCATGTTAAATAAAAGAGAATAATAATCTATTGATAGTTTTTGACAACTAGAGTACATATATATTTATACTAAGCACAAGCAATTACTTAATACTAGAATACCCTAATTACTAGAATACCCTTGCTAAACTACTAACACATACTAAGCTAATCAATATGACACTCTCGATTAAAACATAAAAATTTTAGGGCTTTGACTAAGGGGATAGAATAGGAATTCTCCATATTAATCATCAGTTAAATGTTTAATAGATTTTGGGACATTACAATTTGAGAACTGGACCTTACATCAGGATTTTTATTTCACAACCATCAGAATTCCAAATAAGCTGTGTTCAGACTCAACCCTGGTAATCTAGCTAGAGACGATCAACAGGAAACAAAAGGGGGCGGGTTCACAGTAAGCAAGACTAAGTAAGTCATCTTCTAAATGTTCAGGTAAATGCAGAACCATGAAATATCTATCTGTGTTCTCATGTATGTCTACCAATTAGATTCCCTCTAGTAATATGGTCCAATTGAACATTGTCATTCAATTTGGAAAGAAGCAGGTTTCAAAGAGACTCTTTGCAAAGATGACAAGATTCTCCTGGCACAAGCTGCTTCTCAATCAAATCCGTCCTAAAGCATAAATCCTAATCAAGATATTTAACATCTCCCATAAATGAGATATTATACATCAAGTATGGGTAAAAGAAAACAAAAATGGTCTTTGTCATTCTCATTCTCATATCTATCATTCCCCCTTGCATTTCCAAGAAATCATCTTTATCTGCCTTCTAAGCCCAGCATACTTAATAAATAGCACATAATTGAGTATCTACTCCTCATTCTTTTGGAGTTTGTAGAACCAAAGCTTGAGCAGTTTTCAACTTATATTTGGGCCAGTTTACAAATGATTCACTACCAGAAAATCAATAAACAAACTATACCCTCTCACATTCTGAACTTCGAGCTATTTTACTGTCTCATATAAAACTTTAACAGTTACCTGACACTGATTTCAATCCAAATTATATCTCATGATTCCACATCATTCCAAGAATCATACATAATTAGGTAAGACTTTGAATAAGATTGCATGGAAGACTAACTGAACAGCATCGGAAGTGAACTAACATTTTCTCATTATTCAGTTTACTTTGTTTCATATAGGCATATAACATAAGTTTCACATGGAGCACCAAAAGGCAGTTAAGTCTTGGTCAACAACATTTCTTTTACATGGGGAATGCTGCTAATTTCATTGAATTAAAATCACAATGACCACACTGTAAGTAGCACTGGCACAAGTGCGAGAGAACTTTCTGGAGATAATCCACATTAAGAAATGATATTTAAAGACATCTAAAAGGTTATACCATGGGAAAAGGCTCTTGCACAAAGTACAATAAATCATGAGGACAATATGAGGACACAACTCATTATCCAAATAAATAAAATAGAAAAATACAGGGCATTCTTACAATATCTTTGGAACTTGTTTTGCATGATCTACAATACCAGTGGGCCGTGGGTAATATGGAAATAGCATAGCAAGCCTGGTGCACCTACATATTAGAAGTAACACGTCCAAATGCAAGGAAAATGAAATGTAAGAGTAACTCAAGGTAAAACTACTAACTGTACTTTGACTGTCAAGAGAATACAACATCGGCATACATACCTTAATCAGGCAACCACTGCATTCCAGCAAATCATTGTTTTCATCTTTGCTTGAACTTCTACAAACACAGCAAACCGCATCCAAATCTGGAGTATAGTGGTGCTTATCATCTTTAGGGGATCTGCTACAACCCATACTGATTAGCTATTATGTTCACAATTACAACTCACAATCAATCTTCTGCTGTAAAGAATAAATTTTAACCCATTGCAAAGAGACTGCTTACATTTTACCATTACATACTTCCTCTGCAGGTGTTTTATCAGCTTCAGCTGCAAGCGTACACGGAAATATGGTCTTTGTTTGAGATATTGGCTGTAGATATGTGCCTAGTCCCAGGTTAAATGGATTTCTTGTTAGTAGAATTAAACAAGAAGCCAACTGAACACTTCCAGAACAGAAAACAAAAATAGGACTCTGACAAATAACTGAATGTAGTTTGCAAATTGTAATGCTGTGACCATTTGATAGAGGAACAATGAAACTTAAGACATGTAATTAACTGCTTATTACAATAATAGGAACAGAAGTCACTAGCTGCTCAAGGATTTAACTTTCAACATGAAGACAGGTTGATAAGTCTGAAACTACAGACACATTTCATCCATCTCTAGGCTACATTAAGGTACAAGAATGAATTGGCAAATGGGTAATTTTATTTCCAAAACTGAACAAGCTAGTAATTATATATGTACGTACCTTTAGTTGTGAGTTCATGTAGACTGCGTTTGCGAACTTCCCTATACTTCGGTCTAAACTCAATGATTTGACAGCCATCAGTACTACAGTCAACTCTATTTCCATGACACCTCCTCTTCATCCCACGTGACAAATTATCATACTTTTTACTGCCAATTGAGCAATCTATCTTCATTTGATCGATACGATGTTGAGGATTTAATTCATTGTGTACTGAATGATGAAGGTTACCATACACCTCATTTTTACTCTTAGAGGATTTATTGAAGGATCGATTTCTTCCCTTGATGATTGCCGTCTTCAATAACGTACCAGAAGATGAATCCACTTTGCTACTATCTGGTAACCCACATTTGCTAGGAGCTTTAAGTAACTTTCTGAGAGAGACAATTTTTGCAGGCTTTAAGGCATCTGCATTAGCTATAACTCCATACTTCCCACACACAACAGGTCTTTGAGGCCTTTGAGAAATATTTCCATCCTGACTACAAGCATGGCAATCTGTTGGAGTTTCTGTAATAGCTACTTCCCTATCAACACAATTAGACCTATGCACATGAATCTGCTCTGAGGCCTGATATGCACTACTCAGTTTCAACCGTTTTCTTCCGGTTGCTTCCATAATATCACTGTTGGTATTTGAATTCATCTCTCTATCAGTTTTCTCTTCTTCAAAATGATGAATTCTGAATTCGCCTCTGACCATGGAGATGTCATTGGACAAAGAAAGAGAAGATTTTTGTTTGATATTTAATCCCACAGCACAGGGACAAGCCTCAAATATTCCTTGGTCACATTCAGACTGCATCTTCATACCTTTTATTGAAGAGTGCAATTCAGCATCGCCAACACATTCTGCAGTATCATTATGTTGATCAGACACAACAGAAGGAAAAAAGGATGAGGTCAACTTTTTCCATTTCACTGGCCTTCTCTTCCAAATTTTGTGATCCCTCAGAGATTTTTCCACAGGAGTTCCCTTGTTCTGATTACAGATGCTAGTATGACTTTGCTTTTGAGACTTTGGCCTTAAAGAGTCTCTAAATCGAAGCTCATCAATAAGACAACAATTTGGTTTAGTAAGCAATGGTTTAATGGGTCTTTCATGCCCCAAGTTGAGTTTGTAGTCAACAGAAAAATTTGCATTTCTTCCACTGTCAACTCCATCATCAGATGACCAACATCTTTCAATTCCAGAACCCTCATCTACTATAGTATTTCCTTCATACCTAGCATCCTCAGTAGATGAATCTTTGTTATTAAACTCCATGGATGCCTGAGTAACAACAGGAGCTGAACATCCAGAAGAAACATTAGACGTTTCTTGCTCTTTAAATAACCCCACACTATTGGCAGTTTCATTAAAGCATTTTTGAGCCTTTTGCAGAACATGCCCATTGGATGAATCAACAGAATTTTCAACCCAGGCCAAACTGCATTTCTCAACCACTTTTCTTGGAACATCTCTCCACAGAAAAGAATTACACTCAGTCTTCTTAGTGTTTTGCTTTACGCTTTCACCATAACCAAAAGAATTAACCTTCTCAGCAAAAGTGCTACTTTCACCCAACTTTTGAGCTAACAAAGTTGTCATTGTGTTTCCAGCATTTCCTTCTTGACCTTTACATTTGGGGAAGATAATTTCACCCTTTGGGGAATTGGTCTGCACAGAAAAACTGTACTTGCTAGGCAAATGCCCAACTGGCATCCCTTGAGAGCATTTTCCAGTTCCACTTGATGGACTAATATTTTCTGTTCCTCCAAGTCTAACATTTAAACAAAAGAAATAAAATTATTCCAGGGGAAAAAGAAGAAAGGACTAAGTGAGGAGCATCAACTTGAAACGTGCAGCTAGGATCATATTTAATTCCTTCCGATTTGTAAACAAAATAAACAATCATTTGCTTCGAATTTGTTCAGAGTTGCTGAAAAAAGCTTCATTTACATAACAGCACTCATAGTTTTTAAAACTTAAACAACTTCTTCCCTCAACTCTCAAATTAAATTGCTGTGATATATAATCAAATGGGTCCGATAAGGAAGAGAAGAGGGAAATACAGCATTTTCTACATCTTTAAAAATAACCATAAACATATGTCAACATTAACATGCAATGTACTCCAAATCCCATATGAGAGTATCAAAATGAAACACCATAGGAAAAATATCACATGCCAGGACATGCTGCAACTGTTGAAGAAAATGGCTTTGCTATTTCAGTCAAGCTAAGAGATATTTTGGCAGTTACCAGAAGGATGGGATGACTGTTAGAAAAGCATAGTGCACCTTAAAAGTTGAACTGTCCCAAAATGTTTACCTTAAAATGAGCTGCCTTGTTGACTGCATGTCAGGAGTAAATTGGTATTGGATTTCTGCATCTTTGCCATGGTAGTAACTGCCTTGTGATGGCACAGAAAAGTTGCAGACTTTCTCTGAAGCAGAAAAGGCCAAAATTCATCAAATACCACTATCAAAGCCATGCAAGGGAAAAATTTACCAGAATATTAATAAACTCATGCCAAATACTAATGAAAAAAGTTTTCAAACCAAGTTCAGTTGGGGGGGGGGAATGCCTCACTAACCTTTAACAGAAGGTAATTTCATGTTATCACCTGATAAGAAATCAGCAGATTGAAATGATTCTGTTGCAACTTCACGAGTTTTTGGCATACCAACAAAGTTCATCTCATTGATTCGTTTATCTGAAGCCAATGAGGAAATATCAACCTGCGATTTCCAACAAAAGTTCCTTATGTCTTGCTCAGGGATGGCTGTAAAACTAGTTGGAGGATTTTGATTAGATGACTCTGACATGTGCTGAACTGCAGATATTTTGACACTTCTGTCCATCAAGTTTGGTCCTCCACCATTATTCTCTTTCGTAGGAAATGGAGTCAGGCTGTGAATACCAAGAGAATTTGTTGCAGAAAACCCCCTTGGGACAACTTCAGTAGACAGAACCTTTCTGAAATCCATGGAAGAATTACGGGGTCTAGCAGCACTGAAAATAAGTTCCCCATTCTGTGCTGGGTATATGGCCTGCCCAAAGTAATTCAAGGTGTTTCCTCTAACAGGTTCATCGGTTTTTCCTCCAGAAAAATGGCACATTGTAGTGCTTTCAACTTTCCCAGATGAATAAACTTTATGATCACTGCCACCTTCACCTCCACCAAAACTCAATATTCTTCCCGTTGACATTGAATGAGAACCAAAACTTAATTCAGCAGTACCTAGTAAGCTACCAATAGCAGATTGCCCATTTTCACAGTTCTCATGCTTCTGTGAACATGGCGGATTGAATATAAATCCTCTCTGTGATGCCTCACCTCGAACTAGAGGAAAACTAGGTTGGCCAGGCTTTGCAGGAGGAGATTCAGAATGAATGTTCGAAAGCATAATGTGACTGCTCCTAGTGACATCATTCATAGAACGAATTCTTCCCCCGGGGGGAGATTTTAGGTGCTCAACTGACCTCGAAATTAATGAACTGAAAGCAGCATCACCTTTAAATTGCCCAATCTGAGAAGAATTCTGCACAGCATTATCCAGATAACTACTTTGCCTTTTATCTTCTTCAGACTTGGAATAGCCTGCTCCATTACAAAATACAAAGTTAATCATCTCAGACAGCGAAAGAGAGAAGTTAGTATAGGAAAAGGGTAGGGGCTTATATATGTGGTATGAAACAATATATGCTCCCAAAAAAAAGGTTTAACGCACTTCTAGGAACTGGCTTCTTGAAGAATGTGTTTTGGGGCAGCCTATGGGTGCCAATTATGTGGGATCCAAAGGCCAATTGAATTGAACCTCCTGAACTTTGACCCTGTTGAGATGGTTGCCCAAGTCTCAACTCAACATTTGAGGAACCTATGTCTCTCTGAACAGAGAATCCAGCATTTCTCCCAATACCAATATCTTTACCATTGGTTTCCAAGTTCTGCAATTGAGTACATAATACAGAAGGATCGCCACTCTTGGAAATTGGGAGAACGTAAGAAGGTAGAGGCTGGAAGTCATTTTCTGGTTCTCTTAGACCAATTAAATTTGACATTGTTGAACTCTCAGAAGTTAAGTACATCACCTTCTGGTTCTTGGCAGCATTATGCATATTATTCTTTAAGGAGCTACTTACACACTCTTTAGCATTTCTTTGCTTCTCATTATGTGCAAAATTATCAGGCAATTTCTGAACCAAGTGATAATTGTTTGGATATACAGTACTATTCCCAAAGTTGAAGGATTGCACCAAAGCTAAAGAACCATCCTGACTACAGTGGTTTGAACTTTTTGACACAACAGGAACAGTTGGACAATTGTTCAACAAACCAGCAGTAACTGAGAATCCTTCAGGCCATTCCCATCCAGAGTGGTCTTCTGGAATCTTGATCTAAATCATGATAGAAATATTAGAACCAGTAATCTCAGTGCTTTAAACACAATCCAAATATAAGTCCAAAACCAACAATACAAGCAAAATTCATAAAAAGGTAAACATATTATTTGTTTTATTGGGTACAGATCCATTTAGAGAGAGAAATATGATATGAAAGCAAAATTCAAGAAATCAATAATTTGGAACACAAGAAGTTTATCTGAAACAACTAAAAGATACAAAAGTGCCAAATGCTTTTAGGAATGTTAGCAAAAGCTTCACAAATTCACACAAGCAAGACAGCAACAGTGACAGTTCAGTACCCAAACTGAAAGTAAAGAACACAAATAATTTATATTCATAAGAAAATATTTAAATAAAAAATAACATTTATTTTTTTAAAAAAAGGAGAGTGCATGTGTGTTCTTATGTACTTCCAAGCAACTAGAGCCCAAAGGATCAAGACTGGCAAAACTTAAAAACATTGAATCATAATATAATTTCCCAAAAATAAGTTATAAAAATTAAACATGATGAAGAATACATAGCATTCTTAAATAAAAAATAAAATAAAATCTGATTTTCACACTCAAAGCCTTGCATCATATAGATCGTGACTTCATAAAGATAGTAATGTGCCATTCTCTGGAGGTTATGTGAAGAAATTTAGGAAGCATTGGTGATTCTTACACCATATTTATGGAAGTAGGCCTTTCGCCACTGGGCTATTGTCTCGCCACTATCCAAGCGAACAGCAACCCCAGGATTCATATTGCATAAACCAGAATGCTGCAGAATGTGTTCACAGTTTGAACAATCTGAAGTTATGACAACATATTTAAAACAGCATTGATATATTGTAAAACAAAAGGATCATAAATCTAAAAGATAGGGAACCAAAAAGAATTACCTCTGAGAATTTAGCTATAGACATATGAATACCATGGCATGAACAGACAACTCCAAGAAACCCAGTATTGCTGAGAAGTAAATCCCCACCTTTTTTAGAGTATAATCAAACAGCCAATTATAATTAAGCTAGACCATGAGAAAGTTATCATCGACCAAAAACTAACTTGACCTTTCGGTACTTACTTAGGTTCAAACAAAACACATGTGGACAACCGGTTGTTACAGTGGATGATGAACAATAAACAGAAGGATCTGGTTTTTGTAGAGGCCCAGCACTATGGTCATTGGGGATCTTCCAAGCATTAGAAGGAATTGAACCACTGACACATCCCACCCCAAGAGAAGGAAAAAGCACTTCCATCTCATTGCTGAAAAGGTTTTGATGCATACCAGCCTTAGGAAGTTCCAATTTTTCAAGATTTATATATGCATCCTGAAGCACATTACTGGGACCCAATTTGCTGACAGGATTTGCACTTACCCTACCTTTCAAGGAAAGAACTGAACAAGGATCACATCCAGCTTCTACATTCTGGCTGCTTAGATTCGGGGAAATCACACCAGAAGCTAAAACAGAAAATTCATTCCCAGCAGCAAAGCCACTGACATTGCAGCCACCAGTTGGAACTTCATCAGGGGTAACACATTGAGGGCCAGATAGCAGATGTAAGAGTGAGCTCCCCAGCTCAGTATGGCCCAAGGAGTTAGGACTCAAACTAGATATCCAGGGAAGCAGAGATTCTGGTGCCATTCTAGGTGCAGATGAAGTTGGTTTTCCTTGAATACATGATTGGAAATGATAATCTGCATTCAAAATCTACAGAGGCAGAAAGAAAGTATGAGCAAAGCTCAATGCAAAAGAACACACCAAGAAAGTAAAGAAAAATGAAAAGGGTTAGACCATACACTCTTTGCAGTCCTTCTCTTTGTCACAGAAAAAAGAAAGACAAGCACCAAAAAAGTCCATAACTTGTTGCATCAAAAAAAGAAGCAATGCAGCTTTTTAACTTTAGTATCCCTACAATCCAAGCCTATCCACAACACGGAAAAGTGTTCATGAAGCTAGAAATGTATCTCATTCGTACTTAAATGCTACATGAACACATATTATGAAGAGAGTTCACCAAGAGAGAGGCATAAAATCTGCAGAAAAAAGTGTCCATCCCAACCTTTGTATGAAATTATACAGGTGGGTGAATAAGCAATTCGCCACATCTTAAACATTATTGACAGCAAAAAGAGACATTAAAGAAAGCGTAAGTACCAATCTTTACAAGACCAGAACTAAATATCCACAGATACAAAAAATTGGCATGCCAATAATATGCCCTTCTTCGCTACACAACTGAGAAATAGGTCCAACCAAATCAATCAAAATTTAAATGTAACACAAATTACAAATCCTAGTATCAAAAGAACCGATTTAAACTAAATAAAAAATGGAACAACACATGCAGTGACCCAAAACCGAAAGGCAACAAGAAATGAGAAGAAAAAAAAATTACCCCATTCTGAGGCTCCAGTGATGAGGAAACAACAGGTGCAACCGTGGACTGCCACATAGTACCACATTTCCTCTGCCACGAGTTCTCCATATCATCCCCAAAAAAAACCAGTAAAGCCCTAGTCTTTTCCCATCAAAACATCTTCAAGAAAATTTCTTTAGTTATCTAAACATTCAACCCTCAAAACTTAGAAACCAGAGCAAGAACATGGAAAGAATGCAGCTACCATATCTACATCCTCCAGTCTCGCAGAAGGCTCAAAGGGAAACTGGAGTGAGGAAGCAAGCACTGCCCGCAGACTCTGGAAAGCGTTGAAAATGTTAATATAAGGAAAGATATAGTAGTAGTCCTACAATTTCTTTCCTTTTTCTTTTCTTTTAAGACAAAAAGAGCTACAGATATAGAGAGAGAGAAAGAGCTATAGATATATTGACTTAACACTGACACATGGACGCGTGTAAAAGGGATGGAGAAATATGGCCCATTGGATTGGTGGATCCAGTGATTGGTGGGGTTGAAAGGTCATGGCCGGACCGTCGATTTGTGAGCTCCAACTGGTTTTCTCGGAAAAGTGGAGAGTCAGAGAGTGGATTGTAGGATCATAATGGCGGGAAAATGCCGGAGATGGTATGGACCTCGGGTTCTTTTATCAAACCCTTCGGCAGTATGGTATGGAGAATATGGAACGTAAAGTAGGCAAACCCATCTAAAGAGGCAGAAAAATGGCGAAAAGGGAAAATGATTGGATGAAAAGAAAAGAATGATGAAATGGGATCAAAACCAAATGTGTAAAAAGGGTATCCGAGAAATCACTATTCCGATGGCCACTTTCCAAACTGCTGCAAGGAATTGCCTTTTCTTATTTCTTGATAACAAAATACTACTAAAGTTCCTTTGACAATTAATCAGTCTGATGAAACTATCAACAATTGACAATTAGTATAAAAATTCTAAGGTTAACATCCCTTTCTTGGAATCTCCTTTCAGCAGAAAGCAATGGGGACTTGGGGGGTTGGGTAGGTGGGGAGTTATTCCATTGGCACCTGGATCTAACAGGTACATTTATATACAGACATAGTATAGTGCATCTTAAAACAATGGGACATTACCAAATTTCTTTCCTTTTCAAGGCTGAAATGAAGCCACCCCACGACATAGATTTTGATGCTGATATCATATTTCCAGCAGGAAGAATCAAGCTCACGCTGCAAATACAACATGATCATAAGTTTGCTCTTTTTGACAAATCCTTGAGAATTCAAAAGGGGCAACATAGTAAAATAGAAGGGTTATATAGCAATGATTACATTTCATCCAATAATACTACAAAACTTTGACTTTGGCCAAATTGGATGTTTGTACAACAGTGTAATTTCTGTCTCTTGCAAGATATGATTTTTTCAATATTAATGATGTCTTCTTATTTAGGAAATTATTTAATGTTTCTCTTCCAGAAGAATAACTTTACTGCATGATTAGATTCTTTTATATTTAACTTTTTCATTTTTCAATAAAAATAAAAGTACTTCTCAAAATAATCAAATATCCCTTTACTATAGTACTGAACATTATTCATTTCTTTTCACACCTACAAAAAAAAAATAAGATTAAGGAAAAGGATAGGAGAACAGTATTTAAATACTAATATTTCCCTAGAGGAAGAAGATACACAGAGGCAAAGCAAAAACACACTGCAGATTTTTAATTTATTGCTTCTCAGGTGGGGAGGCCAGCCATGCCGGTGGGAGCATACCAGTCTGCTCATGGACAGTATTGAGCAAACGCGGCAGCGTCTTATAAACTTGACCAATTTTTTTTCATGGCATTATCATCACCGGCCGGAGCTTCCCGGGCGGCCATAGTCCAAATGCTAATTTTGGGCTGCAATCCTTGGATTGCCTCGGCATTGATCTTAGCCACTTCTTGGAACATTCCCCCACTGATCATTAGGTAATCCCTTAGAGCTCCATAATTACCTCCAAGAGCTCGAAGCAGAGTGCTTATATACATGCCCTGAGCTTCAGCCATGGCCATAAGACCTTCTGCTTCCTTTTTCTTGGCATATAACTCTCCATCAATTGTTCGTTGTCTTGCGTATAAAGCTGCAGCTCCTGTTGCTTTCTGGGCCTCTGCTTGTTTCGTTTTCTCGTACAGAAATGCTTCTGCTTAATTCTGTTTCTTGTACAACTCCCAGTTTGCTTCTTGTACCTGAATTCTTTGTTTAATCAGATTAAATATAATACTTTGATGAAGTCTTTGATTGTCCTTTCTGTTTGATACTATTAACTTCATGGTAAAAGCTGTCATTCATCTAACTTTTACTTGCAAGAACAGAACAGACGAAAATATCTAGATTACAGGCAGTTGCAGACTGCGTACGGAAGGCTCCAACTATATATGTTCCCCACCAGCCCCTCATGCAAAACGAAAACAAGGAAGAATAAATTTCGACAAAGAATTTCAGTCCAAAGCACAATCTTTAAATTAAGCAGAGTTTTCTGACTATACATTTTCAAGGATTTCAAAACCAGAGCAGATTTAACTAGAATCCCATGAATCTTTTTGTTGTCATGATTATTCAGTTTGTTTCCACAACGAAATAGAGGAAGGGAATGAATAATGATCATCCCCATGGAAGAAGTGAAGTTGCGTACCCTGGTCTCGTACTCAACGCTGGCTTTACCTAAGAGCTGAGCCTTAAGCTTCTCTGTCCGAGACAAGGCATTCATCCGCTCCACTTCCTTCTGCAACTCAGCATCTCGAAGAGCCACTGCTTTTGTTGTCTCCACCTCTGCCATTTGAGCATCTTGGGCCCATCCGGCCTTTTTCTTCGCGAGTTCTGCATTAGCCTCTGCTACCTTTGCTTCTCTTTGGTTCTCAAAAATCTTCACTTCGGTCTTCACTCTGACTTCTTCCTTTTTCCCATGTCCCAGCCTCTGTGTTGCTATGATGTTTGTCTCTGCATCAATTTTAGCAGCATTTTTAAGAGTCTGTCCTTCTCGAAGCTTTGCCCCAATCTTTCCTTTCATTTTTGCCTCGGCAACATCCACTTTTGCCTGATTTGCAGCTTCCATTTGAGTTATCTGACTCAAGTAAGAAAAGTACTCGTGCCCAGAAACATCGACCAGCTGCTAGACATTGGCGTTGTAGATCAAGAGCCCAAACTGATTAAGCTCCAGCTGAACTCTCTCAAAGACCTCTTCTTTGAAGCCTTTAGTTCCTTTGAATATCTCTTCCATGGTCATTGATGCGGCAAGAACACGGGTCTCGCCTTCAATGACGCCCTGAACAAGCTCTTTGACATGAGGGGAGAGTTTGTCGTGGGGAGAAATGAGCTCAGCATACTTGAGAAGACAGGCTTCATCATCAACGCGAGGGCCAAAGGTGAAGCACAAAAGGAAGCTTTTCGGCACTCATGGCTTCGACTTCGAAGGTGTAGTTCACGGGAGAGACATCAAAGATGGTGCAGGATTGTCCGGGAAGCAACCATGCTTTCTTGGCTATCTTGATATCTGATATTCCCACACCAGTGATCACCAGGTACTCTGAAGCACTTGCCACCCTGTACGTCATGCTGGGAACGTTTTACAATTGCTATTCCTTTTGTCTCAAATAAGAGAAGAAGCCACAAATTCAACCTAAATAACCAAAGCCCAAAATATAGTATTTCACACCTTGTGGAGAACAGTATGCATTCTATATATAAATATATGTATATATTAGTTTGTTATTGAAAGATTGTTTTCAAAGCATCGTTAGAACAAAAACTCCTCCAGACATTAACCTGTAACTTCAACGAATTGGGTCCAAAGCTATCAGCCATTTTTCGTCAAAAGAACAAAGGAGCTGCACATGTTTAGCACAACAAAGATAAGGTCACGGACCCAGCTGTTGGGGTATACCCAAATTTTTACAAAATTATTAAAGTGAATATCACACTACGTACGGTTTCGTAATTGCTGGGGGAATTTTGTTTTGTGGAAATCGTCTTATGTCAATTAGGCTACGCCTGCCAGTGCTTGCTTAATTTCTTCCAAGTTGGACGGATAATATAGTTTTATTTAGCATCTTTCCAGATTTTCGTGCAGAAAATTTCCGTCGGTTTTCATCGGAAGCAGATTGAAAATGATCCCAGAGGATTTTCATGAACAGAAGCTTGTTAAAAAGTCTTTGCATATCCACATTGATTCTTTAATATTGACCAAGACTTGTGAACCAACAAGATCTCACCATAAAGGAGGTAAATAGAATCCAATGCAGCTTTGGTAGCCCAAAGAGCCCATCGACCCGCAGATAACCCTTAATTATCAGCAGCACCAACTTCAACCTCCGATGACACTGCTAAGCATACAGTTTCCAGGAAACACCACATGAACCCATAATGCTATTTAACAGACATGGGGATCTCACAAGTTTGACACGGTAAAAATTATCCTGGACAGGAACATTAAACACCCACAAAAGAATAATTCTAGAGACCTGCAGACTTCCCTAGCAAATCAGAACTGCTAGAAATAACATAAGAGTAACTACTTCACCTTCTTATAGACCAAGTTGCATTTAACACGAGAAACTACCAGATGAGATGATGCTTAACTCTAACTATCAATGTTGAGGTATAAATCGAGTAGCCAATATAGTGTCATCCAAGACAAACTTAAGCCAGGGAAATCACCTACAACTACACGTACACTAAAGAACTAATCTTATATGTTTTCCAGTGAACTTTTAAGAGCTAGTATGGCACAGCAAAAATTTACAGTGATCTATTTCCACTAGTGGGAAAGAAAATAAATCATACAAGGAAAAATACCACATAGATTTTGAACAACAGTTGAGCCAGTCAATCAAATAAACTCGGTAGGAAACAAAAACACTATGGCTGATAACTTGTCATAAAGTGCAAAATTTAAGCCATAAAGGCACAAATACAAGATTCTAGTAATATGGATAATGAATTAAACACATTTTGTCTAAAAACTTTAGAAATTTCACATCCCTGTGAAAGCCTTCTTGCCACCTGCAGATGATCCAGCTGGGATAACCTTCAGCACATTAAACCTCACTGTCTTTGACAAGGGCCTATAAGTAGAAACAAATTCTCATCAGCTCAACAAAAACTCAAAGCATCACCACTATCTATTAAATACAACTAAAGATTCGAGGGCTTTTTACCTGCACTGGCCAATGATAACATGGTCACCCTCCTTCACACGAAAGCATGGAGAAATGTGTGCTGGAATGTTTGAGTGTCGTTTCTCATACCTAAGAAGAATCAATTTATAATTCAGTATTTACAAAAAAGATACAGAGTATATTAATAACTAGAAGGGAATTCAAATTCACCTCTGATACTTCTTCACAAAATGCAAGTAATTCCGTCGAACAATAATTGTTCGCATCATCTTTGCACTGTGGCATGTTCCAGCAAGGATACGGCCTCTGATTGAAACAGATCCAGTGAATGGACATTTCTTGTCGATATATGCACCTGATCAGTAGGGAATATCACGATGAGAACATTTTTAACCATTACTAGTTACACAACTAACAAATCAATACCAAAAGTTTTTTAAAAAAAAGGTTAAATGCCACCTCCTAAGTCAATTATTCCTTTCATTTCATAAAAATAGATCCGATCAAAGTGAATTATAAATCAATTGCATTTTTTGCAAGTTCCCAGTTGAGGTCAAATGCTCTCACTCTCTCATTAAAACATCCAACCATTTTAATCGCTCTCCAACTTTTTCTTTTATTTTCTTTTGTTTTAAAGGAGATATTAATTTAATTGGAGATTAAATTTAATTAATATTTGAGACAAAAAAAAGCTTACATTAAATCAATGTAAGGGTATATAAGCAAAGACTAAGCAAATTAACCTAGTTTTCTTAATATAAAAAGAAAAGGGATATTAGGTCTATCTGGAAATGATTTATGTCAGAAGAAAACACTATTATCTTAAACCTGGTTTTAAAAAAGCACCATTTCAAATTTGTAGCCTTGAAAATGCAAGGATCAAATCGAAATAATATTTCTTTCAATTTAAAAACTTCATAAATTAAACTGTCAGAGAGAAGCAATTAAAAATGTTCATTGACAACATCCATGTTGACGTGTGTACAGGAGGCTTGAATCGAAGTAGAAACGACAACCACAAGCAACAAGTATACATAAGAAATGAACATAAAAGATATTGATGCTCTGGCCTTAGGACAACCTACAAATAGACATGCTAAACATCCTGGAGAAAATAAATAAGGATAGATTTTAGAAGAGTTCACAATGCAAGAGATAAAAATTCTTCAAGCTAATATCATGTAGCTAGACACCGATTGACTAAAGAAAACGATTATAATTCTAATTATATGGGTTTCATTTTTACAATTGACAGAAAGATTTACAATTAATTACCCAAATTTATCCATTGGAGGAAAACAAATGTCGAGACAGAATCATTCCAACAAGCATAGGTATGAAAGAATAAATCCATGCCGGAAACAGATAAATAAGCTTAGAGCTAGAACAAATGGATATGAACTTGCATTACAAGTATACTTAACAACAGATATAAGAAGCTTGGAACTCCCGCTTCCTGCGATGAATAGGAATTTTTTTTGCAACTTGCCATATAATAAAAAAAATAAAATAAAAGTCTATTACCTTCAATCGCCTCACGAGGGGTCTTGAAGCCCAGGCCAACACTTTTATAGTAGCGATTTCCACCCTTTCCAGGTCTCTTTCCCTTCCCTGCCTTCTTTGAGCTGCAGTTTCCAAATTGCATCCACACATTAAAGAAAATGTTGAATGTTATTATACAACTGTAGATAACTCACGGCGATGCACGTCAGTATAGAAAAAGAACACGCACCAAAGGAACACCTTGGGCTGCTTCAGGAAAGCCTTCTCCGTCTATATTACCAAAAAAGAAAAAAAAGAGCAAAATAATCAGATTCAAGCACATCGATTAACTACTAACATGGAGAGAGCTAGTATGCTTGACTGCAACGAAACTCACCTGTTCTGCCATGGTTATTAGGGCTTCTAGTCACCAGATATGAATGGAAGCGGGGGCTGACTGGAACTCACGAAAGCAGAAACCCTAATGCAGACAGTCGCAAACCCTAGTTCGTCTTATATATAGTGACTCAGCTGATACCCTACTCAAGGCCTCGACTAAGTGGCTGGAGGGCAACACGTAGCCCAAGCCCAACCAATCAGTCCAGTCAATTCTGATTTAAGACTGCATTTTTAAAACTTTCCACCTCTAAAAGAAATTAATTAGAACTAAAATAAATTTAAATATAAATTTTAGTATATATATATATATAAATTAATTGTAATCCAGATAAAGTAAGTGAGACAATAATTTTTTTAATATTAACTAATTAATCTTTTTGTAACTGTTATGTGCAAAAATCATCTGTTTAAATCTACTTAAATCAATATTCTTTTTGAAAAATTATTTATTTTAAGTTTACCAAAAAAATTGATGCAAGGACAAAAAGGAAGAATAAAAGTTTAAGATATTACTATTGCAAAATATCGGGCGGGTGGGAAGGAGTTTTAAAACTTTAGATGAGATTTAAAATTAAATATACCACCTCTAATTTAATAATTTTCGCCGAATATTATAGTGAACAACAAATATCAAATTATAGTAGGCTTCTGCATTTAATTAAATAGAATTGATCATGTATTAACCAAATAAATTACACAATAGAACCCACTCATAATTTTAACAAAACTTACCTGTAATTTGAGCTCTTTTCCCGCCCACTATAACATTAATGATGATTTACATCCACTAGCTTGCCCTTAAAAAATGGTAATCCTATTAAACTTATGTTTGGGGAGATAGCCAATTAAAAATAGATTCCACTGAACCAAATCAGTACCACTCAAAGAAATAGTACATTCTAAAGAAAATTATGTGAAATACAAAAAGATTTCAAGATATGAAACACTAAAGAGAGAGCCATGTAAAATTTTCTTGCCAAGGTCCACCTCCAAATCACTTTGTTTAGCCGAAAAGGCTTCAAGGCAAGTTCTGCAAATCCACAATGTATCTCTCAAAAATATCAATCCCTTCTTTGCCTTTTTGAACTTGGCTGCTGCGAAGGAGGGTCATCCCTCCCGTGGGAAGAGTTCCCTCGATCAGATTCAACATTCTCTTGATCCTGCTGCGTTGCATCTTGTCTGTTATGAGGAGCATTGGAAGGTGAAGTATTTGAATCTGAATCTCTGTTTTCAGAGATTATGGGCATGATCTGTCGAAGTAAATTAGACAAGAAGGTCCCTTCTACACTTGTTGCTGTCCCTGCTACTGCTGCTGCTTGAGAATTATCAGTACTATCATTTTGAGCAGCTGGAGTATTTCCAGTAACGGTATTTGAATCCATTCCCAGCCTATCACCGCTACCTTCAACCTGGACATTCTCACCAGGAAATATTGTCCTCAGTAACTGATGAAGTCGGTTGTTAATCTGTGCAGAAAGGCCTTGACCATCCGTCACCTCTCCAAAAGAACTGCTACTAATATCTACTCCAGGATCACCAATATTTTCATGTTGAACTACAGAGACTGGGACTGATTGACCTCCAAGGTCAGCAGAATGGGCAAAATGTTGATCAGAACCTTGAGCTCTTGTACCACCAAGATTTCCAGAGGTTACATGTTGAACTCTGGCTAGAACTGGATACATTATACCCAGTCCACTACGCGATGGATCGGAAGTTGGACGACTTCCAGAAGCAGGAACTGCAGCAATGACAGTCCTAATGGGAACTACCCGCACTTCTGGTTCTCTAGTACTAGAACCTCCTAAACCAGATTGAAGAACCGTATTGGAAGCAGCTGCAGCTGCAGCTGTTTGGCCAGTATTCTGTGCAGCATTGGACTCCCTCCTGTTCACATGTGACGGCATGAAGGAACCTACTGTGCAAACCAACAATCAACAAGCATTACATTTTAACTTTGAAAATCAAAATGACAGGCTCAAGTAAGTATTAGCTACCAGAACCACCCCCCTCCCCCCCCCCCCCTCTCTCTCTCTCTCTTCCTCTCTCTACCACCAAAACGAAGAAGAATCAATAAAGTGAATTTGCACAACTTAAGCAAGTAGACAGAGCCGGAATTATATCCTCCACAGACATTTTATGATGAAAATGCTGGCTTAGTATATGAACTTGAAAACAATATTTTTTGGATTTTGGAAAGGCACCTGTTCGTATTCTGATATCAATATTTCTTGGTAAAACACCAGAACCAACAGATCCAACAGAAACTCCGGGGTTTTGTTGGACAGTTCCACCAGAAACTGCTCCAAGTCCTGTTCCAGGTTGAAAAGGAAGTGGCTACACAGTTCAAAAAAATATATTAGTACACCCCTGGAATATGCAACAACAAAATTAGCATACTTCTGGGACTGTATACTACCTGTACCATTATCGGATTGGGGCCATTAGATGATAAGAAAAGAGCCGGTCCTGCATTTACGAGAGCATCAGCCTGAAAAAGAATTGTAACCAGTTGCTTTGTCAATAGGAAGAAATAACATCATTCTATACAGAACAATTTTTTTATTTTCCACAAAAAGGCTGATGTACAAAATAATTGCAGAATAGGTTCATATCATAAAGCCCTCATAGATAGAAAGAAGGAAATGCCACACCGGTGTTTCACCCATCCGCAGTGTCATCATTGTCCGACCAAGCTCAAGTAGCACAGCCCCTAAATTTTGAAATATAAATCCTGATCTTGAAGCATTAGAATGAATCCTCATTCTTTCTGATGCTTCAGTAACATTTGATTGAGCCCACAGCAATCGTGCAAGTTGCTGAAAAAGACAATAGAATATACCCACTAAGAAAACTAACAAATGAAAAGTTGAAAAATACCCAATACACAAAGTGTACTAACAAATTTTCCTTAATAGAAAGACAATCCAGTTAAAATTCTTTGATTTGACAACTTCAGCATCTTTTCAAGTGAAAAGCTGTTACTAGATATTCCTGGTATGTTTCCTTCTCCTTCTTTTAGATTAAATCAGGCAGTGGTGAGGGGAACAGTATTTTCTCAAAAGTGATTCATGAATGCTGTTTCAAACCAGACTTCGCTTATCAAAGGTTTAAGGACAATCTTTTTTCCCAAATAGATTTTTCAATAATCAGTATCTTATTTGCTACCAACTTTAGTGAAGCAAGAAAAATATCTAGCCAGAATATCATATTTCCCTATGACTTCCCAGCCACATATTTGATATATACACCAAGTTATTTCTCATGTATACAACATCAGAAGTTAAATATCACAAGAAAATGGTTCAAATTTAGCACATACCAGCAAGCACTCAGAAGCCTGTTCATTGAGTAGTTGTCTTGTGGTCAACATCACATCTGCCAAGGATGCTGGTGTTGGAAGGCCTCTCTGCACACTGGAATATGATGTTCCATCTAAGTGCTGTCCACTCCTTTCATGAATGCCAGAAGCCTGAACTGTGTTAATCTGCTCTTCAGCTGCAAACTCCGGAAGCAGATAATTCAGGGAGAATAGCATAAAATAAAAATAAAAACTAAGCTTCCAGAGAAAAGTTTCCTGACCAATGGATATAAATTCCTGCCTCAACCGAGTTAAATTCTGAGACAAAGTAGCTAAAGAATCAAGAATCACCTGCAATCCAAAAGGAATTTGAATGATTCTCAATTGACATTGTGACTAGATTGGGAATGTGAAGAACAAAACAAAGGCACACAGACAAAGGGAAAACTGAAATTATTGAACACCCACCCCCGGCGGCCAAAAAAAAGAAACGGATAAATAGAAGCAACCCCAAGTCACTTCACCTGCCTTGTGTGCCAAAATAGCATAATGGGCATGTGGTGACATGAATAATAAAAAACTGGCACGAATATAAACCATTAGTTTTACTGTCGGTGGATATCTTTCAAATGGCCAAAATAGAGGAAAGCATTTCTATGATCAGGTTAACAAAATCATCAGGACTACAGCATCCTTTTTCAGGATGTGTATATACAACAAAATGAAATATGAAGCTTACAGGTGGCTGCAGAGACTCTGCAGGATCAACAGTTGGGCGAGATGAAGTACCAGAATCAGGTGCTAATTGTCTCCTTGAATCAGCTTGGCTAACTTCTCTGCTAGAAATTCGCAGGCCACTGAGACCGGGTGTAGCTGAAAGCCTTTCAGTAGGAAGCTCCTGGGAAACAAAATTAATCAAAATCATCAAGGAAAATCAATCAAATTAAGAGTAAATTGTAAAAGGAGAAAACTGTGGTTGGCTTAATTGTTATATTCCTCAGCTAGAGAAGGATGAGGAAAGAGGACCACAAAGTCAACTCAAATGAGGTGGGCAAGTTGGCTAAGGTTGTAATTGAAACTTTATGAGTTAAAACCTAGTTACATGCATTATTTGACCTGCAAAAAACCATTTGGTAGAAAGATGCATGATAACAATATATATGTAAAAGATATTTGCAAATTTACATCAAAATATTGCACAGTTAAATATGTTTGTATACTTTGAAGGATGGAAGATACAGGAAAACAGCTAATAAGCCAATTTGCATGAGCAGTACGAAGATCATCTGGAAATTTGTGAGCACAAAACCACACAAAATAAATCTATGATAGTGGCCCTCAAGAACTTACATTAAGATCAAATCCTTCACCACCAGTTCCAATGCTTGTTAGTCCAATAGAACCCAGAACAGCTGAGACAACCTTGAACATGGAAGGTAAAATTATGTTAACGAAAGGAAAAGCACAGGGAAGAAATTTGTATTCATATCAGTAATACAAGTTATCACATTGTAATTAAGTGGAAATTTTCAAATGAAAGAATGCTTTTATAAGTAAATAGTACTCACACGACTGAGATCAGGAAAGGCTCCATCTTGCTCAGATATATTAAAGCTTCCAACTAGAACACCAGGACCACGATGACCACGACCACTAGTGGATGCAGGATCAGTAGCTGCAAACACAGAGAGCCTTAATCAAAAGCTAGCTGTAAAGATTGAACTAACAGCAAAACATAACAAATAAAAGAAAAAGAACTTCTCAAAATCACACAATAAATACAGGTGGCTGAAGCCAATACTGACAGGGATTATATCAAGATCATGAAATGTACATATTAACAACAAACACTAATGTGGAGGTCATCGCAAACAATGATAAAAGAGAAACAACAAACTTGAGTGGCTTCTTTATTAGTAATTGAGTTCTAGGGGATATTATAATTTTCTCCAACATCATGAACGTAACTCTTGGTTTCTGTTTGCTTAATCGTTTTTCTGGCTGGCAGGCTATGCTCAAAACTCCTGGTTAAGAAGACAGGAATCATTCAACAACATAATTGACTTATTGTACGACTTCACTCTTAATCAAGTTCCTTTTGGAAAGAATTCTCTGTTAAGTTAGTTACTTGATTACACAACTTAAAGACCAAAAGGATGATTATCAATTCCCTATTAATTCTGATTTTAAGTATTCACTCAAATCTAGAAATAGTTGAGATACTTATATACGAAATTTAAGTGATAATTTTGCCACACAACCACAATGAGATAGAAGGCAATGAATCAATAGAGCCATGAATTCTTAACCAACAAAGCTTGAACTCCAAAATTTCTAATCAAAAAAATTCCAATTAAAAGTTTTCAGTGTTGCTATACGTAAAAGATATCATCAAAGGTGTGACGACATGAAAAACTCCCAATCTATGCTATGAGGCCTTGGCCCTAACCAAGGCCTGTTAAAAATCTTCATAAAGAGAAAGATACTCAATCATTTCACTTTGCATAATGCAGAGAGAAGATATCTTAGGGTGAGCTACTCATGCAGTTCTACCCCACTGCTTACCTGCATCCGGAGAGATCTCTGATGATGGGATAACAGGTTGTCTCACCACTAGGTGCAATGTATGCCCATCTTCCACATCTAGACAGCATCGATAAGGAACTATTATTAAATTAAATTTGAAAAGCTTTCCATAATACCAATGGTGAACCGCAAGCACTTGTTCTAGAATAAAATAAAAGTAAAGCAGCAGAAGCCACAAAAAAAAACCACAATACTTGAGTTGAAGATATGAAAACCAGTTTAATAAGGACATAGGATACAACCACTGTTGTGTATGTGTAACCTTCTACACTACAAGCATATATCATAAGATTTATATGCTCCGCTACATCTCCTTATAAAGCAATCGGATAACAATGTCATAACAATATAGATATGTACATCTGCAGTGTGCCAATTATCTCTAATTAAAAAACTCCTTTGAATAGTTGAATCACAAATTTCAAGCCAGAAGACAACCTCTAGTACTATACTGAAAAGTTAACAATGTGTAGAATTTGAAGGTCTGGGAGAATATATTTATCTTTCATCTTATTAAAAAAGAATAACATGTATATCAAAATGGTACCTATACCAAATAGGTAACCACTAATCAATTACAATAATATCTAGAATATATTAATTAATATAATAGTCAATGCTCTCTCTCCAGTTAGTGCATAGATTGTCCCACATGACCAACTTGCAAACTAATGTATGAAAACAGTAAAGGGAAGCAACAGCATATGGGCATAGCAAACAGCTGCCAGACAAAGGTGCCAAATTTCTTCCAAAGTAAAGGAAATAGCAAAGCCCATCCATAATATTTATTGCCTTATTTTCAATCATTGTCATTGAAGTCACCCTCAAAATAGGAAATCCAGAAGAAAACACAGCATCCATGTGAAACATAGAGGTATCGAAGATGGAAAGCTCAGAAACCCAAAACCAGCAAAGGAGGAATAGGTCAGGTTAGAACAGGTGCACCAGTGAGTAGTGGCCCCGCTACTGAGAGAGCGGCACAAGGAGGAGCTGCCACAGTGTAGGTGGCACATGATCCTCACGCACTGCTGAAATCATCACCTACGGTTGGAAGATGGCTGGCATGCAATGGGTTTGCTGATGGTGGCGGTTGTGATGAAGAAAAGGGGAGAAAACTCAACCTCTTGAATATGAAATAAATGGTTAGAAACAGTAGGAATTTAGAAAAATCTAGCCAGCTGCGGATGAAGGAAAACTCGACCTCAAATAGACAGCATCGGCGGTAACACAAGAACAGTAAAAACATATCCTCTACCAGGCTACTAAGAAAGTATACTTAACCTCAAAAAGGCAACGAATCAAACCCTAAATTGCAAGGGAGAGTACTCAACCACAAAAGGAAACGAAACAAACCTTAAGTAGCAGAGAGAAAATACTCATCCTCAAAAGGCAATTTCGCTCTAATACCATGTAGAATTTTAGGGTTTGGAAGAATAAATTTATCTCTCATCTTACTAACAAAGAATTTTATATATATATATATATAATCTAAGATACCAAAATGATTATACCAAATAGGTAACTACTAATCAATTACAATCCTATCTAGAATATAGTAATTAATATAATAGTCAACACAATGATATCTGATGTCTTGTAAAACTATATTGCAGAGATAGGCTTTATCCTTCCAGCTATGGAACACTTAAATCTGTTTCCATGTCTAATGTTTCACTGGTATTTCACTGTAGGCAACTGACATGCAATTGCTCCTGTTAATCAAAAAATAGTAATACCTAAATCACCATATTCAAGAAGCTTTACCCAGCAGAAGATGGCAAAGCAAATACAGGCATCTCAAAAGGAGTAAAATTGGATTCTTGTGAGAGTAATCATACCAAGAAGAAAAATCTGACATTTCAATCTAGACAACCATTACACTTAAAGTTAGAAATAGAAAGCAAATCTCAAAGAAATAGGATACGGTAAGCTGAAAGGAGCTGGTCATCCTTCAAAACTTTTCCACGACATATGAGGCGCTGCTGCTCCGACACCACACCAGTAACTGAAGCAATCTGTTCCTTAAGTGCAGGGACTGGCACCTATCGCCCCAAAAACAAAGATGTTCAAAAATATAAACTTAATATGCTGAATCCAAATTTTGAAAGAAAAATAAATATACGAAAGACTCAAAAACTTAGTTTAAACAAACTGCCACAGTTAAAAGCACATAGATATTAATCGACAAAGGTTTGCTACTTGAGCAACATATTACCAATAATAGCAAATCATTCATATCAAGAACAAGGATAAAGCAAGGTACTAACACATTTATCCACCCGCAATGTATATGTTTGAGAATCCAATGTCTTTATCTTTATCTCGACTGTGGTCTCCGAACAAATCGCCTCATCTTTGCCAGAGATCCTCGAGTTTTCAGCCATCTCTTTTGCCACTTACTTAGGCCTAAACTTAGAAGAAAAAGATACAGCTAAAATAACACTTAAATTACTTCTATAATGGTGAAATCATAAATTAAAAAAATAAAAAATAATAATTCAACAAACAAAAATGTGTACACATAAAAAGAGATCAGTATATATAATGACAGCTGTCTAAAATTCCTGAGACAAGGTAAAAGTTACAGAGATTATGATCACATACCACTGACATAAGGACTATAAATTAATTGACATTAATGAGGAACTAAAGAGGGAGAATGTATGAATATCACCAGTCCATCCAAATAATTCATCTGACATGATTTTTTTGAATGGGTGGTGTCTATACTTAGTAGATATTAAACAAATTCAGTGGAGCAAGTGTCCACCATCACATCAGAAGTACATAAACTACATCATAAGAAAATACCAAACTGCTTTCTCTTTTATGGCTTAAGGAAAACCTAAAAGTAAAATGCTTGATAAAATCATCCGGCATTTAGCAAATCAAGATTAGGGCTATTCACGTTTAGTTAGACTTAAGTTAGTTGCACCATGTTTAAAGATAAAGCTATACACTTTTTGACTAAAAATGAAAAGGAAACTTAGAATAGCATCTAAGAAAGTGCTTTTTTGGAAAAACTTTTTCTTATTAAAGCTTTTAAGTGAACAGTTATTTGAATTTCTAAGACTGCTTTTTCTACATCACCTTCCAAACAGCATTGTGAAGTTAACAGAAAGGACAAAAAACTCAAATGAGTTCCATAGAAATTTGTTTTTAGAGTAAGAACATACAATATCTCCATTGAGCAACATAGGCATTTCATAACCATGATGAACCACAGTCTTTATAATCACTTGCAGAAACAAAGTCTGTTGCCTAGAAAAATAAATTTTCAACAATCTATATTGTCTTCTTGTCCACATGGAAAAATCCATATTGCAAGCACAAACTTAAACACATATTCCAAGCATCATATTGGCAGAAGAGTGCTTATTGCTCATCCAAAGCAACCAAAAGCATCTTGCTATGTCACGAACTACTGATAGCGTTCAACTGGACTGTCAGGATCACACAACGAGAACCTCTCTCTTGTTTTTTTTTTCTTGTCTGTTTTATTTCTTTCTTCTTTCTAATAGGTCAGCATGGAATAGGAGAAGTAAGAGCTAATCATAACCAAGCCTTCCCTTGTTAATTCATTCCAACTCAAAATTTTCAACACGTCTAAGAGTGTCCAAATATCAAGTTTGTTAGCCAGCTCAAACTAATGAACATAACTATGGCAGGCTTTTTCATGGCCACTCAAGGTGATGCAGCTACAATACATAACTAGAGCCACACAAAGTGTGCTCTCACATCATGAAAGGTATGTAATAAATAAGAAAGAAGTCAATTTACATTAGTGTATCAAAAATGGAGGTGCTGGTCTGCAGTCGTTTCCTAAAACTAATATGCAGAGAGATAATGTCAAGTTTGTGCTCATCTTTCCCAACATTTTAATATGAAAGTGTCATTGCACAACTTCAGTAATTGCTTCCTTTTAAGACCACCAAAGCAAACTAAAAGCAGTTTTCATTTAGTCAAAATCGTAACCCTAACCCATGTTTAACACAAGACAAACAATCACTCCTGGAATCCACAGTAAAATAAAAGATAGAATGGAAAAGATAGATTTGTGGGTTTTAAAATGGTGAAATTTTAATGCTGTACTCCACTGACTCCTTAGACCGCTTGTCTCTCCAGCTTCGAAGTTGGTAAATAAACATGTTGTTCCTCGATTATCCAATTCTAGTACTCAGTCACCCCCTAAGATGGTGGACATGTTGATTTCTCAACAAATAAATACACAACAGAGGGCACAATCCAAGGGGAATTCAAGTCCAAAAAAATCAGCCTTTGACCAAAATCGCACTAATCCTCGTAATCATGACACCCTAAGAACCCCATCAAACTACACACAGCCAAGAATTCAATCTTGATTAACATTTAACACTCTAAATCGAAAAAATAAACAATCTTCCTTATAATTATTAAACGGATTCTTTTAAGCCCAGAAAGCATCAAGGATAACCCTAGAAATCTTGCAAAGGAAAGCATAACTTTGGATCAAGAGAAGGGCAAAAAGAGAAAAAATTGAAAACCAGAGGTTAACCAGAGAACGAAAGCCAATAAATTTGAGAGGATTTGATCTCCCCAGAAAGCAATTCGGGTGGAAACTCGAATGAGCAAGCAGTACTGATAAGTGTCAGAGCTAATGTTTTATTTTCTCTCTCTATAGTGTGGTCATATGTACAGCAATGTCTCTCTTCATACTTACCATTGCCTGCTTCCTTACATATATGGTAGTATTTAGTCAACATCTTCATTTCCACTTTTTCTCTCTTTTTTAATTTTCTTTTGAAAAAAAAAATTCAAACTAAATCGCGCTTATGTTAAGTTCAAATATCATTTATATATTTATTTTTAAAAATTTTGTTTTTAAAAATATTTATAACAAATTAAGTTGTCATATTTTTAGAAAAAAAAAATAAGAATAATTATTCATTAAAGAAAACATTTTTATTATAAAAAGTAGAGTACCATATTATTGAAAAAATTTTAAAATAAAATATAATGTTATTTGGGAAAAATAAATAAATAAAAATTATATATATTATCCAAGGGTGCAAAATTTACATGGTTACCAACTTCTTATTTTCACAAAATTTATGACATATTCCTATGTTTTGATATCTAAATATGTTAAAGTTATTTCGAAAACTATGAATCTATAATTTTGATTATAAATGTAATTAAAAAAAGAAATAAAACTCGCTTATTTTAAGCATACACACTAACTTATTTAAGTGTTTGATTTCAATTATTAAAACATTTTTCTTTCTTTTTAAGATGGAAAAATCATTTAAAAAATTAATATAATATTTTTGTTTTTTTAATAACTCGAATGGATAAATTTGGTATTCAACTCTATATCCTTAGCCGATTTAAACTCCAAAAGTATCCATGATCACAAATTATACATATTTATAAATTTTTATTTATATTTATGTTGACATAGCAAAAATTTATTAGCAAAATCAATTTATTGTAAATGAAGATGATAATAGTCATAAATTTTACAAGCTACTAGATACTAATTAAATACTACAATTCTAATAACAACAATAACCATAATTATTGACGTTTTATTTTCTGTGAGATATAATTACAATTATAGTAAAAACACCAATTACAACAAAATAAGAACTTTAAATATAAATTTTAAAAAAGAGTCCATCAAACCATTATTAATTACTTTCAAAGTATTTAAATAATTTAATCTTTGTAATTTTTAAGTGTACCATAAAATGAATTATAACAAGTTTTTAATGGATGCAAATCACAAAGAAAAATTTACATAAAAATAACAGAAAACATAATGAAATAAATTTGAATTCTGAGAAAATCAATTTTTTCAGTCCTTACCACTTTTACTTGATCCACAATGTTCTGCATTTATTTTTTTATTTTTTACATCCCTTTCATTTTTTACTTGATTCATATAAATCTCAAATCTTTACATTAACTTTTTAGACCCTTTATTTTTTTTTTTTTAACTATATAGATATATTATATTTGTTCAATTCATCTAATATGTCCTTTTGGTCAGAATAATCCATTCTCCACCCAAATCAACGATAAGAACATGAATTTGATCAACAAATGGAGGGATATTTTCGTCCAAACACCATGTTCGGATTAAAAATAAAATTAAGACACTAAATGATCTGTCTTCTTCCTCAAACTCATTCCCAAATAGAAAGCAATGTTTGATTTATGGGTTTTCATCATCCATCTAAGAGATTGATTGTATGTCAATCTAGGATTGTAATTATTCTGGGTGGAGTAAAGTTCAATTGCCAAAGGTAAAATGGCTATGAAAAACCTTAGAAAGGGAGAATGATGTCTTTTTAATAAATTAGAAATCTATCTGGTTTAGATAAAATATTAAATAGTTGATATGTAATAAATGGCACATAATGAATATCAATAAAAGAAAGCAATTAAGAAGATAATCAAACCAAGAACATAATGATATGCAGTGATTCAACTCGCCCATATAAGTGTACATCCACTACCTAAGGTTTTTACCCAAATCCATTAATTTCAACAATAAATACAAATCAAGGGCAACAAGCAAGGTTTTACAATCAGGTACAAACTAAGATAACCCCTTCCAAAGATTTTTGTATCATAAAAACAACCTCATGCAACTCAAATCAAACTAGGACTACCCACTCCAAGGGTTTTATATCACAAAGACAACCTAGCAAAACACGTATACAAAATATGAGGAGATGGATTTTAAGAAGCATTTCCCTTTGGAATGAGGTATTACAATAAAGCTCTATCAAAATAGAAGGGAAGATCTCAAATAGGGGTTTAATGAACCAAAATCCCCTCTTGTATGCAAAGACATGTATTTCTTTTTAAAATCAAACTATTTATTTTTAATTTAACATAAAAAGACAAGGGTAATATAATTATTAAAAAAAAAAAACCGTTAAGAGTTTAAAAATTTACGTATAAAGATTTGGGATCTAAAAGAACTAAATAAAAAATATAAGGATGAAAAATTGGATTTTCTCAAAGGATTTTAAACTATTAATGAATTATTGAACAATTTAGTCCTCAAACTTTGACTTTTTATAAGCTTTGGTCCTTAAAATCCCTTTTTTTTCCCCTTTCTTCTTTATCATTGGATATTTTAGTCATTTTGACATGTTTTAAAGTCAATGATGAGCTGATCAAAATGGGAACGATATTAAAGTCAATACAATGTTCATAGCCGATCGATCGCAACAGAATCAAACTTCCTTGTAATCCTTGTAGCTCTACTTTGTGCTCTAATCTATGTAGTAGGTCAAATTGCAGTGGCTCTTTATGCTTGGCTCCGTTGTGGCCCGACCAATAATAGTTGGTCCGAAAGGCAGCCTTCGGCGAATAAAGGATTGAAGAAGAAGATACTTCAGTTCTCGGTGGACTGCTCTATTTGATTGACGGAATATGTTGACAGCAACAAGATCCGAGTGTTGTCGTAGTGTGGTCATGGTTTTCATGTTAATTGCATTGACACCTGGCTAGGTTCACACTCCTCCAGTCCTTCCTACCGATAGATTCTCATGGTTTCTCGGTGTTAAAAGTGCGGTGGATTTAACGATACATTGACGGTAATATCCTTTTTATTTTGACTTTGAAAAATCCAATCAAAATGATCAAAATATCCAACTCTAAATTATTTAAAGATAATAAAGGTTAAAATATCCAACTTCTGAGAATCAAAACTTCCAAAAGATTAAATTTGATAATTGAATTGTATAATAATTCAACTATTAATCGATAAAATCCCGCGACATGCAAAATTTCGTCGCGGCGAGTCAAGCCCAAGAAGATAATTCGACAAAACCCAACACTGCTTTTGGATTCAGTACCTCTTAGGTCCAAAAAGGCACAGATTTCCGTACCTCACAGGCCCAGGCTGCTACTATTACTACCACTATCATCTCAATGGTCATGGATGCGTTGATCGCCCAAGTCCTCCCGTTTTAGCTGTGTAATCTGGTGATAAACCTTGATCCAATAATATTTATACACAAATTCTGTCTTACAAATAAAATATCTCTTTTAATAATCTTTGAAAGTTATGCATATTTTCTATTTGTGATATGTTTAAAGTAAATGAATAGTAATTTTAAATTATTCTCCACATAAAAAATTCGATGCTTCTTTTTTTTTTTTAACAAAAAAAAAATCACATAATTTTAAAATTATATACCTTAATTTATTTTGAACCTTGCTATATAAATTTCTTTATAAAATTTTAGTTAATTTTAAAAACAAAACATTCAATTGTTAAAGATTTAAAATAAAAATATGAATATTAAAATTTTAAAATGGGGAGTAATAATTAAAATTAAGTATTTCAAAATTTCTCAAATAGGAGTGAAATATTTAATTGATAAGGCTTGCTTAGATTGAAAAGCATTCTTAATATAGAAAGAAGAAGGTCTAATTCATTGATGGAAAAAAAAAAATACATTAAAATGAAAGAAGACCTCTTTCAAAGCTCCATTATAGCATATCCCTCAATTTATAATCTTCATATCTTTTAGAGGTAAGAATGTGTGAAATTCTTATTTAATATAATTAATTAAAAAAATAATATCAAAGAAGACCGGACACACGTGAACCGATGACGTTGATAGGTATATTTTGACAGCCCATTTGAATAACAGTAATTTATTAAAAAAAAAAAAAAAAAAAATCAAAACAATACAAGCAATTTGAATTTGATTCTGAGAGCGACTACACGTGTTCCCTTTACGTGGTTGGCCCTTAAACCTTCGTTGCCATCATTTGGATAAATAAGAATTTTAATTTCAGTTCTTACCGACAATTTAAACATATCAACACCACCGATAATAATTACGGGGTTTTAAATTTATTTTATTAATAAAATTTAATAGATACTTTATCTTAATTATTTATATATATATTATTTTATTAAATAATGTGGAAGATATAATCAAATATTCGAAGACTTTTTACAATTATTTTATTAATAAAATTACAAAACAAAATCCTAAACTTTAAGGATACGCTATATAAATCGAATAATATATATTATCTTATTAGGTAATTTAAAAAATTGTGTATAAGAAGGATTAGAATATTCAAATCCTATATCAACCATTTAAAAGAAAATAAAAATTTCTTCCCAATCCTCTTTACCTTTCAGTTAGTTGTTCATTTTTATAAAATAAACGTAAATTTAAGTTCCTTTTCTAATAATTTCTTAAATGTAATGGAAATTTATATCGCATGGGCAAGTGGTAATTAACATCATTATTAATAATTTCAATTATAGAAATGATTTTTCCTTTTTACATTCACATAGATATTATGCTTTCAAAAGGGTATTAGGTGAGATTCGAATTCGAAACTTATGATCGACGAGTTCATCACTCCACCCACTAACCTACTGAGTGTCCCCGAAGGGACATGAAGAAAGTCTTGACTAGTTATAAATTACAAAGAAAAAAATAAATTTATAGGTGGCTAATCTTTATAATTACATAAAATATTAAAATAAATTAATCTTTCTATTACTATTTATAAATTATCAGAACTTATTTTTCTTATTAATAATTATAAATCTTTATTTTTAATTTATTAAGTATTTGATTGTATTATCCATGTTAGTGTATCTTTCTCTTTTCAAAACTTTTTCCTCTCATTATATCTCCCACAAAAGGATCTTTTATAATAAAAAAGATCCTTAGAGTCTACAAAATGAGAGTTGGCAACCTAAAGAAGGAGTATACTTGAGCGACAAATGACGAAATTAATTAGGAGTACAAGGAAACTCCATATGTCCAAATCTAATTGACTGCCTCTTGTATAGATTTTGAATTTGTTTACAAAATTTAAATGTCATACTATATTTTTAAATTAAGTAAGATTTGAATTTCAAGTACACGCACGCACACCCAAAAATCAGTCGAGGGAAGCAGGGGAGCCATTTCAAAGGAAATTACTTTTATGGGTCCCAGGAAATGACTTTTTGTTCCAACTTTTACACACAGGAGTGGTGTTTCTCCACGACATTTTCACTTAATTTTTAATTCTCACATCCCGATACCCAAAATTACGCTACTAGTTTGAGTAAAAAATTTTTAAAAAAATAAAAATGATAAACTCATTAAAAAAAAAAAAGGCCTATATGCTTTTGCCCTTAGATCACATGTACTCGATGTGCATCAAACTAGCATCCTAATTATAGAGATGAAATTGATGTTATATCAATTTCAATCTGAGCTATTCTCCTCAAAGTTATGACTAATTTGAGAGTTTTAAGAGAGATAAAAAATTTAAATTGGGTGAGAAGAGGAAATAAAATAAATTATATTTAAAGTTGTTTGTGAGTTTTAGAGAGAAAATAAGATAAATGTATTACTTTTATTTGGAAAATTGGAGAAGGTGAATGATGGATTATTTAGAGATGATTGGACAATAATAATCCTATATAAATTAAATAAAAAAGATAAAGAATTGGTAAGGCGGAGCATACATTATGGAATGCTTCAATTAAGTCTCTAATAGTCATATGGTTTTAAAATAATAATAATAATATAATTAAGTGTCCCTAGTGTTTATTTTATCATTTCAGAGTTTAGTTTATAAAAAAAATTTAAAAAAATTAACTTTTTATATAATCATTTATTTTTTCTTAATAGCTGATAGTTAACTTTAATCGTTAAAGATTTAATCGGAACATTTCATAAAGTGTGTTAATTCCATAACGTTAAATGATCAAATTGATATATTTTAAAGTTGAATAATCAAATTGAAATATATATATATATATATATATATTTATTTATTTATATAAATATACAATCGCAAGTATAAATATACATTGATGGTTCCATTTTTTTTTTTTTTGAGAAAATTCCTTGTCTAGTCCCCAATCTTTTTTATTTGGTTCATTTGGATCCTAAATCAAAATTTTAAACTTTTAAGATCCCTATCATTTTTAACTTGGTCAAAATAGATCCCAAATCTTTATATTGAACTTTTGAATCCCTTATAATCTATTTTAGAAGCATGTTGATCTCTTATCTTTTTTTCTTTTGATCAAAAAGGTCCTTTTGACTTGAAAACTTTCTTCTCATGCAAATCAATGGCGGAAAAATAAAATTAGTCAAAATGTAGAAGGGTATTTTCATCCCTTCACTATTCCGTTACCAGCTCATCTATTCACAATCCATCTTCTTCATCCCTACTTCCATCGAGAAATTCCTTCTCCTATCTCATCTTTTTTAGTCATCTTTATCCCGAAATCCATCCCTCTAAAAGTAATCAAAACATATAGATTATGGTATTTGTATATAGATTTATCTACAATTTTGATCATAATTGTTGAACCATAATTCCTTTTGTTTTGGTGGAGCTCTTCAAACCTATTTTATTAGAAAACCCATCTCTATCTTCATCTCCAAAATTTGGTCAAAATCAAGAAACTAATCCTGATTCATCATCGAGCCAAACTCAAACCCATAATCCAAAATTCCCTTCTATTGCAAATCCCTAGAGTTTTGGTTCTAGTCTCTTTGAAACCGTAGCTACGTAATCAGAGTTTGTGATTGAGAATTATGGGAAGGATATTAAAGATTTTAGTTTTAGGTTGAAGAAGGAGACTGCAATTATCTGGCCTTGTAGTTCAAGATCTCCTTGCTCGGTTCAAAACTAGGGTTGTCATAGCCCAGACATCCCTTGAGTCAGTTGAGCAAGTTATTGACATCCTCGGTTATATAGTTTCTGATATTATTATCCATGGCAAATATTCGATTGTTAATGCTTAAGATGAATCTAATGCTCAAGTGTTGGAAAGTAATGGTTATAATGATAAACAGAATGTGAAACCTTACAATAGATTTGATGTTGTGATCAGGGCGGTGCAAGGAGATATGAAAAACAATATTGAAATTTCTCAAAGGATGATGGGATGAAGAAGGCAGATTGTGCAAAAATGAGATGATAACTATTTTTCATTATGCAAAATGATCCATGAATAATGAAATGACAGAAATACCCTTCTATATTTTGATCAAAAAAATTTTTCCACAACTGACTTTGCTTGATAAGGAAGTTTTCAAGTGAAAATGATCTTTTTGGTCAAATGAAAGATGATAAGGGACCAACATCTATTCAAAATAAATTATAAGGGACTCTAAAAGTTTAATATAAAGATTTGGAATCTATTTAGACCTAATGATAAGAACTTTAAAAGTTAAAAAATAATTTATGATCTAGATAGACCAAATAAAAATTATTGAAAACTAAATAAGGAATATATATATTTTTTAATAAATAAGTAAGGTTCTACCAAATTCATCATCATCTCACAACTCTTGAAACTTTAAAATTTTTAATGAGTTCAAATTTCTTCTATTTTCACTTAGGGTATACCTTTCTTTCAAGATGCTTAAAAAAATAATTTACATGGATTTTTTTGTTATCATTATCAAAAGAAATAGAGATATCCTTTAATATTGCTACCAAGAAGTATTTTAGTATGTATAAGATGAAAGGTGTCAATTTAAAAGGGGGCCTTAATGCTAACTGGGCAGTTTTATTTGAAGCATGCGAGAGTCAATCTCATCATCATTCTATTTCTGTAAATAATTTGTCTTCAAAGTCACACCAACAACCCCATGATGTGTCAAAACTTAGTGGAAAAGGCAATTTAGTTTATAACCTACCGAGACTTATTGTTTTTTATACCACAATCGTTTCAATTTGAATATCTTATTTTAATTTAAGTAAAAATTTTATTAAAAAATTATTGACTTATTTAATTTTAAACATATCGATATAAAATTATCAAGAATATTTTATCTAATTTAGAAAATGAGATATTCATTTTTAGACAATTCAAAATGAAAATGTGAATATTTAATTCCGAAGGGATGAAATATTATTTATTTGAGCTTTGATTTGGATCAACTTTTTATAGTCAATGTAAAAACCAATAACATGGCTGAATTAGGTGAGGAAGAAAAAGGAAAAGGTCTCAAGATGATTAATGGCTCCAAGAAGAAAAAGACAAGCATCAAAGGTTGCATTCTACCATAGACTTCTTCTAATATGGTCTAGTTAGTTGTCATGTCATTTTTATTTATTTCGATATTTATATAATTTATTGATGAAAACTTGAATAAGTAAAAAGTTATATACTAAAGTTGATATAACTTTTATGGTGATTGTTTTTTGTTATAAATTTATATATATATATAAAATATAATGTCGATAAGCATGATTTATTCAAATATTAAAACAATTTCGATAGAGTAAAACTTAATTGGATCAAAGTAATCTATTGTAATTCTAATTCATTCATCAACATAATGATCTCTTAATTGAATTCTATTTACAAAATTAACTTGGACATTGTTTATGATAACTCACACTCAGTTTGTATCTATCTTATTAAACAAAATTTAATTTAATAAGATGAAATTCAAATGAATAATACTTGGATTCAAGAAAAAATATGCTCATCATCTCTCTACTCGACCCAAAGCATATATCCGAAAACTTTAAATCCCACCAGAGTCTAACGTGGGATTAGTCAAATCCCATTTAAATTATTCACATAATATCTCCACTATTTATTTGTTTATATTTAACTAAGATTTTAGATCTTCTATTACATGTTCTCGTGTTACTTATGATTATATTAATAAAATATTTACATGTAGCCTTTAATTATTATTATTATTATTTTAATATATTTTATGTAATAAATTTTAAAAGATAAATTAAAATTTAAGAATATTTGATATTTTTAAGATGCATATTAAATTTAAATTGGTATAATAAGAAGGGATACACATATTAGATTAATATCCGGAGTCACACAGAAATTTTTATTTTCTATTAGGTCCATGAAATCCCCCTTCAATCTTGAAAAAAGAAAAAATTATGTATGATGAGACTTTGTACAAGATTCCTTGGCACATTTTTCAGTCGTAATTGCAATTGTTATCAATTTGACAACAAACATATACACAAGGGCATATTCGTAAACAAAAAGTATGCCCGGACCCACATCTAGTGCTCAATCATTAGCATTTTTTTTTTTTTTTAATTGCCACATTTAAAATTTTCTCCTTTTCTTTTTGACAGAAAAAAGGCAAAAAAGGGACATATATTATGCTCCTGAATTACAACTGTAACCACAATTTCTGTGTACGCATTTAATTCATTTTCTTTCGCTGTGGAAAACATCTCTTTCACATTACACTTCCTCGAGCCTCTGCAAGGAAAAATCCCTGTGCGGGGCTTGTTGATTTAACTCAGTTCATTGATTGAAAGACAAAATCCCCGGAGAAGAAGCTGAAGAATAGGATACAGACAGCTCCATTGTTACAATGTTATACCTTAGGTCTCTTCAAGCTTCTCTTTCTCTTCTATCCATTTTCTTCCTCACGTTTCTTGTCATTTCTTCAGGTGAAGAAACCCATTTTCCTACATTTCAAACGGTTTCCACTTCAGGTAAATCCCTCGTTATTGCTTCAGAAATTTCTCTTTACTATCCATTTTTCTTTAGGATTTTTTTTTCCTTGAAAATTTGCAGGGGCATTTGATGAACCAAACTATGGACTGGTGGGTTCTTGGGGAACAAGGAGATTTCTTGATGAAAACCTCAGTGCAAGTGATGAGCCACCGCTCAACTCATCCCTCATACTTGCTTCAAAAAGGACTTACAGAAAAGATCCCCTGGATGATTTCAAGAGATATACTGGAGGATGGAACATCAGCAATAAACATTACTGGACTGTAAGTTTCAAATCTTGCTTCTAACTTTCACTTTTATAAAAAGCATCTGTGGAATTTGAAGTATACTTAGAGAAATTTTGAGCGCATATACAAGTTCTGTTCTCCGGTGGACCCGAGCAAAAAAAAAACAACGACCAATTTTTAGAATAAAAAAAGAGCTTATGAGCCCATTGTATGGAATTTCATCCAGTTTTTATGACTTTTTGTTTCGTACTCTTGCCTTTTTCGTTCTTTTTACATGGTTGCATAAATCTATACAGGAGAAGGAACTTGGGCAAAGTGCCTGGGTAAAGATTATGGTTTTGAAAATAATAAGAAATATCCTGTTTTTATCTCGTGTAATTTGAGAAAAATTATGGTGAGCCAAAAACCTGATCGTCAGCAGGAGCTTCGTCTTTGCAACTAGAACCATTACATCAGCTTTAAGAATTATGTCTGAGTTGTAACAGGTTTATAATTCATCTGGATTCTGGAGTTGGTCCGCACGTGTATATACTAATTGGCAATTTCCTGGTTGTAAGAGGGATAAAGTCAAAGAGTAACATTAACAATACAGTTCACATGGAGTATTGCGACTCGATTCTATTTGGCAGAGTGTGTGCTGTTTTCAAAAATTTACACCAACTATAAAGTATAAAGATATCTTTTAGATTCTTATAGGGAACCTGAATAGTTGTGGGTTGTTCACAGTGAATGTGCTCTGACCTGATGTTTGAAACTAAAAGTAAAATGCTCGGTAAATAATCCACATCAGTGTAAGTTTCTAAGGACTGATATGCGTTGTCTTTATTCGCTGCTGGATTGAGCAAGTTACTTTAAGTTTCTGCATATGAAGTGTTGAGCTCCTACTGTTTCCTTTTGGTGATTCAAAGGTTATTGGTGAAAGAGCTCCTTGTTGAGAAATGTTCATGAATTTCTATTTATAGTCTTCTTGGTGAGGGCCATGTTTCCTATTTTCAGATGTCTAATGCCTAAAAGCTGTCTGTTCCAAATTGAGGAGTCTATAGGTATATAAATGTAGTTAGATCTGCTGATTCTATAGAAGTAACTGAAGGGACTTGGGACAAGTAGGACAACGTTTTTGGTTTCAGATACTTTGGTGTCACTCTTGAAGCATTGTTGCTTGATGCCACTATTGTCACCATTGTTGTTAATATTAGAGACAACAACTTAAGTTGTTCTTTTTGTTATTTTGATGTTATAGACCTAACAGTCCTCTTAAGCTCCTGATATGCTGCTCCTATAAATATGGTAAGGATGTATAACTGGGGATCTTTAATATTCTTGGTGAGATACTTCCTGTGACTGTTGGGTGTGAAATGCCCTTTCATTACCAGGGGCAATTTTGGGCCCCTGGTTCATGGATTATTTTCTTGCTGTTGTAAATAGTTAGGTGCTGTTTATGATGTAATATTTTTTCTTTTTGGTAACATACCTGTTTAGCAAATCAAGATTTTAGTTGGAAATTACAGACACTGTTAGTTGCTTTAATTTGCTTTTTACATGCTACAAGTTTGCTTTTGATCTGATTGAGCATTTCCTGCCTCAGATTGAGTTTCATGCCCTTCTTTGTATGTCTGCAGTCCGTTGGTTATACTGCCGCTCCTTTTTTCCTTGTTGCGGGAATCTGGTTTGTGGTGTTTGGTTTGTGCCTGTTGATCATGTGTTTCTACTTCTGCTGCTGCCGAAAGGAACCATATGGATATTCTCGAGTTGCTTATGCACTCTCTTTGATCTTGCTTATACTCTTCACAGTTGTGGCAATGTATTAGATCTCTCCCTCTCACTTCTACTTTAACAGAATCAGATGCAATCTTCTTCTCTCTTTTTTCCATAATTGGATGAATCAGTTCAAAATGATATTTTATTGGCTAACTTACATTCAATCTTGCATTTTCAGTGTAGGATGTATCATTTTGTATTTTGGACAGGGGAAGGTTTACAACAGTACAACAGATACTCTTAAATATGTTGTAAATCAGGCTAATAGCACGGCTGAGAATCTTAGGAATGTCTCTGGATATCTTGCAGCAGCCAAGGAGATTAAGGTTGTTCAGGTTTTTTTACCTGCAAACGTGCAAAGTGACATTGATGAAGTCCAAGCCAAGATCAACTCTGCTGCAACCACCCTGTCAGATAAAGCTTTAGGCAATGTGGAGGACATAAAAGATCTCATAAATTCTGTGTAAGTGATTAAGAATTTGTCTTTATGTTCTGTGGCTCTTATAAGTGGCTTGATATTAAAGAATGAATACTTCAATGCTCATGCAGGCGGTTGGCTCTTATCATACTCTCTGCTGTCATGCTTTTCATTACATTCCTTGGATTTGGTAAGACTGTTCATTAGGTTAATTGTGAAATCAGGTTATTATAGAGCCCTACTGTACTTTGAGTCATTTTTTCTTCTTTTCATATGAAAAGAATCCTTGAATTTTCTTCTATATTCTGTTTATTAACTATACTTCCTGTTGTTTTCAGTATTTTCAGTCCTTGGCTTGCAATTTCTTGTTTACATGTGAGTGAGATAGTTACTTCTACATATCTTGTCTCTGGACAGGATTTCTTTGCAGCTGGGCTGCTGTAATGATCAGGCAACTAATTCTTGATGCATTTTTATGTTCTTTTACTACTGCAGATTGGTGGTCACTGGATGGATTCTTGTAGCAGGAACCTTTATATTATGTGGCATATTTCTTCTTCTTCACAAGTGAGTTCTGCTAGAAAGTTCTCCTTTTCTGAGTGATTTGGTCTTTTGTTTGCCTTCTCATATTGTACCGTTGCTTGGGGGACTCGTGAGGTTACATCTTTCAAGTAGTCAAACGTTACTACCTCTGTCCAAAATGGAGCTTGCACATTTTTATTTTGAGATATTCCAGAATGAATGAATGAACGAAGTCTTTTGGTGCTAAATCTTTGTAAAGAAAAGATTTCTTTTTCTGTGAACTTTTTCCCCATAATCTGATGCCATGCTTCTGACGATGCAGTGTGACTGCCGATACCTGTGTGTCAATGAATCAGTGGGTCCAAAACCCAACTGCTCATACATCTTTGGATGATATTCTGCCTTGTGTGGATAATTCCACTGCCCAAGAAACCTTGACCAAAAGCAAAGAAGCAACTTCTCAACTGGTGGAAGTGATTAACCAGGTCATTACCAATGTCTCTAACATTAATTTCTCCCCCAACTTTGCGCCTATGTATTACAATCAATCTGGTCCACTGCTACCACTCCTATGCAATCCATTCCATCCCGATTTAACGGATCGGACCTGTTCCACTGGTGAAGTGGACTTGAACAATGCCACCCAGGTAATCCTTATCTAGCTTTCGAGTTGTAATTGTAATTTCATCACGTAAAAACATGCCTGACCAATTTTGAGTGACTCATACAGGTGTGGAGTAACTATGTCTGTCAAGTTTCACCAAATGGCATTTGTCTAACCACAGGCCGGTTGACCCCCGAGTTCCACAGACAAATGGCTGCTGGAGTGAATGTGAGCTTTGGGTTGAATCATTTTGGTCCGTACTTGGTTTCTCTACGAGATTGCTCCTTTGTGAGACAAACCTTCAATGACATACATACATTGTACTGCCCTGGTCTGGTTCGGTACACAAAGTATGTATATGCTGGTCTAGTAATGGTTGCTGTTGCAGTTCTGCTCTCTTTGTTATTCTGGGTCATATATGGAAGAGAGAGACGGCACCGTGTTTACACCAAGGAGCATATGCCTAGACCTGCTCATGATTATGAATTAGACAAGCCTAACTAGATAAAAATATGGCTGGATTTTTCATGTCCCTTGTTAGTTTTGAGGCCATTCTCTTCTGAGTCTATCTTGGTTTTGAAGTTGTGTAAATAGCTTTCCAAGTTTGAAGAGCCTTTGCTGCTTTATTTATGTAGGAGTGAGATCAACTTCAGCTGGGATTGAACTGAACAGCCCCTCAGATCATGTTGTATTTATTGAGTTGACATATGATGAGCCATGCAAAGTACTACAAGTAGTAGTAATACTAGTTTTGGAAAATGGGCAGCTCTTGTGATCATGGATATCTGTAGTTACTCCTAGTTTCCATTTCCTATAAACTTTTGAACAATTTTAGAATTGAATGAATGATTTATTTACTTCCATTTTATTCATTCCATCTATCTATTCATATAGTCAAGATGAAACTTCCCAGAGTACCATATACTTGGTAGAATATAAAATTACTCTAATTTTTCTATGGTAATCTCAAGTGAGACTCGTGAATTCTACATCGCATTGACACGACAAGCTCTACACGAGGTTTGCATGCATTTAATGTCCAAGCCATTGTATTGTTTTTCGGGTTAATCAATTGGAAATTTCAGCTTCTGTTTCGGGTTTACAAATCCGGTTGAGGGTTTATTGTTTTGGTGCGGCCCGTGAGGGACGATGAGCAGCAGCTTGGGCGTATCGGTGAAACTACTCCATGAAGCCACCGGACACATTGTTACGGTAAAGCTAAAGAGCGGAGAGTTGTACAGAGGCAGTATGATAGAGTGCGAAGACAACTGGAATTACCATCTCGAAAACATCACTTTCACTGCAAAGGTTAGTTCTTTGCCTTCTAATATATGCTATTCTTGATCATAGTCAATTGTCAATACAAAGAGTTTGTTTCCTCGTCATCTTTGTTCCCCTGTTATTTCTTGTTTCTTAAATTCTAGATATTTTTGTTTTGGTGTGTTTGATCGCAAACTTTAGTTAACTACAGTCTGGTGGAAATTTTACGAGCTGCAGATATGTTATGGAATGGTAAAGATAACAAAGCGTTTTTTATTTATATCTTAGTTTTAAGGGAAAAAGAATTCAACTTGGTTTCCTGAGAATTATATGCACTTGCTTGTGCACATTAATTCCCCCCAAACCCCAGCTGTGTCCCTTTTTAAACGGTTTTTGAAAAAGAAAACGGTTCTTCCTCATGAGTTTCTGTGTTTTTATTTCTTGTTTGCATCAGTGAAATAAAGAGTATTCCTTATCTGCATATATTGTTCTTCTCAAATGTAATGCTTCACTGATTCCCTTTAGGATGGCAAGGTTTCACGGTTAGAGCATGTCTTTGTTCGAGGAAGCAAAGTCAGGTATATATTGAGCACCTCCTGTTGAATTATCTGAATTCCCTTAAACTGCTTCTGATTGCAACTTGAAATCCACCAGTTTCATGGTAATTCCAGATATGCTCAAGAATGCTCCAATGTTCAAGCTTCTTGAAGCTAGAATCAAGGTAATTTCTTTTTCTTTTTTTTTCTTCTTCTTGATCTCCCCGTCTAGCTGTTTTATAAATGCCTTTTGCAACTTTTGCTTACATTGCCAACTAAACCTTTTGAAGGGCAAGGGGTCAGCTTTGGGAGTTGGACGGGGACATGCTGTTGCTATGTGAGCAAGAGAAAGTTTCTCTCTCTCTCATATATTGTAATGGTGAATGTTCAGCTGCAGTGGTAGTGAGAACTTTTCATGTTTTGCTTCTATTTTAATCATGTGGACACCTGTGGGTTATAAATTGTGTAGGCAGAAGAGAATTGCCATCTTTTTGTCTAAAAGAAAAGATCAAAAATTATATTTCAAGATAATAAGATAAAATGAAAGAGGGAAAAACTAAAGAAATAAAATTATATTTCAAGAACAGTAGGAAAAACATATCTCTAAGAAAAACCCTTGCAAACTCTTTGATTTTTCTTCATCTGTTACTGAAGAATGCCATGACTATTGAATTCCTTATCTGCAGGCCCAAGCTGCTGGTTGTGGTGCTGCAACTGGCGGAGGTGTTGAACCCCTATAAGAAGGTGATTGCTTTCTTAAGTATCAGGACATCAGCAGTCGTGTTACAGAGCATGGATGATATCTGTTAGGTAGTTTCACTGGTTATTATATCATATATGTGAATTCAATTTCTTCCATCTTATATTGACATCTTATATTCAATCTTCTTCTGAAAACATTTTCCCTCTCCAAAGCTTTTATTCAATTCAAATTTAAAATTTTTTCTAAATTCAGCACTTGGGTCTATACATTTACACTAAATGTGCCTTTCCAATACTTTCTAACTAAATATATCTTTGAACAATAAATTAGAAATATTTCAACTACATCTGATATTTGGAGTCTACTTAACATCAAATCATATAATTAAGTCCTAAACCCTAAAACAGCACTTAAGTACATTTATTGATTTTTATTTCAAAATTCTAACAAATTTTCTCATTCAATTCAATCAAAATGTACTGTCCTCATTACCCTTGCCTTTGTTCTGCCTAGATGAAGAATTGAAATCCCTTGTGAAGGCATTCTTCATCGGAAGCCTGTTCAATTTTGTCCACAAGTGAATACACGAACAATGGCAATATGTGAAGTAAGATGGAAAACTGACAAACCTATAAATCCCAGAGTAAACGTAAAATGGTGGAATTCTGACTTAAATTTGAGATGTATGTTACATTCGTTATGTAGGGCAAGAAGAGCACCTAGCTTTTCTGTTACGGAACCTAAACTAGAAGTCCTTGAGGAAGGAAAAGAAACTAAAAGTAGATGGCTTCTTCTTTTACTTTTTGCTTTTCCTTAACATTCCAGATTTCTCTATAAATCACTGATTAACATTTGGGCAGGCTCCCATAATTAGGCATCTTGGTCCACCATGATTCTTGGCTTTACTTGAAAAGGTTAGAAACAGCTAATCAGCTTGACTCAGCATATGCTAAAGTTTCCTTGTCTTCATTGTGAGCAGGATGTGCTTGTCTTTGTTATTGCCCTATTCCTAATGTATGCTTGAATCCTCCTTGGTTATCTGGTATTGGACATTTATTTATTATTGTTATTGTTTTTCTTTTGAAGTTATTAATGATTAGTTCCTAATTTCTTGAATTATGGATATTGCCTCAATATTGGTGATAATGAATGATGAACTTGTCTGACCGTGTGAATACAATGAGAATATTTTGTTAGGTAACAGTCGTAATATTCTGTAGTGCTACTACTAGCAAAAACCAATAATGCCAGAGTGCCCAGAAGTGATGCTATACCTTATTCACATGCTGATTCTTTTAGAAATAATATGGTCTTGTAAAAGCCCTCCTTTTATTTCAACATATCATTGTTTCTTGTTGATTAGAATATTACCTTTCTATGTCTTTTAGACATAGTGGGATTCTGTTGATTGCAATGAAGAATAAGATGTGTTCTAAAGTGAACAAGGTAATGGTGAATGGAAGGATTAGACTAGCTAGGTAAAGGAAATTTTGCGTGATTAGTGTTTCTAAATGACATCTGCTTTTAGTATTTGTGATTATTTCAAAGTTGAAGAGAGATTAGACATACCCTGAAATCTTGAAACTGATATGATACTCGTTTGTTATACCCATATATTATCATATTTCATATGATGATGATCCACCTTAGAACTTGTCAATGGCAGTGTTCTATGGCTATAAATAAAACTCAAGAAAGACTGGTGGGTCATTTTGTAGGGACTTGGTTTAAACTATGGAAGGAATTGTGGTCACTCACTAAATTAGCAATGATGCTTAGATCATCTGTGAAAAGTTGTGTAGGAAAAGGAAGGTTTGAAGGTGGGAATTAACTTGTTGCTGTGAAAACACAATACCAAAGTTTAGCCAATCACTAAACTGGCTTGATAGGGGAATTCTTTTTTTAGGTGCACCAAGAGTAGTACCGGTCAATTGTAAAAGTGAAGGAATCAATTTATTAAAAGAATTTGACTTCTTTAAAAAGATAAAAATAATAAAGAAACAAATTTAAATCACTACTAATAATTTCTCTTTTTAAAATTAAAAGATTTGCATCCTACTAATTTATAATGTTAGAACTAATCACATTAATTAAAAATATAGTTCGATAATTTGAATTAGAATCGATTAGAGTCCAATGTCAAGCTAATAGAGTAATTTTGTTATAAACTTATACTTAATTTTCTAGAAATATTTTAATTAAGGATACATGTACTACAAAATATCTTAATAGTCCTATTTTTTTGTTACTCATTGTATTAAAAATACGATCAACGATTGCATGCCCTCTGTTTTGAACAGGTGGGAGCGCAACGATTGTCTAAGCTCCCCTTTACTTATAATTTTGATCAAATCAAACGGAAGGAAGGACCCACTCTCACTTTGGCGGTGCCTTAATTCAAAAGCTCTTTTCAAAGTAAGATTTGTACTTAAAAATGGAAGTGGTCATCCATGCAAGTTGTACATTAAAATTAATGCTATTATTTTTTATTTTAAATTTTTTAAAATTAATGTCTCATTTTCTAATTAGTCAGTGTTTATTATTATACCGGCATATTAAAACTTGCAGTATATTAAAAATCCAAGTTTGCACATAAACAAATAATTTTGGGCACAATTTGATTCTTTGAAGTCTTCTTTATGTTGTTTGTGGGAAGGTCAATAAGTGTGCCAAGGCAGCATTTCTAGAATTGAAACAAGCGCTTCGGAGCTTTTGTCACAAATTGTGGCTCAAGCCAAGACAAAGAAATGGTCATTTGTGTACATGTAAAACATAATATTCCAAGTATTTTATTAAAGAAGTTTGACCTTTTATTTAATTCATTGTATTATTCTTATTTTTTAATTAAGTTTTTATTAATTTAGGAAATGAGATATTTAATTTTAGATAATTTAAAATGGAACATGAGATATTTATTTTCAATTCCATTAAAAAAAATTCACATATAACCACTGATGATTTTTGTTTTTTGTTTTTTCTTTTTAATAGTAGATTATTATAGAAGAGAGGGTATATATATATATGAGCGGTTTTTTCGATTATTCAAAATTTGTGATTTAAAATACTTTTTTATTTTTATTAAAAAAAAAGGGGGACAAATTAGTATTTTTATTGAGGCAATGCAATGGTAGTACTAATGTAACTAAATTAATCAGATCAAATCCTACAGCTAATTTGGTGACAGAGGTACTAAGTACTTACTAATAATAATAGTTGGCAACAACTGGCAGTCGATTCTTGAAAAAGGCACACCACATGGGATTCTGTGTTCCTCTCCACATTTATGCTTCTATTTTCCCTTTGACGTTTCGTCCAAAACAGATTCACACACAAAATTATTAATTACAATGAGTTAAAATGTTATTGCCTTTCATTTCTATAAATATATATATATATATTTTAGTGATGTTCAAATTAATTTATATCATCTCGGCATTTTATTTATCCGAAGAAGAGGTAGATGAGTTTGGAATTCAAAAATTAAATGTCAACGTTTGTTCATCAATACAAATAATAGGCATTACTACTACAAGTAACGTGCTCTCCATCTTCGTTTGTTCTCCAAGTCAACGACAAAAGTTTCTATCAAATTTATTATCATCGTTATTATTCTGAAAAGAATTTGAAAAAAAAAAATTATTTTCTTCATTAAAAAGTTAAAAATACTCTTTAATTTTCTATTAAATCAAAATGAGACATTAAAAGTTTAGATGGAAGGAATATAATATTTAAATTTGATTTCAAATTAAGTAGAATTTTAGATATTTTAATTGTGGTAAGTGTTCATATTAATCGAGAATCTAGTCGAGGTGAAATGAAGCTATAGCATTTAATCTTCATATGGCACGCCTTCGCCTTATCCGCTAGGTGGATGAATTTTGCCAAGCATGCCCCTATCTGCACCCAACTCCCACCCCGACTTTAATACCTCTCAAAATCCATTGGCTTCATTCCAAAGCTTGGAAGGCCATCCATATCCCATCCAATATTTTATCCATTTCCTTTTAATATTAGAGTTTTTCGATCTCATATTATCTATTTACATGTCATTTTTTTTTATTATATTAATAAAAATTTATTGCATGTTACTTATCATTAGGATTTAGTCTATTATTTTAAAACCTAATATATAAAATATATTTAAAGATAATAATTAAAGACAATTTATAAAATTTTTTATTAATATTTAATTAATATAATAGAGATGTATAATATGAGATTCGAAATCCATTATTTGTGCCGAAAACAATTTTGCGCCCAAAGGAATTCATAAAACATGTACAAATAAGCTCCCATCTGGTATAACGGAATTAAGCAATTCGATAAATTTGTAATTATCAATATCTAGACGAGTAAATTAGTAGTAAGTTACTACAGAATGGACTTCGGGTGGAAGAAACGTGTGCATCAAGGGAATAACGACTCTGGTTCTGGGGAAAAGTTAGAATTTGGAAGACGCAACCAAAAACCGAAACAATCGTGTCATAGTACCTAACAACCCTCCTGTGTGCGCAGCATCTTGATACTCGTGCCCTCAACATAAAACGATTGACAATGCCACGAGTTTATTGATTTTTGATTGGCATAAATTTGAACTATATTGAATATTAAAATTATTTATAAATCAGCATAATTTAATGATAGTCACCTCTAACCTCTAGTCAGGATATTAATTACTAGTGTCATTTTTAAGTATAACACCAGTATCTAAACATAATTTTTAAATGTGATTATTATATAATGTTAATAACATTATTTTTCTCTCTCATTAGTAATTGCATTTATTTTTTCTCATCGTATACTAATAAATAAAAAATATTAACTGTAGATAAAACTGAAAAAAAAATATAATCATTTATTAATAATTATAAAAATTTTTATATTATGAGACAAATAGAATGACCTTTAATCACTTCTAAAGTGAATATGGTTGTGTGTGAAATTATTTAAATTTTACACGTCTTTATTTAATTTGAGTTTAAATTCTATCATTAATTTTTTTAAAAAATATATCTAAGATATTTTATTTTATATTAAAATTCGTACATCTAGGAAGAAATAGCAATACTCTACCTTTATTTCCATCGGGGACCAAACTGATTCAATACTCTGGACAATTCCATAATTGAATCATCAAATTCAAAAATAAAGATTGAGCACAAAGCACGCGAATGGTTGAACCGCGATAGTCATAGTGGTCCGTTTGGTACCGGATCCTCGCTCTAGAATATTAAATCATATCAACTTTCTACGTGTCCCATCCACAACCCTTTCATCAGCAACAGTTATTTTTATAAACGATTCGGAAATCCGTCGTTTTGGGGCCTTCAATAGCTTCCGGGCCCTTAGTTCAAACGAAACCCTAACCACACCATAGTTCAACCAACCCTAGCTACTTTTAACCATTCTTCTCATCCTCTTACACAACCACCCTCCGAACTTCCACTTATTTACTCCTTTTGCCATCCGCTCTTTGTTATTTTCCTATAAATGCATCGTTTGAGAACAGATAGGTTTGCCAAACTGAAGAGCCTAAGGGCACTTGTCAAGAGATCTATAAAATAATTCTTATAGATTCTTCTTCTCTTTTCCCCCCTGCTCCATTTTCCGTATCCTCTCTCCCTCCACGCCTCGAGAAAATGCCGACGTCTAATAGAAGATCGAGCGGAGCGGTTCTCCCAATCGCATCAACGTTCCAACGCTCACTTTCGCCGTCCGGGAGGTTTTGTTCGTCGAAAACGTCCGATGCGTCGTCGTTTGCTTCCTCCACCAGTTCAAGCTTCTGTAATTCCACATCATCCGGTTTCTTTCACCGCTCGGCATCTCCTACGCGCGTGAACCTTCACGGTCTCGCTCCTTTGTCTCCCTCGCCCTCGGTACGGATGTCCATCGACAGATCCATATCTCCTGGACGGCCAATGGCGATGTCTTCACCTCGAGATCATCGTCATCACCCTCAGGTGGTTCGCAAGCAGAATAGCTGCAAGAAAACGTGTCTGTGTTCCCCGACCACGCATCCAGGATCCTTCAGGTGTAGCTTGCACAAGAACAGTCCTCCAGCGGAGTCGCACGCCCATTCCAATGCATATTCGTTGAAGAATTTGACTATTCAGAGATCGGCCATGAAGAATTCTCTGGTAAGGATCGGTACTGTTGAAGGAGATTTGGTAAAGCGAGCTTTGGCTGCTCTAATTCGGCCGTCATCGCATCAGATTAGACGCCGTGCCGATTTTCAGCCGAAACCAAGCCGCCTCTCGGTCATGTCAAGACCGGAGGATCCTTGAGGCGAAAAAGAAATATTGTATTTAAATACAGCACAGGTTTGATGATTTTGATAATAGTTTAACGTCATCTGCTTAGCCTTTTACTGGAGTGGTGGCAACCTTGGCGGCGGCGGTGGTGTTGATGACGATGTTGGATGTTTTTGTACTCCGGCGAGTAGATCCCCCAATTTTGAGAGATGGCCTGGCGAAGCGAATTCCCTCCTTTGTACATAAAGAATTGCTTGCAGCTTCTGATTGCCATTGCAATTGAAGGACATTTTGGACCTTTTGCAAATCCAATCTAATCTTTAAAAGTCATACTAAATTGTAACTCTTCCAAGTGAAGAGGCTAAAGTGGATTATTAACGTAATCTGGACTTAAAAACAGAACCAATGCATCCAGATTTTTCCATAGAGTGGTGTATGATTCGTTCCGTTCATTGTTTGTTCACAGCCTAGGGAAACCACCATGCTTGCGGCGTTGAGCTCGACATCTCCGTTGAGGGTTGATATTTTCCGTGCGTGCGCCGTGATTACGTTCGTCGTCTTTGGAATCTCCCCGTTCTTCGTCTAAGGTACGTCACTTGTTTTGTTTATTTTTATTTTTCAGCTTTATTTTCAATTTTTAATAACGTGGTTTGTTTTCCTTAGATGTGTTGATGAGGATGGTGTTGCAGGCGTTACATGGCCAGGACCCCAGGAGGAGTAGTAGTTGTTGATGTTGATCGGAACCTGTATTTAAAAAATTTTTATGGACCTGTGGGATAGGCGTGACTTTGGAGCCTTGAACCTTATTTGTAAGGAAAAAGAAAAAGAAAATTTCGGACTTCGGAGAGTGGGACCCAATCTAAAGTTGCTTTTCTTGGAAGAGGAAAAAAGTTTGAAGTTTTTTGAACTAGAAAATTATGGTGAAGACTTGACAAAGATGGAAAACTGAAATGAGGGAGAATTGAATTGATCAGAGCTTCAAAAATTTTTTTAAAAAAAAAGGAAAAAGAGAAAATGGACAAGAGTGGCAATCTGGTGGCAGACTGGCCAGGCGTAACTGAAAAGGAAGTAATTTCTAGAACTGGAACGACTTTAGTTTGTGATGCTCTCTGGTGGTTGCAGAGTGCGTACACCTCACTCTTAAGCATGGATGGTCCATGCCATGGAGAAAGGTGAATCGGATCATGCACTAACGGCGGACAACTCATTTAGTCGGATTAAATTATGGAGCCCAGTGCAAGTGAGAGGGAGACTAATAAGTCAGGTTTTATGGGTATCTGGGCACATCGGTGGTGATGAATTTCCTTTTTAAAATTGGAAACAATGGAGAAAATCATTGATCATTTGGCTAAAAATATCAATCTTTGATTTTTAAAAAAAAGAAGAAAAGAGTGGAAGAATAAAAAACAAAAAATAATGATTACATTTTTCTTTTGAATTTGTTCGAAAAATAAATGTTTTATTTTTTAATTAAATTTTTTTTTAAAAATTGATATAAGTTGAATTAAGTTAATTATATTTTAAAAAATTTATATAAATTAAAATACTATATTTAATTTTGAATGAATTAAGCTACAGAGGTGACTTGCACTAAATATTGTGACCATTTTGGAAGTTGGATATTATTAACCGCATAAGAAAAAGAAAGAGAAAGGGAAAGGAATAAGAGTTGGTTGAGGTGGGACCTTTTGCTGCTTTAAGCCCTACGCGCTCCATCCCCTTTCGCATTGGAAAATTTCATCGTACGGATTAGTATGCTGTGCAGTGACTGTGATTAGTATGCTCTTACTCTATGATTGCCACTCTGTGGAACCTTCACTCGAGTAATCAGAAGACTCAGTCTAACTCAACAGAAAACCTACTTTGTTGGTTTTATTGAAAAATTAAGTTTTTAAACTTTGGTTTCAAGAGATCCACCAGTTTGTCCCTTAGCCGTGGATAGATGTTTTTGCAAACATAGGAGTGAGAACCCTTGGTTTAATCTTTTAGTTGTTCAATATGACAACTTTCAATTCCAGTTTTTCTGTTACGTCTATACTAGACTCCCAGTATCTTCCCAACATCCCTCATGTGTATGAGCTTGATTACCTCCCAGATGAGGAAAAATACCCAATGTCCAAATATCCTCTTGTGAATCCTTACACTGTCTACCAGAAAACCCGATCTCCTTTTAGTCATAAACTCAAATAGGTCCTTGGTCGGTCTACACCTCACCAAGTCCGTGACATGGTTCAAGCCTCTTACTTTTCCTCCCATCAACTTTTCGCCACCATTGCAGAACAGTACGTCACCCTCCGGCTCCCTGAAAACTTTCCTGAAAAATGGTGACAACAAGGTTTCACCCACATCCATTTTGGTGCTATCAAACTAGCCCTCACTTTGCACACTCGAAAAGATCTCCCGACGGTCTCCCGAATAGCCCTTCTTGATGCCCAGTTCCAAAAATATGAACATGCCGTCATTGGCACTGTTCAAACCACCTTAAATGCCGGAACCATATTTTTGACCCTTTTCCCCAACTTTACTATGTGCCTTGAAGATCCCTCTTTGCAAGAAACTCTCAAGGTCCAAATCCAGATTTCCGGTCCCGCGCTTGAAAATACTCTAATGGCCACACTGCATCATCAGATGGCTTATTGAGTCCAAACTCATTCCATCGAACTTCCGTTACCTTCCCATTTACAGAACGGTGAATCTTTATTCCTTTCTGTAGATACTCCGAACACTCCACACTGTACCTTCATACCTAGACAGATCTCCACTGACCAGTTAAAGCAGTTGCTTCCGAGTTCTTGGGTAACCAGTTATGAACACCATGTTTCTTCCACTAAGCCAGTTTGTCCTTTACAACGTATAAATCCCCTTATGGAAGAATAGTCCGATGGTACAGTTAAAATTACCTTTCCGTCACATTCGGAATCTACCACCATCTTTCCCACTGAACTTTCAATGATGGAACCTTCTGCCCAGTTACCCATTCCTATTCTGGCTTGGCAGCAGAATGGAACTCCTGTCTATGAACAGCAGACTCCGGATGGCCACAAATGGTTTGATACCTGTTCCTGTCCCACTTGTGTCCCTACACCGGTTGCGGTGCCTAAACCTCTACTTTCTGGTACCTCACAGAAAGCTCTCCAAGCCCGTTTTGAGGTTGGAGATCCTGAAGTTGGTCTTTTGGGCGAACCCAGTGGAAAATTTGACTATTATGTCCTCTACCCTTCTCGGGTCCCAAATCAACCTCTTCCTCTCTCTCCCCCCGGTTGGACTTCTTGGCCAGACTCTTCCGTTCCCCCTTTGATCCATATGATGGATCCTGGCTCCTCTTCTTATGATACTGAATTTCCACCAATCACCCCTTTTGAAAAAGGTCAGAAAACTCATGCTTGGACACCCACAGCTTTGGATGCTCAGGGCCAGCCCAAACCTCTTTCGGCAGCTGAAGCCACCCTAAATTGGCATAGTGAAAATGCTCAAGCCCAGAACCAAGCCCTATTGAAAATCCTTCATTCCCAGGAAAAGGTCCAATCCCAGCTTTCCCATCAAACTTCCAAAACCACACACCTGAATACACTTATCCAGGAAGTCTGCACAAAGATTGAGAACATTCATAAATAGCTCTCTTATCTTGTTCAGTACACCACTGAATGGTCCCCAAAAATGGCTCGAATGCAATCTGAAACGGAATTTCTCAGACAGCAACTTTCTAGCCTTGAGGCACAGTACAATACCCTGGCAAATCAGTCTAATCCCTTTTTTACTGAATTCCCTACCTTGTTTCCCCAAATACCTCCCAAAACATTTGACCTTCCTATTCCGCCAACCCAACCATATTCACCTGCTTTATCCCTCTGGGATAAACAACATCCTACTGTATCTCATCCTATCCCTCAACCTTTCCAGAAACCTGTACCTCCAACATCCCAACCATCTTCTTCCAAACAATCGAAAACTTCTCCCTCACATCCCACAACTAAACCTCCTTCTACATCATATGAACCTGATGATCCTACCATTGGTGCTTCTTCTAAGCCTACCTTTTTTACTCTTGACTCCCCAAACGATCCCAATCCAATTACTTCCTTTCTTAACCAGATGCATACGCTTCAATCATCTCCCACAATATCTACCTGTCTTGATACTGATACCGCCAGTGAGTCCTCTTCCAGTGTTGGAAACTTTGATCCTACACAGCACTTTGGTCTCTTAATGATGACCCCAGATCCCCCACAGGATCCTAATGTCCAAATGCTCGAAGAATTTGATGATCTAAATCCTCCTGAGGCTGCCCCTAATAGACCAAAGCCGCAAACTCATTTTGACCACATGACTACCAAGTTTACACTTGAAGATATCCCTCCGTCCAAATGGCGTAGTCGATTTCAGTCCTTGTATGCCTGGCTGATAACTGATCTACAGCAAAATGAGTGGTCTAAAGTCTTGAAACGCTTTGTTGCTCGCTTTGAGGATTCCCTCCGTGACTTCTGGAATTCCCTTGGTGAATATAGACAAAAGCAGTTTCTCCAGCGAGAAACCCCTGATGAAGTCATTGCCATTCTCCGTCGATATTTTATTGGCGATGCTGATCATGATGTGACCACTGCTCGTGTTGAGTTTCTAAAAATGAAATGCTGCTCTGTCTTACCCAGAGATCTGGAAAGACATTATGCTCGGATGTATAAACGGTTTTATATTATCAATCAGATGGATGATATAAGTCTCAAGCAAGCTTTCGTGAATTTTGTTCCCGCAGAATTGGCCGATGAAACAATGAGACAGATTCGGTCTATTGCTCAATAATGGGAAAATATCACCTTTAGACAGATTTGGGCCGTCATGCAACAGTCTTTGGATAAGCTCTGTGTCCAGTTTCGCTTCTGGAAAAAATTCCACAAACAGTCCTCTAAACTCCTTCCAGCTTGTTCTGAAAGGCATCTACACATCAAGTGCCCTGACACTAAAGATTGTCATTGTCCAACCCCTTTCAAAAGAAAACACCGAAAAGGCTTCTCTCAGTATCCACCGCCTCCACCCTTTTTTAAGCACAAAAAGCCTTTCCAAAAGAAAACCCGGTCCAAACCTCCCAAGAGGAAATACCTCAAAAGAAAAACTCTCGGCTCTCCACCCAAATCTGATGTTTGCTACAACTGTGGTAAACCTGGACATTTTGCAAGCCGATGTCCGAAGGAGAAGAAACGCTTCAAGCTCATGAATCAACTCTCTCCACATATTTAATTAGTCGAGTTTGAAGATCTTGAATCTCTGTTCGACCTTGAGGATACCCCTTCTGAGTCCACTCTCCTAGTAATTGGCTACCCTCACTCAGATCCCGAACCGGCCTCCTCACCCTCTGAGACTTCCTATGACACTGACACTGATCAAGACTCCTTCTAGACTTTCTCTGAGATCTTTACTCTCAGTCCCAAACCATACCCGTTGGTCCAACTCACCATCTTGCCCTCGTATCAAGACGAGATGATTCCTGTTTCTGCTCTTTTTGATACAGGCGCTGCCTCCTCAGTCCCCAATCCTAAAATCCTCCCTTCCAAATATTGGGAACCCTGTACTCACATTTTTCGAGTCGCTAATGGAGAAGATTTTGTAATCTCCCTCATTAGTAAACCAATCCACATTCAGCTCTTTCCAAACCTTACCTTGACACACCGGATTCTTGGCTCCAATTTACCCCAAAAAGATCTGATCATAGGATTTGACCTTATCCACCAAATTCAAAATCTCCAATTTACACCTTCCGGTCTAATCCATAAGGGTCAAACACTTCCCTGGAACTTTCTAAGCAAGAATTTGTTTAGTTTTGCTGATAGATTGACACAGCTCAAAGACCACATTGTTCAGACCTCCTGTGCTGTAAGTCACTCTGAGTTTCTCACTAAATGTTCTTATCCTCTTTGGCAAAACTCCAAGTTCTTTGTCCACGTTCCATACAAAGATCCTTTTCCCTCACCCCATAAAGCTAGTCATGCTGGAATGTCCCCTGATCATTTCCAGCTTGCCACTTAGGAACTCTCCTCTCTTTTAGCTGAACGACTCATTGAACCTACCACCTCTGACTGGGCCTCCCCTGCTTTTTATGTCAATAAACGACCTGAGCAAATTCGTGGAAAACCCCGTCTTGTTATAAATTATCAGGAATTGAATAAGGTCCTTGTCGATAATCGTTTCCCTCTTCCTCGCAAACCTTCCCTTTTCCAGTTCTTACCCAAGGCAAAAATCTTTTCTAAGTTTGATCTTAAGGTAGGTTTTTGGCAATTAGGCATTGATCCCTCTGATAGGCATAAAACTACATTTTGCATTCCCAATTATCACTACCAGTGGTTTGTCATGCCTTTTGGTTTAAAAGTAGCTCCTTTTTTATTTCAGAAAACCATGAGTCAGATATTTGCTCCTCTCTTGCCAAATATTTTGATTTATATTGATGATCTTTTGCTATTTTCTGAAACTTCTGAGGATCATATGTTGCTACTTACACAGTTTCATGATATTGTCCAACACCATGGAATTATGTTATCTGAGAAGAAAATGTTGTTGTGTGCTCCTAATATTGAATTTTTAAGAATGAAAATTTCTGATGGTTATTATGAGCCCCAACCCCATTTAGCCTCAAAACTCCTTGAGTTCCCTGATAAAATTCTGGATAAACACCAACTCCAACAGTTCCTTGGCATTGTGAATTATATTTGTGAATTCATCCCTCGTGTTGCTCTTCACAGGTCTCTGCTCAGTAAAAGGCTAAAGAAAAATCCACCTCCTTGGACCGATGCTTACACTCGTGCAGTCAAACACCTCAAGAACATTCCCGGTAACCTGTTTGCCCTTCACATTCCTTCTGATGGAAAATGTATTCTCCAGACAGATGCTTCTGATCTCTACTGGGGTGCTATTCTCCTTGAGGAAGATTCCAAGGGACATCGTCATGTCTGCGGTTATCACAGGGGTGAGTTTAAACCCGCTGAACAACACTACCACAGTACTTTTAAGGAGATTCTTGCCGTGAAAAGAGGAATTGAAAAATTTGAGTTCTTCCTGATCAATCACACCTTTCACATTGAGCTTGATATGGCCTCTTTTCCCCGCATGTTGAAATTCAAACAAAAACTGGTCCCTCACTGTCAACTACTCCGTTGGCAACAATGGTTTAGTAAATATTCCTTCACAGTTTCTCATATCTGTGGCAAAGATAATACCCTTGCAAATTTCTTGAGCAGACCACCAAAGCCTCCTCCACAGCAATCATACATAGTCCCCTGTCTTGCCCCTTTTACTGTTTCTCACTTACCTCCTGAAGTGCAAGAACAAATCTTAGACCTTGTCCTTCCAGCTCGAAGCCATCTCAACACCTCACTTTTCCACAAATTACTTCTCCGATATCATGGTCCAAAGGTATTCCGTGGCATTGAATGTGACCTAAACCAGCCTTACTACACCATTTTCCATATCTGTAACTTCTGGACTTTATCTAAGTTGGCTCTCTGTTTCTTCTGGTACCTTTTAGAGTCCCACTCCATCTGTTTCAGTTTCAATACTCAGAAATTATACTCTTATCTATGGACGTGTGACAATGCTCGTCATCTTCACCCAGAGGATCTCTACATGTTCAAGTTCCTCTCTTGGTTTCAGTCCCCTGCTAGTTGGTTTCGGTTTCTCTGTGGACATTATGGCAACTATGTGTGCATTCGACTTTTCCGTCCTGTCTGCAACCTCACCCAACGCAGTGCACCACGCCTATATCACTTCTCTGTTGAAGAAATCCTAGGCTGGTATCCAGTCAACATGGCAAACCCTATAGTGCAATGACATCATCCAGACACCAGGCTTGACATCCTCCACCGCATGGCTTTAGCCAATGGCTATACTGAAGAAAACATGGGCGCTCTTCCTACCAGCATTCCTGTTTCCATACCCTGGGCTGATCATCCCTATTATGCTGAGGTCCTCCTGTTCCTCAGCCACTATCCTGAATTTCACAGAATTGATCGCCATGGTCACCGAAGTTATGTTTTTGCCCTACCAGATAGCTCCGATGATTCCAGTAGCTCCGGCGGACCACTCCCACATGAACTGACGGACTATGAAACTGATTGATATGACCTGTCGGCCACTCTACTATTCCTCCATCATGACCTGTCGACCACTCTGCTGTTCCTCCAGCACTCCCTGTTGGCCACAATCATAATATTGTACTATTTATTTACTTTATGCTTTTACTGTTTGTTCGTCTTATCATTTGGTACTATTACTTCTGTAACTTTGAAATCTGGATTTGAAATCCGTCCTCGCACATTTTCTATATAAGGACCTGCCTATGTTATGTTTAGAAGGCAGAGCGAACTTACGAGTCATTGTAAGAGTCTTGTTTGAGTCTTGAGTCTTGGCTTGTTCTAAGTATATTGAAGGTAGGAACTTGAAGAGAAAGACCTCTTGGGTCTATGTCTTCTTGAAAAGCCAGAGGCTACTGGTTTCTCTTGGCTGTCTACTAACTTCACATATGAAGTCAAGCCTATGTTATGCTTAATAAATGAATGGTTTTCTGTATTTCATTGGGTGTTTACTTATCCTTGAGGCATTAATTTTGATCCTGGTTGTAAGTGGTATATGGGGAGAAATTCAAAGCTTTACGTTTTGGAATGGTTTTTTAATTTGTGCACCTAATAATAAAAAATTTAATCAGTTATATATATACACAGCTAGTGTGTATGTCTTGAATACATGCGCTTAACCAAAACGATATCGTTTTGGATTTGGACAGTTAAAAAAAAAAGAAGAAGAAACTCTACAGATTGAAATGAAGCTGTCTCTTCAAAGACCGTCTCTTCCTTCTCTCTCCCCTTCTCCCGCGATGCTGGATGGTGAAATGTTAGGAGAGGTGGTTGGGTGGGATGTAAATTGAGTCAGTTCTTCTTCCTGTCGATTGGAATCAATTTGACCTTCCTTCTTCTACTTCTTGCCTGCTACTACAATCTCCAGTATCCAAAGATTCTGGACTCCTCACCACAATCCATCCATCTAATTTCCAATTTGCCCTTGTTGTCCCTGAAGCTAATTTTCGAATTCCATGTTTTTCTTCATCTTTGTTCCGATTTGTATGGTGATGGGTTTGATGGCTTTCCAGTTAATGGTTGTTGGTTGTCAGTGGATGCTACTCTTTGTTAGCTCCGATTCTTTTTTTTTTTTTTTTTAAACACACCAAAACAGCATAGTTTTTCCATGATTTTCCTAGACACACACGCGGCACACATTTAAACACTCTTGTGATCATTCCTCTAAGCACACACTATCATTCCTCTCTCTATATATATATATATATAGAGGAATGATAGTGTGTGCTTGACCGTGCACACTAATAAGTACAGTAGTTAATCAACTAACGGTCAACTAAATCCTAAGATGATAAACTAAACCCTAAAAGAATAAACTAAATTCTAAAAAGATAAAATTAAACTCTAAAAGGATAAACTAAACCCTAGGGGCACTTGATTAAATTTTAATAAATTGTTTAAAAAAAAAAAAGGAAACCGTTAAATTTGACCGTTAATTGACTAATTACTGCATTCATTAGTGTGCACGATCAAACACATACTAACATTTATATATATATATATATATATATATATATAGATGCATGTGAGTTGACAAAATTTTCAACGTTCAAAGCATTTTTTTTTTTTATCATTTTTATTTCACTTTTTAAGTCATTAAATTAAATAAAATATTCAATTTAAAATGAAGGATGTAAGTTGATGGGTGGCTGATGATCTTTGGTGGAAGAGACGTACGAAAGCCACAATATATAAATGTGGAGTAAGAGAGGTGACTTATTGTGACCCTCTGTTGGTTTGGAAGTTGGATATTATTAACCGCATAAGCAAAAGAAAGAGAAAGGAATAAGAGTTGGTTGAGGTGGGACATAAAAAAATAAAGAATCAAAATAAAAAAGAAAAAGAATCTGTCGAAAGCAAAAGATATCTTAGATCAAATGTAAAAAAACAAGAGAATCCTGGATCTGTTCCTTCAACAAACCACGAAAAAGATATTGAAGATCCTTATGCAAGAACGAAAAAATACAAAAGTAATACAGGAGCAAAACTAGATTTATTCCTAAAACGTTATTTACTTTTTAAATTGAGATGGGACGATGCTTTGAATCAAAGAATGATCAATAATATAAAAATATACTGTCTCTTGCTTGGGCTTTTGCAGCTGTGTGGGGTCTCTTTTGGATAAATTCAAAGTTTTACATTTTGGAATGGTTTTTTAATTTGTGCACGTAATAATCTAAAATTTAATTAATTAAATATACGTTTTTAATTCCATGATATATATTTCTATGGTTATCTAAAAAAATGTAATACATATTTTAAAAACATTTTAAATTTTTAATCAGTTATTTTTGGACTACCTAATCTGTTTTCTTATAGGTTCTATAAAATTTTATCATCCTCAATCAAAATTCTAAATCTTAAATATCTTATATTAAATCTAAATAATTGAAAAATTCCGGTATAACCTCTGCTCATGCCTTTTGGACTCCCTAGCATTTACCAACGACGACCCAACAACCCAAACTGAGTTCCCTCCATTCTTGTTACGACTGGGCCAACAGTTTTAACTGAAAACCAAAGGCCGCCGCTCATTTCAAGCACACGCCGCTAGTATTTCTGGATCCAAACGTCCTCCTCAAAGGCCACTGCCAAAACAGAATCCAATCCCTTTTCCCAACACTGCCGATACATTCCTTCTGATCATGCCCGTCTGCTCATCTCTTCGACGTTCCCACTCATTCCTGAATCTTGTTCTTCCCAATCTACCATCTCTCAAAATCCGCCAATTTTGTTTCTTGTCAACAGTTGCTGCACCGCCTCCACCTCTGCGTCCGCCGCGTTCTCTTCTAAACAACTCTGTCCCTACTAACGCTAGTCCATTTCTGAGATGGGTTTCTGGGGTTATCACTAGCTCTACCGTTGCTCTTGCACTTTACTCTTATTCTTCTCCGACAAGTTTTTCATCTTTCTCGTATGCTGATAGCTCAATTCCGCCAGCCGTAGCTGGTATCACTTCAGTATCACTGTCAGGTGACCATGCTGATCACCTTCAGCTGCAACACCAACCCAGATTTCTTTTCGGAGGTATTCTATTAATTTCCCCTCTATTCGTTTCTTTCTGGAAATCGGACTAATACGATTTCCGTTGGCAGAGGCATATAGAAGAAAAGTCTTCTTCAATTATGAGAAACGCATAAGAATGAGGAGTCCTCCTGAAAAGGTAATTCATCAGAGTATTACTATAATTATTCTGGTTCATATATGCTAAGTATTGCTATAGTTATATATGTTAAGAGTAGAGAAGATTCCTATTACAGTTTTCATCCATCTGGTGATGCTTATACATGCTCATATATGTTAAGTATTTGAATTGATTACACTATCTCTAAGTACTAAACAGAACAGTTAAACCAATTACTGAATTTTGATTTTGGATACTGGTAACGTAGGGGAAATGAGAATGGGTTGTCATATGAACCAAACAGAAGTTGATAATTAGGAATATACTTAAAGTCTTGTCGCAAGAGGTCAACCAAAAGTGGCTTGAGGTCCAATGACTCAATTGGGAATTCAGAATATTATTCTTGTGCTTCATTTTTCGGTCATCCTGGGAACAAGTTGAGATCTCATGCATGTTTGGAGTGTCATCAAACTTCTGTTCTTTTGCTGTATTGGTTATTCTTAATTCTTGAGAAACATTATGATTCTGAGGCAGTTAGATGAGTTGGTCAGAAATCACTCACTCTTACTCTAAGGTGCAGGAGAGAGCTTTGTTCATCTTTCTTAAAATCTCATACTGCCTTTTCTTGGAACTTCTCTTTGCCTCTATTGCTTACTCCTAATAACTTTTAGATTTGTTAATGCTTATGATGAGGTTCTGTATCCTTTCAAGGTATTTGAATACTTCTCTTCTTTCAATGCTGGCGATGGAGAAACATTTATGACTCCAGCTGACTTGATGCGTGCTGTTGTTCCTGTATTTCCCCCTTCTGAATCTCACCTTGTACGAGATGGATATCTTAGAGGAGAAAGAAGTCCCGGTGAATTGCGATGTGCCCCTTCAGAGTTCTTTATGCTTTTCGACACAAACAATGATGGTCTCATATCCTTTAAAGAGTGAGTTTGCCTTCTGAAATGAAGATGGAACATTTCCAACCTTCTTAGGTTTTTCACCATTTTCACTTCCTTCCATGTGCTATCCTGCTTTGCTTTCATTTTATCCTTTGGATATAATTTAGACAGGTTAAACTGCATCTGTTTTAAAGACTAAAGGCTGCTATGATTTTATCGTGTTGCAGGTATATATTCTTTGTCACACTACTCAGCATTCCAGAATCAAGCTTTTCGGTGGTATTTAAAATGTTTGACCTTGACTGTAATGGGTAAGTATTTTGTGCAATCTTGTTCCCATCTTTTTTCATGGAAACTTAAAACAGATTAATAAGCACTTAGATGAATAGATGATACTTAACAGATAATTTATTCTGTTAATGCATACAATTAATTTGATAAAGAAATAAATGAAATCCGTTTGCATTTATACTCTACCAAAGCAGAAGCAAAATGGATGACAGGTCTATTTGCAATTTCTGCTCTTTACCGACAAATACATGGTACAGCTGTAAGCCTTCCTTCGATCCGTGAAGACAAAACTCTTGATATTCCAAATGCAAGAAGTAAGGTGTTATTCATAAACTGAAGTGTTTAGCCTTTGTACATGGGTAATAACTATTTAAATTTGAAAGGTTTCTGATATCCAATTCCTCTTGCAATGTTTCTTTGCTTTGCACTTTCCTTCCCTTGCTTGTTTCTTATGAAAAAAGAAAATGGTCAAGAGCATAAACTGCCTTCTTAGCAGAGGCCCCCCCCTGGATATGAATAATCTCTTATGTTAATGTGCCTGCTCTTGTTTCTCTGCCTATCTTTCTCGGAACAGCTGGTCATTCCATCCCTTGTCCTGCCACTACCCTGGAAAAGAAAAATGAAATCATAATGCAGCAAAGCTGGAAGCTCTTCTCCTAATTTGAATCCACTACAAGTTTGCTTCGGCTTATAAATTGTATATTTTGTGCTGTTGTCAGAGAAATTGATGTAAATGAATTCAAGAAAGTAATGGCTCTGATGCGGACACATAATAGACAAGGCTTTCTCCACTGTGATGGACTCCGAGCAGGTCATAGTGTTGGCGGTTCGGTAGAAAATGGTGGCCTGGTAGAATACTTTTTTGGCAAAGATGGCAAGGAGTGTCTTCATCATGATAAATTTGTCCAATTTCTGAGAGATCTTCAGAATGAGGTATCTGCTAGCCTCTGCTTTATCAAAAAACCTGTTCAGAGAACAGCTAATATAAATCATTTTGAACATTTCATAGAACTCTTCATGCATATCCACTACATCTTTCTTACTTCTCTATCTCACCAATATTCTGCATTTTACTTTCTTCCAGGGTTGTGTGTAATACTGATCTACGTGTAATGGTCTTTGCTGGAGCCATTACTGTGAACTGATACAAAGTACATTATACTGTTTTACTTCTGGTATACATCAGAGTTCAAATCATGGTTGAAAAATGGGCTCCATAACCTTAGTAAAATTGGACTCTTTTCATCTCTGTAAAATTAAAATAGTTCTGTTTCTAATTCCGTATGAATTTTTTTTTTTGAAGAAATCCGGAGTTACCTGATCTATAATCTAATAAAACCCAAAAATGGTGTAGGACTATATTCTTTGTATATGAGTGATATTTGACAAAGCCATGAAGAAATGAGCACTACTTTTCTAGTTCAAGTCCTTGCTTCAGTTTTCTTTGATGCTTGCTAAGAAGCGCTGCATGATTGCTTGTACTGGAAATGGAGAACATATAATCCTATTATTCAGGCTCCATCTTTCTATGAATCTTTTATTGTCTTTGATTGAATTAGCAGCCCTCTCCGATAGGTTAGAAGTGGTTTCTTGCATGTTGATATGTGTCAGAAATGAGTTAAACTTATATGAGGTCATTCTTCAGCTCTTATACCTTTCTAGTTCCTACGGTAGCATGAATAGACCACCTGATCAAGTAAAGTCCAAGTCTAAAACTAGGTCATCTTTCTTTCTATCTCTCCTCTCACACTCCAAAATTTTGAAAATTAACTGGTTGATTTGCTTGTAAATCTTGGTTCTCGCACTTGTCCATTATTTTAGTGACCTTTGTGGACTTTTCCAGATTCTGAGCTTGGAGTTTGCTCACTATGACTATAAAAAGCGAGGAACCATATCTTCTAAGGACTTTGCCTTGTCCATGGTTGCCTCTGCTGATTTGAAGCATTTAAACAAGTTGCTCGATCGAGTTGATGATTTGGGCCATACACCATATCTGAGTAATATTCGTATTTCACAAGAGGAATTTATGAGTTTTGCGGAGCTACGGAAAAAGTTGCAGCCATTTTCATTTGCCCTTTTTAGCTTTGGTGAAGTTAATGGCTTCTTGACAAGGAAGGATTTGAAACGAGCAGCTTCTCATGTATGGTTCTGATGCTTGTGATTGAATTAATTTTTTTGCTTTCTTGCTGTTTCTTTTTGTTTTCTTTGACTCAAAGAAAAAGGAAGACAAATAACGTATATTTTGTCCTCCCCCCTCCTATCCCCAAGAGAAAAAAAGGCCAAGTAAGAGTGTTATAAGGAATTTCTTATACTCATTCATCTCCTTTTTACGAACATTCACTTGATTAAACTGTGATCTGCAAGGCTTAGCTCGGTTTTCTTGATATCTGTTTCTGACCTTGTGAATTGTTGGTTCCAGGTATGTGGCGTCTCTCTGACTGATAATGTGATTGAAATCATCTTCCATGTTTTTGATACAAATGGTGATGGAAGTCTAAGTGCCAGTGAGTTTGTAAGAGTTCTGCAGAAAAGGGCAAGGGATATTGCCCATCCCACGGAGGCAGGCATCTTTAGCTTTCTGTCCTGCTGCTGGAACTGTACCGGGAGTCAATCTGTATTCAATTTGCTTTCATAATCGAACTACTACTGGTTTATCCTTTATAGTTCCTTTACTGCAAATATGTATATGATTTCTGGAAAGGGGGGAAGTATTAGTAGTAGACCCGTCCACAGGGGAAAAATCTGCTGGCAGAAAAGGAAATTGTATTTCTATTAGCTCCTCAATTTTAATTCAGGTGATGCTTTCTGAATATTCTTCTCATATTCCCCAGTACTGCCCAAACAGCCTCCACAGTCAATGGTAGAGATCTTGATTTTGGTCAAGTTTGTTTTCTATCTTAATTTAATTCAAAATTTATAACTTAATTATGGATGTAATTAGTTTTTTTTTTTAATATATATAAACGTGTACAGTAAAGACATATTATTATTTAATTTAAAATGAACATTTATTTTTAATTTAGTAGTATAAAAACCAGCGAATCAGAGAATGTGGAAGGGGTTGGGCTGAACTTCGAAGACCCGTCGCAAGTTGGCGTGTGAGACAAAACATAGTATGCGTTTGGTCTCCCTTTGACGCCGTCCGTAATATCCGCTCTTTTTCTGTTTCTCTTTCCTTCTCCTTCTAAGGGAAGCAGAAATAAATTAAAAAAGAAAGGAAAATGGAGAGAGCTGGTGGGTCCCCTCCAGATTAACATTACGCATTAAGTGAAATTCCAGAGTGGGAGTTGGGCTGTCTCCTCTGCCTTCAATCATTGTCTTAACTACGCCCCACTTACTTCCATAGCGCGTGTTTTTACTTTTACTCCTTTATTTCCCTGCAAGTAATCTTAATTTCTCCTTCACTACTGTTAAGTTTATTTATTTATTTTATATAAAATTATAATTTCAGTTGAATTTAATTTGCAATAAAAAGAAGAAGATATAAATTCAAATTCAAGTTAAAAGAAAATCAAATAATTGGCCAGTCGTAACAAATGGTTTGGGAGGCGCCGGAGAACGCCTGATATGTGAGAGTGGGGGTGATGGTTCCATTCTACAACAGCAAGACCGTTGACGTCCTTATTAGAAACCCTAAAAACAGGAATTTTCCGACTGTTCCTTCATTGTCAAATTACTTCTGAAATTAGCAGGCATTATTTGACCTAATCAAAGTGTAAATGACAATTAATTAATCTTTTTAAAATTGTTGTGTAAAAATTTTTTTATCTCTTCTCTATTTTACATTTTCCCATTTCCTTGGACAGACATTCCTTACCCCTTTTTTTTCACTTCCCTGTAGAATTAAGCCCAATATAATCTTCATTAGTCATTTTCCTCAGTATTTTTTTTTATCACAATAACAAGGAGAATAGAGGCTTCATTTCGTTAAAGTTTTTTCCCTTGAAGTTTAATCTCTCTAATCATCATCCACAAAATCCTGCTTTAAGAGTTGGGTTTTGTAGGGATCATCTCTTCTTGCCGGTAACAGTTTCTTTCTTCTTTCCTCTTTTATTATCTGAAGGGTTACGTCTGAAGTCTGAACTGTTTCAATTTTGTTCTGTCTTTATCAAATGATGATCATACAAAGTTTGTTTATTTTCTTTTTTGCCTTTGGATTTCCCTTGTTCCTGATGTGTTTATGACTTTCTCGTTTGCTTTTGTGATGAAAACTTTGTTTTTTTGAATGAAAAACTCAACTTAAAGTTTTGCTTCTGGGAAAGAAATTCATGTTTTTGTTCTTTCATTTAATCTCTTTTTCTTGTTCTTTTTATTTACTGGCCGTAGTTCTGTATTTTCTAAATGAAGTTTGAGGTGTTTTCTTTTTGGGAATTGATATGAAGTATTCTGTTGTTTGAATGTTGGAGTTTCTTGCAGGATTGCGCTTTTAGTTTCTGGCACGTGCTATTGAACGGATATTTGAAGTGGGATTTAGCCAAGAAGAGCAGCGAGAAGGGTTTTTTGAGCTTTTTGGAGACATTTTCGGGAGCCAACTATTTGGCTTTGGGAAATGGGAAAGCCAACAGGAAAGAAGAAAGATCTTGTTGTATCGAAAACAAATGATGGGCAGGCCAAACATGGGAAAGCTTCAGAACGTACCTCTAAAGCATTTGATGAAGACACTACCGTCTTCATCAACATGTCCCAAGAATTGAAGGACGAAGGAAACAAGTTGTTTCAGAAACGTGATCATGAGGGGGCTATGTTGAAGTATGAAAAGGCTCTCAAATTACTCCCAAAGAACCATATTGATGTTGCTTATTTGCGCAGCAACATGGCAGCTTGCTATATGCAATTGGGTCTTGGGGAGTACCCGAGAGCAATAAATGAATGTAATTTGGCACTTGAGGTTGCTCCTAAATATAGCAAAGCTCTTCTGAAGAGAGCAAGGTGTTATGAGGCTCTGAACAGGCTTGATTTGGCCTTAAGAGATGTTAATACTGTTTTGAGTATGGAATCCAATAATTTAACTGCATTGGAGGTTGCAGATTCGGTGAGAAAGGCAATTGAGGAAAAGGGGGTTCAGGACAAGGAAATCATTTCTTCCCCTGAATATGCTGAGCCTCCATTTGAATCAAAGCCTAACAAGGTTGGGAAAGACAAGATGAAAAAGAAGAAAAGCGCGATTAAGTTGGAGAAGAAGAAGAAGGTCGAAGAGATTGAGAAAAAGAAACAGGAAGAAGCAGAGGATAAAAATGCTGAGGATAAGGTTGTGGTGGAGGAGAAGAGCAGTGTTAAGGAAGAAAAAGTGGTCACAAAGACTGTGAAATTGGTTCTTGAAGAGGATATAAGATCGGCACGGTTACCACTCAATTGCAACATAAGCCTGGTGAGGGATATAGTTCTTGATCGTTTCCCAAACCTGCAGGGTGTGCTTATCAAGTATAGAGATCAGGAAGGGGACTTGGTAACAATCACCACAACTGAGGAGCTGAGGTTGGCTGAGGCATCAGGTGATCCTCAGGGTATTTTGAGACTACATATTGCTGAAGTAAGTCCTGACAGAGAACCAATTTATGGGATAATGAGCCCAGAGGAGGGGATGAAAAGAGCCACAAAACCAGCAACCATAGTAGAGAATGGAAATGTGCAGAAAAACAATGAAATGGAGAAAGGGGAAACCTGTGTTGAGGACTGGATTATACAGTTCGCAAGGATATTTAAGAATCATGTTGGGTTTGATTGTGATTCATACTTGGATCTCCATGAGATAGGGATGAAATTATATTCAGAAGCAATGGAAGAAACTGTTACAAGTGAAGATGCTCAAGGGCTCTTTGAAATTGCTGCTGTGAAGTTCCAAGAGATGGCTGCTTTAGCCATGTTTAATTGGGGAAATGTTCACATCTCAAGGGCAAGAAAGCGAGTGTATTTCACGGATGATGGTTCTGTGGATGCTATGTTGGGACAGATTAAATCTGCATACGAATGGGCCCAAAGTGAATATGCAAAGGCTGGAAGAAAGTATGAAGAAGCTCTCAGAATCAAGCCAGACTTCTATGAAGGACTTCTTGCTCTTGGACAGCAACAATTTGAGCAAGCTAAGCTTGCTTGGTATTACTCCATTGCAACGAAGGTTGACTTGGAGGCTTTAAAGTCATCTGCTGAAGTTATGGAGCTGTACAACAAGGCAGAAGATAGCATAGAAAGAGGGGTGCAGATGTGGGAAGAGATGGAGGAGCATCGTCTTAATGGACTCTCTAAGTCTGAGAAGTACAAAGCTGACTTGCAGAATTTGGGGCTTGAAGGATTGTTTAAAGACATATCTGCTGATGAAGCTGCAGAGCAGGCGGCGAATTTAAGGTCTCAGATATATCTCATGTGGGGCACATTACTGTATGAACGCTCAGTTGTCGAATATAAGTTGAGTTTACCAACTTGGGAAGAATGCTTGGAGGTTGCAGTTGAAAAGTTTGGACTAGCAGGAGCATCTCAAACCGACATAGCAGTGATGGTGAAGAATCACTGTTCAAATGACACTGCTTTAGAAGGTGAGATCATTATACACTATATTCTTCACTGAATTTCTTCAATGATTTTGTGTATGTAGATGCAAATGTCTGTAAGTAAAATGTTTTCCCTTGCTGCAACTCCAGGGTTTAAAGTTGGTGAGATAGTACAGGCATGGAATGACATGTATGATGCTAATAGGTGGCAGTCTGTGGCTTCATCTTTCCGGTTAGGACCACTTTTCTGTCGGAGAGCCTCTAATCTTCAGTCTCTGCTGGAGCATGTCTGAGTTTTGGTGTTTTGTTGTT
>JAOXNR010000022.1:10789114-10821063 GCA_028571225.1 Parsonsia alboflavescens
CATATGGGAAAATATGGACTTGGGTCCACGTAAACAATTTCCTAAATAATTAATTCACTTGACCAAAATTATAGTACAGACAAATCTTTTAAATACAACATGTGATACTAAAAATTGAATGATATGATTGGATCTCTTGATTTACATTGAATCACATTATCAAAAATTGTTAAAAAATTATTAATAACTTTTACTTGAAATTCATGTATGCTGACAATTATTTGAATTAATATGGATCATGAAATCTAAATATGAGAAAATATGGGTCCAGATCCACCTGGAAATTTTCCTAAATAATTAATTCACTTTTACAAATTAAAGTACAAACAAAAGTACATGCAAATCGATTAAATATAGCATGCGTTATTGCTAACTGAATGACACAAATCTCTGAAAGCCGCCAAGAATTTTTTGTCTTTTTTCCACTTGTGTCCCTCCAGTTTTTCTACGCTTAAATAAAAATTTTGTTTACACGTCACTACCCCTTTTTAAAAGGAGAATGTTCTGTCATTCTTTTCCCAACAATAATTTAATAAATCAAATTCTAATCTTACGCTTCTTAATTTCATTAAGGGATTTTCGCTATATGATCTCCTAAGTTTAGGTCAAATTTTATTTCAATTCCACATGTTTATCTAAAGTCATAGATGAAAACGGTATTATTATTTGTAGTAGTATTTTTTTTTTTTCTAATTGAAACTGTTTGTTTTGTTTTTTTTTTTTTTTTTTGACTGTAATGAGTTTTTCATTTTCATATTTAGTTTGTATTTAATTTTCAACATTTTTCTTTAATTTTATGTTCACGTTGTTTACTATTTTTTGAATTTTTTTTTAAATAGTGTGAAAATTAAAGTGTTTTATTTAAAATATTTTTAAAAGTAAAAAAAAAAAATTAAAATATATATATATATATATGAATGATAGTATATGCTACAAAGCACACACTAACAAGTACTCCAATTAAGTCTCTAACGGTCAAAGTCAACAGTTAATTGTTAAGAAAAAATAAATTCTTCTATAAACTAAACCCTAAAAGGATAAACTAAACCCTAGGGGTATTTAATTAAATTTTTATTAATTGTTTTTTAAAAAATAAGATAGTTGATTATTAACTTTGACCGTTAGAAACTTATTTGGAGCACCTATTAATTTGTGCTAAATAGTACACACTAATATTCATATATATATATAAGTCTAACCTGTCTCGACCTTGGATCCTTGTAGAATTGGACTATATAAAGATTTAACGATCCTTCAAAAAATATTATTGATCCATTCGAACCCTTTAAATTTTTTAACAGTTAAAATTGGGATTGGATTGGATCAGACCATCCCCAATTGATAGCTCTTGTCATTGGCAAAAAATTATTTCCTTGCCCTGGCGCACCCACCAAATCAAGTCTTACAAAATTTTTTATTCTTTTGAGGTCTAAAGAATGGGCCTCGATTTATATGGGCCTTGGTTATTGGGAAATCGCAATCCCATGGAATTTAATGGGCTAATAACAGGTCTAAGAACCGTAGCCGAAAAGGAATTATCCAATCAAAAAAAGACTAAATAAAATATTGACAACTCATCTTAATATTAGATTCTAATAAATTTTTTTATTTATATTCACAAAAACTACATATGAATGAATATATATTAAACACGGTAATGCGTCAAAACTAAATCAATGATAAACATATACATATGTTTTTTAGATATATTTTGTTAATAAGATTCTAAAAAGATATAATAGAATATTTTATGTAAATTTAATCATATATATTATTTTATTTAATGGTATAGAAGAAAGTGTAGAGGACGGTTAGAATATCTTGAGTGAAGACATACAAATATGTAATAGAAAATCCAAAATCGCATTATACAATATAGATCATTTATAGTACTTTTGATATGGTAAGAATATAAACATTATAAAAAATAAAAAACTAGAGGTACAACTCTGCCATTTTATTATTTTGATTTGAATTTTTTTAAAAAAAAATTAATTACTTTCATTAAAAATAAAATTATTGAGTTACTAAAAAAATATTTTTCTATTTTTTAGTTTTATTATCCATTTGAATTAGAAAAAATATTGTGAATAATCTTTTTGGATAAATTCATGGACAAAAAATGGAAAGATAATAAGTGTCATGATGATTTATTTGACTCAAATTCAATTTATTTTAATTTTAATTTTGATATAATTTTTTTTCTTATGTTCTTTATAGATCTCTTTAATCTTGTTGGGCACACATTCATTTATGGTCTAAGTTATTTAAAAATTATTATACCTTCATTTTTGTTTCTCCTTTTAATTTCTAAAAGAATTTAAACTTTGTATTAATTTTCCTATTATTGGTTAAAAAAATTTTAAATTTTTTTTATAGGAAAATGTACAACTACACATATTAGTTATATAAAAACGTACAAAAATTGAATAACCAATATTGTTTAACATAATTATTAATATATATTTCAAATTATGATTTATTTATTTGAACCTTTAAATTTTGAAGAAAAAAAATAGTTTTTTTCTATCTTAGTTATAATTTTAATATGTTTCTATATTAATCTCTTTATTTTCTTGGTTTCCATGGTATAATCCCTCAATATCAGAAAATAATATTCATTAATTATGGTCGCTAGATAAAAAGAAGAATAAATATAATTTTTTTAAATATGGAAAACAGAGAGAAAGGAAATCAAGAATCATTGAAAATAAAAACAGAAGGTTCAAATCAAGAAAAAAAATAGTAAAATGAAAAAAGAAAAATCTGAAAAGGAAAAAATAAAGAAAACACAAAATATGGTAAGTAAACAAAAAATGAAAAAACAGGAAGAAGAAGAAAAAAAAAAGCCCAATCACAAAAGGATAAAATTGTTGTGGGTTTAGTGGGTAATAAAAAAAGTATATTCAAATTAATTTGAGCGACCAGAGTCACCACACTAACTTATCAACTTCGGACCACGACAAATATACGATTTTCGAATGTGGTATGATTTTTAAAAGAAATATTTATCCAGTCCAAAAATTGTCTTAAAGATTAGCTGTCTTGGTCCTTTATTTTTTTTTTAAAAAAAGGGTCCTTTTATTATCATAAATTAAGAAAAAAGTATGTGCAATATACGAAAAGTCATTAGTAATTATTATTTATATAAATTATAAAAATATAAATATAATTGAAAAAAATGGATAATTTAACAGGTCACTCAACATCAATTCAGCACAAAGGTAAGGATCGAGACCGACAATTCTTTATAAATTTTTTTATAAAAAATTTAAAAATATTAATAATGTAGTTGTAGTGCAATATAACAAAACTTTCCATATCGATTAAAAAATAGAAGGAAAAAAAAAAAAAAAAGGTAAAGATAGAAAGACAAAGAAAAATGCAAAAAATTATATGAAAAAAAATGCAGAAAGACAGTGAAGCAGGCTTCAATCCATAGAATTTTCATGAATTCCTTGGTACACAAGTTTGATGACTTAGTAGTTGTGAGGAATTTACGTTCGTTCCAAGGATTGAGTTAAAAAAAATATACCTCCAACTGCAACAAGAAATTCTTAGTTTGTCCCTTGAGAGTCATAGTCTAAGGAGGGTTTCTATAGAACTAGCCCTTGAGGCCATAGGTAGTGATAAAAAAAATTTTAAAAAAAATCTATAATTTATTACGTTCATATAAGGTTTGTCTTAAATGATCTTTTCTCATTTTTCTCCTCACATTGCATATGCTCCTCCATCTTTCCGTCTCTCAAACTTTTCGACTCACTTTCTTCATTGAATTGAATTATTTAGACGTCAGAGTTATCTACCTTTTTTCACTTAACTCGTTGGCATTGACGTCAACCTCAAATTAAGTTTTTTATTTTTATGTTTAGTTTGTATATAATTTTCCAGATTTTTCACGCTATTTTTCTATTCACTTTGTTTATTGTTTTTTTATGTTTTCTTTTCTCTTAAAATGATGTGAAACATTTTTGGCTTAAATATTTTTTAAAATTAAGAAAATTTTAAAGGACTCAATCCCTTACGTTTGTGCAGGGTTAAAATTTTAGTACATTTTTCAGAAAATGAGGCTGACTTGTTCCAAGCCTTTAAATTATCTGATACCTGGCAAGCTCGCCATTTGCCCAAATGAAGATTTCACTTCATATTTCTTAATGGGTTGGACCTGTATTGTTATGGGTGGGCTTGATTGTATGGCCCAAAACCTTGGATTTTTCTAAAGAACCCAACCAAAATCCTCTTCTGCAACAATCTCCATCAAGTTTCTTTACCCTGGACCGCTCTTTCTTCGTCTCCAGATCAAGATAATGCCCCCACCCCACGCCCACTGGTCCAATTCCTTCCATGGACAATATGTTGATCTGATTTGGGATCTTTTCTTTCTTTTTTTTTTTTAATTTCTTTTTTCGCAGGGATTTCTGGAGGGCAAGAATGTTCTGCAAATGATATCTTCGGAGAACAAATCAAGACTGGTGAAATTGTCGATGGATGTCCTTGCCCACAAAGGAATGTGAAATTGTAGTGCGAAGGATTCGAGAGTTCTGAGAAAATTGACCCAAAAGTGTTGGTTATACTTACAGCAGAGGGAGTATGCAGTCTCCCGGAGGGTTCATACATAGCACCATTTTCAAGGTACCTCTCCAAGTACGCCTGGGACTCGGAGTTTCCCCTGAAGCCCTTTTCTCCAGAAGCACAGTGAAGAAACTTCCTTTATTCATCACTCAATGTCCAATGGATATATATAATGACAGAATTTCTGGAGAAGAATATGCAATTGTTATTCAGATCATCATATGCGGTTGCCTGTTTTTCTATACGGTCAGTTTGATGATCAAATGAATGGATTGGATTAGTGGTGGATCACATGACTTAGGGCTTTTGGTAGTCTTGGGTCAAGTTGGTTGATCCATGGGCCTCTCTATTTATTAAAATTTTTTAAAAAAATTTATTTCCCATATTATTTGAGTATTAGATTAAAATATTATGTCAAAAATTGAATTATTATTTTGTTATTTGATATTTTTTGTAGCTTACAGATTAATGAAATATAAATGTAAGAAAAAATTAGAAAATTATCTGGGGGTATATGGACTAGCCCATCATGAGCCTTCAGCCTGGGCTGATCCGAGCCTAGCAGCCCACTTTTGACACAATTAGATTAGGTTGACTTTTTACTAAGTTCAAATCTATGAAAATAGTAAACTAATAGTCCAACGACGAAAATGATAACGAGAGAAATGATCGATCCAACGATGTTAAGAAAAAATCATTTAATAAGAAATTAAAAGGAGAATTGACATTAGATATTAGAAAAAGAATTGTATTAGAACAGGGCAAGAGACGTTGACCTATCACCCCAGTTTATATTAATAAGAAATGGAGATGAAATAATTAACATGACCATAAAGCTAAATCCCACTTGCCCGTGAAGAAGACATAAAACAAAAGTGGGGAAAAAGATGTACTTTGGACTTGGAGCACACGGATTCAAAGTTTACTGAATTATTGGTTCCTTTTCAAAGATTAAAAACCTATGGATCAAATCAAATCCCTATTAATTCACTGCATAAGCAGATCAACTTCGTGTTACTTATGATTAATAACTAAAACCAATAATTAATTACTAAATCTTACTCATTAATCCATATTCTTTCAGCCAACTAGTTTTCTTTTCAAATACTAATAATCAACGCCCAGAAGTTGACTTGGCTTGCCCATTGGGTAACTTTTGTACAGGCACAAAAGCCTTGACCACTTTCCCCAGTTGTCTCATTCTTCTTGCCCATATTTCTGAATAAACAATATTCTCAAAGCACATCCTTTCAAGAATCTGCAATCAAAAACGGCACCATGTACCCAGATAAAACCCGCATCTTGCATTTTTTAAACATAGCCGACAAAGCTGCTGCAGAAGCCTCGAAAATGTTCTTGACTGTAACAGACTGTTAAATCTCTCTGGCCAACAACTCTGCTATGACTGCCGGTGTGGGGGGAAGTCTCTTTCAATACAACAACTGCTCCTTCAATCATTGATCAATTGTTTCAGTATATATTCTTCTACGTGTTCAGATGGGTTCTTCAAAGACACATTTTCTTTCAAGCTCAATCGTGGATGAAATGGCTTCTTTGTTGAATATTTGTGTTCTGTGTTTGTGGCTTTACTTAGCCAGCCAAAGCTCAAGCCAGGTGCTTTCACAAAATCCCATTCAAGGTACTAGTGTTTACATAGATGGTTCTGCCTCAATTGCTACTACAGATGAAGACTTCATCTGTGCAACTCTGGATTGGTGGCCGCCTCAAAAATGTGATTATGGAACTTGTAGTTGGGGAACTGCTTCTCTTCTCAACCTGGTTAGCCACTGTTCCCTCTCTGCTTCTTCAAAGTAAATCTTTGCTTGGCAGCAGAATTCATCAGTTGAATTTTCTTGTTTTGTCTCATACATTACAGGATCTAAACAACAAGATTATGTTAAATGCTGTCAGAGGTATGAATTGAAATAGTAATTTCAAACATTAAGGACGTTTTTAATGTCTGTCTGCAAGCAAGACATATATAACTGAGCTTAAATTGAATGCAGCATTTTCTCCCCTAAAAATCAGACTCGGTGGAACTTTGCAAGATAAAGTCATCTACCAAAATGTGGGTGATCAGAAAAAACCATGCAACCAATTTGTTAAGAGCAGCAATGAGATGTTCGGCTTCGCCGAAGGTTGCTTACCCATGTCACGGTGGGATGAACTAAACAATTTCTTCAAAATGGCAGGGTAATAAACACTAAATCCATCATTTCAATTATGAGTAACTTTACCTTCTTCTTGAAGAAATTCAACTTTTGTCATTTGTACAAAGACTCATTTCTCTTCCTTTTTCCCTCTGTTTTCTCTTTGAAATATAATATAGGGTCAAGGTCATTTTTGGACTAAATGCACTGTATGGAAGATTAATAGGTTCTGATGGCTCCACAATAGGACCTTGGAATTCCAGTAATGCAGAGTCTCTAATGAGATACACTATCGAAAAGAATTATACAATCTATGGCTGGGAGCTAGGTAAGTAATCCTACTAAACCAATCCCTCTGCTTGCTGGTGTTTTTCAGAGAAGAAATCTGTAAATTAGAAAACGAGATGTACGATAATGAAAAATGATCCAATTTCTTGCCTGTTTCCTATGCCAAGAAATTTCGAGAAAGATCACTTAATTGGCAACAGATTGCTGCAGAAGTGAAACTCTATTGCAACAAAATCAGAACTGCACGCAGCAGAAACCTTTCTTAGATTTCTAGCTAGTTTATGGGTAATTTCTTGGTTTTTTGACACATTGTTATATCAGGTAACGAGTTGAGTGGCAATGGAATTGGAGCAAGTGTTCCTGTTGATCAATATGCATCAGATGTGACCAATCTTCACAATATGGTTCAGGATATCTACAGAGACTTCCAGATTAAGCCCCTAGTCCTAGGGCCAGGAGGGTTTTTCGATGCTGGATGGTTCTCAAAGTTTATCAGGGAAACATCCAACTCTCTTCAAGTAGTTACACACCACGTTTATAACCTTGGTCCAGGTATGTCCATGCCTAATTGCCTGTTTTGTTCAAGATTTCAGCTTTGCTACTTTGGACTAACTCCTGGCTGTCCTCAACCCTATGCTGTATTCTCAGTGAAATGTTCTCCTCACATACAGGTGTTGATAATCAACTAGTTAACAAGATACTCAATCCATTATATCTAAATGGTGCATCCCAAACATTCAGCCATCTTCAAAGCATATTGAAGAACTCAGGAACCTCAACAACTGCATGGGTTAGTGAGGCAGGAGGAGCTTATAACAGTGGGAGAAATCTTGTCACAAATACCTTTGCATTTAGCTTTTGGTATCATGCCCCTCATATTAATTATTTCTCCTACTACTGAATCTTTATTTAGTATCATGATTTTTCTTTTAATGGAAAAACTTAAAACCTTTTCTCAATGAACAAACAGGTATTTGGATCAGCTAGGCATGGCATCCTCTTATGATACCAAGACGTACTGTAGACAAACTCTGATTGGTGGAAACTACGGTCTTCTCAACACTATCACTTATGTCCCAAATCCTGATTACTACAGGCAATCCTCTATATCTTATGGATGCAACACCACTTCCTAGAATTTTGAGTTAATACATTGAAAAACTGAGATTTTCAAACATTATCAGCACATATAAGTTGAGACTTCTCCCACAGAATGTTTCACGAGGTGCCTTTTCATTTGGTTTCCTAGCCTTTAAGATCTACTTCTTCATGCAGTGCTCTACTTTGGCACCGTTTAATGGGGAGAAATGTTATATCAACAAATTTGACTGCCATAAAATTCCTACGTGCTTATGCTCACTGCTCAAAAAATTCTGTAAGTACATCATGTAACTTCTATCAACTAGCAATAGACAAGTATAACTTGACAATCATTTGAGTAAAATATAATATCAGATACCCGTTCGTTGCTTTGTGTGCTTCTTCCTCTCAATCAGATTTATGTTCTTCAGAAGTTCACTAATTTTTCTATTGCAGCCCGGGATCACAGTACTCTTGATCAACCTAGATGGTAAAACAACTCTGCAAGTTGGACTTTCAGTTGCAAATGCCACAGTAAATAACTCATCAATGCTGCAGTTTCCACATCACAGGACGGGCAAATTTGCAAAGTTGACCTATGGTCTAACTATGAGAGAAGAATATCACCTTACCCCAAAAAATGGTGATATACACAGCCAAACAATGCTTCTGAATGGGAAAGTACTCGCTGTAGATAGATCAGGGATGATACCTCCATTGGAACCAAAAAGAGTAAACCCCCTGGACCCAGTAGTTGTTGCTCCTTCATCCATTGTATTTGTCGACATTCCAACCATTCTTGTTCCAGCATGTAAATAGAAAATGTCTCCAAAATATGTATATTCCATTGATTGATATGTACTCCCATTCAATCTGCCACAAGATCTGAAACGAATAACATCTGCTAGCAATCATTAGATCAGTGCAAACCATTTGGAAGGTGATTATACTAGAAATATTCACTTGCCAAGCTCAAACACCAAACATATTGAGTTCCCTTGGGCAGCAGCTAAATATGTTATGCCTTCTAAAAAGACAGTAGAATTTGAGCTATAGCCCACTCAAAAAGAACGACATATTATTACATTCTAAGATATGGATGCTGCAAACATCTTATATGCATCATCAAATTAGCTTATGGTGCAGCCAACTTGCACAAAGAGCTCTGATTGCCATGCCAAGGATCTTGGTTGGGCGGTGTCGTACAACTTCTCTTGCCAGGCATCAGTTTATGAATGGTTCCTTTGAGAAACCACGATATTCTTCTTCACATCTAGTCTTTAAAGAAATTGCTGTGAACATCTCACATATTATCCATGTGTTTAAAGGTTTTGAGTGCAATATTCTTGCAAGTATGCACAGGTAAGAGTTTCTTGCTGTCTGAAATGCAAAACACAATAAGCAAAAGCAGGATGTAGCTGAAGCAGAAGAGATCTTATTGCAACCCATATATTGGAAAAAATTAAGTAAATGAAATAGGTTATTGTATGTATATTGCAAAGTGCTTACACTATAAGCAATGACCCAATACATTCCTAAAGCTCACATTTTCCTCAATCTACAGACCATGTGAATTGAAGAAGTTCCAAAAGTTATATATAATAGTAAAAAGAACAAGTGTGTTTTTTCTTATCTGATGAATCATAAAGTTCAAGGTTTATGCCAAGGATACAGACAGGGAGATTCAAGTTGCCGCAACCAACTGCTCCTGCAAAGCAAGTGGAATGGCTGGTCTCCATGTAGTTCCCTGTGGGCTATCCATTAGAGCAATACCTGAAGCAGCCAAATCTTTCCGAATTGCATCTGACTTTTCATATTCTTTGTTCTTTCTAGCTCTATCTCGCTCTCCAATTTTCTGCAGAACTTCATTCTCACTCAATTTTGCACGCTGCAAAGCCTTCTCTTTAAGCTGCTGCAGAGCCTGGCCAATGACAGATAACATGCAGGGGTGGTGAATACTACTACTCTTTTCATTCCAAAATCCTGTCACCTTTTACTACTTTAGTTGTTTCAAAAGTTTGTCAATCTCTAAAATCAGTAAGATATTAATTACTTATTTTCATAATATCCTTTCTTTAAAAAATTTGAAATATTAAATATAATTACATTTTCAATAAACTATTTGAACCATCTGATTATACATTTGACCCCAACTACAGCATTTAATATAGAGGGTATTGTATCATTTTATACTATTGTCTTTCTGGATCTTAGTACTTATCTCGGGTCCAGTCAAAAATTGACAAGATTTTGGGGATAAAGAAACTAATAGAGCTAGAAAGCACATAATGATGGGGAAATAGAGTAACAGAAAACCACATGCTGTAACTCTGGTAGTAGCTGGTCTAGAGATTGGGAAATGAATTTAAGCAATACAAGAAACGAAACACAAAATTGACACCAGCAGTAGAATGCTAGGCCAATCCTACAATAAACAAATTGATAGCCTTAATAGTTCTTGTCGAGGATAAACGAAGAGAAGAAAAAGCAAATTTAACATACCTGGGAGTATCTGGTAGGCATAAGGCCAAGAACAGTCAGAACATTCCTAATGGACATCTCCAGAGCGGCAATGGCCTCTAATCGCAATTCCTCTTTCTTTCCCTGCATAAAGCATTGGCATGTATTAAGAAAAGTCATACTTAATTTTGTAATGGTAGGGCCAAAGAACAACTGTAAAATGAAAAAGCATATATGAAATCTAGTGATTGAAAAAGAATGAAGAAGGGGAATAGGTTAATGACAGACTGCTTTTCTTAACTGCAGTGCCAGATGTTAAAACATAATTCTTTGCCATCGGAAGGGTTGACTATCTACTCAGAACGGGCCTCCATTGGACGTCATACTTACCATTTTCAATCATATTGGTGAATCATAATTTACTCATTGCATAGAACTAGAACATATTATAAAATTATTTCAGTTTTTCTTATGCGTACTGTCATGTAAATTTCCTATTAAAAAAATCTTCAAGAAAACCAAAGGGCCGTCAATACCCATGGCAGAATCCCATCCAAAAATTCTCAATATAAGCACTATCACATGTAATGAATTTTTATACAAACACTTTGACAGTGACTTATACCATTACCATGAAATCATATTCCACTTCAGTAGCTTTTCTTTTGGGGTAATAATTCTCTAGCTGTTATACATGTATATTATCAACTATTGACCAAATGCATAAACATTAATATATTTGCACAATAAAGCTAATCAGTATCTAAAATCAAATTCTTGTAATAAAGTACAACTCTTCCCATTTGAACTAACATACCTTACGAGTATGAATGAGATCATTGATCATTTTCAGAGGGTCAGACATAGCAGCCAATGCAACAGGAGTATGGAGATCATCTGACATTGAAGTCAAAAATTCATTATGGAATTTACTGATACAACTTTCTGTTCTAGGTGGTATGGAATCCTTCAGAGTTGTCTCATCAATTGTACCCAAAACATTTTCACAATCATGAAGTGTCTGCAACCAATAAAGAAATCAGATATTTGGACATCTGTTGATATTTTCAAATTAATGAAAGAAAAGGATTGTAAATAAAAAATAACAAGTTCAAGAGCCATCTAAATCCTAGAATAAAGAAAGATGTCTCACAATTAAATAGTGAAAATACTAGAAGTTGCATCGAATAGGGAACAGGTAAGTTCCTAGTTGGTGTGTAGAATATTTCATACATATTCTTATTTTCCTAATTTTCAACCTCCTCTTCAGAATATCCAAAAAGAAATGCACTCTATGAATCAAATAAGTGGACTCACAATATTTATTCTGGTAACCTATGGTTTACCTTGCAGACCAAGCATGATATAATTAGTAGTAGGTGAATCTAAAATGACTTGTAGCATCGTGAAAAGCATATAAACAAAGGGCACAAGAGTAGATCCAATTCACATGAAAATGAAAGTAAATACAAATTCTCATCTTATTAAATACCTGATATATGTAAAATACACGTTCAGATGCACTTTCAAGCTGTGCATCTGAGTAATTGATAGGAGATCGATAGTGTGTTCCAATCAAGAAAAGCCTCAATGCCATGGGATGATAAATTTCTAAAACCTTGAAATACGATAAGGACGGATTAGAGTATCAAAAATACTAGACAAATCATAACATATTTTATCAAGAAAATACAATAAATAAACATCTTTAAAGCATTCACTCAGTACCTGCCTAATTGTGAAGAAATTTCCTAGTGACTTTGACATTTTTTCCGAGTCAACAGTGACAAATCCATTGTGAATCCAGTAGCTGACATCGCTCCTTTCACATGCAGCACAACTTTGAGCAATTTCATTTTCATGATGGGGAAAAACAAGATCCATTCCCCCACCATGTATGTCAAATGAATGACCAAGATAAGCAGCACTCATGGCACTGCACTCAATATGCCATCCAGGTCTTCCAGGACCCCATGGACTCTCCCAGAAAGGCTCACCCTCCTTTGCTGACTGGAAAATGAAAAACAACTTGTTTATTAGTGTGACATGACTTCTTGTACTTAATTCCCATTCTTGCCACTTAAGGTAACAAAAATTGAGCTTTTACCAAGCTTCTATGATTCTTTTTTTCCTCCCTGTTTTTTCTTTTTGATTTCACCCTGTGGTCACAGGCTGGACACGGGCAAGTTATACATATCAGCTCTTTTGCCCCAGGAATTTTTCTAGTAAATCTTCTAAATATGCATCTTGAAGCTATATTGCAATATATAACAAAAGATTTTACCACCACTTACCTTCCACAAAGCAAAATCAGCTGGGTTTTTCTTTCTTGAGTCCACTGCCACCCTCTCACCTGCTCTATTATCTTCCAATTTCCTCCCAGATAACCGTCCATAATCAGGGAATTTGTCTACAGAGAAGTAAACATCACCATTGATCCTATAAGCAAACTCTTTTTCAAGAATCTGACACAAAATCACATTCATGTGATCAAACCTTCGGAAGTCTAATATGGTAATTGGCAATTATTACACCGAAACCAAAGTAACAAAGAGAAGCAACACATAATTATCTTGACAGATCACATAATGTAAATGACTAAACAAAAACAAAAATATATTAAAAGAATCAGCCATCTCTGATCAATTCTTCCATAACATTTTTTATTACTCTTCACTCATAAGGACCAAACTGTGAATCTCTCTAGACAGAATTCTAGGGACATGAAAAGTTTATGGACAGAAATAACCCTGCACTTGTTTTATTGGTGTAAAAAGAATTTTCCCTTGTGATGTAAGGTGCCTACACATATTACTCCTGAAACTGACAGGAGCACTCCTCAAAGAGAAACATCTGCACCCCACACAGAAGAAAAGATTTCACTCTCAACATCAAATATAGTGGACATAGACGCATAATCATCAAGAGTATTGAAAAGGCTGCAACATATGGTACAAGGTCAGGTGTAAACTCACACAGTGCATATACCATTTATGAAAACACACACATATATATCATTCATCATAGGCTTTACTTTTGGAGTGTACCTACCACATGTACAATGTAAATAATTTTTACATCCTACTAATCCAATAGAATGCAGTTTTAATTTCCCAAAAGATGACACTTAGGAAAAAATAGAGACTCAAGTTATAGATCAAGAAGCAATACGAGCTGACAGAAAAGAAGCAAATGCTTTTCATAAAATCAATCCCTACAAGAGAGACAAACAGAGACACAGACAGAGAGTGCAAAGATCATGGAGTACCATTTAGTGATACCTGCTTAATCATATCAACAATTTGGGGCAAATGGTCAGAGACACGAGGCTCCACAGAAGGAGAAATGCAACAAACAGAAGCCATATCATGATGAAACTCTTCACAATAACGCCTGCTTAACTCAATTGGATCCTCTCCCAGCTCATTTGCCCTGGCAATTATCTACAGAATGGAAAATTCCACTCAGCCAGCCTGTTGTACATTGTAACAAGCAGTTGGTATTTGCATCAATGCTACAAAAATGTTCTAATATTTGAAATTTACTCCAGATCCTTGACATGTAATAACAACAAAACATATGTTCGAAAAGAGAACCAAATCAAGAACAAGTTCAGACAAAAGCCACAAACTACATATCAAAGAGACCTTGCAGAATAGCTTCAAAATCATACCATTACCAATCTTTTACCTATACTTTTTCTAAAAAGATAAAATATAAAAGGTTCTGTTACATTGTATTATTCACTTACAAGCATTCTTTTTTTAATCTATTTAGGCCAAAAACAGCCTCAACAAGATGAACTGAACGAAAGATCCTCCCACAGCATTACAAAAGCAGGAGCATGCCAATACTGATCTAACATATCTTAAAATCTACCGTTCCATAACCAATATGTCCAAATAACAAAGAATGAAAGAATTGCACTTCAAATTCAATAAAATCTTCTATTTCTGGCAACTTCTTGGTCAGGTCTGTTTGAATAAATTACAGAAAAAATGTATTTCCCACCTTTACAAGACATATGAAAAGAAGATGATATATCAAAATTTCTTAATCCATTGAAGATTGGTCATACCATTCAGGATTCAGGGCAAACTAACTTTCCTGTTTATCTTTCTGTTGGGACAATCTTTTTCACACCATTTATAGTAGATTTTTGGTGTTCCTCACATGTTACCAGCACTCATAATAGACATTATATTGCCTTTTCCTTGTAATATAATTGACAGTGGACATTGAGCAGACATGAACCATGTGACCTATTTTCTCCTCATTTAAGAGGCATAACTTCTAACATCAAAAACTTCTTCTATTTCTAGTTATATTTCTACTCAACAGATCAAATGACATCATATTAGCAGGAATATGTTATCAAATAACAGTTTCTATACATTTGTTTCAATCCAACAGGTTTACACCTATTACATATCATTCCAAACACAACCATGCACTTATTTTAATCAGCTATAAAAGTATAACAACCACCACCCATTTTTCATCTCAACAAGCAATTCCACTAATTTTTCAAATTCTGAATACTTCTTGAACTCTAAACTAATCTGCTGTAGTCTGTAATGCAAACGTTCCAACAAAATTGCATTAGTAATTGTATTTCAGAGTATGAAACTGCAACTTGAAGCATCTCCCGTCATAATTTTGATACTGCAAATTCAGAACTTCTGGTTTTGATACCATATTCTTAGATAGAAACAGGGAAGATAAAAGGAAGTTATCTTATTAACTTAACCACAATTATTGTATGGGCCACCAGCAAATAAAACAAGCATGTCATTAAAGAATCACCCTAGTTCATAAATCTACAAAAAGGGAGGTGAGCAAAAAGGGGTTAATAAAACCATCAACTTGAATAAATTATAAGCTGAAAGAAACAGAGACATCAGATTCAATAGACTCTTTAACTCCAAAATCAAGAACTTACTCACTTTGTCATCAACATCAGTAAAATTGCGCACATAATTGACTTCATAACCCATGAACTTGAGATATCTGCGTAATGGATAAACAACCAAAGAGACATAAATTAGTCTCGTAAAACAGATCGTTCAGACGAGATTTCTTACAATAAGCACAATATCATGTCAACTAATATGAAAGTTTCACCTTTAATAGCCAGAAAGCATTAGGGAAGAAACTTTAGATTCCTATTGTCCCAGTAAATTATTATCATCAAAGATAACATCTTATCCCTTTGAAGCACTTTGCTAATCATCCCTGACATCTTTTATAGATGAATCCATTTGAAACTGCATATACATTTCCCCCAAATTTATCACCAAAACTGGGGACAGAGGAATGCTTTTAGAAGATTTTAAGCATTCGAAGTTACAAAACATAATAATGCAATGAAGTTTAACTCTTCCTGCCTGTTTTTTTCAGTTTAATCCAACTAGCAATTCACTAATAATTCTCCTACGGTTCATTGCATACAGAAATACTAAAACAGCAAAGGCAGACACTTGCAATGAAAAAGCAGACCTTTTTTTCTTGCGAGCTAACCACTCATTAACTTACAATTCCAAAGCACCCATTGCCCTCTCACGAACCAAAAATTGAGGGAAAATATTATATATATTAGAGAAAGATCGACTGTTAGCAATATTTGTCCATAAAGGTAAAAAATTTCGGATTTTTTCAGCTTGAAAACTGAAAAAGTGGTTCATAGAATCCATATTCCAAATATTCAACCAAAAATTCAACTAGAGGTGGGGTATACTCAACCTGTAGAGGACATCAAATGAGACATAAACACGAGCATGACCAATGTGACTAAGATCATAAGCTGTGACGCCGCAGACATACATGCCTACTTTTCCAGGCACTTTGGGTTTAAACAATTCTCTTTGCTTGCTCATCGTATTGTAAAGCCACAGTTGCCCTTTGACTGATTCTTTAGCATTCTCGAAACCATCAATCAGTGGCACTGATTCCGGATAACTCCTACTGATAATGGCTGAACTGAAACGACCAAGCCTGAATTTGGAGCTAAAACACCTGACTAAAAAGGGGAATTTGATGAAGACCTCTTTGTTAGTGAGGCTTTGTTGCGAAACATGAAAAGGAAGAAAGGGCCTGTAGCACTTTAACAAGGTTGTGGCCATTGTTGACCTGGAATCAACAGGGAGGAGGATTCAGCAGGTTTTCATAAGTTCCAAAAGGTTTTTCTGCATTATCTATCGCCAACAGTGACAGATGATGAGGGTTCTATCCCACCTGTCATTTTCCAAAAGGTCTTCCCCTATGTCCTCGGATATGATTGCATCTTACAAATGCGTTCTTTATTTATTCTTTTCAATTAAAAAATAAAACAGTGGTATTCTGAGCAGTTGCACGTAAACGCTAGAGATGCACTGACCAGTAGGCTAAAGGTGCAGTAAGAACGAGTCACAACCAGGCTTGTGTAAACTTCACCAGACTGCTCGGGCCGATCGAAAGTGCGCATTTAATACAATTTGCTTAGGTGGTAAGTCATCACATTTTATGTACTTGTGCATTCTTTTCCTTTTAGGCAACTTTATAGATGTAAAGATACAATCCCACCATTTGTAACTGAATATTTCATTTTAATTTAAATAAATTTTAATAAAATTAACTTAATTCACCACTAATATTACAATATTAACTTTTTTATAAACTTTTAACTAGTTTTAGAAAGGCAACATCTATTTTTTGACAACGCAAAAAAAAAAAAAACATTCAATTTCAAATAAAGGTATCCTTTATAGTCCTTTTTTAAGGGTGATGTTAAGATATATGTTGCTCCCCTGTCTGAGAAATTCCCCAAATTTATCCAGAAAGAACTAATCAAAATCAATATACAACACTACTTCCTCTAAACTCTACATATGCACTACCAAAGAATTGCCTCAATCTCTCTCTCAATGGAAAAAAATAATGATTCATTCCTGACTCACATATGCTTCACAACTCCTCATCTACAGTGCCTGGGGAAAAAAAATTGCACAGGCACTTTTGCATCTCCAATGTGCTGTTAAGATTCAAGGATAGTCATATGCCACCGGACAGCTAGCCCTGGCGGTGGGAACACAAATGTATTGGTTCTGATGCAGAAGCAGCTTTTCTCCCTCAGGCTAATGAACACACCTTATCTGCAAAACAAGATAATTCATGATTTCAGGTAAATAAGTCGGTATCTATCCATCTTTCGTCACTCCAAAATGCAAGAACATTTGAATAATCTCTATTGCAGAGGAGAAATTAATATATATGCAATGGGGTATTGACCTTGCTTAGAGTTGCTACAACATAGCCGACTGTCATCTATGTAAGTTGCTTCAAGACCAATCATCCATGACCCAACTGATGTATCATCATGAGCATAAGTCTTCAGGGATGCGCTGATAGAAAATGTAAGACAACCCCAGGACTGTTATCAATCTAATGACAGGAATATACATCAATGGCAAAAGGAACACAGAAGAAACCAGGACAATTTTTAATTTTGTTAAGAGGAACATAATGACTGCAGGAACATAATGATTGAAAACTCCTAGAAGCTCAGCTTTCTTACTATTAGATCACAGGGATATTAATTGTTCTCAATCTTTCAGAAGCAGTTTGCACCACAGTCTTCCATACAAAAGTTTAAAAGTATATTTTCAGCAGTACTCATCAAATTTATGTCAAGATCAATAACTAAAATATACATGTATCTCAGGAAATTAGGATCAACTGAAGACAAACTAGTTGCTGAACCAGGCTATAAGAAAATTTTCAAATTTGTATCCACGGAGATAAAAGAATTATTGAACAGCTAGCTTATCTGAATCTTGAAGACAAAAGAAAGACAATTCCATACATCTGAATGTACAGTCTAGAAGACTCTAAGCAGAAAAACACATTTTCATGAGTAATGCCCCGACTGACTAACCTGTTAATGTAAATATACTGAGCCAAGTTCTTTGAGAGAATGAAGAGAGGACCAGCAGCGTGCCGGAAGTACCTAAAGAAAAAAAAAGACAATAAACAAATAGATTTGCAATACAAGTCATAAGCAAATTCAAGAAATTGGTGCCTGTGCTTAATTCCCTCATTTAAATATGATGACTTAAAAATGACTTTTAGAAGCAACAATTTTTTCCAGGTCATCAATCAAATTTACGAGCAACATGTCAAACAAGATAGATCTTCATATATGTAGCAAGAGAAAAGTTTATCGAGGGTCTAGATTTACGATTTCTCATCCCCAAATTTCCACCAATCAGGTTCATACCATGTCCTTCCCCTGCAACAAATGCAAAGATGAAATGAAAAATTGTCTGAAAGTCATTAACACAAGTAAGTTCCCATAGATATGAAATACATTTTAGTTCCCATAGAAATGAAATACATTTTAACATCGTAAAGTTCAAAGAGTCTAAGAACCATAATGCATAATATCTATCTAATCACAGAAATGTAGCAAGAAATACAGCAGGAAAACTTCTTCATAACTTTAATGCTGCAAGGCATGTGTTGTCCTTATAGAGATCTCTCAATGCAACCAACTCTGTAATGGTTTGAATTCTGATCACCAAAACACCATGGCCAAACTAATAGGGAAGAACCAGGAGATAAGTCTCAACAAATCATAAATATGTCAAAAGACCGAATGCTTAAGAAATGACAGTAACAGAGAAGGTGCTAAACTAATGAAGATCAAGCATCTTACAGACTTCACAGGTGGCATTAAAAAGAGTGGTTATCAATTCAAGTAACACAAGCAAGTACTTGTACTTGCCATGAGAGGAGCAACATGATCACTAATGAACATCAAACCCAGAAAGGTAGCAAAACATTGCTATAGATGCCCATAATGGATAAAAAAGTGAGTCCCAAACAAGAACATGCTGAAAAATGACGTAATGGTACATGTATGTAACAGTAACCTACCACCATAACCAACAATAACTATAGATACAATTCTCTCACTACAGACATCTGTTTCTCTACTTTCTGCCTCAAGAAGCAGCAGCCAGAAGTATTAGAAGACCAACGCAACAAAGACAACTTCATTTTAATTCAAGGAAGAGCTTATATTAATAGAAAGAGATTTTAAATGCATTAGAAAACAGCATAGCAAGGTGAAATAACTTATTCAAATAACATTGAATGCGGTAAGTTCCAGGGTCCTCCTATAACTGTTTCTGAATCAAAATCTATATTAGCAATGAGCATAAAACTGAGAATACTATTCCTTTATTCAAGAATACTGGAAGTCCACATTGATGACAGAAACGGTAATCAAACAGGTACAAACTTTTCCATCACAATTCACAACAGACTTTTAAAAAGTCAAAGAACAAAAGAGAGCATCAACTAGGAGAAAGAGAGAAGCATTACTCTTCAGAAACCACTTCCCCAGACTTCATACATCCAATATAAGCACTTTCTTGACCACGGCGGCTTTTTAGAAGTTCAATCAATCCTTCTGATGGGCAAAATAAACCATAGTGAATAACTCTTAAAGTTCTACTAATGGAAAGATAAAATCAATAGCTACTGTAGTAATGAAAATGATAAAAAGCATGAAGAAGAAAAACAATATACTGTGAGATTGAGACTTTTGAAATGGTCTTTTTTTTCTTGAATGGGCTAGTAAGTAAGTACAAAAAGATCAGTTCCATTTTCTAGTGATCTTGTTCAAGTAGATAAAGCTAGCATAGTACCAAAGAAGCATGATTTCTCACTCATATCAGGCAGCAAATTGGCTAATCATTTCAAGGAATTTAACCTTATTTGTCCACACCCTCATTACCAACTCCAGTCTATCATTTTTGACATATCATCAATTCTTTTTCCATTTCCAATCAAAATCGTCATTCAACATGAATATATGAATGAAACAGCCACATAGTTCTCCAGTAAAATCCCACTTTAAGTTGTTCAATAGTAACCATTAACCATGAAATAGTACTATACCAACTAATTTTAATGCAGTAAATATGTGACCAAATAAATGAAAACATTTTGCCAGCTTTTAATACCTATTCAGAATTCATGTGTATATTTTAAAGAATTTGAACAGAAAGAAAGAGAGAGATCTGAAAATGTTTACCAAGATCAACATCAATGTTGTCATCAACTTTCACATAAAACTCTGCATCCCAAGTTTGGACAGCCAAACTAAAGAAGAATTTTGCCTTCTTTGCGAACTCCTCCTGAGCCTCCTCATGATCATCCTAAGAAAAGAATAATGGAAATTCAAACTTAAAGCACAGATGGTACAGAATTGTTACAGAAACAATACAGTCATGTCATTTGTGTGTAAAATAAATCAAGTTATGGGTTATAATCATGATTGTTGAAAAAAAAAAAGAGTAAATAATACTCCCTCTGTCCGGAATTGAATGTTCCAGTTTAACTTGCACGTATTTTAATAAAAAAATTTTGACTTAGTTCATTAAAACATTGCATTATCAATTTTCTCGATAAAAATTTTACTAGTTTAGAAAATAAGACACTCAATTCCGGACAATCCAAAATGGAATATGAGACATTCATTACCAAACGGGAGTAACTGAGTACTCTAAATTTATCATTTCTTGGTTTTCATATTTCCTTACTCTTTCCAGAGAATTTAAGTTCTTTGATAGACTAACCAGACCTCAGATTAGAACGGATCAAGAAAATGGTATTACTCATGGATTTTCAACTTTTTGAAGAATCAATGATCTTGGAACCTCCAAAAATTAGTTTTAACATCATAAGCTTAGTTAGGAGCAGTACTTAATACATCTTTCTTGACTTTTCAAGAGATTTATAAACATACATTTTCTATTTTCCAATGCTAACAAAGAATTATAGTACTGCCTCTGTCAGGAATTAAATGTACCATTTCGACTTGCACACATTTAATAAACAAGTTTGACTTACTTCATTTTAACGTTACAATATTTATTTTCTTAATAAACTTTTAACTAATTTAGGAAATGGGACATTCAATTCTGGACGAAGGGAGTATGAAACTTCAACTGGGAATGGAGTACTCTAACTTACAAGAATCAAGAAGTCCTTCGTAACCCGGTTTTCTTCGTCTATGTTCCGATCCAAGCTGTCCCCACGATTAGCACTGTAAAACTTTTCAACTAATCAAGACATAATAAAAGTTTCTGTTTTCAGAAGTTAGCAATAGGGCAATCATGTCAAATGCCATCTGGAGTGAGGAAAACAGTAGAAAAGCTTCAGAAATTATTCGAAAAACAGTGATGAGAGTTTGGGAAAAACCTTCGACCAATTATGAATCGGATGACCACTCCCTTCTCCTCAAGTTTGGAAAGTGCATCGCCTGTCCCATTCAAAAAGAGTACAATGATTTTAATGTGAAAGCAACATTTCAAAGTTACAAGAACTATCATACAACTGATGTTATCCACATATTTCAACAATGAAGCTTTATCATTTGTACATCAAGGAGAAGTGAATCTTCATATTGATATGTTTAGTTATCCAAAGCCAACTAAATAGCTTAGTCCACCATTTCCAATTGAAGCTCGGTCCTCTGGTCAAAAACTATTTCAACAGTTTGCTTTCTTTCTTCTCTGATAGTATCAGCAAGAATATAATACATGAGATTGTCAAAGTTTTTAGTAACCATTGTCATGTAAGACCATATTTTCTTCCATGCCAAAATGTCCATGATTCTCTCCAACCATGCCCCCAGAAATAATCTAGAGCGACTAAAGTTATCATAAAAAAAAAAAATGAGGAATAAACAAGTATCATCAATTTGAGTAAGATGACCATGGACAAAAACAATTGGATCAAATGTGAAAATGAACATGATAAGAATCTTTGTCATCCAGTTAGATGGACTAACATTGTAGTATTATAAATATTACAAGCTTAAACAACTAAAATCTACATCCCCTGACCAAAAGGGGGAACAGGTGGTTGAAGAGGAAAATTGGTAAGCAGGAATGCAAGTCTTTAAGGAAACTAATTCATCAAATGAGTAAGAAATCCTCATATGAAATGAATACTAGGACTTAAAACCTTAAGCCTCCATAGGTTCATGTATGATAAGATAAGAAATAATGGTGATTTTACTTACAAAAAGAAAATATAAAAAAAACTAAAATATTACATCCACCTTGGTTGATAATGTCAACCCACAAGTGGAAACACCTACATAAAGGAAGCAAGAAACAATCGAAAGGCATAAAAATGATATAGCTGGAAAAATAACATTAACAGCTTTAATGAGCTAGAAAATCACTACATAGAACTTGGCTTTGTCCATTTACCCCTGTACGTTAAGAGTGGAAAAGGAACTTGAAAGCAAGCTCACCTCTTGGCATCCAAGATCCTCTGAATGTATTTCTAGCTAATCGACTGCCAAAACCAGTATAAACTCCAATAACAGCCAAATACTTTTTCCCAGAAACAGATCCACTTGGCTTGTGCCGGTTCTTGAGGTACCCTTGACTCTTTGCCAGTGTTAGTTCCATCTCAGCTTCAACAATTCGCCGCTCGAGATCTCTGAAATTTTGAGCAGAAATAAAAGAATATATCATGGCTTTTCATTCATAGGGCAATTACAAATCTAGAACCTACTAAAGAGATACATTCTGGTAATAAAAAGAGAATGGATGATAAGATATCATACTTGCATCCCAAGACAATTAGCTTGTCCTCAACAGTCAGTACTTTTGGTCTCTGAAAACAGAAGCAGAATTAAGTTACCGGATAAAGGAGTATAATATAAAATGTATAATATACCTCGAGATCAAACATCTTCCTTTGCCAAAGCTATCATCTTAGGTTGAAAGATAGTAAATTTAACACTTTTTTCAATTAAGATTTTTAGAAAACCTTAAGCATATATAAAAGTAAATTATAGTGGATAACGGAAATCTTTCAATTTGCTGCATCATAATCCTTCTTCTGAAGAAGTGGTCAAGTTCTCAAAACAGAAACAAAAATAAAAAAAAATTAAATAAAGGTCGAGGTGAAATACAATTCTCCTATTCTTTTGCAGTGTCAGTTTCCCGCCTTGTGACAGCAACTCAGAGACCGTTAAAAGAAAAATGAATTAAAAGGCAAACCTGAGCAGAATTTCTCTTCAACAGAGTGGTTAGAAGAGTTCTATTCTCCGCATCCTGCCACAACCTTTAAAAAAAAAAAAAACAGGACACAAAATTGTTTCATAAATTGAAGAAAAAGAAACTTAATTCCATTACGTGAATTCAACATAAAAGAAAAGGGGGGAGAAAAAAAATGAAATGGAAATATGAAATCCCCAGGGCCTGGCATACCTTCCGGCAACGTAAAGCCAAGCGAGGCAAGAGAAGAAGGCCAGGAGTAGAGAAGGTTTGGATGTCTGAGGAGACTTGGATTTCGATCGCCTCTCTGATTTGGACGTCGTCGTCGGCAAGCTCTGATCCATTTTCCTCAAAAAAAAAAAATTGTGAAGAAATCAAAGAGAGAAAAATTCGAAATTGAATGATCTGATTGAGAATGGCTGGCTAGCACCACATCGTTAGTGATCCAAATCCTCTGGACCTGAAAGTGTGGTGCGGTGACGTGATTGGAACACACAGCGGTTACTTGAAACTTCAGTCTTCTCCTTCAAACTCAAAGGTCAAATCATGGCACACGACCAGGGGAGACTTAGTGGTTCATTGTTCTCGCTTCTCATGAGTAATGCTTAAGCAAGAGGTCGCATTTATGCAACTTCTCTCCTAATGGTAAAGAAAGATTAGAAGACCACTGGAATAAAAATATGCTAATCTAAGTTGCTTGCATTGTTTTTTCCATACAATATAAATTATTTTGTAATTATTATTTTTTATCATCTTTATATTTAATATTTTTTATTTTACTGTCTCCCTGATATTTTTTTTATTTTTAATATATAAATATTGATGGAGTGAAATCCATTCATATTTATAATTCCCTCACAATCATTTTGTAAAAAAATTAAGGTAATATATTTTTTTTTCTTAAAATGTCCCTATTTATAATTATAATCAAACTAATAACACTAACTAAAAGAGAGAGAAAAAGGGATAATATTGTAAAAAAATTAATAAAATAACAATTATAACTTATATATAATAATAAGAAAAATTAACTCCAATGACCTATAAAAAGTGATCGAGAAAGTATAACATAATTACTATTCTTCAATTTGATTTAAATCGTTGCAAATTTTAATTCAAGTTGTTATTTTATATTAGTTATTGATTAGATCATGTCATATTCTATGATTATGAATAGTTTACATTAAGTTATTGTATTTTGAACTGAATTACATAAATTTATCGTTTGGCTTACTAATTTCAATGAAAGGATATGATATATTAGATTTTTTAAATATATTCTTAAAAATGCAAGTATTATATATTGGCCTTCCTCCAAGCCAGACTTATGTGGGTATTTTTTCAGCAAAAGAAAAGGAAATAAAAATAGTGTCTAGCTAGATTGGATCAATGATGGTTCAGGAATCACGCATCTGATGGTTACCAAATTAACCACCCTAAAATAGAACCATTGAGTCCAACAAGGAAAAAGCCATTCCAGAATTAGAAGAGCCGTCCACACCCACTGATATAGAGAGGTGGAAAAGCGAGAGGTCCGGACCTCAAAAATGATTGAAAAGGGACTTGAGAATATCCTTTCTAAGAAGATTATTAACCTCACAAGTTACCAAGATATCTAGCCCATCTCTCACCAGAAGAGTACAAAGATAAGTTCTGAACAATTTATGAGATAACAAACTTCCACCACCCAATAATCAGATATGAGATATCAATGGTTGCTTATAGAAATGCGAAAAAATGCTTTGCACTGTAGTCATCTGACAGCCACTAGCCATAACAATTGGCTGCATGATGTGAGTCAGAAAAAGAAGGGGTAGAATCATGCCCAGCATGCAGCAAGATCACAGCTCTTCAAATGAGAAACCATTATCTAGGGTTCAACTTAGCTCCTCTGTGCTCCAGATAGCAGATTCGCAAATGAAGGAACCCCTTGGCTTCGCATTTCCTCTTGTGCTCGTTTCATTTCTTCGGTATCTATTGACAAACATTTTAAGTAGAAGAAACGATTAAAATTACTATAGAAGTCATCTTCACATCCAAGATGAAATGAACACCAACAGAAGAAACAGCCAGGTAGTGCAGGCTTGCAATCAGTAGAGACAAACTCAAATTGAGGAAAATTCTGTAAAGAACATGGGCGTTTGCGAAAAAAAAAGATGTCTTTGCAGAATCATCAAAATATTCAATTGTCATTCAATACTCTCTAGTAAAATAGTTTGAGTTCTTATATTAATTCTCCAGTGAAGCCCTCCAATAGTGCAGCAGTGTCAGTTTCATCCGTGTAAACCCAGATTATTGGAAAGGAATACAATATACGAAACAACCACAGCCCAAACCCTAAAAACAGGAGAAAGAAACAACACGGAAAAAGATATAGATAACATGATTCACATATGGCATAATTGTAGAGCCTAGAACTTTAATAATCATGGAAACGAACACGAGCATTTCTTTAAACCAATCAATACTGATCATTAGACTATAGTTTTTCTAAAAAGTGTGAATTGACATTCTGAGATAAAATGGATGTCCTGGATTCAAAGGGTGCAAATATTAAGCATATTCATGAATCTAAGAAGAGAAATTCAAGAAAATCACATGCATGTCCATATGCAGGTTTGTGTCTCCTGGGTTAACAAGACAATCTACCTTGACCCCGGACTTTAAGGCTCTATATATATCAATAGGAAGCACAGTAACAAAAAGGTAGAATGATAAACTGTAAGCCAAGACCATTATTCTTACCCATATCTATATAAATATCAATGGAAAGCACAGAAACAAAAAGGTAGAACGATAAACTGTACGCCAAGACCATTATACTTACCCATATTTTCTACCAACTTGGGCATCAAAAACATCACAAAGACCATGAATCCAATCATCAGTCCCATGGGGCTTTTTACAACAGACATTATCGAGAAGGGTTCCCTTATCTGCAGAAGAAAATAATGAACATATCGTGTCAGAACTGAAAACATATAGTTACAGTAAACAAAAATTATTACATAAACCAAGATAAAATCTAAATCTACCTCGTAGTATTGCTCCTCTCTTAGAGGCTCCAAAATAAGCTCGCTCAAACCTCTCCTGTTCTCAGTTAGTGCTGCTTGAATCTTACCTGGGTTTCTTGCACTGACATCAACCCTAACCTAAAAGCCATAACAAATTTAGAAAAATAAAAACCTGTTTATGAAAGTAGTTATCAACCACCAAAATCATGCATGATAGACTGAAACTCACCGGTGAAAATAAGTAGCCAATTGCATCCATCTCGATTAGATGAGTCCCCGCGGGCACATTATGGCTTTAGAGAAAGATTTAAGGACAAACAACAAACAAAGCTTTGTCTAATGCTTGACAATGCATGCAGCTTTTTTAACCAAATAAAAGGCATGACAAATAATGAGGACTACTTTATAGTCCAACAGCTGACAAAAGTATCAGAGTTTCACATATTATGAAGTTTGCTTTTGCTATTCCTTAAACCAAAGTAATAATGAATTCTTCTTATTTCACAAAGCAGAATTCGAAATGTTTACAAGCTTTAAAGGCCTAGAATTCCAATATACGAGAACAGGGAACACTAAGATTTCTCACTAATCACAAAATTGATAATTTAACTTTCACGATGAGGACAGACCTTTGCAAAAGGCACACATGCAAGCAACTTCCCTCTGAATCACTCCACCCTTGCATGTGCAGCAACAACAGATGCAGGATAAAAATGCAGTTGTACATGCATCAAGTAAACTAATATTAAGAATACAATTGTAAAAGCTAAAAGAATGAGGAAAAGTCAAGCTTGAATGCATACAATAAATACAAGAAAAATACTGATAAATATATTCCACTCAAACAAACTTTATATGGGATACAATGAAAAATATCCATCAGATTTAAGGAAAGTAACTCTTTGGCCACCATTAAGTATGACTTTGATGTTTGATATTTTTGGAGGGAGGGAGTATCCAGAAGCACCACTGCCTACAAAAGATTATAAGCATACAAAAGTTAAAGAAATTCCAAGTAAATTACTAGAAATACTATTCATGTGGCCTTTAGAGATACACGGTTAAGGACCCTAATGAATAAAAATTTCTTCAACTTCATATACCAGAAAAAGAAAGATCTATGAACTAGAAATTTTTTTAAGTTGGTTTATTGTTCCACTACAATTTACAAAAACATCCAGCAGATGAGCTGCTTCCCAAAATTGGCAAAGTCATCAGCATCAATTGAATATGCCGAGTCCCGGGACATAAACACTACAATTCAAGCAATCCACAACCATCCAATATTTCACCATTTATGCCTATGCTCCTACCCCCGTTCAAGAAAGAAGCATATATCCATGTTAAAGTGAAGGTATCATAAAAATTAATGTTATGGAAAGTTCTGATTCTCTAAATAAAGATGCCATCCGTAAAAAAACTTCAACAAAAATGTATGCACCATACCACATTCCTTCCAACTGTTCTCAACAGGTATTGCAAACGACAAAGAATAAGTTCCAGGCAGTGCACTCAATATTGAAGATCACACCTTTCTAAACAAGGGAGAAAAAGAATATCCTAAATTACAACTCTGGCAGCTTGGGGCTGTCACTGTCAGTGCTGAGATATTTAGTCTCAAAAAATTGATGGCTTATCATTGTCTGGGGAAATCTTCTTGTACAGAGAATATTTCTCCAGAAAGACACAAGCAAGAACCCGAACACATTCCCCCACCCAAAGAAATAAGGTCAAGCAGATATTTACACCTCATTTAACCAGCAAACCCTACCATCTTACTTAAGCCCATATACATGAAGGCTTCAAAATGACCTTATCAGAATGAGAAAGGAAAATTTTCATTTCAGCACAATCATTCTCAGAATACAACTATAGTTTTTAATCTTGTTAACCAATCAGTCAATGCAGTTTATCAACCATCATTCTCACCAAAAACTTAGACACAGCAAAATTTTACTTAGAGCTTAGGAATTGCAATCTTAAAACACAAAGCTTTCATATTCCTGCATTTTTGTTTGTTTAACCATCAACTCAAACAATGGACCTTTCACAAACTAGCAAACATGTAGCTACTGACTTAAGAATTTCTGTATCAGGTGACATTCATATTCCCCGGCTCACACCATATGGCCAAATATTCATTTAGGATCAATGACTAGATTACAAGGGAAAATTGCACTCTTCACTGCAGACCAGATGAGATTCTTGCATTTTGTTCAAGGTAGTAAAAAGGAAAGTATGTTTCATAACGAATTCCTATTACAGTGCTACAGATGCATCTACTACAAGGTTGACTGCCAAGCTTCTAGTTTGAGCAAACGACAACTCTTAAAAGATACTAACTACAATTAGATAGCATTTTCATGCACAACTAGTCAATCAATTAAAAATGCTCTGGACTCAGTCGATACAATATAAACAAACTCTTAACTTGTGTAACTCCTTAAATTTTCTTAAGAAAGCCAAAATGTAATTCTATGAAAATTCCATCAGACCAAAGATGAAAATAACTTAAAATAGTCCTTAAGGAAGATTACCTGGTATTTTCACTCTGCCATTTATGGTGTAACCTTCTCCATTCCTAATAAAAATTCAAAAATATATCAACGAAATGGCTAAAAAGTAACACATCTTCTTCAGTTACAAGGACGTGAACTCGGAGATGACTTCCTAGACACTAATTTTTCAATTATAGGTACAATTAAGAAGAATAAGTAAACAATATCTAGAAATCACGACGGAAGAAAAGAGTACACACCCGGTGGCGATCGCCAGTGATGAAGGACGCAGACAGGCAAAGTAAGAAAGGGAAAGAAACAACAGCAACTGCTTCATGATTTTCTGCTGAAATATGCGCGTATTGATTTTCGGGCAGATGAGAACCGGAGAAATTTGAATCGCGTTGAAGGAAGGACGGCTTGAATCGCTGGACGATGCAGCATCCAGCAGCACGGCAGCTCTCTGGTCGGGGCGGGTCGTCCAGATTTTATTAGCCTCGGTATTGGACTACGGGCCATGTGTGGTAGATCTATCAAAAGCCCATCTTTATTTTATTGGGTAAAATTAAAGATCAGAGCCCACTAGTTCTAAGCTCCAACTATCACCAGAACACTTTTTTATATTTTTGGGGGCCATCACTCCTGATTTTATAATACTATAGCTTGATTAAAATCGTTACACACGTATTAAAAAAATTTAAAATAATATATTTATTAAATTTTCAAAAAATAGTTTAATTAAAGTAATTATAAAATTGAAATTAAACAAAATTAAGGTTAAAAATAATAAACATTTATAAAATTTTTCAAATCATTTATAATACTATAGAATTTTTTTTATTTATAAAATGACTTATTGTGATATTTTAAATTAAATAAAGATACAATTTCCGCAAATGAGAGACTCTTGAAAATTTTATGAATTCATATAATAAAAAAAAAATTTATATATATATATATACACGGATTTGCTAAGGTGCGCTCCGAAACGCACCTTAATGCGCTCTCCGACGAAATTTTTGCTTCGCTTGGTTGGCTTACTCATAATGATTGGAACGTGCGCTCTGGAGTGCGCCTTAGTAAAACCGTATATATATATATATATATAAAGCCAATCCACCTAAAAAATACCAATAGTTATGTTACAAGTACAACTGCAATTATTATATTTCTTAAGTGGACCACAAACTTTACTTGAAGGAAGCACAATTGTTGGGCACTCCACATCGTTGGCACGTTTACTTTTTATTTATTAATTAATTTATATGAAAAATATTCCCATGTCAGATTCTTGGCCCTTTAATTTGGAGTTGCCTATACTCTTGTTTAAATGCAGACCAAACTTAGAGGCCGGTGGTTTTGTCATTTGCAAAAAGAAAATATAATAATAGGCTACCGAATTGTCCCCCTCTTTTTTGTTCTCTCTCTTCTCTTTATCTTGATTAAAAGGGTAGATAGATGTATCATGTATGTATATTCAAGTGTATAATATACATGCATATAATTTATATGCATAGTATATGTTTATATGTATTGATTCCATGACAATTAAACATGATATATTCCCGCCACCATAATGATATTAATGCATATGTCAACAATTGAATTTCCAATTATTGTATATAAATAAAATAATGGCATGTTTCACTGAAAAAGGAAACTTTTGACATAAATATATTTATATTACTCCTTCCGTCCGAAAATTGAATATTCTATATTGACTTATACAAATTTTAAGAATAAAAATGTTAACTTAGTTCATTATATACTTCACAATATCAATTTCTTAAAGAAATTTTAGCTAAGTTGAAAATTAAACATTTATTTAGGACAACTCAAAATGTAAATGTAGACATTCAATTCTGGATGAAGGAAGTATTTTTTTAACTTGTGAGAAGGTACATGTGTCTTCTGGACTATTTATGTGGCATTACTCAATGTAAGTCAAAAGGTCTATGTATGAAATATGGATTCATATTCATATTAGAATTTTCTAGTTATATGTATTGAGGATATGAAAACATAATAGAATAAAAAATTTCACCTACATCGACCTAACGAACTCTTTTAATTATCGATTCTTATCATTAAAACCTCTATCTCTTGTTAAATTTTTTAAAGATAGAATTGCCTTTCTACTTTGAAGTTCTTAATTTCTAAAATTTATTTAAAAGTTTTTAAGCAATGTTTTATCCTTTTTTTTTTTCTTCAAAAAGTTGTACATAAAATTGTAAAAGAAAAATTGACAAGAGTAAGAAGAACCATGTATTATAGAACAATAATATTAGTATGATGGAATGGATACTAAAAAAACTAGTAAAATATTCAAAATGAAGTAGCATAAAATTTTGAACAAAGTATTAAATTCTCTTTTCATCCAAAAATGACTGTCTCATATTTTATTGTGGGTTGTTTGAAATTGAATGTCTAATTTCATAAATTAGTAAAAATTTTATAGAGGAAATTGATAATACAATGGGTTAATGAACTAACTCAAACTTTTTTATTAAAATACTTATAAATCAAATTGGGGCATTTAATTTGGACCAAGAGAGTATTAGAAAAGATCAAAATTTAACCAAAATTAGAGATTATTTAAAGAAAATGGCAGTCTCTTCCTGATAATTATTCCTTCTATTACTAAATATAAGTTATTTTAACTAACTTTTCTTATCACTAGTTATAAGTCATTATTATTAGTTAATTAGTTTTTTAAAGATATTTTTTCTATATTATCCTTATGACTTTCTTTTTTCTTTTTCTCATTTGTTGTTATTAACTTGATTAGCATATAAATTGGGATATTGGGGGGGGGGGGGGGGG
>JAOXNR010000022.1:10821120-10846571 GCA_028571225.1 Parsonsia alboflavescens
CCCACAGTACCTGACTAGTTAGTAATATTTCATGACGGAAGAAGTGGGTACAAAAGTAGAAGCAACAAATCACACGATCCAATGATAAGAAGTTGGCCAGTAAGGTGAAGGTTTCCGCTTTTATGGAAAGAGATTTTAACATTTGATTGATTATTTTTTTTCAAAAAAATTATGGTTTGAATGAAACATCAATAAAAACTCAATAATAGACTCTAATTTATTTAAATTTTAATATAAAATTTTTAATTAATTTCAAAAATAAAAATTTATTTCAGTTCTAATTCTAAACATAGAAAAGAAATAAACAATAACAATACTTTAATGTTTCATTTTTATTTATTTGAATTTGTTAAAAATCTCTTCTAATTTAATTTAAAACTCTTAATAAAAATAATTAATTTTATATTAAAAAGAATAAAATTCTTATTAATGGAATATAAATAAATAAATAAATATATATATATGTGTGTGTATATATTACTCAATTAATTAATCAACTAAATTACCTACTATTTTGCTACCATTCTGACACCTATTGTCCTGATGAACTTGCCAGCCATCTATATATCAGGACAAAACATCTATCTAGCAAATAAGGTGTCTTCCATGATCATCCATTCTTTTTGAAAGGCCAAAAGTGTCCAAAAGCTCACCAAATGAAGAAGAGCAGCACTGATTCACAGCTTTCAAATTGGGAAAACTCGAAAAAATTAGGAAAAAACTTATGAGTCTAGAATTTTATTCTTTCAACACCATTAGGTTGATGCTTTATCAAATAAAAAGAGTCAAATCTTTTTCGATTTGGTTTTTTAAAATCAAATTTTGTTCATCATCTCTCGTTCTGGAAAAGTAAAAGTCAAAAAAGATGCGCACATTCAAATTATGTTTCAATTATTACAAAGGGGAAGAATAAAAAAATATGATTCTGTTTCCTATCAAGAAAGCTTCCAAAAAATCCTAGTTCTTTATTGGGAAAACCTTAGAAATGAGAGATATTAGCAGGAGCCGCCGGGAGGGAACAAGCGCATGATTTTAACCAATGTAACTTGGTTTTTAGCACATTTTCCCTCTCTTTCCTCTACAGTAGTTTCAACCATTTATTTGCTTTCTTTATTGTCTAGAAAGTGCCTCACTTGCTTCTGAAGCCATTGACAAAGTCTTTTTCTTTTCTTTCAAAAAAATTGTTTATTTTTTAGTTCTCGGGCACCTGCTTCAGCATCATATATCGATTTGATCCCTTACCGACCATCGCGTCTCTGCTTTCAAGTTGTGTTAGTGTTTGTTTCTGTGTCGGTTATAGGTCAGAAGGAGAATTCCTGGCATTGCTTGGAAGGTTGAAAGCAGAGATCTTTGTTATTTTCTTGAATACAAGACTGCCTTAAGAATCTGGGTTTTTTCTGGATTTACAATGGATTGGAAATATAAAGTTGGTCTTTTCCTTATGGCTGCTGTTGTTAGTATTTGGGTAATATCTGCAGAAGTCACCCAGGTCTGTTTCTATTCTCTTTTTAGTTTGATTTTTAAACTTCTAATTTCAAAGTTTCTTCCTGACTTCGTTTACTTTACTTTTCTTCCTTTATCATTGTAGGTTTGTTTGTATTTGTTCTATATGGCTGTTATTATCTTTTAATCGCTGAGAGTCTGTCCGGAAAATTGTGGAATTGTTGTATTACTTCCAAAACAAAAGGAAAATATGGTAGGAAACTTTGGTATCAGAAAGTGTGACATAAACTGTTCAAAATTTTATGTGCAGGTACGTTAGTTTCCTATGCCTGTTTGATTAGGAATTGAAGGAAAACGGGAGGTAAAGGTAAACATCAGTTGACAAAAACTTGGCACGGGGCTTAATAGTTGAATAAGCCTAAAAAACGTTTAAGCATGTCTTTTTAGGTGCCCTTAGCTTCCAAGTTAGTCATTTAGTTTTGGTTCTGCATATTCGGATTTCTTTGAAAGTAAGCTTTAGGAACCTTTTATCTGTACAAATACTAGTAAATCTTATTGTTGGCCAATGCTTACATATTTCTTTTGCATCCTTTTGAAGTTCAATGCTAAGTTTCTGTTTTTTTGCGTCATAAGTTTTGTCAGTATCTTGCATAGTTTTATACCATATACCGTTACTTCTGCATGATGCATTGATTGTGTTATTGTTTGGTTTGATCTTTATCTCTAACTAGTTATCTTCATATATCCTTTTTGTGGGGGTATAATAGTGAGGATAGTGTACTGAGTTCTAATTCTGCTTCTGTTTCAACAGGGTATTTATGAAAATTATAAGCAGCCATTTGCAGTTACGTACCTTGGGGCTTCTTTAATGGTGATATATCTTCCCCTGTCATCTTTGAAGGATTGGATATGCCGTTGGTTAAGACGTAGATCTGGTAAAAAGAAAAAATCAATGGTGATGAGTGGTGATTCATGTGCTCGAACAGAATCCCCTCTGAAGTACATTGAGACTCAGAAAATCTTTGAGATGGATATTCAGGGTCCTCTCAATAGAAAAGACAGTGAGGTTGATCTTTCTACTGAGGAAGAGGGAAGGCCATTAGTTTCTAAAGGTAAAGAGGGCATTGATAATGGCAAGAAAGAAGACAAGATTTCTAACAAACAAATTGCCATTTATGGATGCTCCCTTGCCCCAATCTGGTTTGTTACAGAGGTGACTCTCAAGCTATTCTATCATTCCAATTTCCCTTTTCCTTGACAATTGATGTTGCTAGTTTCTTAATTTTTTTTGTGGTTGTTGTGTACCAGAAGAAAAGATTTTATGTATAGAACCTCTGCATGATACTTCTTATTTGTATTTTTTTATATCCTTTCTCACAAAATAACAATGATATCTTCTACATTTTTTCTAGTAGAAATTTAATGTGTTCTGAAGCTTACAGTTTACTTTTGTCTTCTTTTCCAGTATCTATCAAATGCTGCTCTTGCACGTACCAGTGTTGCAAGCACGACTGTATTGTCCTCTACTTCAGGGTTATTCACTCTCTTTTTTGGTGCATTTCTTGGCCAAGATTCATTAAGTGTCGCAAAAGTAATTGCAGTTTTTGTTACTATAGCTGGTGTCGCAATGACAACTCTTGGCAAAACTTGGGCAACAGATGAGAAGCAGCTTAGTCCTTCTTTGTATGCCACTAAACTCCGAAGCACTGACTTTAACATACCATGTCTGTCTTGCCATTTAATACCACAAACACCTGTGAATTCCACTTTCGCATGTGGAATGCTCATCCTTTGTTAATGTTATTGTGCATGTGCAGCAAGGGAATCCATACTATTCATTAAAAATGACAAATTCAAACTAATAAAGTACAATGGAAAACACATTAAAATAGAAAAGTAGCTTTTACAAATAGGAAAAAGAAATGGGAGGTTTATGTGGTTGAAATAACTCTTAAAATCCTTAGAAGATTGAGGGCAATATTGGGAACCAAAAAGTGGGAGTTTGAACCACTTCAGTGATTCCTACTCTTTCAATAGGATTGCACGCTTTTTCCCTTCATTCTTTTAGAATCATAACCTATTTATTCCCTTTTAGTGTTATCTTGGCTGTGAACTTTTGTGATTATAAAGTTTCATGCAAACCTAGATGTTTGCGGCTTGTGTTGTTGTGCATTACAGCACAATGCATCACAAGGAGCATCGTGCTTTGTTTATAAACCTGTTTTCTTTTAACTGAGATTAAACAGGGAGGGTGGCTTCTGTCGTCAAGTTGGTACTGCTCTGGCATATATCAAGCATACTGACCATTGAACTTTCTGTCTCTTTGAAGAAATGGCAAACGCTCTCTGGTTGGGGATCTGTTTAGTCTTCTATCAGCAGTAACCTATGGGCTATTTACTGGTTAGGAAGTTTCTGATTTAGCATGCAGATTTAACTACAAATTTAGTTGACAAGGCTCAAACATCAATCTTTTTCTTTTGTCTCTCTCTCCCCCATTATACTGCAGTGCTTCTGAAAAAGTTTTCTGGTGAAGGAGGAGAAAAAGTAGATGTCGAGAAGCTATTTGGATATGTTGGATTGTTTACACTTGTAGCATTATGGTGGCTTGGTAAGAATTTGCCAATTCTTCTGCCTATTATTTAATTTTTGAGTTTTAGAGTATGAACTGTAACTTTATTTGTGAAATTCAGTTGAGGTTTTCCCATTTTGTTTAGTTGTGGTCAATCATTCTTGAGAGTTTCATGGAAAGTTCTATACTGCTTAAGATAAAAACTCAAGAAATATATCTCAATGATTACAATATCAAAAGAAAATCAATGTGCTTAGCTGGATAAATATGTCTATATATGGTTGGAGAAAGATATTACTCATTGATTTGGTAATGTGGGCAAATTCTTTCCAAGTTTCAAGACTTGAACCCTGAAGTCTGGAATAAACAGGTCTATTAGCAGACAAAACTCGGTGCATGGGGAAGGAAGAGGGGCGAAATTCCCTTTCACCTGTGTGAAAAGTATCATATTCATGCTATTATAGTTGACCCTGGGGCATCATAGGGAAAATTGTATAGAGTTTTACTTCATATTTTCATTTCCTTATGATACTTCACAAAAGAAATTTTTTGGGGCTACATTTCACAACCTTTCCAGTTCTGGAAATTTCCCACATTCTTCCTACTAACTGTGGGCTTCATGAGTCCGGCTCCCAATATTTGAAAAATAATTGCTTACATTTGTTCAGGAGATGCATTTGAGTCTGAATACCAGTGTTTTGTCCTCAATATTATGAAGATCAGATAATTTCATCAGTTAATTAGTCAATCTGTAAATTTCTGAGATTATGAGAGGTGTAAATTGAAAAATTGACATAAATCATCTTAAGGCTGACCTCTGTATTCGAATTACAAATGCTTCAATGTTTCACTGTAGTGACCTTCTGATGTAGAAAAATATGGAACATACTTCTAGAAGAAATAGCTTGACGTTTTGTCAAACATGTTTTACAGGATATTCTTTCTAGTACTTGCGGTTTTGTACTTGGTATCTTGTAGTAACATGAATGCATATGGTTGCATCCTTGTTTTCTCAATTTATCCCCTTTTGCATCTAATGCACTTTTATTACTCTAATGCTGCTATAGCTAATTATGATGTATTTTCTGGTATTGCCTCTATTCTAAAATCAGCACATTGTGTCATTGTTGGTTTCTAATTCTTTTGATGCATAGTCATAGTAAGATCTCTATAGTTAGGTTGTTTTCATATGTCAACCAATATATTCTTTTAACAATTTAGTTTTTGCTTATTTATATTGGATACTGCTGTTGTTTTCAGTGTGGCCATTGACTGCTTTAGGCATAGAACCCAAATTTACTGTGCCTCACTCTGCTAAAATGGATGAAGTTGTCATTGTAAATGGACTTGTGGGGAGTGTCGTTTCAGACTACTTTTGGTATGAGCAAAATCTGTTTTTTGGGTAGAACTTTCTTGATTGTCTTCTTTACTAGAATAACATTTTCTTCTCAGGGCATTGTGTGTTGTCTGGACAACTCCGCTTGTAGCCACTTTGGGTATGTCTCTGACCATCCCACTTGCAATGGTAGCTGATATACTGATACATGGACGACATTATTCAGCCATCTATATTCTTGGTTCAGCTCAGGTATGAAAATTTTGTGCAGGACAAAAATGGATAGATAATCTGAATTTTCTTGGCATAGTTTTTGAAGATTTGCATTTTTCTGTCAAATTGGTTCTGGGAGCTTAAATCCAATGCCAATAATTTCCCTGGCATAAATTGCAGGTATTTGCTGGATTCGCGATAGCTAATCTGTCAGATTGGTTTTCCAGAACTTTGGGTTTATAGCATTTTGACTCAATTAGGAGAGTTGTTCAGGAGATATTTTCTGCATACTGCAAATCTGGAAGCTGGAAGTTCCTTTTGGTGGACACAAAACATCTACACCACTAGTGAATGGCAACCAACTATAATTTTTTGTACTGTACTGACCATGCAAAAGGCAATTCTTTCCATTGTTTCAAGAACTTGGTGCCTGCAAAATTTGCAGCTCAGTAAATCATTTTTTTTTCCTTTTTAATTTGGGGTCATAGGTCAGTCTGTTTTACTCCACTGTGGTTGCCTAAACATATACAGAGATGTCTGTACAGATTTCCATGTTGATAACTGCTAGCTTTTGCACTTAAATTGAAAGAAATTGGTTCCCTCCTGAAGAAGTGCCTTGTAATGCCTTGATCTCCTTTCGGCATGGTTATACACTGCTTCTAAGTTTGATTATTATGAATTACACTACAAGAAGACGTAGTACTATATAATACATCAGTGTAAAACTGAGGTATAAATTTCAGATTGGTAAAATAATCACATCTCAGTAGTGTCTCCAAAATTGATTACAATACAACAGCATGAAACTGTGTAAGGTTACATCACCTCTGATTGCCAAAATCTGCCGACATCCTCTACTTTTTTACCTCACAATCAAGTAATGTACTAATATCTGTACCGGAAACAGAGGCCTTTAAAACCCAGTTATTTCTTTCTGAAAGTTCATCACCAGCAAGAACTTCCAATAGTTTGAGCCAAAAAGATGTCCATAAGTGATGAGCAGGCTAATTTATCAACCTAATCTAATCCCTCATTATTGGTTGAGGAGTCCACTTGAGATGTAAAGTAAGCTTTCCTGAAGGAGCACCATCAAGGGGAAAGGTGTCTGTAAACTCCCCCTCTAATAGAACCCTGGTGAGAGTCATGATGCATCTTCCGATCTTATCCTGAAAAATTAGTTTGGGTCAGTGCAGCCATGGAATACTACTATTCCATCTTCGAATAAAATGCAAACTCTAGAAGCTGAAAGAAATTCATAAATGGTTAAATTTGTGGAAATTGTTAAGGAACCTTAAGGAATTGCTCAAAAATCTCCTGCTTTCTGAACCTAAAGGAACCAGAAGGAGCCAAGGGAGTTACCTTTCCAAAAGTGTCATGGTCATAAACTTCCAACATTAGCAAATCATGTAATCCATCCTCAACAACGATGTCAAATGTCTGATTCCATACTGGATTCAATGTGTTATTCAAAACCTGGTTGATAATAAACAATAAAACACGTCATCCCATCATGCTATGTTCCAGTTACATAGGATACAGTCCACTATAGCCCAATTTTAGTCTTTCCTGTCAGCCGTCTGCTTCAGAGAAAAGAAAGTGCCTTTGGGGGAAGGGGTGGGGAAGAGATATCATTTTACCCCTAAATAGAAAAAAAAAAGGAACAAAAACCAAAAACCATACAGGATTGTAACATTCAACTTGACATATCTTGTTCCTTTAAAGGGTCAAATGAAGTGTGATAACAATATAAGAATTAAGGAATCAGAATTTTACCCTTGTCTTGTTCTTTTGTTCAGACTTCTTCATTATAATTACCACAAAAGGATCAGACTTTCCCACTAAATCTGTAGCTGGTAAATCTTCAGCAGATATCACCGTCACAGAAAGAACCCCTCTGATAATAACATCTTTTTTACGTTGCAATGCAACTTTTGCCACCTCGGCAGGATCTATATCACCAGCTTTGAGGGCTTTCTCCAAAGTAGTCAATCTGAAGTCAGGGTTAAAGGGGTTCATGAATACGCTTTCAGTCCCAAATGGGCAGTATAAGAGCTCCAAATGAACCTGCCAACATAGAATAAATCAAGAGAATGGGAAAAGACAAACAAAATGCAGAATAAAACAATGATCCAGAAAAAGACAGTGAAATGTAATGCAAAAAGAGAAAGAAATCAGAGCAAATAGATGATCTGCAAATCAGAAGGCATGAGTCTATAGGAACTAAAAATCAATCTCTTGGTATCTAGTCAAGATGCTCACATGGCCTCGGTTCTTTGTATCTCTTTGAACCTCCAAATCTTTGACCAGTTTCAACCAGACAACCTTGACCTTGCCAGGCTCAAGTTCCTTTAGTGCTATGCGAGCACAACCAATTAATTCAGATGCTTGAAGTCCTTCATCATCATAAACTCTTATTGTCAAATGTTGAGTTGATGGATCTTCAACTATGAACGCAAAGTGCTCGTTCCAAATAGGATTTATTTGGTTGTTCTGGAAAACAATTTTCAAATACATTCAGTACAAGAATGAGATAAATGTTCATTAATATGAATTATAACTATTAACATTCTCACAATTGTTTTGCTGGTTTTTGTGCAGTTGCGCAGTGGCCGTATGAATATATCTGCATATGGATCAGATTTGCCAATGATGTCTTTATTTGTTAGTTCCTTAGCTTGTATGAGCTTCACATCCAACATTCCAACAGGCTTTAGCTCTAGGTCACTATAAAAGTTCAAATTTGGAAACAAAGACTTACCATCAGATTTAAGATTTGTAGTTTCATGAATACTAGCTTATCATTTCAGTATGTTCATTTTTTTCATTGAGCCAAATGAAGATTCTAAAGGTGCCTATTCTGACAAAGAATACACCTTTTCAGCTAATCAAGACGATTTTCTTTCTAGTCAAATAGACAATAGAGTTATTTTTCCAAGAGATTTCTCAATTAATAAACAGAATCATCAAGCATGCATATCAACAAATTTATTAAATTAAGGAAAATCCAGGTTTGTAAATGGTGAGAAAATGTTGCAGTACTAATTCATTAGAAATGACTGGTGCTTAGATTATGCATGCAGGGAGGATGGAAGGAAGGGGAGCAATGGCAGCAGATTAAATTAGGAAAATTTCTTCTATTTTGTTATAAAAAACTCAAGATCTGATACATGCACATAATTCCTGAATTTGGGACCCTGTGAAATCTTTAAAAGACCATTTCTCTCTAATAATTTTCTGAATATCCATTACCACTAAACTTGGAAATCAAAAAAGTAAACCCTACGAATACATTTTTCCTTTTCAGTGTGTGCTCCATTATTCTTGTTAGGCTGCATCAGTTTTCAGTACTAAATTTGGGTGTAACCTTTGTGTCATATTGATGGTTAGTTTCATATCACATAGATATAAGTTAGTACTTGAGGGGTTTTGACTATATTGATGAACAATTCGTTGGACAGGTTTAAGAGGACTGGCGTCTCACCTATAATCTCCTGGTATTATGGGTATTATTTTACGGACTGGCCAGGAAATTGAATCCTCAACAGCATCTCGTATTGTTTCCTGTAAATAAGAATCACATTATTCATGAGATGACATTCAGAATTCAATGCCTACATTTGACTTGGCACAGAAGTTTTAAGTTAGGAATTGACCTTCTACATGATATTTTGCCCTTACAACCATGGTGGGCCATGTCTAGCACGGGGTAAAACCCCTCCTCTTGTTTAAATTGAGGTTAGTAGCGGAACTATTAGCATGTTTACTGCTACAGATTTGACAACATAAATGGCAACCAACAAGAGGGAAGTGAATAAATAAATATTCACTAAACAAGATTAAGATGCTATTTTTCCACGATGGTTTTAGTCACAATTCACCATGTCTACAAAACAGCACCCAACTGTATTAGAAACCGCAGATTAATCTAGTTTTTATTCAGGAAATAGGTTCTCCTGACTACCAAGAGAATTCGAGCACATAATTATGATTTAACAGTTTTTACATGAATGAGCACCTATAAATGAATGGTCCATGTAATTTGAAGAGAAGTAAACAAGAATCTTGAACTAAAAGCTCAGTGCTTAAGTGTTTGGCCCATAGTTTAGCAGGTCTCTAATCCAGGACATGCCAACTCCCTGCCAAATAAATCACTAAGGAAAACTTACAAACACAAAAGGCACACATTCTGAAACTTAAGCATCTGTCCATTACCAAAAAAAAATATATCTGGATGACCTCAGTGAAGTATGCTTTTGACTTATTTGCAATCTCTGGTGAATAGAGCACACAATAGTAAAATTACCTATTACTATAAGAACCAAAACCTACACGAAGGCAATACAGTAGTTGGAGATGAGAAGGAAAAAGAAACTTTTGACCTCAATGGCATCAGATATTCTTGGGATTGCTGTTACATCACCGCCAATCACTTTAAGGGTGAAATCAAGATCTTTCTGCAGAAATATATGGAAAGTTATAATTCTCAAAATCAGAGCAATTTTGCTGTTCTTTCTTTCATCTGAAAGTTTCTACACTAACACTATACATCCAATCTTGATTATATTGTTAACATTTATGAAAAGTGATTTTATAAATAATTACTGAAGATTCTCAAGACTAGAAAGAAACAACAGATAGACACACCTTTTCTCTCAGTGAATAGCATAACGCTCCAAAGCAAGGAAATTCATCTACCAGTGGTTTAAATATCAACCTGAATACCCCAGTAAATCCAATATTCTTAACCTACAGAGGATCAATCAAGTGAAAAAGTCTAATTATAATGTTGGCCACTCATGTGGATGTATTAGAGAAGTAGCATAAAAAATATTTTATTTATATAGATTTAATACTTTCTATTTAGCACAACTGATAAAAGTCCATCCACTTTACAATAACAAATATATGCACAAACAATCTAAAAATATACTCCTAATTGAGTGAACTCTATTGAAGATAACATCATGAAGAAATTTTTTCCACCAAGAGATAATTTACTAATGCTGAAACTGTGACAATTTTCATCAAGAGAATAGTCTGACTTCCTTAGCACAAAAGTATTCAGCATTTAAACAAACATATTCAGAAGCAATCACAAAGAAATTCTCCAGGCATAAGAAAAGTTCAAAACCAGAACTTTGGTTAGTTAACACTCCCATTCCATTCAGGATACATTAGAAGCAGATATTAGATAAGAAATTTTAAAAATATTAAACTCTCTAGTGCCTGTTCCTCATTAGTTTCAACATAGAACAGCAACTTGATCTAAGTAATTTCAATATACAATTGCAACTATAATGAAAACATTACATACCAGGTACAAAAGTGGTAGTCAGTTCTTTACCATGGAAAAAATAAAAAAGAAAGAGGAAAAATCCTTTACTCAAAGAAAGGTAAGCGAACTATAGGAAGTTTTCAGCCCAGTTGGCTGGAGAGGAACCAGACAACCACACCTGTATGGGTAGTTTAAGACCAACTCTGGTTTCAATGGCAAGTACGATACTGGGATTTCCATCCCACTGCATCTCCAACTCCATAATAATTTCCCCAACATCACCATCCAACAATGAGATGCCTGGAAGATATGAAAGGAATAACTAATATCAACCGGTTAGATAAGAGTAGGTTGACAAAAGAGAACTTGCAATAGATATGCCACCCCACCCCACAGCCACACAAATCAATCACAGAAACAAGGAAAAAAAGAACATAACTACAAATATAATCTTTCAACAATACCAGTTCTGACAGTAGCAACAAAAAATGAAAAGCATATTTCTTTTCCTGCTTAGATAAACATTCTTTCATCAAGATGGGTCTGACAGTCAATCTAGGGATGGGGTATACATAGCTTATGGAAATCCTGTTATTCAGAGTACACATAATTGAAAGAAACACGGAACTTAATGAAGTTAACAGGAAAGGATTCAAGAACTATTTATATTATTCACATGGAAAACAAACCAATCCGGTGGGAGTTAAGATTACATTTACTTGTTAGCAATTTAGCAGCATCATGTCCCATGAACTAAAGCCAGCATAACTGCTTGTTAACAGTCTGAAAAGAATAGTGAAATTTAAACAGCAGTGTAAACTAGCTGCATGTCTTACAATGGAAGTTCTGATAATACATCTCCATATCCATTTTAAAATAAACTTTTGGAACATTACTTGCTGACCATGACAAAAAAATGATTGCTGAGCATCTTATGAAATTCAAAAATTTGATTAAAGTGCAGACAAATCATGTTTCATATTCAAGCACATGCCTGCAGTGATTAACTTAACTGTTGGTTCCTTATTGCATATTGCTAAAGCCATCCACTGGTTCACACCACCTTTCTATGCTTCTGGTGGTGTATCACTTGTGCAAATTGACATGCACAAATGTAAGTATCACTGGACATACCTGTAAATTGTGGGGCTACAGTTCCAAGGGTGAACTTAGAGAACTTGATAGATGCTAAAACAACCGGTCTGTATTGCTCCAATACTGGCTCTACAGAATTCCTTACTAACTCAGAAGCTGCCTATGCCACCATACAGAGGAAAATTCATACAAATATCAATGTAGGATGCCAGCATATTCACTTTTGTAAGTCATAAATTTTCCATAGAGAAAACTTTTACCTCATCAATATATGGCCAGAGTTTCTTAAGGTGGTGATTAAGCCAGGTCAACTGAAGCAACCAAAGAAAATTACATTAGATTAATTACCAAAGCATTTTTTATATATAGGTATATTCTTCTTGACATGAACATAATATTTTGATAGCGCTGCCACTGCACTCGAAACACAATCGGAAGTGGGTGCTTCACTCAACTTTTGTCTCTGTGAAAAGACAACCCAAGAAGGGTAAACTTCACGTGGAAGAATTTGTCTGGAATCTCGAACTGTCATCCTCGCAAAGGCCGCAACTACTGATGCCTGAAGCATTTCAGAAGCGCAATTACAAAAACATAATTGTAGAAGAAGAAATGGATAACAGACATGCTAGCAGTGGTTAAATTCCTCAAGAAAATAAACAAAATAATAAACAACATGAAAGCAAAAATCCTACATTGCAAAGGGGCAAGCAGGACAGGCATTATATTAGTACCTATCCATGCCAGAAACATGAACAAAAAAAGATGACACCTTTAATAAATGAAGGGAGAAAATAATACCAAATCAGAACGATTTTTGGATCTGATATTCTGATATCGAGCAAAACCAACTATTAAACCAAAGCCTACAGCAGCACCTAGGAGAAACCCAAAAATGAAACCCATCTTTCTTTTCTGCAAGACACGAACACGAAAACAACCCTTTTGACAGTGATACAAAATCAAGACAGTTTCACCATTCATGGACAATTATGATCAAAGTTCAATGTGAAATTATCAAAAGCCCATCTTGCAAGGAAGCTTATTATTCTTGTTTATATCTATGCAGACAGAACGGAAAGAGAGAGTAAAAACAGAACAACAGAATCTTGGTTGGAAGTTATATAAGATGCGAACGTGTGAGAGAAAGTCGCAGATTTTCTTGATTGGTTAATAAAATAAACTTCCTACAAAGATTTGATTCCTGATTTATTTAATTCAATCATTCTCTCTAATTCTAGTGCTTTGAGCTTCATCTCCAGAAACAGCAAGCATATATTCGTTTCTTCATGTATATGCAAATGCAACCCTCTTCATTCTTTTCAAAGAAACAATAAAGTAAAGAATTTTCATTTCATGTTTCCCATCAATGTCTCCTCCACCTGTCATGCTACCAGTAACTCAATCGCCACACGGATCCTTGGATTACATCAGCCTGGGAAGTAGTTTTAAAAAAAAAAGAAAAATCCCTTCGAGACATGCAAATCATAAATTTTAAATTTAAATCTCATCAATTTTATTTGGATAAGGGAAATATTGAGTTACGTGCAAACTAATAAGAACAATGCTAAAAAAAAAACTTAAAAAAAGAAAAAAAAAAGCTCAATCTAGATAATAATCTCAATATATGTAATAATTAATACAAAAGATATCAAATCGATTGCACTATTAAGTATTGTACACAACAAAACCAATAAAAAGATAAATAAATACTCTAATAAAAGAATTCAACACTAATTTTATTAGCAATATATCTATATGTTTTGGTTTTCGTGAATAACAAATTTTAAATTTTTATCCTTTTTATAATCAAATTTTCTTCGATTTCCAAGTTTCCAAGAATTGATTTATGGGTTTATTTATTTATTAAATTAATTTCTCACTTGGTTAGCCCCACACCCCAGGGAGATTATCAGATATCATTGCACTTTGTTGGCAAGCATTGTTTCGTATAGAAAAGATTATCCAATTAATAAACCCTTAATAATGATATTATTAATTAATGTTGATTGATCGGCATTGCTTTCTAGAGCAGGTCCAATCTATTGTGAAAGCCCAAAAAAAAAAATTTTACTCAGGCCCAGATATTAACACTAACTAGCCTAATGGGAAGAGGCCCATATAAGAATACGAAAGAGAGTCAGCTAATCCGCCCCCACAATTCAAGCCCATGAGAAGATCATAAAATGCATGAAAGATATTCTTCAATGATAATAATTACAAAGTAATTCCACCCCCCAGAAAAAAAAAAAAAAGGATCAGAAATTATACTAAAACAAAGAAACAACCAAGTTACAGAGTTAAAAAATAAATAAATAAATTCTCACTAAATTTCTGTCAGCTAAAAAAATGACTCTACTTAAAATATGTTATAAACAAATATCAATCCTGGCTAAACAAATATTTCACTCGTACAATTTGGCATTGCAGCAAACCATATCAGGGAGCATGTGACTCAAAAAAAAAAAAAAAAAAAAAAAAAAAGATTTCAGAGTAAAGTATTATGTGTATCGCTCTAATCCATGCACAAATTCTTCTTGTCAATCCAAATAAACATACATTGTTTATCGAAACAAACTCGATAGTAGACGCAGTCATATATCTTTGTTGAAGCTTGTAATCTAGACTGCTCTGCATAGGAAGAACAATCACATTTAGCCACAATTGATATATAATTTAAAATTTGAACATATAATATATGAGTTGTGATCACATTTTCCAATTCATTACAATTACTTAGCCCATATATATATATATATATTATAATTAAATATTTGTATGATTTAAATAAGAAACAAAAATAAAAATTTTGAATTGTTGAAATAATGTATTTCTTTTTATCTATAAGTTGTACTATGATTAATAATATTTTGATTTTCTTATTTTGAAGTGTTATAATAAGTAGAGGAAATCATGTTTAATTTTTAATACTTTATAACTTGTAATCAGTCACTAAAAATATATTTTATAGAATCGTAATTTAAATTTTCATGCTTATTATTGTGTATGATGTAATAAATTAAAATATAGAGCATTTTATCACATATTTATATAAATTATATGGAGTTTGTAACTTATATTACTTACTTAATTTTTTATTTGTTTATTAATGACAATGACCAAATATTTTTATATTTTATGTTATAATATATCGGATTTATAAATTGATCCTTTTTTTAATATGAAAACTTAATAAATAAGTTCAAATTCAAGTTAAACTTTTGAACCGGTTAGACCAAGCCAAATAATAAGCCTAAAACAGGTTACCAATCAGGTTCTAGCTATGTAATTGTCAGGTCTAATAATCTGGTATGGCTCGGTTTCCACTCCTAGCCACCTTGGTTCATTGTAACAAAACGGCCAGCAGAGATAGCCTAAAATGACTCGTGGGCCATGCATTCAATCCTCCACTCCCGCTCTGGAATCTGGACAACGTTTCTCTTTTTAACTTTCCTTCCCCGCTTGTAGGGAGTACCACTTCAACTGCCTGAAACCCAGCGTATGGGTAGGATTCTCTCTCTCTCTGAGCAGTTATCCTTCTTCCCCATGCTTTTGCGCTGATCACAAAGTTGCATGCACACTGATCGCGATGACAATCTCTCCGTTTTCTGTGTTAATATTATAAAGCAGTAAACTTCTGTAGTTTATTTTTTTGTTCCCGTTCGTGATTCATTATCTGTAAAAATGGCTGGAAACGATTGGATTAACAGTTACCTAGAAGCGATTCTGGATGTTGATCCAGGAATCAACGACGAGAAATCGTCGTTGCTCTTGAGAGAGAGAGGCCGATTCAGTCCGGCGCGCTACTTCGTAGACGAAGTCATCATAGGCTTTGATGAAACCGATCTCCACCGTACTTGGGCGAGGGTATATATATACTGCATTTCTGATGTTTTAATTTCACATGTTTTTCAGCTTTTATTTCATCAACACATTTGATTGATTTTGCGCTAGTTTGACTTTTGCGTTTTTGAGTTACGTAATTGTATCCAATTTGCAGGCTGCGTCAATTAAGGATTCACAGGAGAGGAATACGAGGTTAGAGAATATGAGTTGGAGAATTTGGAATTTGGCTCGCAAGAAAAAGCAGGTCATTTGCGTTTTTAAAGTTTAGCCTATTTATTATTTCGCTTGATAGGAATTTCATTTTGTCATATCTAATTTGGTATAGAGTTTTCTACCATACCAAAGTCTGTTGGTCTCTGATTTAATGAATGAACAAATATCTAAACATAATAGGTTGATAAAAAAGTTTATTTTAACCAAGAGTAGCATTGCTAGTGCTGCTTCAATACTAATTGCACTTTCCAGCATATAGGACACTTCCTTCCCAATTCTGATAGGAATGAAACTATATACTATCGACTAAATTTTCAGTTCTAACGTGCATTATTCTCTTTTTTCATCTCTCCCTTTCTCCCAATACTTAAATTTTTTATTAGAGGTTTTGATTGGAAAGAATTCTTAGTAAATTAATGTGCAAGAACACTTAGATGCAATGAATCAAGTAAAGTTGGAAAGACGTTATTGACCCTGATTTTGAGCACAATACTGATTCTGATCATCAATGCTGTAGGAAGAACAGGAAATGAAGTAAATTCATTAAATTGATAGGACTAAAACTCATGATCCTCATTTTATTTAGCTTATGTTTTCGGGCTATCTTCAGTTGTTTTTCTTTTGCAGCTTGAGGGTGAAAAAGCTCAGCGTTTTTCAAAAATGCAAATGGACCATGAGAAGGCCCGTAGAGAAGTAACTGCAGACATGTCAGAAGACTTATCTGAAGGAGAGAAAGGAGACACCCTCGGTGTCCTTCCAGCACATGGTGGCAACCAGAGAGGAGGATTGAAAAGGGTCAGTTCTGTGGATGTGATGGCAAATTGGGCTAACCAACACAAGGAAAGGAACCTTTATATCGTGCTAATCAGGTTTGGGCCCTTTCTGAGGTTTCATTTTCTTTTATTCTGGATATTTAATCTTGTCTATAAATCTTTCCGATGGAAAATTTTCTCCTCTTGCTGCTATTAGAATGATATTTGGAAAATCCATGAAGGGATTTGGCTGTTTAACAAATAGTATTTATGCAGTCTCCATGGTTTGATAAGGGGAGAAAATATGGAGCTTGGTAGGGATTCTGATACAGGTGGCCAGGTAGGTTTTTTGTCATTGATCTCTTCCACTTGGTTATATATATACATTTAGAATTCCATTAATTGGCAACTGTCTAGTCATCATCCAATTATCTTCTTCTACTTACCCCTGATTAGCTCAGGTTAAGTATGTTGTCGAGCTTGCCAGAGCATTAGGTGCAATGCCTGGAGTTTATCGTGTTGATTTGCTGACAAGACAAATTTCAGCTCCAGATGTAGACTGGACTTATGGTGAACCGTCAGAGATGCTAAATCTACCTGGCTCTGAGAATTCCTTGGATGAAGTTGGTGAAAGTGGTGGAGCATACATAATTCGCATACCATTTGGTCCAAAAGACAAGTACATTTCTAAAGAACATCTTTGGCCTCATATTCCTGAATTTGTTGATGGTGCATTGAGCTACATTCTACAGATGTCTAAGGTTCTTGGTGAGCAGATTGGTGATGGACAGCCAGTCTGGCCTGTAGCCATTCATGGTCACTATGCAGATGCTGGTAATGCTACTGCTCTCTTATCTGGAGCTTTAAATGTTCCAATGCTTCTTACTGGCCACTCACTAGGACGAGATAAGCTTGAACAAATTTTGAAGCAAGGACGGCAATCAAGGGAGGAAATTAATTCTACATACAGAATAATGCGGAGAATAGAAGCTGAGGAGATATCTTTAGATGTATCTGAAATAATTATAACCAGCACAAGGCAGGAGATAGAAGAACAATGGAAGCTGTATGATGGATTTGACCCTATATTGGAGCTCAAACTGAGGGCAAGGATGAGACGAAATGTATCCTGTTTTGGAAGGTTTATGCCTCGGATGCTTGTAAGTAACCAAGTATTTTTCTTTCAAAAGTTCTTTTTGCTGTCACATATTTATTGAAGCGAGTTTTTTGTATTTCTCTTAAGAGTCTTTTTTGGTGCTTTTGCAATTTGTCACTAAGGTCTGCAAATTTCTTTCTTCAGGTCATTCCCCCTGGAATGGAATTTCATCATATTATTCCCCAGGATGGTGGTGACCTGGACAATGATGTAGCAGGAAATGAAGAAAACTCAAGAGGCACAGACCCACCTATTTGGTCAGAGGTCTAAACTACTCTTGGTTCTCTGGTACTAGTGTTTCTGAAGATGATCATCCGTTCCCTGATTTTGATTGTGATCTGGTTCTCAGGTAATGCGCTTCTTTACAAATCCAAGGAAGCCTATAATACTTGCACTTGCCAGGCCAGACCCAAAAAAGAACCTAATCAATTTAGTCAAAGCTTTTGGAGAGTGTCGCCAATTGAGGGAGCTGGCAAATCTTGTATGTTCAAATTTTACTTGGGGTAAAAATGCAAATCAAAGCAATTATGCCTATCCATGTGAAAGGACTGACCCTTCTTCTTTTTTTCTTTTCCCTCTGCTTTCATCAGACCTTAATTATGGGAAACCGTGATGAAATTGATGAAATGTCTGCCACAAATTCATCCGTCCTCCTTTCTATTCTGAAATTGATTGACAAATACGATTTGTATGGTCAAGTTTCATACCCCAAACACCACAAACAGTATGAGGTAGCAGACATATATCGCTTGGCAGCAAAAACAAAGGTAGACCTGAAAAATAATTTATAAAGAGAACTTACAGTGAAAAGCTATTTGCCATCTGGCAAATTACTTGAAGTTCCTAAGTTTGGTACCATCCCTTGACTCCTGGTTTGCCTTTATATGGTCTTTACATTGAGAAAAACAACGAATATTATTATTCATTGTTGTTGTCTTATAGAGCTGTCAGTCACCATGAAATGCGTGAGAATAAATACTAAGCTCCCACTCTAACTGTTAAGGCAACTCAGTTTGGTCAGTTGTTATGTTTATTGAAACTGATAACTTATATCAAGGTAGAAGCGAACAGAATTGAGCTATTCCAGTTTTCTTGAATTTGACTTTCTTGTATCTTTTTGGATGAGTATAAGCTGGCAAGTTTGTTGCTCAATAATAAAAAGGAAGTAGTCACTAACCTGAGTTGGAAAAGAATGGCAAATGAAGATAGACATCAATGTGGGTGGCTGGCATTGGTATGGCATACCTAGAGTTAAAAATTGTGATTCTGAAACATAGTCTCAGAAATTCTCATTATCTTGCTTCGTGCATCTCTGTTGTCTTAGTCTCTTAAAAGAAAGGTACACAGAACAAGAAAATTAAGTTTTGTACATGAAATTTTGAGCTTAAATGTCATAGAAAGATATAGTATCATCTTCTAGTTATGAGTTTTCACTGGTGAAATATAGTTTGTGTAACTGAGTTTTCCCCCTAGATAGTATTTTCTAATCTCATTTTATGGTGTTCTTATTCAATTTATGAGATTTTCTTCACTCAGTTCTTGTAAATTTCTTTCACAGGGTGTCTTCATAAATCCAGCTTTCATCGAACCATTTGGCCTCACTTTGATAGAGGTTCTCCCCTCATCCATTTCTAAATAACATTTGCATCAGATATCTGTTTATTGCCACACCAAACATTATTCTTTCCTCCAAACAGGCAGCAGCTCATGGTTTGCCTATTGTTGCCACAAAAAATGGAGGTCCTGTTGACATTAATCGGGTTTGTCCATCAAATTGTTCCTGTGGAATAATTACCAAATTGTTTGCTCTACTGGTTTTAAAATTGCCTGGAATGATATTTTGGTTTTCGGTGGAATAATTACCAAATTGTTTGCTCTACTGGTTTTAAAATTGTTTCAGGTACTTGACAATGGCCTACTAATTGACCCCCATGATCAGCAGTCTATTGCGAGTGCACTTCTTCGACTTGTGGCCGAAAAACAACTATGGGCTAGATGTAGAGACAATGGACTGAAGAATATCTATCGTTACTCATGGCCAGAACATTGTAAGGCATATCTAGCTCGTGTGGTTGGCTGCGATAGGAGGCCTCAATGGCACAGGAGGGGTTATGAATATGGAAAGTCCGAGCCGGATTCACCAGAAGATTCATTGAGGGATATTCGCGATATATCTCTAAACATAGATTCATTAGATATTGATATGGGCAGTGGAACTTCTGATAAAGGTATAGAATCTGTACAAAAATCTACTGATGGCAAGAGGCAGGCATCGTCAGTTAACACTGCTGACTGGAAGAGTCCAGCAGTAAATAACATATACAAGGAGAAAAAAGAACAGGCTACATCTCAGACACTCGAAAGGAGGAAGTTTATCTTCGTAATATCCGTAGATTGTGACCCATCTGGCGAACTTCTGAAAATTACCAAAATGATTACTGAGGCTGGCAAGATGGAGAGCAGGTCATCTGTTGGCTTCATACTGTCAACATCCCTAAACATATCAGAGATAAAATCACTTCTGACATCAGGAGGGTTAAGCCCCTTTGAGTTTGATGCTTTTATATGCAATAGTGGAGCTGACCTTTATTATCCATGTTCAAGTTGTGAGGAGATATCTTCCTGCCCTCCTTTCATGGAAGACAATGATTATCATGTACATGTTGATTACCGTTGGGCCGGAGAAGATCTCAGGAAGACTTTGATTCGTTGGGCTGCCTCTTTAAATAATAAAAGAAAGGAAAAGGATGGATCAGTTATCACTGAATATGACTCGAGATCTGGACATTGCTGTGCATTTAAAACTAAAGAATCGGAATTGGTATGAATTTCATTATTCACCTTAATTGGCTTCCTACCTTGGCAGTCAAAAGTCTCTCCCGTTATTGTGTTCTTGATATTTTTATCATCATCATAATTTACATATATAAATATCTGGAAATAAACTAATTCAATTACTGTAACCATGAATTTTAAAAAACTCTGATACATTACCTTTTCCAGTTTCCCCCCGTTAAGGAACTTAGGAAATGGATGAGGAATCAAGCACTGCGATGTCATGCGATATACTGTGGTAATGGGGCCAAGATGAACGTGATACCGATTCTTGCTTCAAGATCTCAAGCACTTAGGTAATTTCTGGTTATGCTCATTTCCTTGTATCATCCGGAGGATAATGCTTATGAAGAGAACATGAACATGGAAGAGTTCGAATACATAAACAATAGTAGGGTACAGTCGTGATAATTTGAAGATGAATGAATTATCCTACATTTCTTGCTCTATAATCGTAAATGATAAATTGAATTAATTAATTGTGTATTTTTTTTGTTACTTCTTCGAATTATGTTTCTCCTTGTACGTTGTAGAACCTTTATCCATTGATGAATGAAAACAGTAATGGTACTTTAAGCAACTTTCTAAGAAGTGGGTAGCTGAATATTTTTGTCAATTTGGATTTAGAACAAATATTAGCTCTTGTTCCTGTTGGAACAAGTTACTTCAATTGATCTACAACTTGGAATTTTGCTATAGGTGATATCTACTGTGGTTTGTGGTGCAACTCTAGCAATATCCTCACTGACTATTTTTATTTCTGGTTTCAATTCTCCTAGTGAGTTCTTGCTATAAAATGATTCTTTCTTATGAACAAGAAAATCTTTGAGCTTTCTTACAAGTCTAAACTACTTTATTCAGGTATTTGCATGTCAGATGGGGTATCAAGTTGTCGAATGTTGTGACATTTGTGGGAGAAAATGGAGATACAGATTATGAACAATTGCTAGGAGGAATACATAAAACTGTTGTATTGAGAGGAGTCTGCAAAGATGTTCCCAAATTGTACTCTAACAGGAGCTATCCCCTCGAACATGTTTTGCCAGCTGACAGTCCAAACGTCATCCATGCTGAAGCATCTAATAAGGATGGCATCACCGCATCCCTCAGAAAACTCGGAGTTTTCAAGAGCTAAGAGTATTTCGAATATAACAAGTTCTCTCACTCATTCTTTTCATTCCATGTATTGTTCCTTTTGTTTTAATATCCCTTGACTGAATCTGTTATTTATCAGCTACTGGTGAATTGCAAAAGCATGGTGAATACACAGTTTCATCTGGTTGGTTTCCTTTGGCACAGTTTTTGGTAAGTTAGGTCATCAATTTGGAGGAAGACACGTGGAACGATTTTTTCCCTTTTCTCCCCTTCTCTGCCCTCTGTTCAATCTTTCTTTTAGATTCTACGTCCATTTTTACTTTTTACTCCCTTTATTGCTGAATATAAGATATTTTAATTAATTTTTCTTATCACTAATTATAAATCATTATTTAATTAATTAAATATTTAAAAATATTTTCCCATATTAATATCCTATGAAATGATGCTTATGTTTTTTAAAGAATGATTAGAGGTGATTTTATGGAAAAAAAAATTATATTAGGTTTTGCTAAATACAACTGGTCATTTATATTAGTGATGGACGGGGTATCTGCTTGGAACCTTTTCTACCTGAAGTGACTTTTCTAGCTTACGTGCATTTGACAAATGTGACATCTCTTTATATCATATATTTTTTAAAATGATTTTAACTAACGTGATGCATTTGCCAAATGTCCTCTCATCTCATTTGACTAACTTGATTTTTTTAAAAAACTGACATGTAAAAAATCACTTCTTTTCTTTTTTATTTTTTTTTTAAAAAATAAAAATACTCATTTTTTTCTTGACACCATCTTTTTAAACGAGTGATTTTTTAAAAAAATGATGTTTAAAAAAAAGAAACACGTTTCTTTCTTGACACCATTTTTTAAAACAAGTAATTTGAAAAATGGTTTAATTTGTGTAAAAAAAATGACATGGGAGTCATAGTGCATATGCCATGTCAATTTTTTTAAAAAAGAAAATTTAAGTTGTGTGAAAGAAATGAGGACACAGGGCTTTAAATAATATGAGAGACAAAGTGCAAATGCACAGGTCAGTTCCGTGAGAATTTTCTTTAAAAAACAAAATGGTAAAATTTGTTATCCACCAGCCACACCTATAGAGACAATGAGCCCACAAAATAAACTCATTTTCGGGGTCCATTTTTAAAATGGTCCCTTGTTGAACAAATGCCCATTATGGTGTCACCTTTTCGTTCCTTACCCATTTTTTTTTATTTAATCCACATAGGTCTTGAACCAATTATTTTTTTAACTTTTTAAGTCTACTTCCTTATATAAGTATCAAATCTTTATATATAATATTTTTGACCCTTCAGGAAAAATTTAGAATTCATATAAATCAAGTAAAAAAAGATAAGGGATGAAAAGAGAGATTTTCACTTATTTAAATAAATGTGTAGAGACATGTTCAACAAAAATGAGTATAGAAGTAAATTTGAAAAGATCTGCTTTCCTTTCCTTCTACTCTCCCACTCAAACCAATCAAAATTTAAGTAAATATATATAATTAATTTTCTAAGAGAAAGTGAATTGAGCCCCTCTCCTCTTCACACTTCCCTTCTTATATCAAGCAAAGCCTTAAGGGAAAAAATTTGACTTAATTAGTTCATTTTAAAAACATGTTAATTTCTTTGAAACTTTTATTAGTGCATGAAATGAGACATCAATTCTGACAATTCAAAACAAAAAAATGAAACATTTAATTTTGTATAGAAGAAATATAAATGAGTCAATTTACGTCAAAAATTCCTTGTTGCGCTTCATGGGGGAAAGGATTGAGAGTGTTATACATGCCGGCAATCAATAAGGTTTTACAAGTGAAAATTAAGGAATAAACTTGTTTTTCTTCAAAGAAAGCGGCACCTTTTGTGCTTCAAATTTGCACAACAATGCATTATCTGTGAAAACTTTTCCTGGTTGAGCCCGTGAGGCATGTTTTAATTTTTTTTAGACATTTAGGTTATTGTTCTGATTCGAACTTAAAACCTATTATCTGCTCGCTCGCCATTCCACCCATTGGAGTGTCACCAAAGGAACATGAGGCATGTATTTACTGAACAGTTAGTTTTTATTTTTAATTTGCCTTAACATATCAATATGATTTTTAAAAGCACATTAAAAAAATGGTTTAATCCTTTTCCTAATGAAATTATGAGTGAAAAAGCACTCCAAATCTCTTATTACATAGTTTGTGTGTTACTCCTGTTACATCTATAAAAATTTACCCATGTTCTTAAAAAATCAAAGTACTCTAAGGGTTTAGTTTTTCTTTTTAGGGTTTAGTCTATCTTTTTAAGATTTAGAATATAAAAGAGACCAAGCAAAATTTTTTTATTAATATAAGAAGGAGCGACAAAATTAAATGAAATCTGAAACCATGAAAAAGTAATTGAAAAGTTCAAAACAATTTCTAGCTTTAAAAACAAAGATAAAAAACTAGTTATATAAGATTATTAAAATAAACTAGTCTCATTTATAATAAAAAAAAAATCACAAACAAATATAGTAATGTTAACTACTTATACCAATGAAATTGATAATAATAATGATAATATTATAAAAACAAATGAGTTTAACTCACCTTTTTATAACAAGTTTAATTAAATTCTATATTCCTGATAAAATTAATGATATGCTTCCCATTGCTCCCAATAGCATAACATACGGACACATAAAATTCATATATAAATTATATGCCAATATAAAAGCTTCCCAAAGAATAAATATCATAACGTGATTTAAAAATTCCAAAGAGTTTCTTCTGCTGAATTCTTTACCCCATTCATGTACACAACTTTGATGTGACTGATGATGTAATGAAATCCAACTCCACATTCATTTGATAGCATTTCAGTTATGTAAACTTTGATTTGTTTGGAATTTCTTTTTCCCTTTCAATGTTGATTAGTTGTTAATTTCATGCTATATATAGATGGAGATAGCCAGAAATTAACATGCTTGTCCTAATTTCTTAGGTTCTTACCAAATTCTAATGCTAACTTCCTAAAACATATTAAGAGAAATGTATATATGTTTATATATATAGAGTCCGCCCATAATATGTGAAGTCGCACACACTACCATGTGCATCAAAGATAGATAAGTTGACATCGTTGAATTTGAAAAAACTGACATGAAATGACGTCGTTTTGGGCAAGGTTTTTTTTTTTTTTTTTAAAAGAGGGGATCGATGAGGAAATACAGATCTGTCAAAAAGGCAGAAACATCGGTTGATTCCTTGTGTTAAACTAACTTATCAGTCAATGTTTCAGCCTACCAAAGCATTGAGTTAAGGTACAATCACACTAGATCGAAACATTAGCTGATACCTTAATTTAACATAAGATCGAAACATTGACCGAAACTTTATGGTCGATACCTTAATTTAACACAAGGGAATCGGCTAATGTTTAACACCTTCATCAATACCCTCTTTTTTTTTTTTGAAAACTTGCTCAATACGACGTCGTCTCATGTTAGCATTTTCCAATGCAACGACATCGTTTCATGTTAGCGTTTTCAAATTCAATGACGTCAACTTATCGATCTTGGTTGTATGCAATTTCACAAATCTTAGCATATATATATATGTATATACACGTATATTCAGGGTTTTTA
>JAOXNR010000022.1:10846671-10859219 GCA_028571225.1 Parsonsia alboflavescens
ATGTATATAAATATATATAAGGCGGATTTGCTAAGGTGCGTTACGGAGTGCACCTTAATACGCGTTCCAACCGTTACCGTAACGAAATTGTTGCTCCGCTTGTTTGGCTGCATGATCACTGTAACAAAAATTCCGTTACGGTAACGGTTGGAGCGGGCATTATTCAAGTCATTCAATACTAGATTTGAGTTAATTTAAACATATCAAGATCTCTATTATTATTATTATTATTTTTAATTTTACATAGTCAAATAAAATATTGAATAGTATCTTATTTTAGATTTAAATTTAAATTTGAATTTGAAAAGGACTATCCTACTTTCAAATCTACTGTGTACAACCAACTTGATATCCCGATCCAATGAATGCCAATATTTCAATAAATTAATATACACATACACATTTTATATTTTTGAAAAAAAATAATTTCTAATTAATATTTTGTTTCGAAATATAAACAATTATATGATATTTAAAAATATGCAATAATATTTTTTTCTTTATATTTTCTCTTATACTTAATGACAAACGTTGAATTGACAGATAAGATACAGTTAGCTACTATAAATTAACTTTATTTAAAGAGTATTTAAGGATATATATTCAAGAAAAAAACCCCTTCAACGGGAGTTCACACGGTTACTACTTATTACTACCAATTCCCTTTGTTTCTTTCTCGCTTTCAAAATTATCTTATTTTGTTTTTTTTTTTTTTAATTTTTTTTTTTTTTAAGTTTCAGTATTTATTCCCCGCCTTTTCATTTCCTCCGAACGGTTTCCCCGAAACACGCACCGTAGACAACGGTTCCCTTCCCTTTCTGATTATTAATTCTCCCAGGCGACGACGATGGTGAAAAATGATACCATCAGTCCCGATGATGATACCGACGCCGGTGGTGCAGGTGTTGGAGGCGGCGGCGGAGGAAGTGGCGGTTGCTGGAGTGTGCGGTGCGTTAGTTGTGTGCTGCTACTCTCGGCGATTGCTGTTCTGGTGACGAACAGTTTTTCTGTTTCCAGACCTTTCGTTTCATACGTGAGGCCTTCTACTTCCGTTTTGGATTTTGGTTCGGTTCGAGGCGTGGTGTTGAAGTCTAAGGTGGTATCTCCAATTAGCAAAGTTCGTTCTCGTGCTGTTTCTTCCGATGCATTGTCCAATTTATCCTTCCCGGCGCCTAATAATCCTCCTCGGCTACCATATCCAGCTATTCTGGTAAGTTCTGTTCCTATGTGCATTAATTTGTCCGGTATGAAATTTTCCTTTTATCATACTGATCGCTTATTAGCATATATAGACACTCGACACGAGCATACGTTACATTTTGTGAACCTTTGTTTTACTACTCAACAATTTCCATATACAGATTATTTGATACCATACTGCCATCGAAGTTGAGCATTTTTTTTTCAATGAGTCCACATGATCCTCAATATTCCTTCCTTATCTGATTTTTTTTCATGATTCGCGTGGTTGGTCGGTGAGAGTTTGAAGGAGTGGACCGTTTCGAAAATGGTGAATTATGAGTTTCCTTTGGTATTTTACAGAGAGAGGATAAAAAACTAGACCAAGGACTTTCGAGAGCCCGAGCAGCAATCCGAAAAGCAGCAGAATTATCCCTTCGGAATCATTCTTCTGTAGTCGTATCCGGCAATGTTTATCGTCACGCCGCTGCATTTCTTCGGTAAGACCACAACATTCCATTTTCCAGATTGGAAAATTAATTGATTAGTGGGTGGCAGACTTTGAAGTGGAAAAGTTTTAAAACCACTTTTTCCATAACAACTTTCCTTCTAAGTCACCCACACAGAAAAGACTTAAGTGAAATGAGAAGGCATATTGCATGTGTAATTTTTCAATTATCAAAGGCAAGTCTTCTTGTTGACGCGTGTTGTATGGGAGTAGTATACTATATGTATATGGTTTGTCGACTGCACTTGTGTTGTAACCCTTGCGGGTGCGTGCACTGTTCACCCTGCACATTCCATGTTTCCTCCCATCCACTCGATTGCCTTCTTGCTACATTAAAAGCCAGCATCTAGGCACCAATTTTTTTTCGCTAAAATTTTTTAATTATTTAAATTTCTTCTATGAAGCTAATAAAAATATAGAAATTCATTAATTAATTATGTGTGAAAGTATTACATGCATTAATTTTGAGTTCCATTCACATCCTTATAGCCATCTATCTATCTAAATAGATATTTATTTGTTGAACTTTAGAAGTCATTTTCATTTTATAAATTAATGTATATATATGTATTTGTAACCATCCTAGCTATAAGTTTACTTTTAATGGCATTTCCATTTGAAAGCTTATTAATAAGTTTTATCCAGCCATGTTTCTTGTCTCCTTCTCATGGGTAAAAAGTCAGTACAAGGACTGATGACTGGTTACCAGGGTAGTAAATTAATTTCATTCGTGACCAATCAATATATTGCTTTATCAGCAATTTTTGGCCCAACATTCTTGCCAAAATGTATGAATTAAGTCGATTTTCTTGAAATTTCAGTTATAATTCAATTTTTGTCCTCTACCATGTGCCATTCAAACTTATCCTTTTCCTCCCAATTTTGGTTCTATATATATATATTGCCTATTCTAAGTTGCATTTCATATTTCATCATTTCTTCCACTATTGAAGAAAATTTCAAAAAATAGGCGCATGATCGGAAGTGGGCTATCACCTTATAATCATATGATACAAAGTGAAATATAATATACATTTTGCTTGTGTTAAACTTCTTTTCTTTTAAGGATGCTTTCTGCTTATATAAGGAACGTATTTTCTTTATCCTTGAGTATGAAAAAGGAGTTATTGTTCATTTTCTCCAAATGATTATTATTATTATTGCTTCTAATTAATGTTGTAATCTTTTCTTGGAAATGCACACGACAATGAACTTGCATTGCCACCTTGCTTCCCATGTGTACATTTTCAACACAAAAATAGGAGTTACATGGAGATGGAAAAGAGATTCAAGGTGTACGTTTACAAAGAAGGGGACTTACCGATGGTTCATGATGGACCTTGCAAAAACATATATGCTAGTGAAGGAAAATTCATTCGCGAGATGGAGCATGCTGACAACAGATTCAGAACTAGTGATCCCCATTTGGCTCACGTCTTTTTCATGCCATTTAGTGTTGCTTGGATGGTTAAATTCTTGTATAAGCCCAACAGCTTTGACGTTACACCATTCCAAGTACTTGTATCTGATTACGTGAGGGTCATCTCAACTAAATATCCCTTTTGGAATCGAACTCAAGGAGCCGATCACTTCATGCTCTCTTGCCATGATTGGGTAAGTAATTCTATTTTTGCTTCTTAATTAAGTACCAATTTATTTGTTGAGCCTTGCTGGTTTAGGTGGTAAGTATCAATACTTAAGATTGAGAGGATGGAAAATATATATTTTTTTAAAAAATAATTTTTTATTTAATTGGATGAATTCACTTATATAATGATGCAAATTCCCGTTTTTTAACATTTTTTTATTCACTTTTGTTTGTTACATATGATTGCTTATGGCCATGAAACTTTCCAACCTGAAGGAATATTAATGCTCATTCCAGAAACTTTTCCTTTTTGATATATTGCAGGGTCCCCATGCTTCAAGAGGCAATCCATTTCTGTACAATACATCAATACGCGTACTCTGTAATGCCAATTCTTCAGAGGGATTCAACCCCGGAAAAGATGTTAGCCTGCCTGAAATAAACCTCATTTCCGGTAACATACCCACCAAGATCCTGTACCCTCCACCACCCAACAGTCCTAGACCTCATCTAGCTTTCTTTGCCGGTGGCGTCCATGGCCCTATCCGGCCAAAACTTCTCCAACACTGGAAGGGCCGGGATTCTGATCTTCAGGTGCACGAGTACCTACCTAAAGGCCAAGACTATTTTACATTCATGCTGCAATCCAGATTTTGCTTATGCCCTAGTGGGTACGAAGTGGCTAGTCCAAGAATTGTGGAAGCCATTTATTCCGAATGTGTTCCTGTGATCATATCAGATCATTACGTACTGCCCTTCAGCGATGTGTTAAGATGGGAAGCTTTCTCTATACAGGTTGAAGTATCCTATATCCCACAACTGAAGGAGATCTTAATGGCGGTTCACAATGATGAGTACGTGAAGCTGAAGGAAGGGTTAAGAGCAGTAAGGAGACATTTTATGTTTAACCATCCAGCACAGAAGTTTGATGTGTTCCATATGCTACTGCATTCAATATGGCTCCGGAGACTGAATCTAGGACTAGGATGAATGGCATGCCCACCTATATATATATATCTTTAGATGCATAATTTATATCTAGATGTATAGAAAGAATTAATTCCACCATAACAAAACCGGGGGGGGGGGGGGTGGCGAGGGGGGAATGAGAGAGAGAGCATATAATATTATGTAACATGTAGTTTCTCTATTGGTATATCTTTTTCATATACTTTTATATATATATATCTAGATATCTATATGCACCTAGCTAGGTAGCTACATTATCTGATGGAAATGAAGTTGGGGGAGAATCGGTCAATTCCAGATTTGAGTAAGTCCCCAATAGCAAAGCGAAGTCTTGCGGTGCTACTTGGAGGTGCAGGTGAGTTGGGCCTAACAATGATTGGTTCAATATTCTTGACTGCGATTTGATCAATATTGGATCCCATTTCGCTCTTCATGGACTTCACAAACTCCATATCAATGTTGTTCCCCGAGATATCCCTCACGTAGAATGCGTTCACGGACTTCTCTCCTCTTGTTGCTACATCTGCCCTTACTACTGCTAGCCCATTCTCTCTTAGAACCCTAGTTATATCTGAAAGCAATCCAACCCTGTTTGTGGCACTTAATTCTAATCTAACTCCCTAGTAATTTCCAAACCAAAAAAACAAATCCAAATAAGAAAATATATACATATAGTAAGAGGATTAAATTCAAAGAAGAGAGCAGAGGGACGGACCTCGCAAACTCTGCGCTCAATGGCAGCCTCCAAGCATTTTCTAATCCTCTCTTTCTCGCTTTCTGTGTTCATTGCATAGCCTTCAATGTGTCTAACGAAGTACTCCTACATTATTAATATATGAAGTCCTTCAATTTCTACATAAGATATGACTCAATTTTTAAAAAAATTTCCCATTTTTAGGTTTGATCGAAGAATAAGTACCTGAAACGCATAGCCGTCCTGATAAGAATCTACAGAAGCATGGAAGATAACGTATTGCAAGTCCGTGAGCGTGCAAACGGTATCAAACATGAGCCTTCTTCTATCCTTACTCTGCACCGTCACTATAGAATATCCCTTCTCATCGCAGCTCTCAATCGAAACACTCGTCTCTTTCTCTTCCGCCACCTCATCATCGCCACCACTGCTTTCCGACGACATAATCTCTAAGCTTGAAGGTCCAATATTATCAGGACCGTCAAAGTCTCCAACCGAGAGCATCAGCTGATGCAACCGCCGCTCCACATCGGTGGTCATCAATAACGTTCCTTGATCTCCTTCCGGAATCTCGGCGGTCTTCGCCTCTTGCTCCTGATCGACCGCGGTGTCTCCGGTTGCCTGCGTGGTAGCCCTGAGCACCGTGTTTAGGTGATCTTCGATCGCGGAGAGGCGGTTATTGTCAATTCTGGCGTCGGTTTGATCGGAGATGTAGGCGACGCATGCCAGTCGAGCGTTGTGACTCCACGCATGCGCTTCTACTATGTTTATGTGAAGATCGGCCAAGGCAGCTGATATCTCGGAGAACAACCCTGGCCTGTCCTTTCCGGTCATCTCTATCGCCGTCGGTTCACTGGGTGGTTCCTCCGCCCCAAACATCGCGCTATTCCTTGAATCCCCACTTGCACTGATGGCCTGCAAATGCGTATTAATTAATTAGTTTTGTTTGTTTATTTAAAATTTCTTCATGAAATAATTAATTTGAATCATTTAATTACCTTCTGGATGTAATTGATAACCTTCTCTTCCGTAATCTTCTTTCCATTTTCATCTTTGACATGAAAAACTGCAAAATCGGGGGCCAAACAGGGAAGAAAAACAAAAAAAGACTTTTTAGTTTTTACACATGGAATTATAATTAGAGTTATAATAATTAAATAATTACCGTCCATGAACCATGCAGCATCAGAAGAGATATAGCCTTTGGAAATGGTGAGGTTCATATCGGTAATCATCTGAACCAGCTCCAGAAGTAGTCCTTTCTTGTTTAGGCTATCAATCTGCAATTTTATTTATTTATAATATTAATTAACACAATATTATTGCAATTTTCTTGAATATGCATTCCTAATAATAATCACCTTTATGACAGTGCTATCTTTTAAGCTTTCATTGTCAATTGTGACTCTGCATCTGCAATATATATTTAGTATCAAAATTAATTTAAGTATATGAAGTGAAATATATATATATATATATATATATATATATATATATATATATATATTTGTTTAAACATTGATTAGCACTTACGTAGGACCATAAATTCTTTCGGAAAGACTATCAAAATCAGGATCGAAGTAAGGTGAACAAACGGTATGCATACTGCAATTTACACAAAGCATATACATAAATATAGTTCTTTCATGAACAATTTATATAAGAAATTAATTATTCTTTCATGGACAAAGCTCACCTGTGAAATTAATTCTTTCTAATTAAAATGCTTGCAGGGCAAATGAAGGGAGAGAGAGAGAGAGAGAGACAGATCACGGAGGTAAACAAACAAGTAATTAAGCAATGGGGTCTTATATAGACTGAAGGAGGCCCTGAAGCTGTTCATTCCTTCTCTTGAGAAGAGAAGAAAAAAGGTGAAAAAATTGCAGAAAATGAACTCTTGGAAGGAAAAAAATGGGGTAAATGTCTTCCTTAAAATACGTTAAGGAGAGAATGCGTAGCTTTGAATAGAATGAGAATTGGATGGTAGATTTTTCATTCCTTTTTATCGTTTTAGTTCAAAGTCAAATGAAATATATCTGCCACGTCTGTTTATTTTGATGATTTACGCCTTTAACATGTGTTCATTTTGTTTTCTCCTTTCTATATTTCTACTACATTCTGTTTCGTTTATAAACGAAACCTCATGACCTGATTTTTTTTTGTTATAAATGAAATTGTTTTACGGATTAAAAAGTCAATTTGTAAACTTGGATCAATTTGACCAGCCTCTCTCTCTCTCTCTCTCTCTCTCTCTAAAGTCTCAGGTGTGATTTAATTGATTTTTTTGTGTCTAGAATTTATGTCTATTATTATATTTACATATTAATAAATAAGATTTCTTGAAATTAATCATTAAAAATTAATTGCCCCCTGCAAGGCAAGGATATTAATGGTACCAAAATGTTTGACTCTATCTACTTCTCAAGAAACAACATTTCTTCAGTAAATTTTCAGGAAACTTGTGTAGTACTCCCTTCCTTTCAAGATGATCATCGTTTGAAGGGAGTTTTTATTTCAAAACAATTATCGTTTACATATTTTAACATAAAAAAGTATAAATGAATTACTCATATTGTCTTTTATTTGTTAATCTTTTTTAATGACATTTATTATATTTACATATCTTATTTTTAAAACCCACCGATCATATTATCACTAATTTCAACTTTTAATAAATTTGATGAGGAAAAAAATTGACCAAAATAAGTAATATTGTGATTTTCTTAATTTACGTGAAAAAAATCTTAAATAACAATCAGGTAATATTTACTTTTCTTGAGGGAATTGTTCTCATATCATGTTTGTTTGGATGATTTAAGGAAGTTTGAGCAATTTTAGGATTAGCATTGACCTTTAGATCATTTGCTGATTATCAACTTGGGAACTCAGCAAAAATCTCCACCACATGAATGATGGGTGGGTGAGCCAAAGTGATCTACAAGATTTTCATTTCCCATTGTCAATGATATGTGATGATCATGGTTTTCTTGTGTTTGCGTGACTGTCTTTCCAATAATTTTCCCCCCTTATTAGATGGCCAAATAGACAAGTGCATAAACCAGAAAAATCTTCATTAAAATTGTCCATCCCAAAACAAAATGAATACAGAAGCAGAACAAAATTATCCAGAGAGCAAGTTCCATGAAAAATGAGATAAGCAATTCCAGTTCTCCTGGCAATGCTTTTTCCATCCAACTAAGAAAATACAATGAAACCTAACATGTCAAGGAACAAAAATTTAAGGACTACCATCAAGGCCCTAGCTACATATTCACATCTATAGATGAATGAACTGCAGAATTTGCAGATGCTATGGCGGTAGAGAGAGTATAATTTTTTAGTATATTTAATTTACATTTTTTTTTACATGTACAAGAACAGATTATCCTGCTGCACTAGATTACAGATTTACAGTTTCAGTGGTTTACACTTACAGTAGATTGCCATCTGCGGGAGTGAATTTGTTCATCAACTCTTCTAGGTATTGCATCAAAGTCCCATACTGCTTCTGAGATTGAGCACCTTCTTCAACTAATCGAAGAGCATGCCTGCAGAGATGAACTTTGTCATCTGCAGCAACAGTCCCGAGACTATGCCCTATATGAAACCTGCACTTATAGTCTCTGTTCCAACGTGGTAGGATGTACTGTGGTGGGATTTCTTCAATGCCATTGTAACTGAGAACGTTCAGAGCATGCCTACAGAGATAACCTTTGAAATTAAACAGACTACAAATACATCGTATTTCCATTTGAGTTGTCTCATAGAGAACCTCATAATTTCTGACCTTTTCATTTCCATCCACTTCAACTCGTTCTTTAACAACAAAAGTTTTTATTGGCCCATCAACATTTTCTTGTCTGGTGTTGAAGCAAGAGTACATCCCTTCAACTTCAGCTTGGAACTTCTCAAAAATCATTTTTGTGTAAACCTTTGAAAGCTGCAGCTCAAAATTACACTTTGTTTTTAACTCGAATGTTGAATTTCTGCACTCTAGGTCTCCTATAGCTTCTTTCGTGTGCTTTCTTTGCAGTGCAAGATCGTACTTATCTAAAAATTCCTTGAATGATGTATGTTTATGCACATAACCATCAAAAAATGCCTTTGCACCATCACTTTCTTTGACAGGGAGCATTCCAACAAAAGAGGTATCTTTCAAGTACACTGGAACCCATCGTTGCCGATCCTCATATAAGGATTGAAGCCAATTATTGTCACTAAGGCCATGCTGACTCATCAGGTAGCCCCAGCAAGTTTCAAACTCAGCTATCTTTAATGAATCATAAACTGCCCTATTCAGTTGCTTCTTGATAGCTTCATATCCCTTCAGTCCACCCAATTTCTCAGGAACACGCTGCATGATAGATGATGGACAATAACAATGATGAGCATGTGGGAAAACCTCAACAACTGCCATCTGCAAATGTTTGGACTGATCGGTTATGATAACTTGAGGATGACACCCAAGCATACATGTAAGCCATGACTTAAACATCCAAGTAAAGAGCTCCACAGACTCATGTCCAAGAAAACCACATCCAAGCAATACAGACTGTCCATGATGGTTTACTCCCACAAAAGAAACCAGGGGCATCTCATACTTGTACGTCAAGCTAGTTGTGTCAATTGCAATTGTGTCACAAAAATAATTATATGCACACCTCGACCGAGAATCAGCCCAAAAAACGTTTCTCAAATGCCCTTCATCATCAAGATCCATCAAATAAAAGAAATTTGGATCTGACAACTTCATGCGGCAGAAGTAGTTGTAGACTGCATGTGCATCACCTTCTTTGAGTTCTAAATGCTTTGACTGATCAATAGGGTGCCGACCGTCTCTCTCCTCAACTTTTGAGATCCCATTACATATTCCATCCACAACAGCTGTCCTGTATAATCTAATGGTATGTATTTCTGTGACAGGTTCAGACTGCTGTGCTTCTTTGGCAGCAAGGATCATCTTCTTATGTGACTTATAGAATCGTTTGACTTCTGGGCTCACTGGATGATTGTGTTGAAGCTCAACTTCAACTACTCTCCACCTTTGAGAGTCAACAAGCTTAATTACGATCATTGCAGGACATCCAGTTCTTGTTTCTGGCCTAGGATTATTTGCTTCAGTTTTTTTCTTGAAACCTGCACTGCTGCAACTAAGTTTTGCTCTATAACGCTCTTTCCTTTTCGAGCGGAACCATGAGTTACTCACTCTGATTCCAAATCCTTGTTCCTTGGCATAGACATTGTAGAAATTGTAAGCTTCATCAAAAGAGTCGAACTCCAAACCAATTTTGGGTATTGGGGGTTCTCTTCTCCACTGAGACATTCCACATATTTCATCATCATGTTCTGCTGTGGTTCTGTTTCCTTCGCTGTTGAGACAGACATCCTCCATCTGGAAAGAAAATTAACTTCAATAGAGCATTTAAAGGTATTAAAGAAACGGTTGAGAAAGAAGAAATGGTATATGAGCACGAGTATCTTTTCCTGACTCTTACAACTTCAGAATTACTTCAGAAATTGGCTAAGCATTGACAAAGGACAGAAGCTGGCAATGGTGTAAAATATCACTTTTCCAGTAACATGATTCTAGAAAAATTGATAGTAATAGAGAAGCTAACCAATGCATGCCGATCACTCAAATTAAAAGAACACATCCAATGTAGTATTTACATTATAGTCTCAAAAAGTCTCAAGATCCTACCAATCGAATGAATATTTTAGCAGAAAATATGTACTAGTGTATTGGGTATTAAGTAGAATCAGCAGAAATACTTACTAGTGTATTAATGTAAGTTGTACTGAATATCTGTCACGTAAAGCCCCACACATAAATTTCAAATGTCAAATGGCTACAAGTGCATGCCAACTCTTGACTCAACAACCTTAAGACACTTAAGGAAGAAATTGTTCCTTGTTCCTGAAAGACATGGAAACATTTCTGTTTTGAGATCTGATATGGCCATTGACAGGAAAGGAGATGGAATAGAATCTGGAATGATATCTACCATTGGAGACTCACAGACAGCAGCAAGATATAAGAAAGGAAAAAATATAAGAATAAAAGGGGTAGGAAAATAAAATCAAAATATAGAATCCATTTATAGAACTAGGCAGGACAGGTTGAAAAGTAACTGTATAAACTAGAAAGGAACAATTTTGTTCATGAGTAACAGATGAAAAGTTCAGATCTTTGTCACCTATTAAATTGTGCTCAAGCCAAGACTTCAAATGAACCCAGCTCAAACTTCATTTTAAAATGTCATTAAACTTAATTAAGTTCTAGTATTTTCCTTTCTTTTTTTCTGTGATTTAATTAAATTCCTAGATAGTTTTTACAAAATTATATTTAGTCTTTTGTCTCCAAACTCGAAGAACTTCTTCACAAACTAACCACTATACTGAAATTAGTATATAAAATGCTCAATCAAGGAGCACTTTAGGTTATGCTCGGCATCAAGAATTAAAATTTAGTAATTCTTTATCTATCCCAACAGAGAGCAAACGTTCAGGGATACCCATTCATGATCCAGTTCAACCAGCAGCAACATTTCAAACACACTGAAAATATTTCTTCTAAAAATGAAACAAAGTTAAAATTTACAGAAACGAAAATAAGAACAACAAAACAACGCTCCACCAAGTTGAAATGTGGGATTCTTATTCTACAAATTCAATTCTCAATCAAAAATAAAAGACAGCAGAGGAAAGGCCATTCGTCCAATCAGCACTCAACCTAGCTCTCAGAGGGGAAAAAAAACCCTGATCATGACTGAAGAAGTTACACCAAAAATCCTGACCCCCTACCCCACCCACGCACTGGTTTCTGAAGCTTGAATTCGAAAACTTTCTTCACCCAAATGTCTCTTTCTTGTTTATAGGGTTCTTTACCTGTTTCAAACCGGTGCTTTTGGCTGAAATCTGATCGCATTACGGCAAAGCAGTGACTTGACTTCACAGAAAACGCATTCGAGTTTGTGCCCTCCTCTTCAACCTATAATATCAATCCACCACTACCTCCATGACCATAATTCCATGGGCATCCCAGCTAGATCAAAAGAAAGTTCTCTTCTTCCCTCTGAGCTACGAAGTCCACGAATTGCTCGCTTTGTACAAAATGCCCTGAGGTTCTGCAAGGAATGATTGTTGTGTGTTGCGCGAGGGTTTGTTCAGTCAAGAAGTGGAAGCTTGAAAGTGATGACAAAGCTGATGGAAAAAAGACAACGGACAAAGTTGCAGAGAGAATAACATAAACAGTCCCTAACCTATTTCTAGGTTTTCATTTTGGTATTATTACTTTTTTTTGACTTTAGTATTATTGAGGGTACAAATAAGATGAGACGATTCGCGAACGGTTCAGATTCGACTCGATAAAAGCTTGAATTCGACTAACTTTAATCGAACTCGAACCAAGCTTAGTTTGTTAAATGAGTCGAGCTCATACGTATTTGATTTGTTAGGCTCACTAACCTAAATGAACTTTTAAGATAAATAATGTTTAATTTATAATATTATATGTAATATAACTTATTTATTAAATATATAATTTTTCATTTTTATTTATTTAATATAATATATTTTATTATTTTTATATAATATATTTTATTTATTCA
>JAOXNR010000022.1:10867230-10919398 GCA_028571225.1 Parsonsia alboflavescens
TCAAAACGTTAAGATATTCTTAACCTCTATTACTATTTGTAAGTCACTAGTTACTATTTTGTCAAATTTAAAGTAATATCTCCCTCTCTAAAATGTCCATGTTTATGATTTTAATCAAACTTATAAATAATTAGGAGAGATAATATGATTAAAAAAAATTAATAAAATACCTAATAAACAAACAATAATGATTTATATTTAATAATAAAAACCAAATGACTTATAAATGGTAACGGAGGACCGTATATCTATTCATAGGTCGGAAAAAATAAAAAGTTGGACAGGAAAGGGATACACATTTCACACAACCCTAAGTCCAAAAGGAAAATGTGTCTAGTTTACTCATGCTAATGCTCAAATAATAATAATAGTAATGATAATAATAAAAATCAAAATCGTAGCAGTGTAGTGTGACCATCTCTACTCATGCTATGCTCAAAAGCAACGCAATCCTCCATTCCATTGTTTTACCTTCAGCCCCGGCTGCCCTTACCCTGTGACCTGACCCTTTCTCTCCCCATCAGCTATCCTGAGACCATCAAAAAACCTATACAAAATCAATTCCTCTTTTCAATTTTTAGGAATTTTGGAGAAGAATTCTTACAGATAGAAAAACCTAGACTACACAAACCAACAAAAAAAAAAACCTAAGCAACAACAATGAAGAACCACCATCACCACCATCAACAGCACCACAATCACCACCTGTCTTCCTCCGCTGAAGCGGCCGTATCATCCTCCGACCAATCTCAACCCGCCACCGCGATGTCATCAGTGGCCTCACCATCGGGACCTTCGTCATCCTCGTCTTCTTCTCACCACCACCACCAGCAGTCGTCATTGTTACCGCAGCAATCTTCATCATCTGTGTCGTCCCAATCCTTCTCGTCGTCGTCGGCGTTTGAGAAGCCTATAGTGGCGGCGGAGGATCCAGCAGCGTCCAGGGATGTGACCTCCGCCACGGCTGCGGCGGAGGCTGTAGTAGTTGAGCGACGGGGTGAGTTTGCTGCCGTTTGTAAATGGGCAATCGCTAATTTCCCGAAAATTAAGGCACGGGCACTTTGGAGTAAGTACTTCGAGGTCGGCGGCTATGATTGCCGCCTCCTAATCTATCCCAAAGGAGACTCTCAAGCATTGCCGGGCTACATCAGCATCTATTTGCAAATCATGGACCCTCGGAATACAACGTCCTCCAAATGGGACTGTTTCGCTAGCTACCGTCTATCTGTAGAGCACCCTACGGACACCTCCAAGTCCATCCACAGGGACAGCTGGCACCGTTTTTCTTCCAAAAAGAAATCCCATGGCTGGTGCGATTTTACTCCCTCAAACTCTATAATAGAGCCTAAACTCGGCTTCTTATTCAATGGTGACTGTCTTTTGATCACCGCCGATATTTTAATATTGCATGAATCTGTTAGTTTTTCCCGTGACAATAACGAGATACAGTCTAACCCCGTTTCCAATTTGGTGGGGGCTGTTGCCAATGGGGATGTCTTGAGTGGGAAATTTACATGGAAGGTTCATAATTTTAGTTTATTCAAGGAAATGATAAAGACCCAAAAGATAATGAGCCCAATCTTTCCCGCTGGTGAGTGTAATTTGAGGATTAGTGTGTACCAGAGCTCAGTGAACGGGGTAGAGTATTTGTCAATGTGCTTGGAGAGTAAGGATACTGAAAAGAGTTTGGGAGTGTCAGAAAGGAGCTGCTGGTGTCTGTTTAGGATGTCTGTTTTGAATCAGAAGCCAGGCTCGAATCACATGCACAGGGACTCCTATGGGAGGTTTGCAGCAGATAATAAAAGTGGGGATAACACAAGTTTGGGATGGAATGACTATATGAAGATGGTGGATTTTATGGGGTCAGAGTCTGGGTATTTGGTGGATGACACAGCAGTTTTTAGCACGTCATTCCATGTGATTAAGGAGTTTAGCTTGAAGACTCTGTCCACGGGCATTAGGAGTGGGAATGGTGGTCCTAGAAAATCAGATGGCCATTCAGGGAAGTTCACATGGCATATTGAGAATTTCACAAGGTTGAAAGACCTTCTCAAGAAGAGGAAGATCACAGGGCTTTGCATCAAGAGCAAGAGGTTTCAGATTGGAAATCGGGATTGTCGACTCATTGTTTATCCTAGAGGTAAGGGTATTCTGTTCTTCTTTATTGTAACTCTTGTATGATATCTTCTGTGTTAAATTGCAATAATCTTCAGCACATTAACAAATGCTTGTAGTATTTGTATTAGATGGAAATGTGGATGCTCTATTGCCATCTGATTTGTTGAACTGGTCTTTTACACTTATTATTATGTTGATAATTCTTGCTTCTCAAATTCATTATTGACTAGATTTTATATTATGAACTTGAAGTTGTACCAGCTGTAATTTGAGATTTTTTTCATTCACTTTCAGTTTGGTTTTGTAGTGTCAACTTATTGCTTAGCCACTTAACTGTGAGAAATATAGTAGTGTTCATTCACTGCCTTATATGTTGTAATTTCTTCGTTCTTCAAAGTTTCAAAGGGTGTATTGCTTGTCTTTTCTGAAATGGTGCAACATTAAATTGCTGTTTCATGGTCTCAGGGCAGTCTCAGCCACCATGCCATCTTTCAGTGTTCCTTGAGGTTACAGATTCACGGAATACTAGTAATGATTGGAGCTGTTTTGTGAGTCATCGATTATCAGTCCAGAACCATAAGATGCCAGAGAAGAGTGTTACAAAGGAATCTCAGAATCGCTACTCCAAGGCTGCAAAGGACTGGGGCTGGCGTGAATTTGTAACACTCACGAGTCTTTTTGATCAGGATTCTGGATTTCTTGATAAGGACAAGGACACTGTCATCTTCACTGCAGAAGTCCTTATATTGAAAGAGACATCCATAATGCAGGACTTTACTGATCAGGATTCTGAGTCAGGAAGTACTGTTTCATCTTCAGAAAAGGTCGGGAAAAGGAGTTCATTTACATGGAAAGTGGAGAACTTTATGTCCTTCAAAGAAATAATGGAAACTCGTAAAATTTTCAGTAAATTCTTTCAAGCTGGTGGATGTGAACTTCGGATTGGTTGGTGGATTTTGTTTTTTGATATTCTTCTGTATTGATATTATTTAATTTAATGATTTGGAGCTCCTGTAGTAGACTGATTGAATTTTTTCCTTTTTCCAATTTTATCTTCTGTGATACAGGTGTCTATGAGTCATTTGATACCATTTGTATATACCTAGAAAGTGACCAATCTGTTGGTAGTGATCCTGAGAAGAATTTTTGGGTCAGGTACAGGATGGCGATTGTAAACCAAAAAGCTCCTTCAAAGACTGTGTGGAAGGAGTCTTCTATATGCACAAAAACATGGAACAATTCTGTTCTTCAGTTTATGAAAGTGTCCGATATGTTGGAAGCAGATGCTGGATTTCTTGTACGTGACACTGTTGTCTTTGTTTGTGAAATTTTGGATTGCTGCCCTTGGTTCGAGTTCCAAGACCTTGAGGTTAGTATTTATGCTTATGGTCTGAATTCCTAAATTCTGGTTTTTTTTTTTGTTTTTGAAGTGCTTATGGCCTTTCCCCTAGCTTTTCTTTTCATTGGAAGTTTAGGAAAGAAGGAAAAGAAGAGAAAACCTAAGTTATGAGGAAGAAAAAATAAGAAAATATAAGAGGATTATGCTTAAGAATTTTTAAAAAGAAAAGAAACGAAGGTTCTGTTTTGCTTTTAGAGTTGGAAACAAAAGAAAGGACTATTATTAAAAGGTTATTTTTACATTTAAAACTCATTGAAACCCAATCCATCCCTTTTCTCTCCATTTGGAGGGAGAGATTTTAAGGGGTATTGGTCCAAAATTCGTCCATTTCTCTTTTCTTCTTTCCCATAGAACTTCCAACCAACCTAGGTTCACTCCACCTCTTAATCTTGTGTATGTGGCCTCCCCCCCCCTTTTTTTTGTTGGGGGTGGGGGGTGGGTTGGGGGAATTGCTTGTCTTGTTTTCTCGTATTTGCTTCCTTGGTGTCACAATCATTAGACAGCAAGCACTCCAAATCAAGAATGGAAAAGAGCATCACAAATGTATAGCATTGAGAAAGTTGTAATTGTTTTACCATGGAACTTGAAGGGTAACAATTTATCTAAACATAAACATATTAGTGACGACTGGGATAATCATACTCTGATTTTGTAATGTAGAATATTGATGTTATTGTGAGAAAAATAAGTGGAAACATAGCTGCTATTGATAAAAATTATACTGTAAAGCAATCTGTATTTGGAAGTATCATATTAAGCAAGTTCCTTATCCAATTGAAAGATGACATGGGCATGTTGAGGGGTTTAATTTGATGAACATGCAACTATGTGTACAAGGGAACTTTTGGTTTCTTCTGGTATTACATTTCTTTTTCCCCCTTTTCTTCTCCATTACATTTTGATCTCTATGCATGAGAAAAAATTTTAATGGACCTTGTGGTCCTCAACTACAACAGTAAAGATAGTGACTGTACAACATCTTCTACTTGTTATTCCTAATCATGAAATTTACATTGACTAGGTCTATAAGAGAATTTCTATGCATATACAAGTAGGACAAGTATTTATTTATTGGTTTAGATTCAAATTTCTACCTTTATATACATGATACGTACATTTACATATTTGTTTATCATTTATGTTTACACGTACATACCCATAGCATGGGCACACAAACATGCAGGCAAATATAAGGAAAGCTCCCAATGACTTGATGATGATGATCAGTTTCTGAGTACTTCTTGATGTTTCGTAGAAATAATTCAAGAGCAGCTATAGGAGCTGCTTGAGCCAACAAAGTTTTTTTTTAGCTGGTATCATGTTCATTTTCTAAAATTGGGACAATGAGAGTAAACTTATTTCTTTCTTTCTGATTTTTTTTCTGCGCTATGGCCTCTCTATGACCTTCTCTGCATAGTGGGAAAAATCGTAAGTCTCAGGGTTGAAGAGCATAAATATCATATGCTTGTTAATTTTGAAACTTAGTGATCTCCAAACTTTTCCATCAATCTGTATCCTTGGCTTTTAAGAATTAGGTTGATGGGGTGATTTACTAGGATCACCAAATCAATCTAGCTCTTTACCGACTGTATGTGTATGATTATTGTTCAATTTGAGTATCATGCTTTACGAGCTTCCTAGGACAAAGTCACTCTTCGGTTGGCTCTCTTTTAATTCTGTTTCCTATTTTATTTTCTTTCAAATGATTATAGGGCTTTATTGATATATACAAAGGGCTCCTAGAAAACAAAGGCAGACGTCCTTTATCCCAAACAAACCCAACAGAAACTAATTGTTCTCCTCCCTAAATTCATGGGGGAGTAAACTTTTATGAGGCTGAGCTGTAAAACATAGCTTGCATTTTTCAAAGTATTGGTAGATAAAAGTAGTTAGTGTCATGAGCCTATGTAGGTGGGAAATCTATTTGAAGTCATCTCCATCCCTGGTAGTATCTGTGGAAATGTATGTTGGCTCTTTTCCTAAGACAAAAGATTTGGTACTTAGAATATGATTAATCCATTTTAGGTCTTTCTTTCCAGGTAAAGCTCCTCCTTGCAAAGCAACATTATAAGACATGTTCCTTTACATTTTTATTTACAATTACAACTGCAAGTTTTGGTTCATAGATTAAAAAGATCACCATGTATACCACAAAATTCCACCTAGGCAAGAATCTCAGTTGATCATACTCTCCTCAACAAACTCGGTGTCCTGGTCCAAAGCGTTTTAGATCCTTGGGTAGTTCCATATTGTTGGGTGGCTTTGAGTGGGAGGGCTTTGGTTAGGGGAGAATGAGTTCTACACTGGATAGTTGGAGGATCTTGGGATTATACGTAAAAGGTGGGATCTCTTCCCAATGCTATCTTTTGGCTTATTGCGTAATTATTCTGGTTGAGCAAATTGATGTCAAAGCTTGGAGGACTTGTCAAGACTTTTTAAATGCAATCTTATTTCATGTCAGATGAGGGATTCTTGAATGAAATAATGAAGTTGATTGTAATAAAGGCTGTGTGTGAATGATCAGTTATGACTGTTCAACAGCGTGAAGGAGGAGTTTAGGATTAATCTAACAGGTGAGGGTTTTCACTAGGTGTAGGCATAGTCTAATCTTCTGGAAAGTCCTTTATTGTTTTACTCACTTTTTGTGAGGGTGTTCCAATTGAAAGGCAATTTTCAATTGCTGAAGGCAGTAATTGTAGAGGCGGTTTCTATGGAGATAATGCAAGGCATTGCAAGTGTTGCAACCAAAGCTTTTACATTTATGAAAAATAAAGGGATTTATTGTGGTTGCATCATTCTAATATAGGTTATAGATTAATGATATGGATATGGAGGTTGAATTCAGATTTTTTAACAGACACACCACATCTCATGACTCATTGACTTCTATGAGAAGCCGTGTCCCTTGAAGTGCCAGAAATAATCTTTCTGGTTTTGGTTGCAATAGAGCAAAACTGTTGCTGCATTATGGCAATTACACCTCTCTTTTTGAGGTGTAAAACAAATCAATTATTTCTTAAATCTTTGTGCCTCGAATCCTATTTTACTTTCATTGAATTATTTGGATTACAACACCCTGTTATACTGGATGGAGTTGCAAGAATTCCTAATTCAAACTTTCTCAGGAACAAAAGTGTAGCCTTTCTTCTGCCAAGCAAACCTTTTCATTTGACAACTGCTGGAGAAAACTAGGGGTGCAATCAAATCAAGGCAAACCAATAACTCGACTCGAGCTTGAAATGCATATATTGAGCTTGAGCTCATTGTGCTGATCTTTTTGAGCACTGGCTTGAGCTCAACTCGATTTATTTTATTTTTATTATTTTAAAATTGTAGCTCATGAGATTCAAGCTTGGTGGAAAATGACTCAAGCTCAATTTTAACTATATATATATATATATATATATATATATATAAAAATTATGTATCAAATTTGTAGCTCATGAGATTCAAGCTTGGTGGAAAATGACTCAAGCTCAATTTTAACTTGACTCTAACTCGTGGTTCAATATTGGCTTGTCTGTCTTAAAAATTAGCTTGACTTGTTTGCTTTCCTATATAAAACACAACCAATTTTTTTTTTTTTTTAAAAGAAAAGGATATCTTCTTTAATGTATGTGATTTTTCAGTTTCACTACTGTTTCCTGGTGCACATGTTCATCTAACTTTACCTTTCAGAATTTTGTACCAATATTTTACTTACAGGACTTTTTGTATTCCCTCCCTTTGTCAGGTTTTGGCTTCTGATGATGATCAGGATGCTCTAACAACTGACCCTGATGAACTGATTGATTCTGAGGATAGTGAAGGAATAAGTGGTGATGAGGAAGACATCTTCAGAAATCTTCTTTCACGGGCAGGATTCCACCTCACATATGGTGACAATCCTTCTCAACCACAGGTCACTTTAAGAGAGAAACTTCTAATGGATGCCGGTGCTATTGCTGGTTTTCTGACTGGACTTCGTGTTTATCTTGATGATCCTGCTAAAGTCAAGCGTTTGCTTCTACCTACCAAGATATCTGGTGGTAATGATGGAAAAAAATTGAATAAGAATGATGAGTCATCTCCTAGTCTAATGAACTTGTTGATGGGAGTTAAAGTTTTGCAACAAGCAATCATTGATTTGTTATTGGACATAATGGTTGAGTGTTGCCAACCTTCAGAGGGAAGCGCCAGTGATGATTCCTCTGAGATAAGCTCCAAACCTTCCCCAGATGTTAGTGGCACTACAACTCCCCTAGAATCAGATAGAGGAGTTGGAGCCATGGAATCTGCACAACTTCCTTTGCATGGCAGGTTAGCTTCAGAGGTGAATGAGAGCATGAGTAATTCCTCTGCAGTGCAAAGCTCAGATGTTAGTGCAAATGGTGTAGCTGAAAAACCCAGAGCTGGACAGCCAATTTGTCCACCAGAAACTTCTGCGGGTGGTTTCTCTGAAAATTCTCTACGCTCAAAGGTACAAATGCTTTGTCATCTATGAACAGTGTGCGTCTATGAAACTTTTTTGGAATGGACTGACCAAAGAAACTGTAATTTCAGACCAAATGGCCAGAGCAGTCTGAGGAGCTTCTTGGGTTGATTGTGAACTCACTAAGAGCACTTGATGGAGCTGTTCCACAGGGTTGCCCAGAGCCGAGAAGAAGGCCACAGTCTGCACAGAAAATTGCCCTTGTGTTGGATAAAGCTCCAAAACATCTACAGCCAGACCTAGTTGCTTTGGTGCCAAAATTGGTTGAACATTCAGAACATCCACTAGCTGCTTGTGCACTTCTAGATCGGCTTCAAAAGCCCGATGCAGAACCCAGTTTGCGTTTGCCTGTAAGATTGATTGACTTAGTTTATTGTTTTGTCTGCCATATTAGTGTTATAATTTGAATTTTGGCATTCATTTTCTTTCCAATTCATATTCTTCTGGGATGTTCATTGCTCACCTATTTGTTCAGAATTTATTATGAAATTTTTATCTGAAATCTTCATTCCTCAGGTTTTCGGTGCTCTTAGCCAGTTGGAATGTAGTAGTGAAGTGTGGGAACGTGTTCTTTTCCAGTCATTTGGACTTTTGTCGGATTCAAATGATGAACCTCTAGCAGCAACAATAGATTTCATTTTCAAAGCTGCAATACACTGCCAACATCTTCCCGAAGCAGTATGGAGAAAACATTAAATAAGACTAGAAATGTTATGTTTTATAGTGTTTGTGTTCTATTTATTCATTATATTCCATTATCCTCTGCAGGTCAGATCTGTACGTGTGCGGCTAAAGAATCTAGGAACTGAAGTCTCCCCATGTGTTCTTGATTATTTATGCCGAACGGTAAATAGCTGTGCAGATATCGCTGAAGCAATCATGAGAGAGTTTGACTGTGATGATGATTTCGGTGATAATTGCTCAGCAGTGTCCGGTGGCATGTTCTTATATGGTGAAAATGGGCCTTCTGAAAGATTGGCAGTAAATGAGCAAGCTTTTCATGCTAATTATTTTTTCTCAGATACTTATATTCTTATTGAAATGTTATCCATCCCTTGCCTTGCTGTTGAAGCTTCCCAAACTTTTGAGAGAGCTGTGGCTAGGGGGGCTGTTGTTGCTCAATCCTTAGCTATGGTCTTGGAGAGACGCTTAGCTCGAAGATTAAATTTGGCATCACAATATGTTACTGAAAATTATCAGCACACTGATGTAACCATAGAGGGAGAAGGCATTGAGCAGATAAGAGCTCAACAAGATGATTTTTCCTCGGTTCTTGGTCTTGCTGAGACATTGACTCTTTCTAAAGAACCCCGCGTAAGAGGATTTGTAAAGTTGCTTTATACTATACTATTCAAATGGTATGCCGATGAGTCTTACCGTTTGAGGATCCTCAAGAGACTTGTTGACCGTGCTACTAGTACGACAGAAAGTACTCGTGAAATAGATTTAGATTTGGAGATTTTAGTGATACTGGTTTGCGAGGAGCAAGAAATTGTTAGACCAGTTCTGGGTATGATGCGAGAGGTTGCTGAACTTGCAAATGTTGATCGTGCAGCTCTTTGGCATCAGTTATGTGCCAGTGAAGATGAAATTCTTCACCTTCGTGAAGAAAGGAAATCCGAACTTGCTAGTGTAGCTAAAGAAAAAGCTATTTTGTCTCAGAAGTTGACCGAATCAGAGGCTGCTAATAACCGCCTAAAGGTATTCTTCTTGTTTCTATTGATCCTAGGTTTGTATTGTACAGCCAGTTTTTTATGACTGATATCTACAAAGATTTTATAACTTGTTAACATGGCAGTCTGAGATGAGAACCGAGGTAGATCGTTTTGCTAGGGAAAGAAAGGAGCTTACAGAACAGATACAAGATGTTGAGAGTCAACTTGAATGGCTTCGCTCAGAAAAAGATGATGAAATTGCTAAGCTTGGTGCAGAGAAGAAAGTTCTTCAAGACCGTCTGCATGATGCAGAGGCACAACTTACCCAATTAAGATCACGGAAGCGAGATGAATTGAAGGTCGGTCAATAAGCTGCTACATGAGATGCACTTTTTTCCGATTAGTTGATATTTGAGATCCTTTGTACTTCGTGTGAGATTTATGGGTGCTATCTAATCTGCTAAAAGAGAGATAAGTTTACATATGCACATGATTGTGCACTTTTAGTTAAGGTCTGGATTTGTTCCAAGGGGAAATGATACTGTCTGGGTGTGGTTAAGCCGTTAAAGATTAGTGTAATTGTTTTGCAGTTACGCCTTTTATTTTGTATTAACGGATTTCCCAAATGAATATTGCAGAGGGTTATGAAGGAGAAAAATGCGCTTGCAGAGAGGTTAAAGAGTGCGGAAGCTGCTCGGAAAAGATTCGATGAGGAGCTGAAACGGTTTGCCACAGAGAATGTTACTAGGGAAGAATTACGACAATCACTGGAGGATGAGGTTCGGCGATTGACCCAAACAGTTGGCCAAACCGAAGGGGAAAAACGTGAGAAGGAAGAGCAAGTTGCTCGATGTGAGGCTTATATTGATGGGATGGAATCCAAGCTTCAGACTTGTGAGGTATTTGCTTTGAGTAGTCTTTTCCTCCTATGATTTTGGGTAACATTAATCTAATGCCACAGTGACTCGAAAGCTTTTTGTGAATCCTGGTACTGCTGCTTCATACTTCGCATCAAAGCTTAAGTATATAGAAAAAATAGGAATTAGTATTGTTATTCATCTTCTTTTTGCAGCCCTTGCCCAAATGAACTTACTACCTTCCCCGTGGGGGGGGGGCCATGATTGACATCCTTTCATTTGTCATCTAAATCAAATGTAGTCGACTTCTAGGTTGACCTCATTATGTATTTGTTTTTATCCAACAGCACTTGATATTATGTATTTTGCAGCAATACATCCATCATCTTGAGGCTTCACTTCAGGAAGAAATGTCACGACATGCCCCTCTCTATGGCGTAGGCTTAGAAGCTTTGTCAATGAAGGAGTTGGAGACATTGTCGCGTATACATGAAGATGGACTTCGGCAGATTCATGCCATCCAACAGCGGAAGGGAAGTCCTGCTGGTAGTCCTCTTGTAAGCCCGCACTCACACCCCAATACTCATGGATTATATGCTCCTAGCCCACCACCTCCTGTGGCTGTTGGACTGCCGCCTTCTGTCATTCCAAATGGAGTTGGAATCCATAGCAATGGACATGTGAATGGTGCTGTTGGACCCTGGTTCAACCATTCCTGAATCTGGGTCTGAAACTTAGGTAGGTGACTTGGGGGGAAGGGGTGGGGTGACATTTTCTCATACCGAGTTTTGCTTCATATATTCAGGGGCTTGAGAGCTTTCCTATTGCTGCAACATGCTCGGTTTATTCTTTAAGAGTTGATTTGGCATTTGTCCACCATGAGATGAGAAAAGTCCCAACATCCCATGAAAAAAGATAGGATGGTATTTGATGTATATACTGTTGGCAATTATATGCATCCAACAGGACTAACAGATTTACCAATGCCATTTCTTAATCTGAGTTTCCTCCCCGCCATTCAAATGGAATTTTTAGAAAAAAGTTTCGTTTTCTTTAGTATCTTGTCTTATCCAGACTTCACTTCTGATTTCTTCTTCTTCTAACCCCTCGGTTAATTACACTCATATTAGTTCTTGTTTTTTTTTTAAAAAAAATTTCTTCCCACCTCCCCTCCCTTCTGTTTCTCGTGGAATGGGCCCTTATACTTCCTGTTGCCATATTTTCGTCCTACATTTTTTTCCTTCTTATACTTGGCAAGGACAGGAAGTAAATGCCGTCTCAATTAGAAAGTAAATCATGGCTTGTCGGTCAATAATTTTAGAGAAATAATGGAAATAGTTCTACTAGAAGTAGTACATATAAAAGATTTTTTTGATTCTATAGATAGGGTGAATGATTTGATGTGGTGGGCAGGACCATAACACAATTATTAAAGTATGAAATGAAATCCTACAAGTCTTTAAATATCCGTATAGGAAAGGTTTTTAAAATTTATTGTGTCCATATTGTCACAACTTTTTGAAATCTAGGTTTTTATGTAATTATCACACATTTCTTTTTTGAGTCTTTTACATCTAACAATATCTCACTCTTGTGGCAAAAATTACTTATTCAAAGTGACAAATGTAAATGTAAAATATTAGCTCACTTATGTTTTCTCCTTGCCAACTTACTTTTAACTCAAACTTTTTAATTAAAATTTATATAATCCAAAATGAAATGAGAGAGAACTCTAAATGATTCCAAGTCAAGCATCATTCAGGTAGCAAGATCTTGACGAATTATAATAAAAAAAATAATAATAAAATAAAAGGAGGAAAATAGAGATAGTAAAATCACTAAATAATCTTCCAACTTTGACTGCCAAAGTAGGGGGAAAATTTTTTACAAAGGCAGGTGACTAAGTAGTCACATGTCCCTGGTAAAAGGTTTTTCACAAACTTAAATACATCAAACTAATTCCAGAGATTACTCTCAAATCAATGCCTACTCTGGACTTGATGCAAATGAGCAAAACAGTAACTCTTCATTAAATTAACAACTCGTGCGAGGGGAGTTTTAAATAAGCGTAGCGTACTACTACGTGAACAAGTTACATTTTGGTAAGTGAAGTGAAAATTCCAAGCATAAGATATCCACACAAAACCCAAGCCACTCAGAAGAAACTGCAGCAGGAGAGTAGCACACCTTCGAATGAAGAACCAAATTTGGGCAAGTACACCTCATGTGATGATGCCATCCTTCAATTCACTTCAGACAAGAAGGGAGTGTAAGCCCATGACAAACAAAGGCCACAACAACATAAATTATGATGAGGAGGAGGATGATCAGTGCAACCCTGCAAAGACATCAGGCACAATATCAAAAGGGTTGGAAGTGTTTAAAGAAGATCCTAGCACCATCAAATCATTGGAAAAAATTGTGCTAATAAGGAAAGCAAGAATAACAAAAGGAGAATTAGTTCCAGTAACAAACGTGAGTTTGACGTTTCTCCACCACACAGTGCTTCTAAAACGTCTTGCCTGCTTCCTGAAGCGGAGAGTGTTTCCTTGCATACTTGCAGTTTTATCAACCAGCAATTCCAAACGATCACCTCTATCTAAAACTTTATCAATATTGTCTATCATAACATTGCGCACCTGTTGTTGTCATAACATGTCATTTGGCTATAGTAGTTTTATAGATGCAATGGAACACTACAAGATGAATATTTCTAGAGCCTAATTACGAACACTACAAGATGTCAATTTAGACATTTACTTTTCATCTGGTATAAAATTTGTGAGTGGCAGTTGAAATTAAAAATACAGCCAAAGGCAAGGTACGTAACTTGAATCTGAAGTAGAACACTAACTGAACCATAAACTCTTACTGCAGACAGAATAAACCACATTAAAAAAAAGATGGAATCATTAAAAAATGTCAGAAAGATATGTTTAAGCACAAGACTAATAATCTGTAAAGATTGGCAAGCGGTGAGAAAATAGAAGAGCCTAAATAACAGTGACAAATAGAAAAGAGTTGAACTGACAATGAAAAATGTAGGCAGTAATTGAATCTTACCTGGCTCATTTCACCTTTCAACCGGCCTATTCTGTCTGCATTTGGATCACTTGAGTAATATTCCATCTGTTGGCTAAGGACTCTTGAAAATTCATCGTTCATGGCATAAGCATGTGCAGACATCACTGCTCTGTTATATGTCCTTACAAATCTCTGATGTATGTCTTCAAGAAACGCGAATGGGATTCTGCCTGTTTGCATATTAAAAGGAAACAAATAACAAAAGTTAAGCATACAAATTCATTTTTAAAGGAAAGAAAAAATGGAGGGAAAGAACTTCCACAGCAAGGTTCAAACTTTTGCAAAGAGATGCATTCAGCTGAAACTATGTTGAGTACATAAGAATAGACAGAACTGTGGAATTTAACTTTTTGACCCTGGAAGGCTAGGTATATTATTCATTAAAGACATACAATTGTAAAATCAATACAATCGCATATCATATTGGAAATCAATAATATCACATACAAACAAATAGATCGATACAATTGTAAATCAGCTACATTAAGACACAAATTAGTTATTACCTTTCCTGTTCTCGTAGTATACATAAAATTCTTGTTATTTTGAAAATCATGAGTGCATCATAAATGTCTTTCAGGACTATATTGTAACCAATTATTATCCCTTTCGTCTCAGCTCGATGATTCCACCTCTCCATCAAATCTCAAAACCGAACAAAAATTAAAAGGTCCAAAATTTCGAGCTATTGCAATCTACTCATATCGATGAAATTTTCAATTTTTCACAGACTTTAGCAATAAAACTATTAAAATTGAGAAACATCCTTTCTTCTAATCCCAACAAAAAACAAACGATAATCCAAAGAAAGAGAATTGAGTGGCTAGATAACATACGTCCGGCAGTGTCGTCGGCCATACAAAGAACAGTAAGGCCATCGGTGCGTTTGACGTGAAAAATGTAGCGATCTTGAGAGTAGGAAACATTGGTGTCGTTGTCACCGGGAATCTTCTCAAGAATCTGCCTTGCGATGGCACTGGCGTTGGTAGATGTGGCGGTGAACTCCGCCAAGACCACCGATCCCCTGGCCACCAGCGCGTACAGGATCGCCATCTCTTCGCGCCTCTCTCTCTAGCAGTAAAAGAACAGGAAGGAAAAAAGAGAAGAAAGGGGAAACTAAAATTTATTTCTAGAAATCTTTTGCGGGGTGCGTAGGCGTGATTGATTTGCGATGTGGACCCCTTTAATTGAGTTGGACCAAATGATGATGATTTACTTTAATAATAATAAATATATATATATATTAATTAATTGATTGATTGATAGATGGAGTCAGAGTGGGTAACCGTACCCTTCCTCCTTTGTATGGTTTTGCACGTACTTTTCTGGGTGTTTTCGACTTTTGATTAATTATCTTTTTAATATTTCGGTTTAATTTATTGAATTAAGTGACCGACGGAACCTTTTTTTAAAATTAATTAAAAAGCGACTTGAAACAATATCAATATAATATACTTTATTGGGTTAACCTCTTTACAGAATTCTTTTTGCTGGCTTGGTATAATGGGCCGATCCAAAACCTTTAGGACTTCGGCCACTTCCGAATGTAACTCTTTCGGCCCGTGTAGTGCCGACAATCTCTGTGGTTTCAGACTCTCTTTCGTAGCCATTTGTTGTGTAATTAAAATGTACTTAAATCTTGCTGGAGTTGTATGTATAGAGGTGTAAATTGGATCAGTTTGATCTCAATCCCAAAGGATTAGGGTATTTGAAGGATCGGGATAGATTGATCCAATTTTTTGAAGGGTCATAAAAACTCCAATCCAACCCCAATCCCATGGGAGTAGAGGGATCGGGACGGCCAGCCCTTCTTTCTTTGTTTTTTTTTATTTTTGAAAAAAACCTGATTCTACAAAATACTGTCTTGAGAATGCATTTTAAGATCTGCAGCTAGTGGTAATTCATCTTCAAACTCATATTCTAGAGCACCAGAATAGAGGTGAGTATGTAGAAGTTTTCGCACAGATAGCAATTTATGTGTCTCCGAGTAATCAAGATATTGATACGATTCAGGCAAGTTAATATCCTCATGGGACAAAACCTTAGCCTCTGTGCAAATCAGTTCACGGAAAGGATCCGAACCTTGAGCTGCAATTGATATAGCTTTCTTTAATATTTCCTCCTCAGCTGCAAATCGCTTGTGGGGCCAACCTTTGCTTCCAGGACTCCACAGAGATTGGGAGAGCACAAACCAAAGAAGGAGCAAGGTAGCTTGTTTATGCTGCCCAGCCTTCGACAGGAGATCAGCCTCGAGCAAGAAGAAGATGGAGAATCAAGGGAGAAGAAAAGGTTGTTTTCACTTCTCAGACAAGAAGGTATGGTTTGTTTGTGAGTGAGTACTGAGAGTCTAAGACCTTGTGACCTTCGTTAGATATTTTAATTTTAATATTTTAATTTTTTTTATTTTTAATAATATCCATGGCCTAAGGGTCCGTCCGGCCCTATCCTCCCTCAGTCCTTGCTGGTCAAAATTGAGTTAAAAAGTAATTGATGTGATTAAGATTGAGTTTTTGAAATTATCATGTAAAATTTTGGGATAGGTCAGGTTGGCTCTAAGATATCAACTCCAATTGACAGTTCTATGTATGTATGTTGGGATAAGTTCTTTTTTGATTTACTCCCAAATTTAAGTTAAACTTTGTTGGTGTCTATAATGCAATAACATGAGATTCGTACATCACTCTCCTCCATCGGAACTTATATTATAATCTCATTTCTGTTGATGTCGTAAACCATATACTCAATATATAGGTAACATTAATGGGTTCCATGCATATATACTTCCTGCAGTAAAAAAAGAACAAATTAAATGAATAAGTTACGCACATGACAGCATGCATTTTCCATCAGAGAATTCCCTAATTGATCTCCTCTTTACAAGATTGGATTAATTTCAAGCAATGTCTAATGGATATTGATTGGATAGGCAGAGTATATATATGTTGAAAGACATACAACAAAGATGTTGACGTAACATAACAAGTCTGTATTTTGTGTATATATATATATATATATATATATGTATGTATGTACAGCTGATGTATTCACATGCATGCATATGTGTGGTTATGGTGAATTCCCGTGTACTTGGTGTGTATATATATATATATATATATATGTATAATGAACAGCATTGACCTGCAGTTACCATTTTTATTTTATTTTGTAGTATAGGTGAGGGAAGCAGCAGCACTAGTTTGGCTTGCTTCAATAATTCATTTTTGATACAGAAACTTTTCAAACCACAAGACAAGAAGACACTAAAAGAGGGATCCCATCTTTTCCTCACTTGGGAAACCACAGCACACCAGCTGGCCAGCCTAGCCATGCACCAGCTACAGTTAGTGGGATTATCTTGAAACAGTTTAGACAAATTTTCCATGGGAACTGAGTGCTGTAAATTTACCCTACGTGTTGATATGGGACACTTTTTCGCAACAACCAAAATTTTCCAACTGGCTCTGTACACTTATCGCCATTTTCCACTCTCCACCTCAGAATTTCTCTTTATAAAGACACCAATCTTTCCCCTTCCCCTTACTCTTCTGAATCCACTCGCTATATCTTGCCATGGCGGCTAACAATCAGCTTTCCGCCACCATTTTCTTGGCCATCCTCTCCCATCTTCTTCTTGCAACATGCGCCAATGCCTGTGGTTCTTGTGAACACATCAAGCCCAAACCAAACCCATCTCCCAAGGCACCTCCGGTTGACCCGTTTTGCCCCAGAGACACGTTGAAGCTGGGTGCATGCGCAGACCTTCTCGGATTGCTTAACCTTGTGGTCGGGACGCCGCCGACGAGCGACTATAATTCCAAATGCTGTTCAGTTCTTGAAGGACTGGCTGACTTGGAAGCTGCGGCTTGCCTTTGCACTGTCATAAAATCCAATGTGGTGGGAATCAATTTGGAGGTGCCGGTTGCTCTCAGTGCTTTGGTCAGTGCCTGCACAAGAACCGTACCAACAGGCTTCAAGTGTGATAATTAATAGTGATCTGAAAATTAATGTTGGTTTGCATGATCTCGTGTCTTTCCGTTTCGATTCGTGTAAGAAACAGACATTTATGTATTCGTCTGGTTTTTTTTTTTTGTTTTTTTGCAATAATTAATGTTTATTTTGTTTCGAAATTGCATTGTTTTGTGAATTAAAACCTCAGTAATTAAATTAAGTTATTGAGGCGTTTGTGCACTAATTAGTGGTGTGTCTTTATCAAATATTAATTACCTAATGGGTTTTGTTTTAATTATGTGGTTTGTCCACATTTACGATTGTATTATCTATACTGGACAAATATGTGAAGCCCAATTGGTCTGAGGCCCACCAGGCCTGTTTTCATGGTCCCGGGCCTGGCCCGCCTCCCCATTTCTTCCTCGGGTATCATATTATTGATCTTCATTTTTCTAAATGAATGCTTCCTTTAACAAAAACAATGACAATGATAGTGATAATGATATGTAAATAAATATCTTCATAGACTCCATTATTTATGACTTGATTTCCATCGACTAATAATCCAAAATTGTGACTTTCCTAGTTCAATTCTTTCTTGTAAACTTCCCAACTTCAAAGTAACAACAAATCATTTCCTTTTATCCTTCAACCGTCTCTCATTATAAATAGAGAGAAAGACAATCCACATGAAAGGTTTTTTTTATTATTATTATTATTTTTTTAACGGTGTTAGGATCAGTATATATACATCTCGACATTCCACTTATTTAAAGGATATTAATGAAATTCAAACTCGAGATTTATGATTTGCATGCTCGCACACTCCATCCACTAAAATGTTCCCGAAAAGACCATGAAAAGTTAATTAGTTTAAACTTTAAATCTCAAATTTTAAATTTAACGGATTTACTAAGGTACACTCCGAAACACGCCTGCACTCCAACAGTTACCGTAACGAAATTTTTGCTCTATTTGGTTGATGCATGAGCACTATAGCAAAAATTCCGTAACGGTTGGAGCGCAGCACGCCTTAGTAAAACTGTTAAATTTAATATCTTAATCTTAAACTTAAATTTTACACATGTATTAGTTTATTTGTAATTGTTATTTTATTAATTTTCAAGATTATAAATTCACTTAATACCACTCATATGCACCCAACAAAATAAATAACAAATTTTGATCAATTTTACATATCTTGACATTTTACCAGTAGCTACAATTCACCCATATTAGAGTAGAAAGGAAAATCAAGTCAAACTCAAAATTTACATCATGAAAACTTGACCGAATCATTCATCAAACGGCATTTACTTCTAATTCTTAAAACTAAATTTGAGTGCATTTATAATGGCTTTTTCATAGTCCATATATCAAAAGGCAGAAGGTATGAAGCAATGAAGATAATTCATCTTTTTTGAACAAAAAAAAAAAACCTCTTTACACATTATAGAGCTTTTAAAAAACTCTAACTTGAAATGTTATTATATATATATATTTATATAATCAAAAAAGAAAGGAACGTGAAAAATGTTAGAAAGGTGTATAACTTGTACTAAGAATTTTGATAAAATACTAAAAGATAACAATAATAATTGAATAAAAAAGTTTCTAAAATAATTGAGAGTATTTCTTAACTCTCAAATCTCAATCTTTATAAAAATTAATACGTACTAATAATAATTATACCAATTATTATAAATTAAATTTGATAAATAATTGACAAATCCAAAAATATAGCTTATTTTGGCTTTTATGATGTACGCCAAACTCACCGTAGAATACACTGTGAACCGTCCGATCAAAGCAAAGGGGGAAAAGAAAAGATTGAAAGAAAAAAAGGAAAAATATTTTCAAGAACAGTACGGACAGCAATAGCATCTCTTCCACCTCCACCTCCATTTGTCACTCTCTGACCCAATTCTTCTTTTCCATTAGACGCGAATCCACTTCTCTTCTTCGTCTTCATCGATCTCTTCACAAAAATCTCACATAAATATTTTGCACATTTGGATGCTTCAGTGTCAGTGAGGATCTGTTTCCGGAATTGATCGAGTTACTTAGTAATATTAAGGATGATGCAGAGGCTGAGTCCTCCAAAGCATCGCCATGATGGGACTTCGCCTCTGCCGTTGGGTATGGATTGGAGCCCTCCGCCTAAGAAATGGGTAATTGTTGTATCTATTTTCTTTACCCTTTCAGTATCTTGTTGCACTAATTGGATTCTTGATCGCGAGTGAATTTGATTTGAATTTTCATTTTCTTGTTCAGTAAATTCTAGAGGACTGGACTTGGAAGTTCTTGAATTTTGAATTTCTGGTTGAGAGCTTAGGATCAGCTTTTATGGGGACAAAATAAGCAAAAAGAATTTGGAAATATTAAGAAGAAAGTCCATGTTTCGAGTTATCTAAGCCCTAGAATGTTGCATTATTAAAACTTAGGATGCTTCCATTATTGTCTGCAAATTCATCAGGAACTTAATTTTCATTGTTCTGTGGAACTGTTCTATCAGTGATATGCATTTAGTCACTTGCTCATAACAACATAGGTTGTTTCCAATGAAAGATTTGGGATTCATAACCTCTGTCAGACATGCCCATGGGCTACTTCTTTGCTTATGTTCACTTAACTGCATTCTCTCTTTAAAAAAAAACATAAAAGAGAAGTATATAAGCAATATAGCACAAATAATTAAAGGAAAGAAGTAGCGTAGTTTTTATTTATGATATAGTAGGAAACCAATCATGATTAGTAGTTATTTATGAGCAATAGTTCTACAATTAATATGTCTTGTATGTAACCTTTCCAGAGATTAGCTTTGAAACAACGACGATCTCACTGTTTTCCTGCTTATTCATCTGAACTTAAAAATGATTGACATCCACATACATAGACAGCTAATGTTGGTCACTTTTCTGGTTTGATTTAAGAATTGTCCTGGGATTTACCTAGGATGGGAGATAGGAAATTTGAGCAGATAAGTTGATTTCATTTAAAGAATAAAGAAGTGGATTCAATTGTAAAATCCTCTTAGATGGATAATATTCCTCAAATGATTATATCTTCACCATGAAAAGAGTATGAACAAAACATCAAACAAGACTGTCAAGCTTTGAAATATTTAATATTATTTTGGTACTTCCGAATCATGACTTACCAAGATTCTTCCAGCCTTTGTATTTAAACATTTGGCATCTCAGTTTAAGTGTGTATATATACCTTTTCACCTCCGTATGATGGCTTGGATGTAGCTCTACCTAAATGGTTAGGGTTGTCAGACTAAATTCACTAGTTATTGTGTTAGAGCTAAGTCACTTTGCTTACTACATCAAAGTTCAATCTACTAGTTTGTGCCTGGTTATATCTTGTGGGTTACGGTATAGTTAATTAATATGTGCGCTTGCTCTCCCTGTAACCTCCAATCTATACAATTGTTACACAAGCTCATAAATCTCAGCTTGATTGCTTCCATGACCCAAATGAGCAAGATCTATCTAGTTTCTACATGTATGGTAACAGTATGGATTCAAAAAGGAACTAAGACATACTAGTTATCCTATCAAGTGTTTATTTTCAGTTGCACGAACATATGCCCTCCAGATTGATCTTTCTTCTCGTTTGTACTGTGGTGAAGCTTGCTTTTACCCATTTACTTGTACATTGTTTATTAAATTGTTTTCATCATAGGGTTGGTACTTTTGTGATTTCATCTGAACCCTACATTTCAGTTGATTTTTCTTGTTCATATATTGCTTCTCATATGTAGGCTGGGCATGAAACTGTTTGGCCACACAATCCTCGCACAGGCTGGAGTTACTGTGTTACCATTCCATCCTGGGTTGTCCGTCCAAAATCAAGAGACTCAGATCCCATTGTGGTATTCAATTGACCCTCTATGAGATAATTAAGTGTTGATTTGATGCTGTCCAGGAAGAAAAATAATCTTAAACGGGCTAAATATTTTCTGTTTTTTTATTCCTTTTTGTAAACAAAATTAGAAGTCCTTGGATGGAAATTTCTTGCAAGAATTTCTTTCCTTTTAGATGTTGTGTTACTGGCTGCAATTATGAGTTCTTGCCAAAACCAAATTTGCAGCTTTTTGAAATTTGTGTTTATTGAATGATAGTTTTTGTTCTTACTGTTGATTCTCAAAGCAGCTGTTTAATTGTCATGCTACATCTGCTTACTTATATCGGCTCTTTGACTTTCTTAAGGGCAGTTTTACAGGGTTCTTGTTGGGATACAGTCTCCTGAAGGGATTACAAATTCACGAATGGTATTAAGGAGGTTTAATGATTTCTTGAAGTTTCATTCTGCTGTAAGTTCTCCTTTTTATGGCATTATCCTGCAATTTCACTTAGTATCTTCTCTGAATTGGAGGAACACTGCAGACTACTTGACGGGGGTCACTGCTGATTCTTGAACCAAGTCTATGAGTATGAGTATGTCTGAGATAGTTGTTTAAAAATAATATACTAGTCTTAAACAGGAATAAGAAAAGAAATTGATCATCACAGATTTACTTCGCTAAGCAGAATTCAAGAGTGAAAAGATTATGAACTTTAGGATAGCAAAACTTCTTAAAGGAAAATCTATTTTATTAATCTACGGAGGAATTAAAAACTATTTTGATTTCCACAAATTGGGATTTAGTGAAGAATTTGTGCTCCGTAATTTGAATCTTCAGTCTTCCTCATATATTATATTATTCAATAAGTAGGCTTACCGAACTGATAATTGATCGTTACATAACTCATTGTGAAAGTAATTGAAATGAGGTTCTATCAGGGTGTTTGATATTAGCTAATTAGAGGACCCTACTAGATGGAAGTCCTGACTACACCATTTTGTGGACTTCACTTGAGTAAACGAGTTTTTGCTCTTCAAATTTAAAATTTACTTGAATTGAATTGTCTTTTGCAGCTTAAAAATGGTTTTCCTCGTAAGCATCTTCCACCGGCACCACCGAAGGGACTCATACGGATGAAATCTAGGGCTCTCTTGGAAGAGGTAACCAGTGATTCTGTTATAATGATTCTCTAGTACAAGTTTTATCCCAAACTACTAGAGATCCAATTCACTAGAGATTCTGAGAGCCTTGAGTATCAGTGTTAGTTTAGAAAGTGAATTTCCCTATTGATTTTTGAGGTGGCTTGAAATTTACTTTTAGATCAATATCAGCTGGATTGTTGCTCTTAGACCTGGTCTATTGCTGCAATATATTCTAAAATTTTTCCACAATATTATTATATTTTCTGTTATTCAACTGGAACATGAATTCTGTTAAAACCTTCAAGTTCTGATTAAAACACTAGAAAACATGAATTTAGTAGTGTGGAAGACATGTCATTTGAATATTTTACATGAGGTTTTTTTTTCCTGTGTAATTTATATAGAAGTTACCTTTTTAAAACCAGATATCCAAATTCTGCTGTTTATTAAAGAAGGCTGAGAGATTTTCTTTTCTCTTTTCTTAATAATTGTGCAGAGAAGACGTTCTTTGGAAGAATGGGTGACAAAGTTGCTTTCAGACATTGATATATCCAGAAGTTTTGTTGTTGCATCTTTTCTTGAACTGGAAGCTGCTGCTAGATCTTGTAGGTTTTGCTGCCATAGAATTATACTTGGGAAATTTTTCACACTTACATTTTATTAGACATTGTGAAAGACTTGATTGATGCTAAACTATGATATACAGTTTAAAGGTTTACTTTGTAATATTTGACAGTATGATGGTTTTGTTTTCCAGCATTTCAAGATGAAAACCAACAATCTTCAGGCTTAAATCCTTCTGCCAGCAGCAGCATAATCTCTTCAGCCCAGATTCATCCTAATTCAAGCCTGTCTATGTTAGCCAGTAGTTCATCATTGGCATCTGATTATGGTAGTGACACTGCATATGAGGCATCTGACTTTGGGAGTGCAAGCCTTGGCAGGGATAACAACTCTGAAGTTGGAACAGAGGATCTGTCGGTTGATGAGGATTTGACAAGTCCAATTGATAAGTTTATGAAGTATGGCATGTCAAATATTGATGAGGGCTTGTTTATGGGACAGGCTATTTTGGAGCAACTTGAAGGTTTTCCCAAACATAAGGCACACACAAGCGAGGTTAATGTTACAGACAGAAATAGAAGTGATGAAAATGGTCGCCATGCTCGAGAGTTCTCAGGTGAGAGCAACGGAAGTGATGTCAATTCTCAGAAAGGTAGCGAATCATCAAATTCAGCATTTCCCAGTATGAACGAGAATGGGCCTGTTGCCCTGCCTGGAGTTGCTGAGATTTCAGGAACCACTGAACATTTTGGAAGCACGGACTTGCAACTTCCAGATGATGTGCATTTATTGCTGCCAATGGATCAAGGCCAGAGAATGAACCGGGTACTCATGACCATGCAGCGGAGATTGTTCACTGCAAAAACAGACATGGAGGATCTCTTATCACGGTTAAATCAAGAGATAGCTGTGAAAGATTATCTTGCAACCAAGGTAAATTGGAGTCTACTTATGTTTCAATGGCAAGTTAGAATGTTGTCACCATTTGATTGGCTTTATTTCTCAAAATTTAAGTTTTTTAATCGCGTTTACTAATGCCATGAAAATGGTTATTCCATGAACAATGAGATACAAAAAACCATTAGCATATTGAAACACTTAACCCTTGTCGAGGGACCTCCAATGAATTATATGCAGTTGCATTGCAATGCACTATTGGATTTGTACTGCCTTAGGCTTATATAACTGATTCACAAATTTTGGACTCCTTCAAAATTCATTTTTTTGGGTGTCATAATGTTATTTATTTTGTGGATGGTTGATTTATATATTTCTTGTGATTGAGTAGGAGGCTTATAATTCATAGAGTGAAGTAACATTGCTTGCAGAATACAACTTATTCATTTCTAAGCAAGGCAGCGACTTTGAAGAAAGGAACGTGCATTGTGATGGTTGAGAATGGAGAAGTATCAACACAAATGTTTTTACCTCTGTTTGATCATATATTGGTGTTTAATTCGTTTCCTTGGATTTTTGAAAATTTCTTGGTGTTTAAAACACATCCATAAAAAGCTAGATAGGTTCTTTGGGTCATTATGAATTTGTTGGAGTGAGTTCTAATCTATTTTACATCTCACAATCAATTAAGATTTCATAAAATTCTGAGTTCCAGCATCCATTCACTGTCAAATTTTCAAAGTATCTATATGATATAGGTCCATACATTCATTTTCCTTTTTCGTCCCCTTTTTTCTGTGAAAGACTATTACCGGTTGTAGCTCTTTTCTTTAATGATAGCATTAAAATGTGAAGTTATGACCCTACATTTTTTTTCTTCAGGTAAAGGATTTAGAAGTGGAACTTGAAAGCACCAAACAAAAAGGCAAAGAAAACATTGAACAAGCTATTATGATGGAGCGGGAAAGGGTCACCCAAATGCAATGGGATATGGAAGAACTTCGACGGAAGTCCTTGGAGATGGAACTGAAACTAAAGTCTCAACAGGTTGTTAATCTTTATTACTTTCCAAGACATCTTGCACCTCAATCAATTTTAACTATATCTCAGGATGACCTTTGAAATGCCTTCAGGATCAGAAGGTAGCAACTACCCATGTATCCAATTCTAGAGAGAAAGATCCACTGCTTCAGGAATTGGATGTAACGAGAGAGCAACTTGAGGATTTATCAAAGCGCCATCAGGAGCTAGAAAGGAAGTCAAACGCTGATATTAAAGTCCTTGTAAAAGAAGTGAAATCCCTCAGAGGTTCCCAAGCAGATCTAAAACAGCAGCTTAACCGGTCGTTCCAAGAAAAGTCTGAGATTGAGGTATACTTCTCTGTGTGTGTGTGCATGAAAATTTAAAGCTTGATCCCTGTTTGTATAAGAAAATCTTTTTTCCAGTTTCCATATCCTTTTAATGGCATACTTCGTGGGAAAGGCAATTCTGAATAACCCATGACATCTGAAGTTATTCAGTGCTTTTATGGCTTCTTTCGTCTGTTTAAATATGGTAGTTAATTTACTTATACAAAGAGGAGCTTGCTTTCCATACTGATGGCCTATATGAGTTTTGCATTATTTTCCTGCACAAGTAGTTAGAAATCTTAACAGGTAAAATATAATTGAAAGGATGTAAGTGAATCTAGTATCCTGAGTCTTTTGTGCCATCATTCCTTGGCTAAATTGCCATTCTGAAGAATCCAACTTATTTGCTAATAGATTACGTCCTCACATTATGTTTGGCATGTCCAGAAACTTTTGCAAGAAGAAAAGCATAAGAATGAGAAGATAAGTTCCTCGTGGAAGAAGCTGCGGGACAAATGTGAAACCCTTCATAATCAGCTCCGGGACTGCAGGGTTAAATTCTTGGTTCAAGATGAAAATGGTCAGTTCATTGATTTCCCAACATCACTTCGTGTGGATCATTTGGTAGCATCTGACAATCAAGTCAATTTTCTCCTTGCAGAGGTATTTAAGCATTCTGTTTTTTTTTTTTTCTTTTTTCCCTTGGCACCTTATTTCTGAGTGCAAGTTTAACAGGTTCAGAAATTGGCACTGGATGTTGATCACTCAGTATCCACAGCTGATAGTCTTGATTTAACGGATGCCAACCCCATGACCGCAGAAAAAGATTTATGGGACTTGAGGAAGATCTTGGTAAATATCTTTGTTGATTATGGTAGATTGGTAAAACAGGTTAACTCTGTTACTCGAAATGCTCTTAGAATGAACTTGTCATCCCAGAGAGACTCCGAAGCATCTTCGGATAATGTTTTACAGAATGCAGATTTAGATAAATGAAATTGAGGGTTTAATCCCGTAAATCTGATCACATATATTGTACCACACCTTTTAATCACCACAATTACCATTTTATAGGCATCTTCATTTTACTCTTCTAAAATCATTCTCCCAACAGTAAAGTTGGTTGTGTAATTCCAGAGTGATGAAATTTATAGAGGGTCTTAAGAGTTAGTTCTTAGTTTCAAATAGAGAATTCTTGTACAACTTTCATGTCCCTGAAATTAGGAACGTTGAGATCATACTAATAAATACTAGTACAATTTTGTTCATTTCTCCCTCGTTTTAGCTCTAAGTTATGATCAGTACTGCTTACATTTGATAATTCCTAATGTGCAAGAGAAAATTTCAATTTAATGATCCTTTTTTAACTCTGGTTAGCCATCCATTTGACTCCAGAAAAGGCCACAGTTTCAGCTGGAAATGGAATTATCAAGTCCATTCATTCATTCTGCTTGTGATTCAGAACTTCTGGTAAAACTGCAGTAGGGAAATGACTTAAAAATCGTCTCCAAAATGTAATCACAAATGGGGGGAAAAAAAAATTGACTAGGGTTACAAAAGGATGTAATAAATTCCCAGCCAGTGGGCGAAAAATTCTACTCGTTTGTGAAGCATATCATCAAAAGTTGTTCTCAATCATCACCTCTTCTAGGTTTGAAATGTTCCAAAAAGAGATTTTTTAAAAAAAGAATCTGCAAAACAAAACCAAGAAATGAAATCAGTTTTCTTTGCATTTTTGATCCATCCAGGATCGGTGACTGCTGTGTACCTAAAGAACTTCCATACGTCAGCAGCAATCTTCGAGTTCCCGGGGTTCCACAAGAATGTATATTGGCCTTCCGTTCAACCGGTTTTGACCCTGAGAAAAATGGATAAATTAAAACATGCTCAATTCAACTGACAACTGGGTCAGCAGCACATCAGAAAATGCACAAATCAGAGTATGCCCACTAACAGTTCTGACAAAAATACTTCAAAAACTAATAAGCACTGCAAGAATGCATGCTGATTCCCTTGAAAACATCCTATATAGACCCCCCGAGGATCAAGAAAGCTGATCCCCCGTGAAAACATCCTATAGAGACCCCCCCAGGATCAAGAAAGCAGATCCCCCGTGGAAAATGTTCTAAAGATCATAGGAATTCAAACATTACCTTAACCTCGGGTAATCCAATGACACAACCACATTCCACCACTTCGCCTCCCATATGCTCTGAACAAAGCAGGGAAGAACATAACTTGCATGAGCTGATCAGAAGCAAGAAGAAACAAAAGCAAAAGGATATCTAACACAACAAAAAAAGAAAAAAGGTGTAATTTTTACCTAAAAGTTTAATTGCAGCAGTAAGGGTTCCACCTGTTGCCACCAAATCATCTATTATCACTGCCCGTTCCCCTTGCTGTACAGCACCGACATGCATCTCTAAACGATCTCTACCATATTCTAGCTCATAAGCTTCAGAAATGACTTCTCCTGAGAGTTCAATATTTCAAGAGTTCAACCATTACTGAAACCTATAAGCTTCTTCATATGAGCTCAAGATTCTCTTTTTTCAGCCAATGCTCCAATGATTAAAGACCCTTAGAAATTTCATCGGTAATTTAATTAGGCATACCTGGTAGTTTTCCCGGTTTGCGCAAAGGAACAAACTTTGCACCAATAGCTAGTGCAATTGATGGACCAAACATGAATCCTCTGGCTTCAATTCCTACAAGTAATATAATATATTTTGATGACAGTAATTCAACATTTTTAATATTTTAGCCCAAATCAAAAAGTTCAACTCAAAGAACTACAGTGGAAATCAAATTCACAACAACTCAAAGCAGCGAACACATTCATGTTTACATTAATTATTGTTGCCGAGGAATAAGACTATCCTTTTTGGACCACTTTGGAAATTTTAAGTTAATGGTAGACCTTTAAAGCAATTATGAAAGCATGTGAATGCATTCAATATGCAAAAAAAGAGCGAGAACCGAAAATAGAGTATTATTAGATAATCTGATAGAACCATAAAATAATCCTGGTATCATTAGATAATACTGTAGTTGCCAAGACAACTGTCTTCCAAATTGGCCACCAAAATCTGGGGATAATGTAAACATTTACAGTCGTACTTTTTCTCTAGAAAAAAACACATTTCTAGTGAAATTTCGGAAAGAAATAAACAGAAATACAGAAGGAAAAGAAACATAATTGACAAATAATAAAGAACATACATGGGTAATGGCAGTGGTGTTCTCTAACCAGACAAACATTATACAACTACATTACCACACGTAGTTATCAAGAAAATTAATAGCTCCATAAATGCATGCAGACAACGCAAAACCCAGAAAAATTAAAGGAAAAGAAATAAATGATTTACAACAACAACCTGTCCTCATTCAAACATTCACAGAACCGAAAACCCAGAAAAAAAAATTAAAAATCATAAAGTACTGTGAAGAGAGAGTAGAAAGAAAGCGTCTTTACCTGCAACAACAGAAATGCCCATGTCTTTGTACCTATCCACAAAAATGTCCACAGTGTCCTTAAACACCTTATGATTCAGCAACAAAGTTGTAATATCTTGGAACATTATCCCTTACAAAACAAGAGACAGAAATACAACATGCATTTCAAATGTTCAACACAATCAAAAAAGACAAAGAATTAACTGAACAGAAAATGCAGACGAGGAAAAGAGTACAAAACCAAACCCTGTTTTGGAAAGTTAGGAACAACTCTAATGGCTTTAGAGATGGCCTCAAGTCTTGGGTCTCCCTTGAGCCCATTTTCTGCCGCAAACATCCTCCTCTCTCTCAGTGTTTTTCCCTTTTTTTTTTTTTCCTCTGTGTATTTGAATAAATGTTGTATGTCTGCGTTTCCACTTTGGATAGTGTCTTTCTCTCTCTCTAAATATTTGTTGGTTTTCTCTCTGTCTCTCTCTCACGATGGTGGTGCCTTTATAGCCTCTGCACAGTGTACTTTTTTGCCCTCTCCAATGGCTTTTTGAGGATGCAATTTGCAAGTTCCAACAGTTTTTTGCACCATCCCAAAGTGAAGATGAGGAGTGCGTGATAATAAAGATCAAATCTTTCTCTCTGTGTATTTTCATGTAAATGTAAAAATGGTAGTCCTAATAGAGTTTGCAAAATGACATTTTTTTCCCGTTGCCCAAACCCATCGCACCACTTTCAGGGATGGGGGAATTTGCAAGAAGAAGAACTCACCCTTCTAGCGCGTGTCTATACTTACAGCAGTGCTGCGGTCGTGATTCACGCTATGCCCACATTTGGCTTTGTTTAGTAGGCAGAGAGAAGGGGATGAGTCTATTTGGTACTCCATAAATTGCATTCAATTTTTTTAGAAAAAAAAAAAGAAAGAAAAAAAGACTATTATTAAAATCATTTTAGAATAAATTCTTTAATTTCAAAATATCTATTCTAATATAAACATTTTTTTTTTCTCAATCAATTCTGATATCTTTCAATCTCACTATATTAACTTCAAATTCATCAATGAAAGTTGTTGCCAAGCAATACTTTCTCCGTCTCCATTTATAAATCACTCAAACTTCATTTCTTTATTACGATTGTTAATTAATTAGATATTTGATTGATTGTTTACCATATCATCTCCTCTCCCCTTCTCTTTTCTTTAATCAATATTATTAATTTGATTAAAATCATAAATAAAATATCGTGCGTTGAATTAACCAATCATTTGTATAATTACCTTTCAAATCTTCAAAAAAAAAAAAAATTAAAAAAAAAAAACACACACGATGGGAGATGGATCCTTGGTGAATGAAAAGCAAGGTATGGCCTACCCATACCGGTGAAAGTGCAATATGTAAAATCCAAATCAAACAGATTTCTGATTCCTTTTATCCTTTTACTGTTAAGTTTGTCTAGGACAACAAAACAAATACTGGCCAGAGCTTCTGTAGTTTTACTAACAGTCCTTTGAAAGGGAAAAATCCAAGCCGTCGCTTCCAGTGACTTGTTTCCATCCAACGGACCACATTGCCGTCGCTTTCTATCGTCGTTAAAATAAAATAATTCGAAGGAAAATTATTTTAATGCTATTCCTTTCCTCTCATGATAGTTGTTAATTTCGATTTACATTGTCGCAAAATATAAAGTTATATTTTTTGAAATTATCAACCATTTATTTAATATTATATATCTGATTTATCACGGGGCAATTAAGAATCCTAAATATAAACGAGAGAGATAAGTACTTATATTTTCCTTTTTTTTTCTTTTATTAAAAATAAATTTTAACCACTAATATTTTGAGATTGAAATAAGTTACCATTTTTTTTTTAATGAAAAAAAAAATTAACTCAAAACCATTTAAATTTTGAAAATGGGAGGGTGAAAAAAAAATGGCAGTATTAATTTCGACGGCCAGCGAAGAGCGAAATAATCGAGTGAGGGCAGCTTTTGGAGATCCTGGCGGTGGTCCCGAGGTCCTGATTTTTTTCACTTTTTACCCTTTTTATGGAGACCCTTTTCTTTTGTGGTAAAAGATTTTCACACTTTAATACGTGTCAATATTTTACTGCTTTTGGCCATTTTTTTTGCCCCTTCCGTATCGTCACATGACTCCGTGCATCCTTAGGTAACTTTTCTTTTTTCCCTTTTTTTTTTTTTTTGAAAAATCTTTTACGACCAGTTTTTTTTACTTATCAAATAGAATAAATATATTACTTATTATTATTATTAGAAAAAAGAATTGGGGCAAAATGTTGTTCCCACACATTGTTATTTCTCTTCACATTGTAAAATATTTTTTTAAAAAAAGTTTTAAGATATAAATTTAAAATGTACAAAAAGAATAATGAGGGTGTAAGTTTTAATTATTTGAATTTTGAAATTAAATAAGTGAAATAAAACAAAGAACAATTTCCATATTAATAAAAAAAAAAGTAGAACTATAACTAAAATTTTACCCAATTAACCAATTTTATTTTTTTTCTTTCTTTGATTTCCGGGGGAAGTCCCTTGCGGGCGAAACCCCGCCCACAGGCACAGAGGCCCCTTGTGCCAGTGGGGGTAAATCGAGGGATGTGCACGAGAGGGCAGAGGACTGACGTATTTTTTTTCTTTCTTCATTTGGCTAAAGGTTGTGAAGAATTTTACCCTTCCAATTTTAGTAAAGGAAATTTGATGAGGGGGTTGAATGGCAATTTTCAAATCTTTATTATGGTGGGTCCCGGCAATAAGATTTGGATGACGATATCACATTCAAGTGGATACAAAACTTGGTGCACCCACAATATTTGACGTTTCGATGACACGCACCAAAAGATGGCCTATGGCACGTGGAGACTTTCAGATACGCACCTTTGCGTGGCGTGGGACAAGAAAAGCTCACATCAGGAATAGTCCGACGTACGAGGAGCCCTGTTCATGTGCACGCGCGCAAAAGGAGAGGACATGATAACGTGATCATTGAGGTCCCAAAGCAAAGAGTTTAGCTTTTGAATTTTGATCCCAACATTTTTCATTTTTATCTGTTTTTTCCTTTGCCCATGATAATTTGAGATTGTACGGTTATATGATTTGACGGCCATGATTTGCCTTGTGATCGAACCGGGTAATCTCGATCGTCAAAATTGGTGTTGTACCAAGATCGTGCAAGATTTACTCCTATTTTGTCCTGGACAGCAAAAGTCAACATATGCCAAGTGGAATTGGATTTTGAGATTTCAATATTCACGTTTAATGATATTCTTTTGTTGTCGAAAATAAAAAGTCAAGATTCCGTATCGGGCAAAAAGTTTCATCTATTCTCTTTTATTTTACGACCCGTTCAAAATCGAATCGGGTAATCGAGCACGTACCGCTTATGCGCATGCTTTTATTTTATGGCAAGCAAAGATTATATGTCTTTACGTGAATGCGATGAAATTAAATTGCATCCCTAATCCTTCTTCCGTTTAACGTCGAAAGTTCAATTTTTGATATCTTATGTCCTCTTTTTATTTATTTATTTTTTAAAAGAGAAAGATGGTAAAAAAAAAACAGCTTTTTCAAGATAAAATTCTAAAAATTAGATTGAAAGAGAAAAGTTGACGATATGGAACATATTTCCATCAAGAAATCATGAGGTTGTGGAATGATTAATAAAGTCATGCACATGGAATTCAAGGTCTCATCGATCCAAAAGTTGGATTGGCAACCCATGATACAAAAAGAAGACAACGATTTGGAATGTGAACATTTCGAGCACATCCCATTGCCCAAAATTCATACAAGAAATCATGTGTGTCGTTTGGAATTGGATGGAGAGGTTGAATTCTTTCGTAGCAACAAAATCAAACAAGCTGTACAAGAGATTTAGTTAGCAGCCATGTGGGATTAGTAACCCATTTTGTAATTTTCTGATGGTTTTCTAAATCTAAAAAAAAAAAAAAATACCAGAAAACAAATTTTTTTTTTATCAACCCTCTTGGGCACCAGAAAATTCAATACAAACCGCCAGACAACTCCTTCTTTTCCCAACCATCTCCATTTGTGCCAAGAGAGTAAGAAAAATAAGTCACAAAAGGTAATTTTTGGACGAAAATGTCCACCCAAAAATCCCAATTTTCTTGTAGTGATCTAAATACTATTAGTTTCTTTTATTTATTTGTAACATATCAAAGTAATAATTCAATGATATGTACTATATTATACTTATATATTTGTTCAGCATTGAATGTGCATTTTAACTTTGACAAATTTTAAGAAAAGATGATTATCTAATTCATTTTTAATGTAACAAATTTTAATATTTTTACACATGGATGTAGAAGATGGTGAGGTAAATTAGGTAAAAGATCAGAGCCCATAAAATATGTAACAAACCTTATCCATAGTTATCTTTCTTCATTAGTATTTTGCGAAGGAAATACTAAACAAATACTGCCAATTAGGCTTTTAAGCACTGTCGTCCCTTTACTCTTTTCCAGCTATTAATGATGTTTGTTTTGGACTAATGAGGGAGGGAGGGGGGATTCGAAAGACAAAGCAAGATTCTCTGCATCCTTTTTCCTTTGGTTCTTTCGATACTTACCATGAAAAAACAAGTCATTAGTTTCCTTGGAAGAAAGAAATTATGGTAGTGATAAAGTAAGCAATTTAGGCGTGAGGAGAACGTAGGAGCATTCTTTCATTCATTGCTCCAAAGAAAAAAATAAAGAAGAGAGGCATGTATGAGTTCTAGAATCTCTTGCATTTCTAAAAGGAAGCTGATGATGGGATTTTGATTTTACAATTGATATGATCAGATTTTTGAGCCACAGGTTTAGTCTCATTCGATATCTTAATTGCCCATAATATCTTTTCTCATAGATAAAAACAGATTTGATAGGTTCTACCTTCGAACCACTCGATTATATCTTTAAATACAGATTTGAAATTTGTTGGTTCTGTTCTAGTTCTTAATTCTGGTAATCTTTTTTATTCAAGTATATTTCATCAATAAAGATACAAATTTGTAATGTCTTTTCCTACGTCACTCTTGAATGGGTCTTGGGTTTTCTTTTTTCAAAAGAACTTAATAATATTCTTGGGATTATACTCTCTAGTAAGTGGTATTATACTTACAAATTTGAGCCTATGTGAACCAAGGGGATTTAATACTCCCTTCATCTGTCCTTTATCATCACTCTTCTTCTCCTCCATTATAGGTCGTTCTTTATAATATTTACCTATTATTTTCAATATTTTTCCTATTGTCTCTCTCCTCTTCTAAAATGTTCTTCTTCAATAGGGATATTTGGAAGGAAAAAAAAAAAGTTTTACCTTCATATTGACAAAATAATTATAAACAACATATATATTAGGGCAGCAGTTAATAATGGTACTCTTGGAATGATAGTTTTTTTGCCAATGGCTTTTGGATTGAACTCCTCTTTATTAAGGGAAAGAAAAATCACAATATGAACATGTATGGATAAGGCTCAAAAGAGAAGATATTGATCTTATTCCAAAACTAATATATTCCTACCAAAGAGTTAGTTGTTAGTGTACTTATTCTTCCCTCTTTTATCAACCTCTTTACTATTTAAGGCATAAATATAATATGCTTAATTTTCTTTTAGATCTTAAGAATTGAACGTCATGTATTCAAAATTGATAAATTAAAAGAGTCAATCTCTTTATAGTAATGAAAAAAGAAGATTGAAAATATTATTGAAGTTAAAATTCATTCCCTCTCTTTTATACGTGGACCATAGATTTTGGGGTAGGGTGTTTGTGACTTCCTTTTGTCTTGCACTACCATGAAATCTAAAACTAATGAAACCTAACAGATCCATTAATAATTGAATATGGTCCCAAGAACCCTTCTTAAATCCACACTCAAATTAAAGGTTGAGATAAGTCTGGATTTGTATATCTTTTGCTATTTTGATCTACATAGGTTGCCAAAATTCATGTTTAGATTTCCATAAAAATGAAATTAGTACTATGCGCTTTTGGGACACTTCCTAGATTAGGCAAGACAATAAGATTTAATTGGTGCATTTGCTTTTTGCAAAGGAATTAGGTTTTAAAGTCATATGACCTTTTTCATTTTGATCTTATTATCAGATAAAGACTTTGATAAATTAGGTTAAACTTTATGAACAACGAAGACCCGACAAAATAAAAAAGCAAAAGGTATTTAGTGGGCATTGAATCTTCTAAATTCTAATATACCATAGTGTGATACTCCCTCACATATATTAATAAAAGATTTCTTTGTGTTTCATAGTGTTTTTCTAAATTTCAAACGTACGCGATATTTTAAGGATAATTTTTTTATTAATATGAAAATTCAGAATCTATTTAATGTAATTATAAATCATTATCATTAGAAATTGTATTTGAGTTATATTTTAATTTTATAATAATTTCTAAATTGAGATGTGACTCGCAATAATTCTTATGAATAAATTAAGAACAGAAAAATAAATTCTGAATATCTGAATATATATATATATATATTTTTATATCATTTTCTGTTATAGCAATAAAATATTATTAAAAATTTTAGACATAATCTTTAATTATTATTTTTTAATGTAGTTTTACCATAGTTACATGATTGGCAAAAATGATGGGCCGATTCTCCTGCCCATTTCTTGTACTTTCTGGATCCAATTCACAACCAGGTGAAATAATGTGAGCCCACAATTTAATAATATCCCTGCCCAGGCCTTGTAAATGAGATCCACAATTCCATTTTTTTTTTTTTTGGGTCTAGACCCAAGATGGAGGTGGTGTTTGATTGGACGATTCTCTATAGATAAGACAAGTGAAGAACACACACCACCCAACCCACCCTCCATATTTTAATTTAATTTTACCCTGTTTTATAATTATATATTTTACTCCTTTTTTTCCCCTAAATATACAGCCACTAATATTCGTCTTTTCTTTAAAGTTTAATTTTTTTTTAAGTGTATAACTCTTTACTTGTTTTTCACGAGAAATTTGTGCATTAGTATGACTTTTACACTTGAAGGAAATTGTATATAATCCATTTGATTTTTATAAGATTAAAATATTAATATATATTAAAATGTTAATGAATTTTTTTAAAAAAAATTTACAATTTCAAAATAAAAACAGAAAATTATAATTTGTTTTATTTGGACAAAAATACTCCATCACATAGTCTAAAAGGGGAAAGATAAAATAAAATGAAACAAGCAGATGAGGACACCCACAGCAGATGGAAATCCCTGAGAGAACACGTGGGACACGAAGAACCCACTCCCTTTCAATGTTTTCGATTTGGGTATAAAACACACGGCACTCGGCTCATCTTAGCCCGCAGTCAACACGCTGACGATAACTTGAGCTTCTTACCTCTCTTTCCCTCCACGTCCAGCAATTCCTTGTCTCACCTTCAAGTCTCCCTCTCTTTCTGAACAGTGGTTGAAGATTGACGTTACCAATTTTCAGTATGTTTTGTATTTTGGGGACGACGAGCTCGTTATCAACTGTGCACGGCCAGTGAAACATGGCGTTCTCAGTGTCTCTGAACACCAAGTTTGTTGCTTCGTCGTTTCAGAGACATTCCAAGGTACTTATCCACATCTTTCACCCAAAGGCACTTTTTTGTTTTTAAATTTACTTTAGAATCGTTGACTGTTTTCCATTTTAGTACTACTATTTGATGATTGTTTTATAGCTTAGATAATTTACCGGAAGTTGCAAGATTTTTGTGGCAGATTGACTGGGTGTTAACTCGAAAGTGAAATTAATGCTTTTGGTTTGTTGCAAATGGTATTGATTTTTTTTTGTAGAAAAAAAACTGTTTTATTATGAATTTGCTACTTATTAGGGATTTGCAGTTCGTATTGGTCATGTTTGTTTCGTTATTATCAATCAAAATTAAAGCTTGCATTTGTGGCAGAATAATCAAAATGTTCTTCTTTTTTATGTATTTGGAACTGGAAATGGCAAAAAAGAAGTATGGAGCATTTAGTAGTTAAAATTCGGTTATCAATTCTTTAAAGAAGAATGAGGGTATATTGGAATTGCCCCATTCCTACCCCACTGAAGTTCGCTTGTGTGTTTTGAAGTACATGTATGTACATGAGCAGTGGAACAAACATTGATGTTTTCATCTACCTAGACATTTTTATGGAATGCTTAATGTTCCTTTTCTTCATCTTGAAACACAAATCAGTTGAACTTCTAGAATTTTAATCTCTTTACTAGTGATACTAAGGAGCTAAATGCTGATGTTTTAATCTACCTAGACAATTATTAAGGGATGCAATTTATGGTCTTTTCTTCATCTTGAAATTCTCATATCAATATCAAAGTTTTGGAACTTTAGTCTCTTTGCTTTTTTTTTTTCCCTTTTAGGTCGCTGGAGAATTTTCAGCACTAGAGTATATTTTACTGTCAAGAATTTGAATAAATTTTGGTGTTTATCCTGCATCATAACTGTAGACCCAAATTATAATGTATTTGCTTTGAATTTGTTGTCTCATAAGCTTGTAAAATTTTTGTGCAGTTGATCGGTCTTTGCCCACAATGGAAGCAGAGAAGGTTGGGATTCATGGTAGCCAGCAAAAGAAATGGTCAATACTTGTTGGTTGTCAGGGCAGTCTTGGATAACAGGAAGTCTAGTGTCAATGATAATGGTGCAGCAGAACCTGCAAGGATTCTTCTGGAGAGGCTCTTTGCACAAACCCAGAAATTGGAGGAACAGATTGGTAGAGATCCTCCTCTTTCTCATGTTACTGAATTGGGTGTAAGCCTTAATCAGATGGAGACTGATTTACAGGCTGTTCTTGTGGCTCTGAAGAAGAAGGAAGAAGATCTGCAGGATGCTGAAAGGAAAGTCTTATTGGATTATGAAGAATTAAACCACATGAAGGAGGAGTTGGAATGGAGAGCTGAAGAACTAGCAGCTGCTAGTTCTCGACAGGAAAAACTGGAAGAGGATCTGAAGCTGGCTAATCTTACTTTAGCTTCTCAGACAATGGTGATTGAGGATTTAAAGCTTCGCCTGAGGGACAGGGATCTGGATGTTCTTAACGCACAAGCTGCTCTATCTTTGAAGGAAGATGAGATAAACAAAATGAAAGAAGATTTGAGCAAGAAGACCGAGGAAGCTGAAAATATCAAATTGGAACTTAGATCCAAATTGCAGCACCTAGAAGAAGTAAATGGAATTGTACGAAAACAAGAAACTGAACTTAAAGAGCTCCAAGTAGTAATTCAAGAGAAAGAAAAAGAAGTTGAAATTTTGATGGATTTACAAAAGAATGAACAGGAGAAACTTAGAGCCATAGAGGCTAACTTAAAGAAACAGACAATGGATTGGCTTGTAGCACAGGGAGAATTGAAGAAACTTGAGGAGGAGGCATCAAAGCATTCTGAGGAAGCAAGTAACTCTATGGAGGATTTCGTAAGGGTAAGGAAGCTACTTGCTGAGGTAAGGTCTGAGCTGGTCTCAATGCAGAAAGCTTTGTCTTCCTCCAGGAAAAAGATGAAGGATCAGGAACAGCTTTTAGAAACGCAACTTCTGGAACTTGAAGCAGAAAGAGGAAGTGTCATTTCATACATGAAAACTCTGGAAGATGCAAAGATTGAGGTAGACTGTGAAAGAGCAAAACTGAGGCTTGCTGAGGCTCGAAACAAGGAGCTTGAAAGGGAATTGTCTATTGAGAAAGAGCTTGTTCTGGAATTGCAGAAGGAATTAGACAAAGAGAGATCCGCTTTGCAACATGCACTTTCGGAAATATCATCTCTTAAGGAGGAGCTGGATCACAAAAACACTGAATTTGAAGAAACAATCAATCTTCTCAATGCAAAGGAGTCAGAATTGGTCGAAGCTAGATTAGAGATCCATCAATTAAAATCTGAACAGGCTTCTCTTCAGAATTTGTTAGAGGAAAAAGATGCTCAGCTGTTAAAAACACAGATGCGGTTTGATGCAACAACTCAAGAGATAGATACTTTGAAATTACTAATGAACACAAAAGAGGACCAGCTTACACAAGCGCTATATGCACTAAAGGAAAAAGAGGAAAACGTTCAGACAATGAAACATGAACTAGACAATACGAAGCTGAAATTCTCTGAAGCTGAGTCAGTGGTGGAACAAATTGTTCAGCTTACTAAACACCTGGCTTTTTCTACAGGAGATAAAGAATTTGACACAGCGAGGCTGCTTGATGATTCTGGTAAGGGGTTATCACCTCAACTATCTGATACTTTTGAAGGGGATAGAAAGCAACTTCAAACTGAACTTAATTTTACCATAGAAAGCCTGAAAGCCAAAGAGATGGAAGTTCTTGCTGCACAAAGGGCTCTAACAATCAAAGATGAAGAGTACAAACTGGTGTCCAGAAAATTGGACGAGAAAGAGAAGGAAATTCAGACATTGAAGCAAGAAATGATTCAAGATGGTACTGAACTCAGGCAGCTCTATGCGTTGGTGCAGGAAAGAATTGGTGAGAAGACTATTGGAGAACTGGCCACTGAGAAACTGCAAGTCGAGGTGGCTCAACTGGAAGTTGAGGCTGCAATCAGTGCACTGCAGAAACTAACAGAAATGAGTAGAGATCTTTTAAATAAAACAAGTTCAAGCATGGATGGTGATTATGAAATGAATGTTATGCCTCTTGATACCCCTGAAACCAGGGTTAGTGAAGACACTGGTGGATGCCTTACTGAAGTTCACACCGAAGTTGCTAAGCTATCAACTCTGACAGAGCAACTTGTGAAGGAGGCTGGTATTATAGTTGATGTAAAGCAGTAGAAAGATTTCTTTTTCCCTGAACTTAGGATATCTAACCAATTGTTTACTAATTACTACCCCCTATAGTCTGAATATATGTCTGTGTTGTATTCTAGTAGCACAAATTCATTTTTGTCATATTTGTGGTCAAGGAGGTGTAATGATTAGTCATATTTGCAGAACTTATGAACAAGGAATAGACCTTGTTTTTGGTATCTCTATGATTGAACAATGAAACATTATGTCTCACGGGCTAGAGTTGAAATATCAAATTTACAATAGACCTTGTTTTTGGTATCTCTATGATTGAACAATGAAACATTGTCTCATGTGCTAGAGTTGAAATATCAAATTTACATTATCCCAAGCTGAAGAAGACAGAAGCTAGTGGAGAAAGATTATGTAATAGGTTGTGAATTTACAAACTGAAAACAACATATATTATTGTAGCAGATTTCACCAAGGATGGCAATCCAGTTGCCATTTTGTTGAATACTCTGAAGCTGAGTTTTACACATCTTTAAAGGTTCTCCACTAGAATGTTAGCCAAATTCCTTGCTCAGAGCATCAGCCTGAAACTTTACAGAGACTACCAAGATCCAGGCGTACTTGCCCCTTCCCTGAAAATAATATTTGCAACTGTGGGAGGAAGCCAAGTAGCACCTCCAGCAGTTTGGCCTTCTCCAGTTTGCCCATCACCTGGTGTCACACTACTGCTACCATGTCCCTTGACCCTAGACCTTCCAGTCCCAATCTTCTTTCCGACGAAGAGGCCAAGTTTCATTCCAGTGAATAGGCCTAATGCCAGTAGAATTGGCCTCACTGCCCAGTGAAAATCTTCAACATGTTGATACCTTTTGGCCAAGGTGGGACAAGTGTTAAAAGATACGATTTCAACCTCGGCCGGATCAGCTAGAGAGGTGTTGCTTTCATCGTCAAATGAAAATCTACCAGGAAACTTGACAATGAGGCACCCATTGGGTAAAACCTGAGAAATTCTCCCTGTTGCCCACTCACATCCTCTTCTACGTGGCCATTCAAATCGAGGACTGAAAATATCTGATTTCAGCCTCACAAATTGGCCCACACAATAAGTCTCTGCCATTTGGAAGTCTGAGCAACTTCCCTTCCACAGAGTTTCCAGCCCTATAAATCCAACAGCTACACTTCCATCACGATTGACATAGTGAAGAATGCCTACCGGTGAATGTTTCTTGCCCTCAGCCTTCAACTGTACCCAATCCCCTGCAGCCAATCCATATGTAACCCGCTCTAGCATAGATCCATGAACCCTTACAGGGTCATGAATTCCATGCACCCTAACCAAAACATATCCATTTCGGTCACTATCACGATCCAAACCAACTGTAGTTCCTTCAGGGACTTCCATGCTCTCAGGTTTGCAGGAGTTGGGTGGTTTTCTTGATCGAACCATGTCACCAACTTGAAGGTGGTCCTTGGAGAGGAACCATTCACTGTAACCGGTATTGATTGACTTTTCTGGAAAAGTTATACTCCCAGGATTAATCCTACCTCCAATCTGGGACACAGCATTCTGCGCGCTGCAAATTGCCAATGCAAAATCAACAGTGGAGGAAAGCATCATCAACAACAATGTATTAAGCCCTTCTTTTTTCTTAAAGTCTATTAAAAAGCATCATCTTTTTGAGCCTAGAAAAAGGTGTTAATAATGCTTCCTCCATCATTAAATATAAGCCATTCTAGCTAACTTTTTCTTGTCACTAATTATAAGTCATTGTTGGTAGTTAATTAAGTATTTGAAGATGTTTTTTCTATACTACCCCTCTTTGTTAGATGTCAAAAAGCACGTAGGTATTTTGTAAGGGTGATTAGAGAGCATTTTAGGAAAAAGGTTACCTTACAAAATGATGGCTAATGACTTATATTTAGCGACGGAGGGAGTGCACCTTAACCAGAGAAATACAAGGATAATCTCTAAGATCTTATTTACTCATGGTCGAACCTCATACCTAATTCTCAAAGTCTTAGAATTTATATTTTACATGAACATGTAACACATCATTCTTTTTCTTCTTATTCTGCTATATCCATCTGAAACTAAAACCAGTTCCCCAAGAAACTTTGAAGAGTTTTAGGACAGGAAATATTCACAACTAACTTCATACTGTAGCAGTTACCATACTTTGTAAAGTTAAGAAGTAGCAAGAACAAGCATTTGTTTCATAGCAGAGATGCAGCAGTATCTTAAATCAGTATGCCTCAGAGTATGTCTCTTCCGATATCCATAGTGTAAAAATGTTCAAAACAAGTTCTCAAATACAAATAATGCTGGAAAAGTGTAACTCTCTCGTTGGAAATTCTGTGAATATATCAAATGGCATGATCAAGCATTTATTTGATGTTTCATAGACATATTTCCAGATATGTCTCTCTTATCAATATGCCTCACAGATTATGTCTTTTCTGACAACTATATTAGTGTAAACATGTGAACAAATTCCAAACAAAAATAATGCTGAAAAAATGCAACTCTTTTGCTGCTAATTCTGTGATTTCTTAATATTCAGTCGATGGGTATTTATATTTAACACTTCTCAGCTACTTAATGTGGATGTATGTGGTCCACATTTATGAAAGATTAATGTTGTTGATGCAAATCAACTATCTCTTGCATTTACACTTGCAATCTAAGAAGTTTACTTGCATCCCCAACCCAATTCCATATGAACAAGTTGCTAGTTTTACACCTAAATGTTATTGATATTACATCCATTAAGGTCCTCACTTCCGTACCACAAAATCAGGATCTTTTTGAAGTGAACTTTGAATTCCGTAAGGCTGGGGGATTTTTATTACCATTTTGGCTGTAGGTTTTGATCAGATCAGGTGTTAGGAGCTAATACATTTTGCTAGACTGAAAGTTTAAAATAACTTTGCAGCACAAAAGTCAACATTTCCTCTCATCGATGCATGAGTAACCTGTGTAAGGTGTGAGCAGGAATCAAACAATTCATTTTATTGACAAATACAGTTATTAATATGGTGTTGTCAGATTCAACCACTTGCAGCACAAAAGTCAACATTTACTCTTATCGATGCATGACCAACCAGTGTAAGGTGCTGAGCAGGAATCAAACAATTCATTTGATTGACAAATACAGTTAATAATATGGTGTTGTCAGATTCAACACTTCCATTTACTAGTTAATCATATACTGAATGGGCACAATGAGTAATTCCTCAATAGAGAGGATTCAGAATTTTATATTCTCTCAGACAGAACATTGCATTTTCATATGCCAAATGGAAGAAATACCTTTTAAATGCAGATAAGATATCTTTCATCAGAGGACGATTCCTGAAATCATATTCAAAACAACCAACAATGACATTCTCAACAGAAGGTGGAAGACCGCAAGGAATATCTGGCTTCTCTTGCCTTTTCACAACAGCTTTGTGTATTTCATCAATTGACATACCACTCCAAGGATTCGTGCCAGTCAACATCTCCACAATACTGCAAGCAAAACCCCAGGAATCAGTCTCAAAGGATACTGGACCTCTAACTTCAGGCTGCCACTGCTCCGGTGCCATGTAGTTGGGAGTCCCAAGTCTTCGAACCATATCTGAGCCGAGCAGTGGGATTCCAAGCAGTAAATAAGGAATTCCTACATCGCCTAGAATAGCATGGTCATTTTCATTCAGAAGAAAATTGGATGGTTTAAGGTTGAGGACTAGAATCTCTTTGCAGTGCAATTCCATTATTCCCTGAGCCACATCAGTCCCATACCTATAGAATCATAGAGAAGTAAATTGCCATGGGTTTTGAACACAAACCTTTTTAGTTTTACAAGTTAATATCTTTAAAAGGTAATTAAAAAAAATCTTAGAAATATCCTATCTGATGCTATGCAGATATCACCTTAAAACATCATTCAATGAAAATTTCCCCCCTTTAAGACGGGCCATTTTGTCACCAATTGAGCCTTCATAGAACTTCATAACAATGCATAACTGCAGGAAGACATATGGCATATCAGAATTCAGACAAGACTTTCAGCACAAAAGTTGAACAGGGAAGGGATTATCACCTTTCCACCTATGATGGAGAGACCTTGCAGACTACAAACACTTTCTAATCCTTGACACTTGGAGAATAAATCACTCAACATATTCAATACAGCACCTGTGCCATCCTCTTTTATAGGATGCAGCATTTTCACAGCAACCTCATGAAACTCCTCATAATCCTTAGTAGATTGATGACAAGTTGCAAGCCAAACATCTCCAAAGAGACCCCTGCCAATTCTATGCCTAAGCTTGATCTTAGCTGGGTCAATCCATGGGGTAATCTGATCAGTTGATGCTACTACAGTTGTCAGCTGATCAGAATCACCTTCAACGAGCTCAAATTCAAATTCAGCAACTGCTCGATTAGCCACAACTTTTCCAGCCATTTTTCCTGGCAATAACAAAAGATCTGTGTCTTTAAGTCAACAACTCAATTTATGACACAAATATCAAGGTTTTCTTTTCCCTTTTCTTTCAGAGAAGGGAAAAAAAGATAATTCATTGGAGATCAAGACTGAAACCACTAGCTGGAATTATTTCTTCCCTCATCACAGTGGCAATCAAACTCATTAAGAAAATAAAAGGTCCAATCTTAATCTCTAATCTTCAAAAGCAAAATTTTCATTAATAATGTTAGTGGTGGCTGCAGAAATCAACACAACAAATAGGTTACCCTTTCCCACATAAAACAACACAAAGTAGCATGGATTCAAAACTCCAAAGTTAAATGTTATATTTAATTCCAGCAAAAGTGACATACTTTGATATTAAGTTTCAGAGACATATTTTGTGATCATCATTTTTTGTTAAGCTGACTTCTCAATCAGCTGCACAGTGTAATAATCGTTAAATCGAAGGGGAAATTCTCACAATAACACGATCTCCTTATCTGAAGAAAAAATCAGGAGACTCCAGTTTATTAGGGTATAACAGAAAGTTATAGCGACGTTCTTGTCACTCCGCCCTCAAAAATTCAACCCAAAAATAAGTATCACTTCATCGACCCACTGTAACCATGTTTCTCCCAAAAAAAAGAAATGGCCATAAACAACTTAAAAATCAAGAAAATCATGATTGTCTCATACACTCTCTTCATAAAGTTTGCTCGAAAGTCGAAACCATGCTAAAAGATGAATGAACTTCATAAAAATCGAAACTTTAATCGAAGCAAAAACAGATGCAAAGAGGGTTATAGAATTATACTCAAAATTCCAGGGAAAAAGAAAGCTGGGACTTACTTGAACAGCGGAAGAGAGGAAACTTCAACCAAATATGAGAAAGATAGAGAAGGGATTTCGACAGATTATGTAAAAGGGGCAGAGGGTAATCACTCAAGATTAATCATTTCCTCTTGCAGAACTGTCAACAAGAAAAGAAAAACCAAGTCCTATCGCAGCATTTAATGAAAACATTCATCAAAGAAAGAACTCAACAGTTTCTGATAGGGAGAAGCAAGACCTTTGATATGGAATTTAGTGGCAATAAGTGGAATCAGAATCCACAATACATGCGCGCATATAAGAAAGAACTCAATTTAGCTCCATTTTGTTATTTTTTGTGGAGGTCATGCATCATTCCAGACCAAATTTCACTCTATCAATATACTAGTATTTTCCATGGTAGCATAGAATTTAAAAATATGGAATGTATATTTGGTAGAAGCTACATTTAGACATAAAAAGAATATCACAAAATCCTGAATAAAGATGTAATTTTTTTTAAAGACCCAGCTGATCCCTTTTGCCTACTCCCAAAAAGGATAAGAACAAAAGAATCAACCGAAGTGTCCTTGCAATTGAAGAAAGGATCCGCACATGGACGGAGACTCAATGATGGCTCCGTGCATCTTGGATATTTGAGTCGTGTGTCGTACCTTAGCTTGCGTACCTCGTTTTCTCATTTTTAGCAATTTCTTGTGGTTACTCAAAAATCACTTCACAAATCAGAATTTCCTGCCAACTCAATTCAACTCAAATTTTGTTCATATTTCATATTGGATGTCTATCGTATAGTGTAAGTTGTGGATATGTCATAAGCAATCTAGTTGTCCCACTCCCAAACAAATTAGTAATCAATCATATTTTTAATTAAAAAATGTTAAAGTTTGAATATGAGTGAAAAATTGTGAATTTTGTTATTATTAATTACTATATTCATCTAAAATTGAATGTTTCAAGTTGAATTCCATTTAAAAGTTAACTTAGTTAATTAAGGAATTACATTATCAATTTTACTAAAAAATTTTTTATTAATTTAAAAAATGAGACATTTAATTCAAAATAAAATATAAAGCATTCAATCTCAGATGTAGAAAATATTAATTAAAGATATAAGGAGTTAAGTGAATTTCAAATTTATAAAACTTAAACTTACGATTATGTTTTCGCGTGAGTAGTTTTTCTTTATAAATTTAAATTTACACCAATAAAAAAGTCGAATGCAATTATATTCTCATCTTTTACCCATTCATCTACGGAGTTGAACATGGTGGAGAACTTAAACTTCACTCATTAGTTCATTGGTCTAGGACTTGAAAATGGTTGAAAAGAATAATATTTATATGAATCTCTTTATATGAGGACTCAATTGCATATTTTTTAAAAAATGTAACGCTGAATAGAAGATTTTTTGATATTTTCAAGGACTAAATTGAAATTCACTTTATATATTAGAAGAGTCAGATTTGCAACTGTTAGCACTAGGGATTCTGCCTTCCTTTCGGAGAGTCATTAACAGTGAGTGAACCGAAGCCAGCACCATGGCGGAACAGGTAGCGAAGCAAGCTCTCTCACTCTCTCTTTGTTTTTGTTACTGGTTAACAATGATCTCAGGTTCTGATGGTTTTGCTATTTCTTGTTTTGGGTCATTTAGACGGAGAAGGCTTTCCTGAAGCAGCCCAAGGTGTTTCTTTGGTATGGGTTCTTTTTTTTTTTTTCGTACGAGATTTATTCTGAATTTCTATACTGATATTCTACTTTTTCTTGAATTCGTGGATGTATTCTGGAAATTGCAGTTCAAAGAAGACTGGGAAGGGAAAGAGACCTGGAAAAGGTGGAAACCGCTACTTTAAAAGCATTGGCTTAGGGTTCAAGACCCCTCGCGAGGCGATTGAAGGTAATAGAGTTTTTGTTCCAAAAATATTATATTTCCTAAGTATACTCGTCATGTTTTTAAGAAAGTTCACATCTTTTTGTTTTTAAGTCTATGGCCTGTTTATCTTGTTGAAGCTGGATTTATTTGACCCTGATAATTGTTGGCATGGATTTGTCTTTCTTCTGTCTCAACTAACATTTTCCTACAGGGGATGATGATCAAGTAGTCTTCTTGATGTGCAATTGTTATGATGAACATGCAACAAAGAATTTTGATTGCTTGTGTCTTTTTAAGCCAAGGGTGGTTGAACAATGAGCATTGGTTGTTAGCTTAGAATTCTTATTTCATGGTAGTCATGGCTTCTAAAACAATCGCTTAATTATTTGGTTAAGAATGTTGTCCAGTAATTAGCATATCTCTTTAACAATGGTTGTCCTAAGTTCTAAAGAACACTACAAGATGTATACATCAAATGTTTCGATAATGTTTCACTTGTTACTACTACTTGGTGCGATTGGTTGCAGTTTCTAGTTTGATTCACCTCCTCTATATACTTGAAAACAGATATATTCACTGAATGTTTTTGAATTACTCCTCTCTGTCAGTGTAACCTGTGCAATTGCAAAATTGAGTGAAATGCTATTATTTTGATTTGTTCCTGGATTGTTTGAGAAACAAACTGTGATTGTGCTTGTATGAAATGAGTTATAGGAGGTAATATTTTTCTACCCAAATTTTATGTGTTAAACTTCATTTTGGTGCTATATGCCAGCACTCTATCCTTTTGGAGGTCACTTTGTGTTTTTAGCAAGCTGTTTTTCATCGGTATAATTTTGACTAAGATATTAGATGGTCTGTGTTGTAAGTTCTAATGGGATAAAAATGTTCTCATTGTGATATTCCCATGCTGTTCAGGTACATTCATCGACAAGAAATGTCCATTCACAGGCTCTGTTTCTATAAGAGGGCGTATCCTTGCTGGAACTTGTCATAGTGCTAAGATGATGAGAACAATTATTGTCCGAAGGAATTACTTGCATTTTGTGAAGAAGTATCAGAGGCGAGTTTTAGTTCCCTTTGACATTTGCTAACATCCTCCGCACACCTTATATTTATCTTGTTGCAAATGCTGAATGTATAAATTGAAAATTCTTCTTAGATATGAAAAAAGGCATTCGAACATTCCAGCCCACATTTCTCCATGCTTCCGAGTAAAAGAGGGTGACCATGTTATCATTGGTCAGTGCAGGTAAAAGTCTCAAATTGTTTCCATATTTTTAACAGATTATGGTGATGTTTTGTTCTTATTGAGCTGATGAGAACCTGCTCCATCTTATATAGGCCCTTGTCCAAGACAGTGAGATTCAATGTGTTGAAGGTCATACCGGCTGGGTCCTCTGCTGGTGGCAAGAAAGCTTTTACAGGGATGTGAGAGATTAGTATTAGTTTTAGAGGATTTTGATAAGTTGAAGTTCAAAAACCAAAAATGAAAATGCTCTCAGAAATAGAAGAAGATCTGTATGCACTGACCAAATTGTCTCTGGAGATTGTTGCTAATATGTTTTTCATCGATTCTTTGCTCTTTTTGAGAAAATCATATTTTTGGGATGCACAGACTATATATTGGGTGACAGAACATGGAACGTCTCCAACGGTGGTCTTGGATATCTCTCCCCAGACACAAACTTGTTTGCAGACAAATTCAAGCATTCCTAAAGAATATATAAATTAATAAATTTTTTTCATATTGATGCTATAAAATATATATAATTATACAACAGATTCTTTAGTCATATCTCCTGTTCAAACTCGATTCATTTAATCGAACTAATAATGAGCTGAACACAAATTCAAACTTTACAGATCGATAATCAATCAAACTCAAGTTGAATAAACTCGAACCCTGTTCAATCAATAAGCAAACTAATTCAAAAATTCTGAAGCATGGTTGGACTTTGTTCTATTACAAATCTATTCATGCAGCTGCCCCCTCACGTTCTGTGGTCTTGAAAAAGAAACCTTGATTCAAAGATATTTTCTTAGTTTCCACGCAAGCTTATTCTCTAGTAACCAGCAACTGTGGCCTTTGAATTGATGGAGAATATAGCATTTCCTATTATATATATATCAAGCCATTGACAAAAACACAAGACAAATCTACAGAGAAATTTATTTGAACATTATGTGTATCTCTTATCTAAATCAAAGGTGAAAGGACAAGGAAGAGCATTCTTGAACATTTTTCTTGCATGATGCTAAAACATAACTGGGGAAGTAGAGTTTCCACAACAATCAAATATCTGCGACCTATCATAGAATTTACTTGTGGATTTTAATCAAGACCACTATGATGTCTTAACAAAGTTTCACAAACAAAATCTTCCCCACAACAGCAACTCAATTGTATATGATAGTCACATAGAGTGAATTTCACACCACGTGGAACAAAGCGATGTGTTCTTGAGGGAGAAAAGGTGTCTTTACTTGCTCTTCTTTTAATGTATTGCTTAGCTGCTTTCTTTCTTTCTTTCATGGGATGGCAAGTCCACAATTTCTAACATTTGAAGAATTTCGCTGTTATCATTCAAGTGGAATGAGAAAAGATGATGACTTTAAAACTTTGCCAGCTAAAGGAGAAGTATGGAGATTCTTTGGTTTAGACAACAAAGTTTGTCTCTCACCAATTTAGTTGATTAGGTGTTTGGTAATCAGTTGAAGGAAGATAAGACGATCATGTGCCAACATTATTACTACATTAAGTTTTTTCCAGTCGAATGGCTAATCTTAGTCACCCAAGAATTCAAATGACATTTTTTATGTAAATTGGATGGAGCATTTCTGTACTCTGCATAAAACCAATTCCATTAAACGAACAACTCACTCATGATTTTGAGGTTTTAAAAAAAAGGGGGAAAACATAACATTTGAAAAACAAAAGAACTCGGTTAACAAATTCAAACAGAGATTCAACGGATATTGCAGAATCCTATTTGGTATGTTTTTGGTAAACATAAGAGGGCGGTTTATAGATTTATACCACAATAGGGAATACCACTGAAAAGGCCAATGCAACTGAAGAAAGGCAACCCCTAAATATTGAGACTACAGCCACAAAATGAGATGTCCAACATGGCCTCGGCTAATTTTAAGCAGAAACAAATATACTAACCAGAGATTCATTCTCCAAAGTTTACAAATTGACATGGCAAGTATTGAAAGTTCTCCCAATTCTTATGCAATGTAATGTACAACTTTTGGTTTGTTTTACTTTTATTGTAACTCAGCAGTCTTAAGATTATATTTATAGAAAGACAATCAAAATACACAAGATAGTCGGTGCAATAGTGATCCTACACAAGCACAACAATTGGAAAATAGATGCAGAAGAATTGAGCAAAAGTTATGACACATGTAAGAAATAGACAAGTTATCATATCAACACGAAGGAGAATGGATACTTCACAACAAGCTGATAGAAGTTTAAATTCACATCAAGTTTGCAATTCTAAACAAAAAAAGTTTCAAACTTCATTATACCATTGTTGACTATATATAAGTCCATCAGGAAACAGGGAGAACCTTCTTGACAATCTCATCACTAAGAGCAGCAATTTGAGAATCAAGAGCTTTAACAGTCTCCTCCTTTTGCTTTTCCAAATTGGACAAGGCCTCCTGCAACTCAGCTTCCACTTTCTTTCTCTCTTCAGCCAATCTCTGCTCCAATTCTTGCTGAGTTTCCTTCTTCATCTTGTTAAGTGCAGCGGAAATCTCGGCTCGTGCAGCCTTCATAATGGCCGCAGCCTGATCTTCAAGCTGCTTCACCTCTCCAGAAGTGTCCTTCACACTGTTAAGTTTCTCCCTTATTTCAGCATCTCTATCGTCCATGAATTTACCCAACGGGGAGAAGTAAAGCTTGTCAAGAGCAAGCATGAGGAGTAAGAACTCTCCCATTATGATGGGCAGTGTCAAATTGAAATCAAAAAGTTGAGCCTTTTCAAACTCCTCAGCCAGTGAAGATGGTGCCATGGAGAGTGAAGCAGCAAGAATCACAGAAATCGAATTGGGAAGGGAGAGGAGTTGCTGCAGCTTTGGCAATTTAGCTGAAGGTAACTTGGGAAATGAAACTTGCAGTGGGAAGACCTTGATTTTTGGAGGTGGGGTGGCTGAGGAGGAGCAAGAGCAGGAGGTGATTAGGGCTTTGGATGAGGCCATGATCATGTTGGCCATGGCTGCACTTCTTCTTTTTCTTCCTTTTCCTGAACTTCCAGTACCAAAAAGATTACCTCTTGAGTTATTTGGAAGAATGCAGAGAAGGAATGGGAATGGATTGATTGGTAACTAGGGAAAGAGGAAGATCTTAGAAAGGCTATCTCCTCCTGTGCCACACAATTTGTTGAGGTTCAGATGACTTTCTTCCTATTTCTGATTAACTTGTTCTTGCCCGTGCTTCTCACGTGCTCTATTGTGGGATGTTTTTTTCTTTTTTCTTTTCTTTCTTTTTTTTTAAAGAAGAGATAGAGAATAGTAATTACAACTACTCTAGAAAAGTAATTTTTCTAATATTCAAATAGGCAATAATTCATTTTTTTATAACAATATTATTTTTTAAAAATTTTAATTAATTTTAAAAAATGAGATATCCATTTTTAAAGGAAGACAATAATATAATACAAGTGACAAATGTTTTATTCATTTGCTAATTGTGTATTGTTATTTTTTATTAACGGGGGGCGGGTAGGTTCATTTTTACCCAAATCAAAACAATAATTTCTTATTTATCCAACTTTTCATAACATTTCACAATTACTCATATCTAAAACTAACTTTTAATTAAAATAACAAATCAAAACATAACATTTATTCTCCTTTAACATGCATTTACTTACCCCTAAGCATTCAACACACCCAACTGAATCCAACTACCCGTAAAATGAATTGAAGAAACTACAACTAATATCATTCATTTGATCAAAAGTTTTGAACCATAGCTAAGAAAATTGCTCAAATAACCATTCCCTTATAGGAGAGAAAGAAAAAAACTAGCCTTTTATTGTGTTCAGTTGTTCATATTTGTTTTCAGAAATCAAGAAGATAAAGGTAGGGGGTGTTCGAAGGTACATTGTTCGGTTGTTTCTTTGTTGTTTTTTTTTCTTTGGTGTTTAGAAGTCTGGGTTTGTTCGTTCTATGTTGTTTATCTAGGAGGAGGAAGGAAGGAAGGAAGGTAGGATTGCAGAGATTTCCGTCCAAGTGAGGAGATTTCGAGATCTGAGAGGGCTTTGGAGACACGATACAGATATATTTCGAGACCTATATAAATTATTTCGAGACAAGAGATAGTTGAATTTTAGACAAGAGAGGAGGCTTTCAGGACAAGAGAGGGGACTTTGTAGACACACATAGGGGATTCGAGACAGAGTATTTCGAGACCCAGGATTTCGAGACATACATTGGATTT
>JAOXNR010000022.1:10919498-10938568 GCA_028571225.1 Parsonsia alboflavescens
GCTCTCCGGAGCGCGCCTTAGTGCGCGCTCCAACCTTTACCGTAATGAAATTTTTGCTCAGCTTGGTTGGCTGCATGAGCACTGTAGCAAGAATTCCGTTACGGTAACGGTTGGAGAGCTCATTAAGGCGCTCTTCAGAGCCCACCTTAACAAAACCGTATATATATATATATAAGAACTGATCCGTCCTGACCTTTGACCCTTTACCCTTGACTCTTGACCCTTGTAGGGTTGGGTTGAGTTAAGATTTTGATAACCCTTCAAAAAATGAAATTTATCCGTCTCAACTCTTCAAATTTTCTAACCGGTTGAGGCTGGGCTAGACCCACTCGGCCAGCCTCAAATTGACAGCTCTAAACTAAAGCATATGTTCGTTCTCATCACTTAGAATGGTGAAGTGGGAGTTGGTTGAGTGATAAAATGGGAAAGTTAAATTGACACATCAATTAACAATGGGACAACTACTGAACAACCCCTTCTACTTCTAGACATAGAGTTTCTTTAATTCGTGATAATTAGGGGATGAACCTATTCTTTGTTTCCTGATTTCCAGACATCAATACTGAATTTTCTTTTTTTCTTTTTGTTTTTAAATAATTGGATCTCTTTCACCATGTGTAGATTGAATTTAGTTGTGCTATTTATGTCTAATATTAGGACTTCTTCGACTCCTTTAGGTGGGAGAGATATGTAATGCCGATTAGGTAGTTGTCTCTTGACTCAAGTACATGTGTGGTAGGAGGTGCTCAGGGGCCAATATACTTTTAATTGGTGAGGGCAAATTCTAAATGGACCAGATACAAACTAGTTGGACCATAAACTAAATTCAATCAAAATTTGAGAATGCCTTTTAAGGACATCATAGTGGATGAAATGACAAATTCAAAAGTCAAAGGTTATAAATTCGAATTCCACTAATATTCAGATGAATTGAATCTGTATGTATCCATGGATAGCGACTACGGTGGGCTTGGAAAAAAAAAATACCAAGAACTCAAAGGTTAGGATTTTTCTCTTATATGTAACAAAAAAATACAAGGATTTGAATTCAACTTGAAAAAGAAGAAAAAAGCAGTGAAAAAGGAAATTCTGACCCACGAATTATTCGGTACCCGATAAATAAAGCAGGCGGTCCCGGATAAGTGATAAGCATTCGGTCCATTCCTCTATGATAGCTCTGCCCTTTTGTCCATTTTTAAAATTTCTATGGTAGTATTATTTTTTAATTAAAATTACTCAAATAACACATAACTTAAATTTCTATTCTTAAAAGAAAAGGAGAATCACAAAGAGTAATAGAAGATTCGGAACCTACAAAAGAATCCTATCCAAATACAAAGTTTTCATTTTCTAGATTTTTTCAAAAAAAAAAAATCTTTGGAAGTTAATATACCTTTTTTTTTAATTATTATTTTAAATAACCTTTTAGACTTAATTTAAAAATTCTCTCTTCATTTGAAATTTTAAATGTTTGATTGAATAAGTTATTCGAACATTAAATTTTTTACTAAAAAGAATAATTTAACAATTTATATAGTAGAAATACTCTTTTTAAAATATTAACTCCGGATATTGGTAGCATCTCTATTTATATTTTAGAAAAAGGCTCCACCCAACCCTAAAGTCCACTTAGGTCCCGTAGTTATCAAAGCTAACCCAACTCTTGCAGATCCTAAGTTCCATATTTTTTTTATTAAAAAAAAAAAGTTTTATATTTCATCCGTTCGGAATTGAATGTCTTATTTTAACTTACATAAAATTTTCAAAAAAAAATAATTGATTTAATTTATTTTAAATATATCAATATCGTTTATTCATAAGAAACTTTTAACTAATTTAAAAAATCAGACATTCATTTCCAAATAACTCAAAATAGAAAATAGAGATATTTAACTCCGAATGAAGGGATTACTATTTTTTAATTCATTAATTTATGTTTTTTTAATATTAATATTATTACATCATAAATTCATAAAAAAAAAATTAATAAATAAATTCAAAAAATAATTGAAAGAATCAATTAAAAAAGAAAAGATTATATGATGCCCCCCATGTGTAGCTCAGCCTGTTTCACCACATGCGTAGCCCATTTTACACGGTCCTCTGGACCCAATTGAGAAAAGGGCCTAATTTTTTACTATGTACATTGAAAGACCTCACCTTAGTCAAAAACTCCCCATTTCACCCTTGAGCAAGTAACAGAAGAATTGAGGTATAATCTGAAAAAGAAAAAAATATTACAGTACAAACCAAATTCTGGCAGGTCATTCTTTGACCTTACTCGCAATTTTAACAGTAATTACAAAAGAGTTATTCCTAAGATTATGTTACAGTAATATCCTTCAGAATGTTGCCTACTGCTGTGTTGAATAGCCCTACTATCATCATGTACAAATAAGCAGAACAATATAATCTAATCAAGTTATCCCAGGCAAAAAAATCAAATTAGCATTACTTCTCTCCCAGCAACGCAAGTTATCAATAAGATCAAAATTCCAAAACATTTCTCATTCCAGATGTTTGAAAAATGGTGGAGGCGAGGCAATGGCTGAAGTTGAACTCTCACCAGAAGGGAAAAGAAAGAAAACAGTAAAAGTTTTCTAACACCTTCAGCTTGTTACTTCCCGATGAGTTTATAATATGCATACGATCCAGACCCAAGAAAACCAAGAAGTTGTCCGATAACATTCAACTGCAAGAAAAAACCATTCAGACATTCTTTTAAAAAACATGTCAACAGAGGAAAGAGAACATTAGAAGCCAAGGTTAAGGTTGAGGGAGATGGTCAAGATGGAAAGAAACTCACAATATCAAATGGAAGCCCCCCAAAAATCATCCATCCAAGTGTAATTGTGAAAAGATCCTGCACAAGAAAGGTGCCAGATGCAGTCACGACTTGGAACACATTTTTGGAATGAATAAAATCTCATATACACTGCTGAAATTTTTTTCCCCATTTTTAATGGTTCATAATTTTTTTTCGTTAAAAAAAAAAAAACAACATGAGAGTGTAACGTATGTAAAATAATCTCTTCAAATCCTGCAAATGTTATTCCAAATGAATCTATTACGGTTGTGTCAATATTGTTACTGGAGTTGCTATACATATAATCCTGCAAATGTTATTCCAAATGAATCTATTACGGTTGTGTCAATATTGTTACTGGAGTTGCTATACATATAAATAAGTAAACCCCTTCAAGTTCAAGATCCTTTATCATCTTAGCAAGAAAAGAAAACTGCAGGCAGGGATCACACAAACATTATACATTTAACAAAGGTGTAAGGCATTGGTTAACAAACCTTCAGATTGCCACAAATTGTCTGTGTGAGTGCTGAGTTGAGAGTTGTATTCAAGAATATACTGTAATTCAAAAAGAAAGCCAGTATGCAGGAAAACAGCAATACAACCTGAACATGGCAACCAGAAGCAAGCTTGAGAACCATAAAACAGAATGCAGATCAAACAACATTGAGAAAAAATATAAGCAAATAGACAACGCGGCATCACTTGAAAATAAGATATCAAGAAATATTCTCAGCAAACTGGAAAAGAACTTAGCTCTGGTCATATGTCAATACACATTAGATGGACCATCCTTATAGGTTATTCTTGAAAATCAAGAACAAGAGGTACAGAATAATCCAGTTTCCCTCATAGTTGAAAGTGTTCAAAATTCACTAAGCCAGTATCTTTCAAGTAATCATGTCAAATATTTCCCATGTCTACAATTACCAATAATCACACATAGCAGATAAATAATGAAACAGAATGGCAATCGGGAACAGAATTCAACTTCCAAGACTTTAGAACAATAAGAAAATTACAAAGAAAGACACTATTCAATTTGAACAACAAAGGGCTACAATACTATACTAGATCCTTTATCATTCAAAGTTTTTTAAAGTATACTCCCTCTACCCAAAATAGAATGTCCTATATCATGTTCTGGGATGTTAAAAGAATTATATTCACGTTTTCAGAAAAAAACATATTTTTCATCTAAAATTCTATAAATAACATCCTTAACTTGAAGAATTTATATTCCAGAGAAATATGGGTACCACTTCCTTATTAATACATTAAAGACATCCATTGAAATAATGAGATCCAAATCAAAATCAAGGTTAAGATGAATTTAAATGTCCAATGAGATGAAGAATAAGTGTCAAAAAGGAAATTGGCTATAATACATTTATCAGAGCAGCCCCAAGAAACGGAAATTATGTAAATCATGTGTCCATTACAGATACAATCATTATACATGTTCTCCACGTTAAATGAAATTACAGATACAATCATTATACATGTTCTCCACGTTAAATGAAAAATAAGACACAGGCAGATTCATCCTTCTCAGGTGCGTACCAAAGGAAACCTTTACATTCACATACCTTTTGGCTCATGCATAAGGTACTTAAGGTCAAATTATACACAATTTTATCCTTTTGACAAGTTTAGTGATTCAAACTTTGATAATCTTCAAATTAAAATTTAAAAAGAAAAAGGAGTGTAAAACTATCTAATCCTAAAGAAGTAAATGCTCAGAGAGGGGGGGGGGACATTTATTGAATCACATCATTTAATGGCATCCCCAAGTTATGCATTGCAAAAGAATGTTACATTGCTAAAAAGATGTTGCATATTGCTAAACTTTTGCAGATCGTATGAAAGAGTTGAAAGTAGTACTTTCTTATTCCTTTGCACAACCATAGGATCATAGTCATTTCTAGTACTCAAGTTCTTAATACAAAAGCATCATAGTAGAAACCCACTATCAGAAAATATACTTAAGCATTGAAAAGAATGTCATCTAGAACAAAAGGTAACAATGCATGCAATAATATACATAATAAATATCTACATCCTTATATAACACATGCAAAATTTTAGCAATAAAAAATTAGCACATCTGTTGATAAAACAAGATATTTGAACAATAGATGATTTTTACCAGGAATCCAGGGGAAAGTAAATTTGGAAAATTCATTGTCATCTCCAAGTCACCACGAACAAATGTCCAAATAAATAACACTGGTCCACATAAAATACCTAAAACATTTATAAAATAAAAATAAATAAATCAAATGGTATGTTCAAAGCTACCAGGCATCTAAATCTTACAGATTAATGAGAAAAAGGGAAAAACACAAAAGAAATGTGCTAACCATTGCACCACATAAGGCCAAAACTGTTGAGTCCGCTAGATTTTCCTGGAAACGAAACTTCAGTAAGGACAAAGAAAAATTAAAGCTGCAAAGGAAACAATAGAAGTGGAAGCAGAAGTACTACCAACACGTGCTATGGTTGCAAGGTATATTGCTGTTGTTATGTTGGATAGGAAAACAACAATATAACCATAGTAGTCGAATGACAAGTCCCGAGCTCCAGCAATAAATGCACCAAGAATAATCAATGCCACACTGACAACACCTTAATAATACTTTTTGTTAAAGGCAGAAGTTAGAAATGCATTACTCAGCAAACAAATTGCATTTACCAGTCACTAGAAAATAAAATTTCAATCAATTCAAGATAACTAGTTCCATTATCCAACATTTTTTGCGTTAGGTAATAGCTCCACAAGCTCACAAAATTATAGAAACCCAGAGTAAAATGTAACCTTTCATTAAAAAAACAAGGTTACAAATAATATTCAATTGTATGTCAATGAAATGGACAAACTAGAAATAGGTCTCAAAGTGTTAAATGTAAGATTCAGAACATTCCAATATCAAAAGGAAGTTTTTAAGCTTTTGTGTCATGTTAATCCATAAGAAACGGACCAGGTCAAATAATACGACATAGGATGCAGAAATCCAGCTGGCTCTGTCAAGGGTTAATACTTCAATTCCACCACATATTACCAAGAACATTCAGCAAGATCTTCTAATTCACTGCTTTTACGACTTGTTCTGAACAAAATTTTCCACTTCCAGTAAAAGTGTAGCTTGACTAAAATAAGGTTTGTTTTTCCAAACAAAATTCTGAACTTCATCTTTTACTATAATCATGTGTAGAACTATTTTGTTTTGGAAATAAAAAGGTGTCATTATAGACTCTTCTGATCAAATTTTTCCTCACAAAGGAAAGGAAAGTATAATAACTAAAAATGAGTTATAGAACATATGAGGAAGGCCCCATTCAAATTACTTCTCTGTGGTTGCAGATAATTTTCTTCTACCTACAATGTTAAAATAGCTCCTAACTCAGATCCATAATTTCTATAGAGAGAAGAAAACTCATAGGTCATGGGAACCAAAAAACTTTCCATTCCCACAATTCACTTCATCTTTTACTTTCCTCCGCTTGAATATCTTCCTTAGCAGTTACCAAATCCATTGTATCTTCAGCATTGAAATTGTGTGCGTATGTGCAAAAAAATGTTTCCTATGTTACAAAAACTTCATCATTAATTCTAATTTCAAAAATTAAAAGACTAAAAATATCTTTCATTCTACATTTGACAGGAACTAGAGTTTTCTTATTGTCAAATACCAATGACCCTCAAATGAGTAATTGGTATTTGTAGTTCTTGTACAGAAGGGTAGAATACTAATTATTCAAAATGTTGCATAAGTTGCAGTTTATATTGATGGCCACTTCCTCTAAAAGTAAATAAGTTAAGCACCTAAATAAATAGACGCGCATATCAAAGATAACCAATATATCATCTATCCCTGGTTAAAAGCATTATAACAGAAACTGCATATTTCTTAAAAATGCATCAAAAATGTGAAACTAAGCTTACCTTCCAATAATTGGACGACTATACCTCTGCCGTACAAGGATGTACTCAACGATCATTGTAAAAACAACTGTTGTTCTCCTAAGGGTTGTGTACATAGGGACATTCACTCCCCGAACAGACTCCATAGTAGCTAGCTTTCAAGTAGAACCAAAAGAATCACAAAAAATTTATATATGGTAGAAATATGGCTCAACTAGAATAGCAATTTGGTTCAAATAAATACCATGTAGAGCAAATATGTAGCAGCAAGAGGAATAGTTTTGGTCAATGTCTTCAATGGTACCAATGATCTTGGATTATCAGTCGTCAGGGATTCCACGGCACTAAAAGAAACGAGTTTCAAGTGTCGTAAGGCATAAAGGAAGCCACATGAACATATCATCTGCAACAATAGAAAATGAAATATTTAAGGGTTCAAATAGATAGTAAGGTCCCTCAAAGATAACAAACCTTTCCAGGAAAGTGGTATGATAAATATCAAAGAAAAAAGTAGATGAAGAGAGACATGGAAGGGCAAAAAAATGGAAAACATTGTAGCAGAACATAATTTGAGCATAGTCATTTGAAAAAGAAACTAAATGTCTAATGATGCTTTTGAATGACAATTGAGTCAAAACATGTGTACTAATTTGCTATCTACAGTAACCAAAATTAGTCGACAACTTGAATCTTATTCATGGCTATCATACAGTGATACATAGATACTAATTTGGTGTCATCACTTAGATTTTCAATATCCAAATTTATTAGACCACATCTTATTTCTAAACAGCACCCATAATTCGGCTTGCAAGATTTACCTGACATAATGTGATGACATTTGCACAGGGAAAGTTGTATGAAGAAAGAGCTGCTTTGTTGAACAAAATCAACAGCACTGCATGTTTAAATTTGAGAGTCACGACTATTGACAAACAAAGGCAGTACAAACAACTTACAATATCTTGAATTAAAAGAGTGAAGAAGTGGACTATAAAAATGAACTATGAACACTTATCAGGTTGTGTATTGGGAACATTAATCTGTGTTTAAACAAGAAAATGTACGAGTCATGCTGTAGGAACAACTGAAAGAAAAACCACCTTCTGCCCTGCTTAGAAGCCTGAGAATATTTGAGAACCTCTTTCATCTAAATACAGCCCAAATTTCAACAGATAATACATTGTTTCAAACCATACAAACATGCTTAGCACAAAAGACAAATTCATCAATAACATTTCAGATTTTTTTTCTTCCCTATAAAGTGATTAATAACATTTCAGATTGAAAAACCATAATTTATCGAGTTTTATGCATTCATGTTGCATCTTTCTTCAAATATAATTCACGCAAAAATCAAAGGAAACAATGACCAAACACCATCCAAAACAAAATACAGTAAACTTTAGGGGATGGAGAAAAGACTCACAACCTATAACAATAAAATTAAAGACACTGCAATGCAAGCATAGATCACCAAAGACCAGTCAAATTTTAAAACAAAAACCAGATAAACAATATCATCTACAAAAATAAGCTGGGTAATTTTCAAGTCTAGGCATCTAGCCTACACGAGGGCATGGAAATTAAGATAATCATTCTCTTGGATTCAATCTCTGAAGTGAAACCTTTTTAATTTTTCTTTCCTTTTCAACTATGCAGTACTCAGTTTCTTCAAATTTGAATGTAAACTAAAGAGGTTAAGCACTTCTTTAATGCATCAAACATTCAGTTTCTTCCACAATCAGCCAAGTCAAAGCAAATAGACAAGATTCTGTCTCTCTCCCTCTACATTTTTATTCCCTCCCAAAACAAACACAGAAGAAAGAAATCAGATAACGAGTAAATCATGCACCCTCATTCAAACAACCAATATTAACTCCAATATTATTCGCTGACATGAGGTATAGAAGATAAACCACACTTAGAAAGAAAAAAAAAAACAGGATTGAGAAGAAATTATTTTTTTCAAAAAAATTTCTAAATTTTCTTGTACGGATAAGCTGTAGCTGCTTTACTTGCAATATAGATAAACAGAACCGAATTATTTTGCTCATATAAAACTCTAAACCCTAATTTCCGGGTAAAAGTGGGAACTTGATGGCACAGGACCCAATAAACACTGCAAATGGAAATGCTCTCATTAAATTCCCTAAGACAAAAATGCTTCGCGAAGATCAACAAAATTAGCAAACGACTGGGAGGGGGAAAAAAAAACTTTACCAAAGATTTTCGATAAACTATGCAAAATCAAATGAAAGATTCAATCTTGAATTTAAATAACCGAAGAAAATTCCCTAAAGAACATCAACTAATGATTCGCAAATAAACTTTCATTATATATAATAGTAATAATAAGTATGCAAACCCAAAAAACAAAAAAAAAAAAAAAAACCAAAAAATTCAAGAAAAAAGAGTAAGCTACCAGCGCAGGTCATGTAAGAGATAGCAGCGTAAGCGCCTCGTTTGGTCATCGCCGATCCTTTAAAGATTTTCTCCTCCTGTTTTGGAGGTGCATCGGTGGAAGTCATTGGCAGTAATCCAGAGTTGGAAGCCATTTCTGTTTCTACTAATCGAATTGCGGATCAAATTGGTCGATGAACGATGTAAATTAAATTCAACAAAATTGTTCAATACAATTTAAAGCTGAATGGATGAGTGAATGAATTCACTTCCCTCTGGAGTTGTCTCTTCTTACACTTATATTTCCTGCAAAATTCAAATTTGTGGAATGAATGAATACCATTAGTATTAGTTTAGTTGGTGAAGCATCCAACCAAATTCGTCAACTTTGGTTTCCACATCCAACCTCGAAGACCCCCTTTTCATCATTCTAATATGGAAGAATTCTATGTATTCTAATTTTTAAAACAAGTTAATTATTTTTTAATATACTCTGTTAATTGAAATTTTACTTAATTAATTATTATTAATTAATGAAGTTAAAAGAAGAGTTTGTTGAGTAGGATTAAATTATTATTAATGGTCTTTCTCAAGATATGTGTGCAAAAGTTTAAAGCATAAATAAAAGGAAAATGATAAATTTTTATCGGTTTACTTAAGAAGATATATATTTTGAAACAATTTTTAAACTTTGATATTATGGAACAGAAATAATTATATTCTTTCAATCCAAAATATAAGTCATTATTCACTTTTGCATATAAATTAATAATATTTAAATATAATTAATTATGTCTGAAATTTCTTTATTTCCATAATTTTTTAATTACAATAACAATTCTTTTTCTTTATAATAAATGAGAAAAGTATTAATAATGCTAAAAGAATATCATTATAATTACGAAATAATTTATATTTTGAAACAAATAAATGACAATTAGTGATTTATATTTTGAGACAAATTAAATCATCAATTTATATCAACAAATATTTCTCAATATTGAGTAAAAAGAGGTAATATTCATTAAAAAGAAAACAAAAAATTGTAAATATCATGTGGTTTGATTTAGTGCTTAATAATTTAAGTGAACATTCTATCAAAAAATGAAAGGTGGAACTGGTCAATATTGGCTGGAACCTGGAAGAGACCTTGCTTTGAATCATTTGATCAGGTCAAAATTCAGCTGCTTCTTGCTACCTTATTGCTACTATTTGTTTTGATAGGTCTCTTCTCTTCCCGCCCCCAGGGGCATAGACGAGTTGATAAGGTTGACGTGACGTTTGGTTAACTCCAGCGACAGGTGGGGATTCGAAATCTATCGGGAGTAGAACGTAAGCTCTAAATATTGGCTCTGCCAACGGCCATTGTCCCCCGTTGCGTCCTCTCCGTCAGTCCTCTGCCCACTCGTGCACATCCCTCGATTTACCCCCACTGGCACAAGGGACCTCTGTGCCTGTGGACGGGGTTTCGCCCGCACTTCCCCCGGAAACCAAAGGTCTCTTCTCTTCCTCCCATAATGGATGCACCAAATAACCATGCATGGACCTCAAAGGCTGCACGCTCTGGCCCCACCGACACTTTTGTTAGATTGAACTGATCAATTAAGACTTATTTAAGTTATTTTTGCTTCACGTGATCCTTTATCGATTAGATCATAAGGAGTGATTCATCAGTAGTACATCCACATATAATAGTTATGAATTTTCACATTTATTCAAAAATGAAAATTACAAATAATAATGCATCAATGATATATAAATTATAAATTATTAGTATAATAAAGAATATAACACAAATTAATTTATCAGGGACAATCTCTCTGAATGAAGTGAGGAATTCAAAAACCACAGGTTTTGAATTCAAATCCTATTAATATTCTTCTGAATTGAATCCTATATTCATCCACAATCTAGACTAACATAGAAAAAACAATTCGTTGTACGATTGATGATGAAAAGTTGGGGAGGAATTAATTAGTTACTAGAGTGCTCTTATATTCATGAAAATTTAATTTTGATTTAAGGGTCAAATATTGATTCCTTAATAAGTTTTTATCATTTTTAAACACCCTTAACCACTTATGCTCAAATATAAACTTTATTGGAGATGGACAAAATATATCAAAGAATTAAATTAATACCAATCAAATATATAATGGAAGATTGTGCGAAATCCTTAAGATATACATTTATTTTATTTATTATATTTTGATAACAACAATTATAATTATTATTTAATTAATATTAAAGAGCGGCCGCAATTCTCTTCCAACAGAAGTAACTGTCATCTCTTTCCCCTTTGCCCTCCAACGAGACAGACGGAGCTTCCATTTCCCCCTGAAGGAAGTGAGGGAAAAATTAATCAAAATTTAGGGTAAGAATAAAGCAAATTTGATGCTTTCTTCTTTCTGTCTCTCTTCTCCCCCGACCAAAGTAAAAATCCAAACCCTAATTCTTCACCAAAGAATCCCAAAACATTAAACAACTCAAACCCGAGTTGTTTTAATTCTTGTTTTTTTTTTAAGGTTTTGTCTTTACCAGACCAATATATAAATGGTAGTGGGCCAAATCTAGATTTGATTCTGTGTTGTGAGGTTAGATAGTAGGGGGGGAAGGTAAGAGAAGAGAGTTTGGGAGGAACTTGTTGGCAGAGAAGAGAAGAGAAGAGAAGAAGAGCATTGATTTACTTTACTGCAATCTATTTTCTGGTGTTAATTAAACATGCAAATATTTGGGCAGCAGGACGATATTATTATTAGCCCTAAGGTTTCATTTGGGAGAAATGGGTCGTTAATGTGCTCACATCCTTCCTTGCTCGTAGATGGCTATTCCAGGAAAAGCTTGTCATATAACAAGCTCCCAACCCAACCCCTTACCCTCATTGTCATCAAATTAGATGGTTCCTCCTTCGGTACCTTTTTTTTTTTTTTTTTTTGTGCTTTGCATTTTACTCTCTAATTTTGCCAATGGAAATGAATTCAAATTTCTTTCTTTTGCAGTGATTGAAGTGCCAAAGTCTGGGACAGTGGCGCAATTAAAGCAGGGGGTAGAAAAGGCCTTTAGTCATTTGCCAAAGAGGGGACCAGGGACTGTATCATGGTACGTGAATTGCATTGCAAAAACTTATACACACCCTAATGATGAAAATTTTAATGTTTTGAATGCACATGCATGTAGTATACCCTTTTTTTTTCCAGAGGCTGCCATCAAAATATTTATATAAAATTATGATTCCCAATTCCAAACCTTGTAATGGAATGACTACAGAGTAATGTTGGTATCTCTGAATTTGCAAAACTGTTTTCGAAAATTTTGTGTTTTATTCATGATGTTTGCTTGCAATTCAATTAGCCTTCATTGATCTTAAAATGGTGAAGCCTTTACTATATTTATCTTATTCTTGGTTTTTATTCTGAACTACTGGCATTTTGGGCTGATGGATCCAAAATGTGCCACAGAACCCAAGTTACAGGCAAAAGCTATGAATTCTTTGATGTTCATTATTTTTCAGGTTAATAGGAGTGATTGGTTGTTTAGTGACGTTGATGGATAAAATTGCATTGCTTTGGTTTCCATGTTTCCCAGCTTTCATATTCTTTTTCCAATCTGGTGGCAATTGCTTGCTTTTGATATACCCTTTAAATTGTCCATGGCTCACTCTGTAGGTTGTTTCTGATGCCGTTGTATTTTTCTTTCAAATCTCACAAGTAGATTGTTAGTTTCTGGTTGAATTCTGTTGTCTTTTTCTTTGATCTAAACCTGTCCAAATTTGCTTACAGGCCACATGTATGGGGGCAATTTTGCTTGTGTTACCATGGCCAGAAATTACTTAACGATAGTGATGATATTGGAGGTTACGGCATCCAAGATGGTGAACAGGTTTGTCTCTTCTCCAGTGGAAGTAATAGGTGTTTGATTGCTTATATTATGTTTGCTGATATTTCTGTGTCTTGCATGAAGTCAAGACAGAGTATCTATGCCTTGAAAATGCTTGTTTGAAAGGATTGTGTTGAAGACTTGAAGGATTATCAAAAGAAACTGGAAAGATAATTTTTACCCCTGCATACAAGTTATGGAAGTAGAAAACTAGACGTAATATGATTTAGTATTCCAATCTAGCAAATACTAGAGTTTAGGTAAAAGGGTGCTTGATAAATTACATTCTCAAGATACATCTGTGGTTGAATGCATTTGGTCTAGTTACAATCAATCATGCGACTCCAAATGCTGTAGGAGATGTACATTTTCTGCTTCTATAAATAAATAAATAAATATATATATATATATATATATATATATATATATTATGATGTGTTTTTGGCCTTTCCTATATCTACTTGAACTGCAGCACTAGTCTTGCATATGTGATGAGAGTTGCAGTGAAGCTGGAACTCAATCATATGGATACAAACATCATCTAATAGGAGCAATAGATACTCCGGTAAATTTATGGCCCTGTCATAGTGCAGAACTTCATTTAAACTCTTGCTTATTTGCCACTGTGAAGAAAAAGTCTGATTACCATTACATGCCATAAAAAATAGATGACCGAAATTTTGAGGAAGTATTTCCCTCGTGTTATTGGATGGATTTCTTTTTTGTTTTGATCATTTTCATTTGATCTTGAAAGATTCTATCCTTTTTCTGTTTTCTTGATAAGGTCATGTTTAGTAATCATATTTTGAACTTGCAGCTTCATTTTGTGCGGCATGTTTCCGTTGGTTACAGTATGGTAGAGGAGAAACATGATGACACTAGTTACAATACGGTAGAGAAGAAACAAGAGAGGAGTCCTGATCTAGACAAACAAATCATGTAGGCAGTCTTCTACTTTTGGCTGTTGATTCTTAGTTCTGTTAGTGATTTTCTTTGGCTTCCTGATGACTGGAAATCCAAGTACAGCTTTAACAGTCACATATTACACATATCGTCATGATTTCAAACTTGGCAAAGTTTAGAGATAGGAGTCTTCCCTGTTTGCTAGAATCTTTCTTTTTGAGAAAATGACAATGTTTTTTTTCTATCTTTTATATATTTTATAAAAAGAGAGACTTATTTTCTTGTGTCTAAGATGGATACTGAATTTCCCAGCTACCCTTGCTGGCATCCTCTGCTCAGCATTTGAAGAGTGAATTTTGTTATGCGTCTGTCTGCCGGGTGCCAGCATTGAGGTAGAAGTAGAACCTTTTGCTTAGTTCTCAATGTCACCCTATTACTCATTTTATGGAAACAAATTTCATGCTTGTAACTTTATTTCTATCCCATTTCATAAATGGCAGAATATTCTTTGTATTCTGGTCAATCAAGACTTTATTCTTCCATTTTGAGAATCATCTAAGCTTCGGTTTGCCATGAGTTATTTGGCAGACACAGCAAAGATCAGCCGAGTCCTAGTTGTAGATGTGAAAAACAAAGCAGTTGGCACTAACTTGGTGATTCAAAACTCTTATGCAGATCAGATGATGGCTGCAAGTACAGACAAGAAAATGAAGAGAAAGATGGTACTGATACAGAAAGGGACATAGAGAATCAAAAAGCCAGTTATGATGAGCGGAGAGTTACGAGATATTCCCAATACAAGTTGGCTAATCTGTTTGGACGCTGGTTCTCATACCATAAATTGACACCTTCAGAAGATGTGGGAATGGAAGACAGAGGCCATTCACCGTGATTATTACTCTTCTAAACCAAATGGCATATGGCTTTCCGGTGATAAATGTGATTCTCCAATAGAATCTTAGAAAGCAATTATTAGGCAAACTGGAACTTGCAAAACAAAGGATTATATCATTGGCTCTTCATATGTCTGAAACACTATCACCTCATCAGAGAACAGGGACGTAAATCCCCATAAAAGTCTTTGCTGTCTCTGCTTTGAGTTCAGCATTATTGTGCTCCGAGTTTCCCCTAAATAATGAAAATAATATAATATCACCGTAATTTTTGAAATACCAAAACTATATACAACACCTGAGAAGCACGAACCAAGAAAAGTACATCAGAAAATAGCAAGGATTTCATCATAAACCATCAAATTGTGGATCGTAGGATGAGATTGCCTATCGAAAGATCTTCCTCTCTATCTCAAACACTTTTAAGTCTCCAATACAAGAAATAAGTAAAATGATACCTGAAAGGATTCGTGGAGATGAATAGAACATACAAAATAAATTTGGCACAAGGCCATCTACATCATTTGCAACCCATTCTACAATTAATCAAAGTCATATATCTCAGAACCACAGAAGACAATGCCAACAAATCTACTGCAGACTTATGAAACTCCTCTGAGTTGAATCTTTCTGAGCCCATACAGTTGTGTAGCATGGAACGGGAGCAGTAATTCCTTGCATGCCCTTCCAGAGGAAAGATAACCTTATAACCTTAAAGACCTAGAAAAGGTAACCTAAATTTATTTCTTTTTCTTTTTGATAAAAACCAAAGTACTTAAGAGAGAAAGAGATAAACAATAATTAATATAATTCTTGCAACCTCAGTATTACGATTCTTCTATTAAAGAATGCAACTGCTTTCGGAATGTAGAGACTTCACTTGCTTTGATAGCCATGACCAAACCCATAAGCTGGTAATCTTTAAGCTGCACATGCAAATATGGGATACTATGTTAAGGGTATAAGAAATTTGAAGAGCATGCACAACAGGAAATGGGACTACATTTCAACAGCATCAGCTAAGATTCACAAGTTAAAGGAAAATGGGAGTATGGTTAAAATGATGGGCAATCTGTATAGAATGTGAATACCAATTGCAGCATGCAATACTCAACCTCATATGCATATGTTTAAAAAAAAGGAAAAAGAGAGTTACTTTTTTATCCAGCAGTTCAATGTGTAAACCCATGTCGTATACAAGATTAGCACATGTTTTCAAACTAGTAAATTTGATAGTCCCCAACCAAACACACTGTATACTTCAACAACAAAACACAATAAAAATATGAAAGTGAGAACAGCCCAAATAATGCAAGTAGCTTCTCTCACATGACAACCAAAACTACATAGACCAAATCTGAAGACATGAAGACAGATAGCACTGGATAATCATTATAGTTAGCCAGGACAGGAACAAACCTGATTGTCTTCAATCCGTTTGGAATGCAAAGGGAAACTGAAGGACCAGGAACTTAGCTGAATGACCATTACGTGAAAAGTGTCAGGAATCTGAAATAAAGTACAAATTTAAGCCAATAGAAAGAGAATGATTAGTGCCTCATGGAATATTTCATCTTCTAGCTTGGTATATATTATAGCATCATCATCATTTCCATGCGATCCTCCTTTCTTGTCTGCATTTTTAAGCTATGATACCCCATTCAACAAAAAATGCAAGTTAAAACTCTGAATCATCCAAATCGGAAGAGAGAATTAATTTCCGATAAAATGTCAAACCAGCATACCTGATAGATTTTACAGATCATGAGGTAATATTTAAAGCAGAACGAGTTCCGAAGCTCCTCTGTTGGCTTCAGAAATAAGAAGAGTGAAAAGAGGTTCAAGTAAATTGACTAGAAAAAAATGAAAAATCAAGAAAATGAATCAATCAAGCTCACCCATCTAAACAGTATTCTCATCTAACCTCATCTTCTGCTGCCCAAGAGACTTCATCAAATAGAGCATCATAAAGGTGAGGCAGTAACTGAGGTGGAAGATTCACAACCCTTTGTGAAACCAGAAGCCCTACTTCATTTGGATTCTCTTCCAGGAGTGACCTCAAGTTAGATAACACATCTGCCTTTTGACATGCCTTCAGCAAGTATTCCTTTAGCTCAAAGAAGCATTTATGATCCTGTTGTGAGTAAAATAAACTTACTTAGATAACCACATAAGGCCTCTAATAGATGTAACAACTCGTGCCAACGTTATTTTCAATCAAAAGCCTATATTTAGCAGGAACAGACACAAAGCCAAAACATAATACTGATCAGGAAAATTATTAAAAGAACCAAGGACTATCCACTAAAAATTTCTTCCAAAGAAATACAAAGAAAATAAAAGCATATTAGCTACATAAAGATACATACTTGCCTTATATCTTCCCACATTAAGAGCAGTAACAAATCCATAAACACTTTCATCTTCATCATTTAATATTTTCACAACACTGCCAACAGTTGTTTGAACCAATATTATATCTACAAATCCACTGAGATCCCATTGTTTATCATCCAGATACGTCTGAAGCAATACTTTGAACCCATGGAAGTCATTTTGCTTTGGATCAAAGAATGCAAAATCAGCTTGGACAACTCCCTTCACCAAAAAATAAAACAAATGAATAACAACTAACACCATTAATATATAAGAAATTAAAATTCAAATATACATGGAAATTCTCTAAGATTCATGTGGCATAACAAAAGTTTCCCACTGCTACTAAATTGTAAACAAAAACAGGATCACGTTCTAATTGAAAAAAAAAATTGAAACACAATTAATGCTTACTTCAAATTCTCCATCATCGTCAGAAGAATCAGACTGTACCCCAGTATTCTCGAAAGAACTATCTTTTACCAAACAATTACCTGAAATTTAATAATGAAGAGATTTCAGCTACCTAATACGAGAATAACAATTTTAAATAAATTTTTTTAAAAAAAAAAAATTATGGTCCATTAAACCACCTGAAGAAGAAGGAGCAGAGTTTCCTTTTACTTCAGTTTCCTTATTCTCATGCTTCACCTTCTTAGCAGAGTATAATAGAGACATTGATCGAGAAAATGGAGAGAAGGTGAATGGCAGAGGCCTCGAAACCTGGCGCCGACCTTGTGGTTTTCGCGGCATTATCTGCACAAACAACTCAATTCCAACCTCAATTTGCTACCAAAAGTTGTCTATGGGCAAAAAAGTATACATATTTCAACATGATTTTGAACCGAAAACACTAAATATACAATTCAAATTCATAAAAACAACTAACTTAAAAACTAGCAAAATCTTGAAACAATACATGAATAATTCTACCTGAATATTGAGTAGATAACAAACACCTGGCTTTCTACAATCCTCGGAGACTATAATATGAACGATGGGATTAATATAATATAATATATATATACACACACTCCAAGAATGGCAGGCTTCAGCAAAAATGGTGAGTTGATGGCAGCCGAGAAGTCGGAAGAGAACGGTGACGACCAGGGGTTTTTACTTCGAAGAAGGTCGCATATATGCAACGCAATCTATCACGAACGCATCGCCTAATGCGTTGGACCTAATCTTAACTAATCGGGCTAATAGGCCCAATCATTTTAGCAAAATTGGGTCACCCACATTGCCTATTGGAATTCGTCGCCTTTGTTTTTCTATATATAAAATAATATTCAACAATTTTAACCATATAGCTATGGAGAAGAAAGATATTTTTAAGTATCTCAAAATTGTATTTAGGTATTTTTATTTTATATAAAAATAAGACTAATAATTAAATTTTTAGAAAAAATATTACATTTGTCATATTTGAATTCATCAATACACAATTAGCAAATGAATAAAACATTTGTCACTTGTATTATATTATTGTCTTCCTTTAAAATTGAATATCCCATTTTTTAAAATTAATTAAAATTTTTTAAAAATAATATAGTTATAAAAAAATGAATTATTGCCTATTTGAATATGAGAAAAATTACTTTTCTGGAGTAGTTGTAATTACTATTCTCTATCCCTTCTTTAAAAAAAAGAAAGAAAAGAAAAAAGAAAAAAACATCCCACTATAGAGCACGTGAGAAGCACGACCAAGAACAAGTTAATCAGTAATTAATTCCCAAATATACCCAAATGGATTGATCCAATTTCAATTTTACCTCATTTCTAAAAATATTTCAATTCTACCCAATTGAGTTGCCAAAGTTTCAATCTATACCCAAAAGTCAATTTAAACATTTTTGGGTAATAAAAATTATAATAGAAATGAAAA
>JAOXNR010000022.1:10938668-10963395 GCA_028571225.1 Parsonsia alboflavescens
GAGGGGGAGGGGGAGGGGGGTATGTTCATCATGGAAGTTTTGAAATGCAGCGATGAACGTGCTTGATGGTCATTAGCCGACCAAAGTTGCACATGTTGAAAAAGAGCAAATAATAATAATGATAAGGAACATAACATTGTTAAAAAATAATAATAATTGCAATTAGATGACTCTTAACCTCATGAAAAATTTCACAAGCAAACAAATTAAGAATTTGCCATCATGTGTGTATTTTGAAATGATTGTGTTTAAGGAACCATTATTTAATATATTTTTATTTAATTCTACATTTCTTTAGGTTAATATTATCTTAGATTGGAAGAATCGATCGCATAAGCGAATTACTATTATCAATGTAAGGTTAATGTAGCTAGAGACGCATGAATCAATGGCATGCAATTCTCTCTATGGAGACTTATGTATATTTATATTTAATTTTCTTTTAAAATGAATCAACATTTAATTTCAAAAGCTACAAAATATAAATAAGGATATTCGGAGAAGATGCTATAAAATTAATCAAGATTTGTCACACGAGCTTGTGATATTTGGTCAAAGATAGTCACGAGGATTAGCATTAACTAGCAAATTAGTTGAGTGGCCGGCCGTTTTCCCACCTTGTTTGTTCAAATCTTAAGTTCGCAGTAAAACTTTATTTATTCAACAAAGTTAGCTCTTCCACGTTCACATTCTAACCTTGAAATTTCTTATTTCTTGCAAGCTCATTGATTGAAATGAAAACTAATCCTCCCTTCAAAAGTAAATATTTCATTTTCAATTTTTTTTTTTTTATCCTATCCCTCTTTTAATCCTCCTTATACCCCTTCCCTTGTCGTATCTTAATTCAAGTGTTACTGTCTATATAACTAAATTAGCATGGCTTGACGTTTCATTTTAACTTTGAATCACCTAATAATTTTGTTTTTAATATGATCACTTATACTCACTCCCTCCCCTAACTCTTCCTATATCTCTCCCCTGAAGAATCAACAATGGGATCCACCATGATCACTTATATTTTATTAATAATTTTATAATTGCAAGATTCAATGTACATCAATCATAATCTTGGCAAAGCTAAATAAGGTTTTTCTTACCGTAAATGCGACACTCTATCTTTGGTGCAAAAGTGCTTTGCACTGATAACTGAAAATAGAAGCTTTTGGTATACATTGCATGTGGCGCTGATGGAGTTTGGAAAAACATTGCTTACAAAAGAATTGAAAGTTGAGAAACTATTTCAACTTCGGGGGTTTCTATATATCGCATGCCTATATAGATGAATGGTTCTTGATCTACAATATTACATCATAAAATTCAAGTATATATTTGTGATCATAGTCAAATTTTCTTTATGAGAGAATTATAACACTCAAAATAATTTTCTAATATAAAATCATGACATTAAATCTTCTATGTACCATACTATATATATCTATAATTATGTCCATATCGATTACAGAAACAAGTTATTGGGATATGAATCAATTATTGAAAGGTGAGGTCATATATTTCAGATCGTAGATTTGACTATTCTCAATTCATGGACTGAGTCTCCCTGCATCCCTTATATTCATGTGTGCAACTGCAGACTAGGAAATCCACACAGTAGAATGTGTGTGAGAGAGAGATGGAGGGAGGAAACTCTTCGTCGTTCTCCTCTCCTCTCCTCCAGGGGTTAGGTAACACGGAGGGGACAAGGAGACAAGGTGGGCAATGACTTTGAGAGAGAAGGAGACCCTTCCGGGCCGGACTAAGCGGTCCTCAATGGTTAGCCTAATTAACCCTTTTCTCTGCTGTCCATTTCTGTGCTTCTCTTTTGGCCGACCCAACTTCAATGGTGTCCTTCTCTTCTTCTCTTTCAAGACCGACAACATATGCTCCATCCATCCCCTTTACTTTCTTCTTCTTCCCTTCTCTCTTTCTCTTATTTTAAGTCTGCAAAACTAATTACCAAACCTCACACTTTTCCCTTTTTTTCTACTATATATCAACTCTCTACTTTGGATGACTTCAAAGCTGATCATCAGAATCAATATATTATACAAGATTTCATCCTTTTGATCATGGAACTGGAGCTATGTCTTGCTCTTCCTCATCATGTCCATGTCCGCCCAATTATAAAAAATCTAGACCTAAACATCAGTACTTCCACCTTGGGCTTGGATATCGATGATGATCATCATCACTTCAAGAACCGGCACAAATTTGACGAAAAGAAGCGCACTTTTGCTGAGGCATTTGAATATTATGAAGAATATTATTGCAGGATTAGCAAAACACCTAATTCTAATAATTTGCTGGTGTGGGATGGACAAGAAGATCACCCAAATGACGGCCAAGAAGGGAAGAGGAGAGAAGACCCCGTCGGAAAGTAAGTTACATGTCCTCTTATATTTATACATGCATTATTAATATTATATTTATGGTGAGTATTGGACACTCTATATGCGAGCACTCTATATGGTGAGCTCAATATATATATCTTTATTAATTTATATATGTGCGTGTAGGGGGGATTTCTTTAGTATAATTTCTTGATTAATGGATTAGTTATTAATATAGCTAATTTTAGTGCTTGAATATATTTGAAGGCAAGAGGAAGAAGAGAATCACATAGTAGGATGGCCACCAATAAAATCTTGGAGAAGGAAATTGCTTCATCCAGGCCATCAATTTTATTATAATCAAGCTGAAGCAGCAGCTGGTAATTGCAATCATATTAATGGAAGGGGACCTGCTATTAATTACAACAACAATATGGTTATAATAAATAATGGTGGTGAAAGGAAGAAGAAGAAGGACTCCATTTATGTAAAGGTGAAGATGGAAGGAGTGGCAATTGGAAGAAAGATTGATCTAATGCTTTTCAATTCTTACCAAGACCTTACCACCACCTTACTCAATATGTTTATCAGATGTAAGAGTCCCTTATTCATTCATATTCTTTAGTTTATAATAAAAAAAAAAGGATCAAAATTAATTAATTAATTGCCTGAATTTAATAAAATCTTCTTCTTCTTCTTCTTTTTTGGTGTGTGTGTGTGTGTGTTTCAGACAGGGAAAATGAGGATGATGATCATAAAGATCATAAAGATGGAGCTTGCAGTTACATACTTTCATACCTTGACAAGGAAGGAGACTGGCTCCTGGCTGGAGATGTTCCATGGCAGTAAGAAAATTCACTTTCATTCATTGATTAATATTTCTTAATTAATTAATTAAATTGCTTCTATTTGATTAATTAATATCTTGAGAGATACTTAATTGTATATACTTAGAGAAATTAATTAATTTGTTGTACTCCGATTGATCTCTCTAAATGATTGGATTTATTTAATTTGTGACAGGATATTCATTGAGACAGCTCAAAAAATTGAGATATCAAAAGACTGCAGTTAATACTTATAAACTCTTGCAGCAGATGATCAGAAGTCTATCAATGGCAAAAGTGACAGTGGGAGCAAGCTAGCTCGTTGAAGTACTTAACTCATGGAGGAATTAGGCCTATAGCTATAGGAAAAATGTGTGCTAATTATTATATAATTAATTAAGGAGTAGAAATATTAATCTTAATGTAATTTGCGGGAGGGAAATATTAATTAGTGATGATTTGGTCATGTATCTGTAAAATGTAGTTTTCAAAAAAGATCCGTATATTTACTTTGCAGTTGTATTAGAGTTAATTCCTACTTGAAAAAGCTATATATGGATTAAAACATGTTAATTATTAAGTTTGTGAGAGTTGTTTTTTATTTTTGGTTAAAGATATTGTACGTTTATAATTATTGATTCCTTTGTCAAACTGGAGTTCTTTAGAACTTAACTGGCAGTTAAGCAATCCATCTCCGCACAGGGCTCGACCCGATAGGGTATTAATGGGATTTGTATTCGGGACCTTTGATCTCTATACTCATCATTCCATCCACTGGAGTGATCTTATGATTTGGAATGGAAGAAGTACATTGAACTAATAAAATATTTATCAAAATCAGCGAGTGACTTGTATTTTGTAAAGATTTTTTTCAATTAAATGACTCATAAATATATACTCCTTTCAACCCAATTTAATTCTCATTTAAGGTTCTTTCACCAATATTAAGAAAATCATAACTTTACTCATTTTAAACTATTTTATCCCTTATAATTGCTTTGATTTTCATGAAAAATTTATTATGGATTTAAGATTAAGAGATTTTGGATTAATTAATACAGAATTGGAAGATGTGAAACAAGTAATTGACTTTGAAAAAAGTACTCTCTCCATTTCAAAATAAGTGTCTTTCTAGGAGAAAAAAAAGTCAATTCCATAATAGCTGTCATTTTGTATTATCAAGACTCATTAATTGAAAATTTTTCAATATTACCCTTTGCTTTACTTCTAGAACAATTCATTGAATAATTTATACTCTCGAAAGGATATATTATTAATGGGAAAAGATAAAGAGTAATTTAGATTGCTTACAATTTATAACACCTAAAAATAATAACTCTTTAATTGGTATGCATAACCTTAAACAATACCTCATTTAGAATGGCGATAGTAACAAATAGAGTAGATTAATAAATATGGAGAAGGAAATTCAAGTCTATTTTTTACATTGAAATATATAAGTCACAAGTAATTTGGGACGTGAATTCTCACCCTAAATGACAACTAATTTGGAACGAATGAATATATTAATATAATACATATATATATTGAAGTGGAAGTGGTACTTCTTGATCATAATGTGCTACTATATCTCTTCAACCCTTTTAACATAAGAAATTTGGGATTTTACTTTTGTTCATGATTATATATTATGTTTCAAATTTACAAGAATATTGTACCTTTTTTTTTATAATATTATTATCTATTGTTAATTTGAATTGTCGACTTTCGACTTGTTTATATTTTGTGGTGAACGAATATCATTATAAATTAAAGAAAATTAATGAAAATGAAAATATATTGCTTCCCATGGAAAATTACTTGATAAAAATTATGATATCCATCAGCCACCTTATACTCGAAAAGTTATTCTCTCAATCTCTAAATAATGACAAAGTAACCTTTTCTTAACAAACATTATGAAAATTAATTAATAAAATTAAACGAATAAATTTTTGTTTAGTAATATTCTCATATACACCTTTAATTAAAATTTAGTCCGGGTTGATAAATTTCCCTTACAGTATTAACATATTAATCAAATCTAACCAGACTTACTTTTTGAAAAAAAAAAAGGATCGAATTGGATTATTAAAAAATTACTCAAGATTTTTTAAATATATATATTTAAAAAATATTTACGCAAGTAAGATCATTAGGAGTAAATAAGATAACTACCACTTCTATTAATTTATAATAGAAAGAATATAATTTGGATTAAAAAAATAAGAAGAAGAAGTAAATTAATATATAATTGTTAAAAAAATAGAATGAGTACAGTTAGACAAAAAAACTAATCAAATTTTTTTTTTTTTTTACCTATCTCTTACTAAACCCCTTCCTTCGAGGATTAATAGTAACACCCCACCTATCCTAGTCATGTCTCAAATTCGAAACCTTTAACCTCCCAAACTCAAATGTTGTTGTTTATCAATAAGCTAACAAAGTTTGACAATAATTTCGATAGAAAATTTTAAATATATTCTAAAATTTTGTTATGTTTAAATCAAAATTTTAGATCTTCCCACCTAATTATATCAAAAGAAAATTTGTTATTCCAAATTATTTATTTCATTGTTTTATAATAATAATAATAAGACATAGAGGCTTTAAAGTAATTGTCATGGCACATTATTATATATTAATTTCTTTGATTTTTTACAACAAAAAAAATATATTAATTTCCTACATTTTAGTTAGAATTTAAATTTTAATAGTAATATTATTTTTTACTTATGACTTAATTATGGTTAGATCATTGTATGAAGATGGCATATGATTTCAATAAGGTAAAAATTTTGACCAATTAGAACATTTATCTGAATTTTTTTATGGTTGGACTATTATGCCATTTGACTTAAAAAGCAAGTCTACAATAATTAGGTAAAATAAGGTTGATAGTACAAGCCCCCAGGGGCATAGGCGAGCTGGTACGACTGACGTGACGTTTGGTTAACTCCAACGACAGGCGGGGTTCGAAACCCATCGGGTGTAGAACGAAGGCTCTCAACGGTTGGTTCACTTCAAACGGCCATTACCCCCGTAGCGTCCTCTCTGTCAATCCGTGCACATCCCTAATTTACAACCCGCTGGCACGAGGGGCTTTGTTTGACTAGTGGGAGGGGTTTCACCCGTAAGGGACTTTCCCCTTCAATCCAAAGGTTGATAGTACAAGGAATAGAATGTGCGTCTTAATGCAAATAAATTTAAAGGAAAATAATTTGACTTAATATAACTTTTAATAATGTAATTGCATAAACGTAATGATATTTAATTTTAAATAAATAGATTATTATTTTATAAATAAAATATTCTCCATTTTTACAATATGACTCTTTAATAAAAACTTTTAAAACATGTGTTTTATCAGATTTATCATCTCTAGTTTTTATTTTCAAAAGACTCTAAAATAACATACACCGATCAAATATCTTGGAATCTCAAGCCTCAACCACCCATCATTAAATGTTGAAAGATGATATAGTTTTCACCCAATCCAATATAATTATATAAATATATATATATATATATATATTTTTTTTTTTTATGTATGGTAATACTATAGAATATACCGTTAAATCTTTAGCAATTTAAGATAACGATCAACATTTGATTTTATTTTTAAAAAATAAAATCTTCAATAAAAAATTATTTTTTAAAATATATTTTATATATTATTATATCCTATAAGGATAAGATAAATTCTAAGGGTATTAGATCAAATTTATTATTTTTTTTTAAAAAAAAAGATAACCATTAACTTTAATTGTTATAAATTTAACGGTGTACTCTATATAGAGTGCACCAGTGCACTATAGAGTACTACGGAGCACATCTTATTATAGAGTGTTTTAATTAAGTTTCTAACTATCAAAATTAACGGATCATTGAAATTTTAAACTAGCACAAAAGGTCAAATGTCGAAACGGATTAGATCTTTATAATATTTTTATTTTAAAAATATTTAAATAAATATAAATAGGTAAATTAGTGATTTTCATTCTATATTTTCATCCCAAAATTTGATTAAAAAAATCTAATTAAATAATAAATAAATTGGATTCAAGAAGGTTCGTAACCCCAAGTGCCATATACGGATGGATCGATATCAGCTGCTGCATGCATTACAAAGAACCCAAAGCCCAACTCCGAAGCTTTGAGAATTGTGGAATCTTTGTCACATTCCCTGTCCAATAATCGTCAAATGGGCCTTTTCACTTGTCAATCCAACAAATTTTTTTATTATTATTATTATTTAATAATAATACTTCAATGGTATCTACTTTTAACACTCGGTATAAAAGTAAGACTTTAATAAAGTCTATAATATTTATTTTATTATTATTATTAATTAATGTAGTTAAAAATGAGGTGATATATTCCACATGAGTTGATGAGCTATAAAATCTCATATAAATCTCTTTAATTAAATAAAATGGATATTTAATTTTAAATATTTTAGAAGATAAAAATAGTTAATTTTGAATTAAAAGTTCTCTAATTTGTTTTGAAAAAAAATTTATTTTAAGACATGTAAAATTTATGTGTAAACTCAAAACCAAAAGGTCAGTGTATGAGAATATTATGTCATTAAAGGTCAAATGGATCAAACAAATAATTTTAAAGGGTCAATTGAAGTCAAAAAAATAATAATAATAAATCTAATCAGCTCACTATAAAATATAACAAAACTCACAAAAATGAACCCAGTCATATGTATTTCTCATGTGAATATAAAGAAAGACGCTCTTGGTAATAAGCTCTGTAATTCAATATAGTATTTTGTGAATTAGTAATTATTATATTTGTTTGTTTCTATAATATCAAGAAATTTAAAAAATAACTCCCATAGCTTTATTCCAATTCTCATACATATGCAATTATAAAATTAAACTAGAATAACATCAGTTGTGACTTTATTTGGTAAGATTTTGAATATAATAATTTAATTAAAAAGAAAGTTCAATGTCTTAACCAAATTAAATCAAACCAGCAGCTCACTAACACCACTAACTATATTATATTGCTCCCTACCAGTAAGCATAACCTAGGTTTAAATGCACAAGTTTACGGTAGTCATTAAATTCATTCACATGTCAATAAACCAACGTACTTACCTGTTCATCCTTTATCAGTTAATCAGTCCATGGGTGAGGCATTCAAGTCTCACTTTTATGAAATGGAGGGTAAGTTGTCAAATCAAGTGTGATCAAATTAAGAATAACATGATGCAGAAATTCTTGTGTAAATCAAAAGAAATCTTGCCTAAATCCCTGAAAATCTTATCTAATCTTGTCGAATAGTCTGCTTGATTTAAAATGATCTTTAATTTAATGGGCTAAGGAAGCAATCAATTAGGATGGAACATTTGAAGATCCTCACTTTCAACTATGAACAATACAAGCATGTCATTGTTGCTTTTCATGATTGACAAGATTCTTTTGTGAAAGGCTAATCTATTTTCTTCTTCTTAAATATAGTATACTAGTAGTACTTTAGATGAGCCATTTTCAAGATAATTTTTCTGCAAACTATGATTCTGAGCACTTTAGGCCAAGTCCAAAATCAAAAAAGGATCAAAGGATCTAATAATTCAACAGAAATATAATTTATCGAATATAGTTCAAAGATAGATGAATAGGTAAAGGCTAATTTTAATGAGAAGAATATATCAGTAACTTTCTTTTATGAAATTTACGTACTCAAATATGGATATTCAATCCGGTGAGTGATTTAGAAGCATTACACAGGCTGGTAGCTTGACAGAAGGATGCCCAATCCCCTAGTCTAAAGTGTTCTTCAGAGTACTTGATTAGATCAAAGTGATGGTTTACGAATATTGCCTACAAAATGTTCAATAAAAAGCCCCATCGTATCATTTAGTGTAGGTCTCCTTTACTGTCTCCTTCCTTGTACAGTCACTGGAAAGATGCTTTCAAGTACGAAACAAACTATGGCGGGCAAACAGTCAAAGAAAGAAAATGGAGTCTTTGTGTGATATCATCATACAAGTCTTAACTTTTTCCATCTTTCTTTACCGCCATTAGTATTCCACTACTGATCAAATGGCAAGACAAATTTGGTTAAGTCATGATGATGATTTCATAATTTGTTGTTGATTTGTAAGTATTTAAAGGTCAGAAGTTGAAGTAGACTTTTTAAGTCTTTCATCCTTTCTCAACCCCCATTTCTTATCTCTTTTTGTCCTTCTTTGTACAATCATGGAGGTCTTGCGAAGCTTATGGTTTCTTCTTTTGATTCTAAAGATGATTGCTGGTCAACCAGCCACTGACCCAAATGAAGGTACCATTTTGAGTATAATTTATGTTGTTTTTGTTAACTTGTGTAAATTCAAGAACTTGAAATTTCTAGTGTTCTTGTTAAGTAGTGGCTGCTCTCAAGAAGATTATTGATCATTATGACTTGGAAAAGAAGGTGAATCTCAGCAGCAGCGATCCTTGTATGCCCAATGCTGCCTGGGCCCCTGAGAATGCAAATCCGAGGATTGCCTGTGATTGTTCCAGCACTGTCTGCCACATAACCCACTTGTGGGTTCATTGTCCTAATTTCGTTATTTCTTTCCTCTCTATCTGTTCTCTAATTTTGTATATGATTTTAGGAAAATTTACGCTTTGGACATTTCTGGAGAACTTCCCCCAGAATTATTTATGCTTAAAGAGCTGATGGACCTGTAAGTGATTACTGTATGCAAAAGAACTTAGTTAAATTTCCCTTTCGTTAGTTATTTAACTGATGAAAATGCACCTTTCTTTAGGAACTTGGGTCAGAATATACTTAATGGAACCATCCCAGCCGAAATTGGTCAGTTATCCAAGATGCAGTACTTGTAAGTGCAATTTTTGAGCTTTCAGAGCAAATACAGCAATATGTTTCCGATAGTGAAATTCTCATAAATTTGATGGGATACAAAATATAGGAGCCTTGGCATAAATAATTTCACTGGACCAGTGCCAGCAGAGCTCGGCAATCTCTCAAACCTGGTGTCCTTGTAAGCATTACCTATATCCATGATTAGGATTTCTGTCATGTGGAAGCTTTTGGAGCTTCATATAGTTATTTTCTTGTTATACAGGAGTTTTGGCTCAAATAACTTTAATGGTTCCTTACCGAGAGAGTTGGGGAATTTGAAATCCTTAGAGCAGTTGTGAGTACAAACAATTATAATAGTCCTCTAATGGCTACAAGTTGGAATATTTCATTCTCCCACCCTTTTCGGGGGAGGGGCTGTTAGTGCTGTCATTCCCAAGTGATTCATTTGTTTTTCTTGATTACTTAGATACATTGATAGCAGTGGTGTGAGTGGACTGATTCCACAAGAACTCTCGAAATTAAAATCCCTTCAAATTTGGTAACTTTGCTTCCTTCCGTCAAATAGGACAGAGTGAAGTTCTGGAATTATAGAAAATAGGCACAGCTTTCTGATAACGCAAATGACTTCTCTATCTTTCAGGTGGGCATCTGATAATCGATTTACTGGAAAGCTCCCTGAATTCTTAGGAACTTTTACAGATCTTAAAGACCTGTATGCTCTGTCTTTTCCCTTGTCTTTCTATTCATCTTCCTTTAATCCAATGTTGTATTCTTAAGGTGGATGTCCGTTGGTCGTTGCTTCCAACTTCAGCTCTGATTTCAAAAAATTATATAGTGTTCTGATTGACACATTCCTACCTCGTAATTTTCTATTACAGGAGACTTGAGGGTACAGCTCTTGAAGGCCCTATCCCAAGTAGTTACAGCGCCCTAACAAAACTCCAAGACTTGTAAGGGTGCCTAATCTTTATCTTTTAAAGAACTCTTTTGAAGAAGTTGTGCTGCTAAATAGATTTAGGACATAAATATTTGCATTGAGAATGCAATTTATATAGCCATCAGTGCACTTCTGAGATGACCTACAGAAACAGTAATATCCCAAAATCGGGAATTTTCTGTTGAATCTTCACATTTGGCACAATTCCTTGGTCAACTTATGTGGTGTTATTCCTAACTCAGCCATGGTTCAAGTTCTGCGTTACTATCTTTTTTTCTTATCCATAAATAATGACTACTGAATTTCAACAGACTGAGTTAAATTCTCTTCTCTCCTTTGGCCACTGTTCAGACTGCCGGAGTTATCTTTATATGTCGTTTTTTTGGTCCAATGATAGGAGAATTGGTGATCTCACTGGTGAAGACTCTTCTCCCGATTTCTTAGAGAACTTGATAAGTCTTTCGATCTTGTATGATATTCGGAGTCTTATATGCTTGTAATAGCTACTTATCTCATTATATAATCCAAGAATACATTGCAATTACCATGATCTTTATGTATCTTTTATGTAGATCACTGAGAAACTGCCGAATTACAGGCAAACTTCCCGAAAAATTAAGCACCTTCGCTAAGTTGATGACACTGTAAGTCACTTACAACAAAGATTGTGATTTAATGTTTATCCTTTCTAAGCTGTTCCAGTTTCTCAAGTTGGTTCGATCCCTTTCATTTCGTGATTTTTTAAGGTAGCATTTAAAGAAGAAACTTGACTCATAAAAATATCTTTTCTTTTGTAGCTTCTTTATGAGTCCACGAAAACCTTCTGATATCTGAAGACTGTTCATCTTTCTTTGCAGAGATTTGAGCTTCAACAAGTTTACAGGTCCTATTCCTAATTCATTCCAAGACTTTACTTCACTGCAATATTTGTAAGTTACTCATTTATGCATTGTTTTAGCTGATTGTACTTGCTCTTTAGGAAGTCTACCAACACCCAATGCTATCCATGACATGAAAAACGCCATAAAGATAATGAATTTGTCAAAACTGCAATCTGAATATATGCAATCTGTAAAAGAGCTCTGGATATGCTGTCCCTGAAACTTGACTAATCTCTTAAATACAAGAAATCCACTAAAACCTCATAGCTTTTTCAAGCTGCAGTATAACTTTTTATGTTACTGATGATCCAATTCAGGTATCTTGGAAGCAATAACTTGAGTGGAGAACTACCTACAAGTATAATAAGCTCTAACCTTGTTGCTCTGTAAGTTTGGGACTTCAGATTGATATTTCTTTGGTGTTTGTCATGGGTGAAAAGTATAATTGTTTCATCCTTGTTCTTAATTTCATCTACAAGAGGTTCTCTGGTTAACAAATAATAGTTATATTTGTGTATCAGGCTTTCTAATTGTTCATTCAGCTTCTATTTTCAACCTCTTTGAGCTGTTTTATACAATTTATTTTATGTCAGTTGAAAATTGTTGCAGAGATGTCTCCTTCAATTCCATTACAGGAAATCTACCACTAAATGGGCTAGTTATATCCATGTAAGCCATATTTGCTCCTTTGCAAGGCTGTTTATGCTCTGGTTCGGCTGTGCTCTTCTAACATAAGATCCACTGGCATATCATTAACCCATTTCATTCCACTAAATCTGGCAACTTCTTGCAGGAATATTGTAGGGACTTCAATTGATGACATAAATTCACATGACAGGTTAGTCTCTTGATAAAGATAACAACCTAGGATGCTAGTGGCTCAACAACTGGTATATTTTCTGCCCAAAATGTCAAGACTGCAGAAAAAAAAAAGGGACCATCGCCATGTACAGGTGTCAAATTTAACAATACTTACTCAGTGGAAATATCACAGAAGACATTGGAATAACTTCAAACAGCTTTGTCCAAAGAGAAAAGAGATTATTTGTTGCATTATATTTCTTTTCTTAAGACAGCAATCTTTGTGAAATACCATACCTGCTGAAATGAGCTTTTTGGGCACTGATACGATTTAAACTAATGCAGGAAAGCATCTGCATTGCTGGGGTGCTTCCGACGGAACACCAAGTGCCCCCCCGAAAAAGTCTCAAGGAGTATGTATCATTTTATTCCCAGGTTAATCATAGAAGCAAGAGAAAACAAGAAAAAGCTTTTGAGGACTTAAAAATACGCCCAAGAGCATCATATGTCCCTTGAGGGTAGAATGTTCAGGATTCATAACCTTGAATTCGAATTTATGACTTTCTGACCTTAAAAGAAATATAAGGCAACAATAATATAAGGAAATTTAGTTACTCCAGAAAAGTAACAAAGAGGCATTTGAAAATGAAATAGGCAAGGGAATGGTTATCTTAAAGTGAGATGATCAGCAGAATTCATGCTTCTTCTAGGAGAAAACATATAAAGTAGATTAAAGTTTCACAAGCCTGAATGTAAATGACTCAGAATAAAGTGAACTTTACCTTTTCTTCTTAGATGGCTTGAACACAATTCATTTGCATACTTCTCATCATATCTGAATGGATACAAATTTTTGAAGTTTTCCTTTGGTATTCTGCCTCTGCTATGTTTCTTAACAGCAATCCATCCAAAAGAAGGAAATTACTTCTGCTTCAATTTTCAATATCATACTACAATTTTCTTGTAGCTTCATTTTCAATCAACTGTGGAGGTCCAGAACAAGTTTCTGCTGCTGGTGTAAAATATGATGATGATTCAGAAGCATTGGGAGCCGCTTCATTACACACAAGTTCTAATTACCAATGGGCAGTGAGCAACTCTGAACTCTTCATCTCAAACCCCAATGGGCAGCAATACATCACCTTCACAGATTCTCAGATCACAGGTACATTAGATTCTGAGATATACAAGACAGCAAGGGTCTCACCTAGCTCATTAAGGTATTACGGGCTTGGATTGGAAAATGGTAAGTATAAGGTTCAGCTTCACTTTGCTGAGATACAAATGGAGGATTTCCGTTCTTGGAAAGGTCTTGGAAGACGCTTATTTGACGTTTACATCCAGGTACTCCAATTTTATGAATTGTAATGACCACTTCAATTTTCCTAATGTTTTGTTCCCTTGGTATGATGATATTTAATGATGTGTAGGGTGAAAGAGTTCTCCAAGATTTCAACATTCACAATGAAGCAGGTGGTTCCAAGATGGCACTGGTTAAAACATTTGAGGCAAATGTGACCAACACAGTGATGGACATTCATTTCTACTGGGCTGGAAGAGGCACCTGTTGCATTCCATTTCAAAGCACATATGGTCCCCTGGTTTCAGCCATCCACGCTTCTGCAGGTTCTTGAAATCCTTCCCCATGGTTCCTTGAAAATCTTTCAATTCCAATCCAGCCCTTCATAACAAAAGATCTCATTGCTTATTTTGTAGTACCGGGATCTCTTGATTCTTCCAAAAGTAACAAGAAATATGTAGGAAAAATAATCGGGATTACAATTGGATGTGCAGCAGGGCTCCTCATAATTTCTTCCATATTCTACCTGTGCTGGACAAAGAAGGCAACGTCACCAAAACACACGTTAATTCATACAGACTTGCCAAAGTAAGTCTAAATTCATATTTGTAGATGTAGGCAAAACTTGTTCTTTCAAGAGTTGAGTTTCTCAAGAACAAAAGTAACCATTGCCTAGATGGGTTATTGCTGGATTCACCAATCCAATTCTGTAAGAATCTGGGGTTACCGCAAATTGCGATATATTTTGAATCTTCATTGAATCAATAATGTTGATGACTAGCTAAAGTTGCATTCTTTGATGATGGGGGAAAGAAAATGAATGGAAAAAATACCCACATCGGCTGGCACTGACTTCTTACTCATTGGGGAGTTGGAATAAAGTCCCATGCCTTCGAACGTGGAAGGAACAAGCAGCCATGCGGTGAGCACAAAGCGACCTATTCTTTCGCCTTTTACTAAAGAATACCGTGTGCTCGCCGCAAGAAGTGGCATACACCCATTTTTGGAGAGGTTCTTCCTCAAAAGGGGAGACCCTCTACAACGGATGATTAAAATTTCTTTTTATTATTAAATTAAGTACTTTCCATGATTTGTAAATAATAAAAATAAATTAGTAGATATTATGGAATGTATCAAAAGAATTGTTAGAAGTTAATAAATATTTCAATTTTTTTTAAAAAAAAATGTTAAATTTGTTATTGGAATTCCCAACAAGTTTTGAAAAAATTAATTTAATGGATGTACTCCATTAAACAATGAATAATTTTATTCAGTCGCAAATAGTATGGAATTTTACTCCGCTATATGAGTTTTTCTTTTATAATACAATTAAAAGATATAAATTCCTTTATTTTTTTAATTTCGATCAACTTTAAACAAACAAATTGAGAAAAAAAATATATTATTAGAAATCTAATATTATATATTACAAAAGTATATGAATGTATATATCAAAAAAATAAAAGAGTGATATAATGTTAATTCTAAAAATAAAGTAAAAGTAATAATTTATTTAAAGTATTTATAATGTTATAGAATTTGAGATACTCCGATCACGGTGGGACTCGAACCCACAATCTCCCGCTCCGGAGGCGAGCGCCTTATCCATTAGGCCACGCGATCAAATCACACTCAATGACAAAAATAAGATTAAAATATTCTATCTTATTCTTATTGATATCTCATGATTTATTTGCTTATATAAACAATACTAAACATTTGTTTTTAAAGAATCGTTCTATTAAACAAATTTTTTATATCATGAAAAAGAGATTTATAATTTTAAAAAAAGGATAAATGATACAAAAGGAAATTAAGTACATATCTAGCAAAAGAACCCTTCTTGAATTCAAAATGAACATGAACCTTTTTAATTTACAAATTTTATTTGCATGAAAATAAAAACCAATATTGACAAGGTGGGAAGGATAGTTAAGTTAGCATAGTAGTAAATAGAAATACTTAAGATCTGAAAGATTTGAGTTTGAAACATGTCGATCATAGATGAGATGAGATTATCGATCTTTAAAGGAGAAATACTAAAAAAAAGGAGAAAAAAAAAAATGGGAGGTATTTGTGAAGTCAAATTGGTAGGCTGCAAGTCGAGTTACCCCTTTAGTTAGCCAGCCAAAAATTGATGGATCCTGTTTTATTATTATTATTATTACTTTTTTTTTTTTCCAACGAAACTCAACTTTTTATTATCACTTAAAATAGGCCCACCTCTTCTAATATAGTTTCGTGTTGAACTGTTTAATACATCGATAAAAAAAATCATATACATATTTTAAAATATTAAGTATTTTTAAAATTTAATTTATCTTTTAAAATTTTTTAATAAAATATATTTATATAATTAAAATATAAATTTTTCATTAATATAGATAACGTCATATAGAAAATATTTTAGAAGATCCGATATACATCTTAAACATTTATCATTACTCATTATTTTATTAAAAATTTAAATTAGTTGGCAGATTCAATTAGAGAAAAAATACATTGTGTTAGAGTTGAATTCTTTTATACATAATGTTTTATTTATATATAATTTTTATTATATAAATATACATTTGATTTTATTTTTAATTATTTATGTTTTTTTTTCTTTTTTCAGAAAATTACTTTAATTGCATATTTATATACGTATGATTACATTATCTTTATTGTTATTATTATTAATTAAAAATCGAGTTACGTTGACTTGAACGTATCAATCTGGAATCAAATATAAATATTATTATTTCCATTCCATAAAGATAGTCCATGATTTAAAAAAATATATATGTTTTTTTTTTCTCTTTTTAGAAAATTACTTTAATTGCATATTTATATACATATGGTTACATTATCTTTATTGTTATTATTATTAATTAAAAATCGAGTCACGTTGACTTGAATATATCAATCTCGAATCAAGTATAAATATTATTATTTCCATTTCATAAAGATAGTCCATGATTTGTTTCTGCACAAATTAAGAAAAATGATTAATGTAATTAATCAAATCATTTTTAAGGATAATTTTAATTTTATACTTTACATTTAATTTATATAAACATTTAACGGAATATATTAAAATTAACAAGAATAATTTAATTTTTTAATTCATAACTATCCCTCTTCGAAAACGAAACTGAACTATCTTTATGAAATGGTATTAATAAATATTATAAACCACTCATGGGGAAAAGGCATGACATTATTGGAGGTGGCAGCAGCATCATTTAACTATTTACTATTTTTATTTTCTTATCATCATACATTTGCCCCTTTTTTCTTACAATCAATTCCAATACACTTCGGAATATTTTTCTATTTCAAGTCATAAAGTAATTTTTTTTTTTTTCCAAAAAAAGCGAGAGAGAAGAAAGTCTTTATGGTTTGTAGTATATCTAATAATAATAATTAAAGGTTGTATGAATTATAATATTAGAGGAGGCGACAATAATTATTGATCCCGGCTAAGATGTCTTGCTCACTAGAAGTCACCATAAGCAAAAAAAATATAAAGTACAGAGATGCCTTTTGTATGCCACACAAGTTGGTTTACCAATACAAAAAGAGCTTTGTTTAATGATTAAGACATTTACCAAAGAGCTGTAGGCGTCTCTTGTAATGTTTTTAAGGGGGCTTTCTCCTTTTGAAATCTTTAAGGAATGGAGACAAGCCATCTACCCAGAAGGGCTTTTCCTTTTCCCCTCCCAGCTTTCTTTCTTTGGCTAGATTCCCTTTTTCTCCTTTCCTCTTCTTTGATGAGAAGGGCCATGAAATGTGAACAAGAAACCCCTCCCCTGGTCCATCGGGAGCCAATTCTGCAGGATTTTGACTGGAGAAATTTGCATTGTACTTCCAACAAAATGGAAGGTTCATAATCAAATTTTGTACCTACGTATGATGTCCCCTCGGACCATCGAATCTTTTATTCAGTAATCACGATGATTGACCATAAACAAAAAGGTAATAACCAAAGATGCAGGTTTGTTTAGCCCACAAATCACATGTCCCAAAGATCCCCATGTATTATGAGAGGGATATAAAAAGAACTAATCTTCAAACATTTGGCAGATTAAGATTTGGCCAAGGAAACTTTTGGTGTAATTCCACTAAAGTTAGAAAAAGAAGTGTACATTATGGTAAAATTAGGGACTACTGATATTTTAGAGAAAGAGTCACCTTCAAAGCATCCTCGGGTGACTGCGCGATTATTTTCCATGGGTAGTATCGGTAAGACTTGTTATTGACGACCAAGTCACCTAATCAACTCTAGCCATACCATTCTAACATTTTCAGGATAAACTCTTCAATTCTACGCTGACCTTCCATCATTCAATGTTGTGGCTACATGCTCCAAATATTGACCTTTCAATGTCTTCTTCCTAGTCCTAATCTTCCAAGCAATATTGAAATGTTATTCCAGTCAATTTTTCTCCACATTCTTTACCAGTTTAGGATAAATATACTTGAACACCACACAGACATAGAAATCAAAGCTCAAGACACTAAACCTGGCTTCGTATGCAACAAGAAGATAGAAGAAAGGGCCAGTTTCAAACTTCCATCAAATCTTCTATCTATGACTTGGCAAAATATTTGTACTTGGATAAGATATTTTTTGCTTCTTTGTCTTAGTTGCCGGAATAATAATAAGATTTTCCTCCACCGAACTAAGCATTATTAATTGGCAGAATTAATCATTTAATCTCCTGCAATATGGTTTCTCCACATCCCTTTACTCAACTCAGGAACACTTTTGACATTATCAAGCACTACTGCAAACAGGTTGTTAGTATAAGATCAAGAGTTTTCAGTCTAAATCATTCCTACACGGCAATCAGATTTAGACTACAATAGGACTCCCACGAGAATAGACCCAAAAGACATAGTCTTTACCATTTTTTTGTGTTGTAAAATAATCTTTACTCAATGATCAAGAGTCAGCAGGAAAATCAAAATAAATTTACCAACCAACATTTGTAATCAAGATATTATTGCTTAATTATAATCCATGGAGATGGAGTGAGTTTTGAGATAAAACCAGGGAGTAACATAGAAACAAAAATGACATAGTTCCAGCTACAAGAAACAGAAAAATATAAATTCTTGATCTCCGAGCAACAAACATCCTCCACAATCACTAGTCCCATTAGATCAGTATCTCTTTTCCTCTCCCCCTCACAAATTACAAGAATAGAATCACGTAAGATACAATAAGATACAATGGAGACTAAGAAAAATGCTATAAGAGAAAAAAGAGATAGAAACAGAGAAATGTATAGAAGTGCGTGCTAGAACAGAATCAAATCGGAGCATAGTAATAACCTGCAGGTGGTAATCCCATTCCATTTACACCTGGCATTCCATAAGGCATCATCGGCGGCTGCCCCGGAGGATAGTATCCCCCAGTGCCAAGCTTGGCCAAACTAGCTTGACCTTGCATGCCATCTCTAGCATACTGTTGCCATACCACTTGCTCCTGAACTAATAAGTGTTGCTTCTTTTCCATCTCTGCCATTTGAACATATGAAGGAGGTGGAATGCTCAAAGATGCGGCAAATGGATCTTGATTAACTGTTTGGACGGTTCCATCAGGGGCAGGGAGAGCCAAAACTGGTGTCTTTCCGGGTGCAGGCAATGCCACACTGCTTGCACTCCCACCACTTAATTCAGAATTGCCAACCTGTTGTTTAACCATTCCTTGATCATACATCCCATTTAACAACAATGGATCAAGACCTCCGCCCATTGCGGCCTTCTGCTTGGACAAATGACTGGCCGTCTCTACCAGGGCCAATTCCCAATCTGCCTTTCCACTCTCAGCAGCAGGATTCTGCCAAGCTGATGTTACATCAGAATCCCCATTAGACGGGAATGCCTCCCATGATCCATTCCCGCTGTTAGCTGCAGGCCCAGCAAACAAAGCCAAGGCAAGTCTATTCCCTTGATCATCTGCAGTCGCCCCATCATCTCTCAAATCCACCAAATCTCCATTCTGCTGAGGCACAGGCTTTGGAGGTTCTGGCTCAGGTGGCGGCGGTGGGGCATAATTCTCCGGTGGTGGCAATGCCTTAATCTCATTCATATCTGGAACCGGCTCCTCCTCCTCCTTCTCCACTGGCTTTTCCTCCACCTTCCTCTCAGGACTCTTCATTGCTTTTGCCCTATCTCTCACAAACTCCTCAAGAGTCTCCAACAACTTACTGGTTATCTTTTGAACATCCGGATACTCTGAAGATCTTGCAAGGCCTATATCCTTGCACCAATTATAAAATGCAACCAGCTCATCGATCTGCTTGGCTGCGCCGCCATAAGCATCAAAGGCTTTAACACAATCCTGGTACTCCATATCGAAAAATTTATCCAACAGCACCGCCAGAATTTCACATATATCAGCATACAACTGGAAACTCTCCTTCACCATAGGGTACAGAGCCACCAAAACCATCCTCTCGTTCTTTGCCAAACCCGTTGGCCGACAAGCCAAAAATCTGTCCAAAAGCCTCTGTAAATGACCCATCTTCCCGAAAATCCTCTCGGGCTTCATCTCCCTCAACGGTGTCGCATCTTTCATGCCCTCTTTAGACTCCCTGACATCCCCGGATGACCTAGACCGCCTCATCCCATAAGCTGGCTCGTCCCTGAACTCGCTATAATCATAGTCATAGCCATTACCCCGGTTCGATCCGGGGGGAGATCTCCACCTGTCCTCCCCATTAGCCGATCCGCTTTGCTTTTTATCATACACCATCATCTCCAACCTCTGATCCAAATAGAACGCATAAGTCCTAACAAAAGCAGAGTGATCCCAGGAACTAGAATGGGCCTCGTCGCGGAAATCCGACAAATTCAACAGCCGAGTACCTCTCCTAGTAGCATACATGATCTCTTGCTGGAAGACGCCATCCCCATCATTGAGCAAGCGGTGAATGAGTATTAAACACTTGAGAGCAACGATCCAGTCCCGGGTCTTCCCCAACCTCTTCGAAATCGTATAAACACAGGCGTTTACATATCCTCGTGAAGAAGAAGTTAAATGGAGGATTTCCCTGATATACTTCTCTCCGGCTGGGTCATGATCGTGACTAGTGGCTTTAACGATGGCCACCTCAAGCTCCGGAGCCATGTTACTCGCCACTTTGGCAATTCCAATGCTTGTCTGATCCTTCACAGCTCCGATCGCCTTGCGTATTGTAGTGGGCGCCATGATCAAACCGTATTACAACCCCAAAATTATCAGAACAACAAATTACGACTACAATATGGAATATCAAACAAAAAAAAAAAATGGTATCGATAGATCCAAGGTAGGAAAACGGAAAAAATATGAGGATTTGAAAGCTAAAGAGTGCCGGATCTGGGTGTACTGAGAAGGAGCATTTGGATAGGTTTTTTTATCCGTCGGTGATTGGAAATCTCTGGCTTCTAGATTTTCTCCGAGTCCTGAGGTGGTGGGGGTGGGGAGAGAGAGAGGAGGAGAAAATGAGAGAATAATGGGAAAAGATTTTAAGAGGTGGATTTAAATAGGGGGGTTGGAATCCGGGAGAATAAGGGCCGTTGGATTTGTGGTGAAGATGGGGTAATGATCCGAGAAAAGGTCGGAACGGCGTGTGCTGTTTTTGTTTGTTTGTTTACAGTGAGGTTCTTAGTACATCTGAGTTGGGCTTAGGTCGGAACCTCCAAACTGGCCGGAGAAAGTCAGATCACAGAGTGGGATTTTTACTGACTGAATTTTCCTTTTCCTTTTCCTTTTCTTTTTCTTTTTCTTTTTCGCTAAAGAATAAATGTAAATTCCTCTTTAAATTATTAACTAATCTCATCAATTTTAAGGATTTGGATGCAAATTATCTTTGAAGTTATCAAAATGGATTCTTTTGAAAAGAATCTTTTTTTGTGCATTAAATAATTATTTTTTAACAAATTTCTGTTCAAGTAAAAATATAGGTATTTTGTTATAAATGTATTTATTTTTATTATTTTAAAATGCAAATTTTCAAAAATAAAAAAGGAAAGTTAATTTGAATTTCCACTAGCCATCTTTAAATGATTTCATAATTGACATCTTACTAACTACAATAAGAATAGGCATTAATTATTTTAGTAATAAGAAAAAAATGGTAACCCCCATTAAGATATTTTAATTTTATTATTTATCTTATTTACCTAACTGTTATCTTTAATTTTAAATACTTTATTTATAATTATTTTATCAATATTGAGATAAAACAAAGGATGATATACAGCCTAATATTAGGGACCGAAGGAGTATTAATTAACGCAATATCTCAAAAGGGTGTGAAGTATGCCATTATTGTAACTTGAAAATTATGCTTAATCCTGAAATGTAAAAGGAAAAATAATACATCAGTTGTAAAATTCAAACTGACAACCATATTCAAAATCATGTCAAATTAGACAAGACAAAAGGAGAATGGAAATTAATTCCCTTTTTAAAATACAATAATAATATAATATTGTTAATTTAAGAGAATTTAATGTCCCCGTGAATTGAATGTATTATCCATATTTACTATAAATAACGATATTAATTGAATATAATTAAACAACATAAATACTTCTTCTTCTTTTTTTTTGTAAAAGCAGTTACCTTTTTAAAAATAATATTTATATTTTTAATTTTGTAAAATTAATTATCATTTTTTTTTAATTACAACTTCACCAATAAAATTTTTATTTAAGAAAAAATTCCCAATTAAATGCAAAGTCAGCAGAACCTACCTGGGACGTAATTCGGAGGTCGCAGTTTCCACTTTCACGGTTTCACGGAGCTTCTGGGATTTTATATTATACTATTAGCTGTCAGTAGGCGTACGGTATGGCCGATCCCTGATGCTGACTCTCTATTTAGATTTTTTTTTTTTTTTATAGCATAACAATTGACATTATCATATTATAAATGTGATTAAGTCCTTTTCTAAAAAATATATTTATATCAGAATAAATATAAATCTTCAATTCAAGATAAAAATTTAATTTCTCTATTTTTAAGATTGGATTAATTTAATTTCTCTATTTTTTTGTTCATAACTTCAAACTGTGCAGCTGTGAGTACTTTTGTTGCTTGCAATTGGACACGAACTCACTCTTTTAAACCTTTTGGGACCCATCGCATGCCTTTATCACACTGGCAAGTTCACCATTCTCCGCCCAACCCACCTGTGGAGGGCAAAAGTGTCCACATTCGCCACGCCCCGTCTAAGGGTCGCCCATATAAGTCATGTCAATCGACGGTTGATGATCGACTTTTCCAAGTTATGATGACCGACGACCATCACCCTTTTTGAAGAATTTCTGTGTGCAACTGGATACCATTATTTATTTCTTTATACCAGAAATGAAAATAAATAAATAGAAATAATTATCCTCTTGATCTTTGCTCAAAAGTCAAAACAGTCCCCCCCTGAGACCCCCTGCAAAAACCATTGAGTCAAAATTAAGCTGTTTAAGTGTTGTTATGCACATATCAACTAACAAAATGGTCAACACGTTTCTACCTTTTAAGTTAGGTGAACATGTAAATGGAAGGTTATATCTAAATAATATCTAAAGAAAATCTATCCTTTAATTCTTATGTACAGATGTGATGTTAGCATTATATCAACTCTCATCAAATTTATTATTGAATCATGCCTTTAAAGTAGATGCCTCCAGAGTCTCATCACCCTCTTTTAGGGATAATGGTTCCGAGAGGATGATAAATAGATCGTATTAATCTGCCCTCTTTGATTTGCCCTAAGGTTATATCAATTGACAATAGATTGAAAGCTAAGCGGCTAATCCTTGATTGATGCAAATTTGCACATGAATTTGTGCAAGAGTTTAAGTGTTTATTATTATTATTATTATTTTCTCTTCATAAATATTCTAATGAAATAAAAATAACTAGCAAGCAGATTATAGTTTTTGAATTTAAATTCTACTAACGCCTCCTGAATTAGGCATGCAAATTGATCAGACACGATTAAGAAGAAAAAAAGGATAGACTTGCCCTTTTGACACTGAAATTTGACACAAGAATCCTTATAAGGAACTTTATTCCAAATTACCAATCCATTTTTTAAAAAAAGAATAAATTGTAACCTTTTATTTTAGGTAAAATAAAACATGATTAACATTGATAATTGCTATGCACGGTAAAAAATAAATAAAATTTCGTGATTTTTAATTTTAAACAAAGAAAGTATTAATATTTATTTTATTTCATATAAAGGAAAAGATAGAGAAAGGTGAAGAGAGAATAAAGGAGGAGGAAATAGAGATTATTAATCAATTTTATGATTTTTATCTCTTACACATTCCGTCCGAAATTGAATGTTATAGCTTGACTTGCATTATTAATTTTCTTAATAAAATTTTTATTAATTTAAAAAATGAAACATTCAATTTTAAATAATCCAAAATAAAATATGAAACATTCATTTTCAAACTCATGAACATCCCTTGGCTATTAAGAACAAATTAAATCAAATGTTTCTATTTCTCAATCTTTCTAACTTGCTTTGCTCCTACGGAACCAAGGTCGAAAGGATTGAAAAAACCAGTCATTCATCGGTTCCTCGAAAAGTTTATCACTTTTCAATGCTAGAGATGAAGTTAATATTATGATTAATGAAGTTTATCACTTTATCTAACTTCATATATGGAGGCCTTTTTTTATCTTTTCTCCAGATGGTGAACGAGGTGCAGGGTGAGTGGGCTTCCAGGGTTATCAACCTACGGGCCTTTCCCCAAAACAACATGGGCCCGATTTATAAAATAAACAAAATGGGCCAATTTCGAAGGTTATAAAACGTTGGTGCGGGGGG
>JAOXNR010000022.1:10964218-10986869 GCA_028571225.1 Parsonsia alboflavescens
ATGAGAAAAAAAGAAAAAGAAAGAAGAGACAATTTAATACTCATTTTAAATTTTGATCATAGTTATAAAGTTCATTAGAGTTTTTTTTTTTTTACAATTTTACTACAATATACAAAAAATCTATATATTTATAAGCGATATGAGTTATTTGTTATAATATGAGTCGTTAATTATAAATGTATTGGTATAGGTTATTAGTTTTAAAAAGGGATGGGAATAGTTGTTGTGTAAAACATCATATCAGAGTCGACTTTGTATCTTTATTAATAAAATCTTAAAAATATACTAAACCTTAAAATACTTGATCTTTATCCAATAATATATTATTTGATCTGATGGTATAGAAAATGTGATAAAATATCTCATATCCTTATTTTGCTCAAGTTAAAAGGTATACTTTTTTTGTACAACTTATAAAAAAAAAGTTATTCCCCGCAATTTTCACTTTAAAAAGTTCAAAAGGTGAAAATGTATTTGAAATAAAGGGAAAAAGTATATATTTTTAAGGACTTAGTTGAGAATTTGAAAATTAAAAGAAAACAAATTAATTAAATTTAATTAGAATTTTCAAATTTCTTTTTTAAATAGAGATGGGAGGGAGAGATAAATAAATAAATATATACAGAAATGTTAATATGTGCTTGACCGTACACACTAATGAGTGCAGTAGTTAGTCAACGAACGGTCAAATTTAACGGTTTCCTTTTTTTTTTTTTAAAACAATTTATTACAATTTAATCAAGTGCCCCTAGGGTTTAGTTTATCCTTTTAGGGTTTAATTTTATCCTTTTAGGATTTAGTTTATTCTTTTAGGGTTTAATTTATCCTCTTAGGATTTAGTTTACCGAGTTTACCGTTAGTTGACTAACTACTGTACTCATTAGTGTGCACGGTCAAGCACACACTATCATTCCTATATATATATATATATTCCAATTTCAAGAATTTTTATGTCCCAAAAGAAAACCCTTGTCATGTTTAAACAGAAACAAAAAGGTCTTGATGGTGTTTAGTATATTTGTATTAGAATGAGGCTTCTAATGATTCATTTTTTCTCCTTTGAGCAAACAATGGAAAACAGAATCTAAGCAATCAGTGGAACAGAGGCACTTTTTCTTTCCTCTCCACTCCCACAAAAAAAAAAGCCTTAGGAGTCTTATTATTCAAAGCAATTGAAACACCATCATTTCAAAGGCCCACATGTCTCATATTTGTGTGAATTGTCTCTCCCAATTTTTCTTTTTACCAATTAAAACATTTCATTAAACAAAAATATGGAGACATTTAACATATGAAATAAGATCCCATGGAAAAAAAAATACATTCAAGATAAATTAAGAGGGTAAAATACAAAAACAAAAAAATACAACAAACACACAACAACTATTCTTTGAAACACTACATCATTATTCTCAAACAAAATGTTCTAAGAGAATCTTAACAACTTTTCTTTGGGATATAGAGAGGGGAAAGGGAAAAAGGAGAGGGAAAATTAACCCAAATAGTTTTTGCAATGTTCCCAATAATATTAGAGGATTGGGAAAAGGATAAATTTTTGTTATATTTGGATTCTTCTCTCTTGATATTCTTGAAATTCCATCATTTCCATATTAAGCATCAAATTTACCAATAAATTTTACCCTTTGCAATTTTCCAAAACTTTTGCTCTCTCCCATCTGTTATAATTTTCAAAATCTTATTTCTAAATATAACCTTTTTTTAATCTTTAAATGTTCAGTTTAACACAAAATATAAGAAACTAATAAATCTTTTAATTTATTACAAAATATAAAATATTTTATAATTATCTATGCAAAATTAATATTTCTTAACACTATTTTTATTTAATGTTCTTTCTTATTTGGAAAATAAAAAGTTAATTGTAAATAAGTAAATACTTTAAATATTATAATACAATGTCTCTTCGAGGACATCTCACTAAGTTGAGTAATAAGTTATCAATTTATAAGTCTTGAATTCGAATCCTATCAATACTCTTCTATCTTCCGAATAAATAAAATATCAAGATGCGTATAAAGTAACTCAGATAATGCTAAAATATATATATATTAAATTACAATTATTTTTAAATACCATTAATTTTCGAAATCACAAAAAAAAAAAAAAAAAAAAAAAGTTAGTGACTGCCCAAATCTCATACTATAACTCCACATGAAACCTAATTATTCATTAAGGCTCTTCACCTCCAACTACTCCGCTCGCCCATACTTTGATGCAATAAAAAGGCAGCTAAAATTCTTTTATGAAGTCGTGTTGAGCAACACAAAGAATAAATACTACGACTTTCTCTGCTTTTTCCCATTGAATAAAACGAACAGATTTTCATTTCCAATACTTATCCAATAAAAACAAAAAACTCCATTCGTCATCGAGTCCCCTCCTCTTATACAGTTAGGGGTCTCACTATCTCTCAAAGAAAAAAAAGATAAAATAAAGAAAATTAAAATCTCCACAGCTAAATTATAACATTTTTTTTTTTTAAAAAAAAAGGTAATTTCTACAAGGCCAAATCTAAGAAAAAGAACGGGTTTGTCCCGCCTTTTCTTTTTCTTTCATGACATTAAAAAAAAATTACCTACAAAAATTACAAATTTCACAATTTCCATCTTAGTCCCTAAGTATGACGTCATTTGCCATATCCATTAAGGGCAAGAAGCAATCCGGAGAAAATTTCCTTGCAAACAGAAACGGATGACTCCTCCTCAATAAAGACGAATCGGAACCGTTAATTTCTTCGTCACCGTATCTCGGTCTACTACCTCTGAGGGTCAGGATTAACTCGGGTCCCACCTCGCTTCCATCATACATCCTGGGATGGCCACCGTGACTCTCACTCCAGTCCACGTGGGTGAGCGTCGCCGGGACACAGCCGCGTGGGTCAACCATATTCAGAAGAGTAGGGAAGTAATGCTCTTCCGGGTAACACGTGCTGGAAATCAAGCACGGTAGCTTGAATTTGGACCATAACCGCCTGTCACGCACAACTATCCTCGCGTGCTTACGTGTCAGCACAAAGAACTGGGACCCGATTCGGAAGTCCTCGAACTTAACCTCCGGGTACATCACGTCCTCCCCACGCGCCGCCCACCTATCGTACGCCCACGGTTCGCTTGACAATATCTCGATGAAGCTTTTCTTCGATTTTACCAGAGTCTTGTACGTGAAATTGAAGGAGTGCAGCGGTATGCAAGCAGGGGAGAGAAGGGCGAACATGTAATTGGACCTGTCATGGAGAAGGGCATGGGAGAGCAAGCGACGCGCGGCCGCAGTGAGGGACGGAGAGTGGCGGCGAGTAGGTTTGGATGGAATGGCTCTGTGTCTGAACACGCCTTGGAATGGTGGGCTGTAGTTGAAGCGAGGGTCAGCGTGAATGTAGATGTTGTATAGATTTTTTGGAGTGTGGTTGAAGAAGGCTTCCCAGAGTGGCGCAAAGGGTAGTGGGGCGGTGGTGAGGAACATAAAAGCTAGCTTCTTAATGGGGGGTTTTGGATTTGGATTGACTCTTGCGGCGACTTGGAATAGCTTCTCATCATCGCCGCCATATTTAACCCGATCAGATGCATTTGTCGCAGGTGGGAGTACCGGAGTTGGCAATTCCGGGAAGACTTTATCCGGCGAAGGTGGTGGCGGAAGCAAAACGGGGTCCTTGGGTTTTTGAAGGGTTTTGAGTCTTTTGATAATGGGCGGAAAAATTGAGGGTGCTTCGATGAGATTGGCACCACCGGTTAATCTTGCAAGAAGCGGAGCGGAAGCGGAGCCACCAGTTGGGGTGGTAGTGGAGGAGATGGGGGCAGACGGGGTGGTGATGGTGAAGACTATGGCAAGGGGCAAACAGAGCAAGAGAGCACAAAGAAGGGATACCGGGGATGGAGATAGCATCGTCCACGTCCAAACAGTGAAACTGTGTGATTAAGAGTTTTATTGGTACAGGATTTTTGGTAGGGTTAGCTTGGGGATGAGGTCTTTGAGTCTTTAATGTTGTGTAGGATTGACGGCCATGACCCGGCAGAGGGAGACATCTAACCTTGAAGAACTGAAACTTCTTGTTGACAGAGAAATTTTAGTCATAGTAGTACTTTCGTATGTGGATATTTGTGTCAATTGTAACACAAAATAAAATAAATTTCAATTTTGGGGAGCTATTTATGGCAAAAAATAAATCTTGATTTGGGATTGTCAAAGAAAAAAGTACTACCATGAATAAAGATGAACAAATGGTAAAGCAAAGAAAAAGAAGGTGATGGTTTTTATTCTTTCCTTCTTTTGTTTTGGTAAAGATGATTAAAGGGGCATTTTAGTAATTTACCTACAATATATATATATATATAAAAGAATACTCTGTGTGTTACTAAACACATATATAGTGTACTACTGATGAAAAATGTAACGGTAATCTTTTGTGACGTTATTTTTTTCAATTTGTAAAGAGAAAGTCGATATAATGTGAGGTATAAAAATTGAAAAAAATCGATATCGTAAAAGATTACTGTGACCAGTAGTATGCAGAAATTATATATATGTATAAAGATTAATGACTATTTTAATCCTATAATCTTTTTATTTTGATCATATAGGTTCATAAACTTTTTTTTTTTTAATCTTTTAAGGTTCATAATTTTTTTTTTTAAATTTTAGTCGCATAAGTCCATATCTTTTTTTTTTTAATCTTTTAAGGTTTCATGATATAAAAAAAGATATGAACTTACATAATCTAAATAAAAAAGTTATAGGTGATCATCCGTAAAAAGTTACGATACTTTAAAAGATAAAAAAAAAAAAAGGATATGAACATAAACAATCAAAACGAAAAACTTATGATCCCTTAAAAAATTTTTTTTTTTTAAAAAAAAACACATATCCTGCATAGTTAAAAAAAAAAAAAAATTATAAGATTAAATTGACCATCTCACCTATATTTACATTAGGGGTCGGAAATCTTGTATTATTACCAACTGCTTATTTTTCTCCATGGTAAAAAGGGGTTGTTGTTTTCCGGAAGGCAAAAGTAGAGGTTGGGGCCTTGTTTTCGGCCAGGCTTACACACTTGGCTTTGCATGCATGCCCGGTGCAGTGGGCGTTTGCCATTTGCATTTTTCATGAGTTCAAAGCACGGTTTTAGTTATTTCTTATATAACTCGATCGTAGTTATTTTAAAAATATTAAAATAGAATATTGAATAAGAACCTTAAAAATGAATCAAAAGAGAGAAGAGAGAAATATTAGAAAATATTCACTAAACTATTAATGACAGATAATAGGGAAAAAAATGGGGGGGAGTCAAAGTATCTATAATTAGGCAACAGGACCATTTGGGTTCACTCTTTATTGCGATCACTTAGTTCAAGAGAATAAGTAATTAACAAGTGCCGATCATAAATCAACCTGGCAAATTATGGGAGGTAAGTGAAAAGTTCCTGGCTCAGTGATTTGGATGGGAATTTGATTTATAATGTATTTATTTGAGATAATTTTGGTCTAATTCTAATGTTTTATGAATAGTTTACTCTTATTATTTATTCTTTTGTTTGTAAGACAATTTGGAAAGAATAAGTCGAAAAAGGACAAAATTGAAAATTCAGCACAGATCATGACATGGGTTACCTCAATTTTATCTCCCAAACCTTGTCAAATAATAGGTTTTTACTTAAAACCAATTCCTGATGGGATCTATCCTTACCTGTCCTTGCTATATGTTAAGAAAATATAGATATTAATTTGTTTGTATTATAATACACGATCACTTAGGTACAAGAACTTAATTATTCAATTTTACAATAACTAGGTAATCGTGATGATGTAAAGATTTTTTAAAAAAAACAACATATTTAACTCTCGAACTTCTTGACCAATTGCAATTTAACCGTTATTACTTACTATACACCATCATTACTCTCGTGGCCGGGTGCTGTTCTTCACTAATTAATTATCTGTGTTCTGAATCTGTGTGATGCTTCTGCTGCTAAGCTACAAAACCATGTTTTCAAAGGAGGAGTTACCCAAGTTGTACGACTCAGCAATGGCGTTTATAATGTTTAAGGACTGCTCAAAACTGATGAATGAAAGAAATTGTAAAAAGTCGAGAGTTAATGGATGAGTGTTACAAATTGACGGAATGTATTATTTCTGTAACTCGTAAAAAGTTTGGATATTCAATTAAATTAACAATATGTTATTGATATTAAGGGTAACTTTGATCTAAACTTTAGATATCAATAAGGTTATTTTCCCTGCATCTAAATAAAGACGGAGAGATTAATTGACAAATAAGTTTATAAAAAGAAGGTTTTTTTTTTGAAAAAAAGAATTATATGAGCCTCTATCGCTGGTCCAATCTTATCTTATCAAGGTCCTAGTCCACATAGGCTGAGCCTATCAACATGTTGATAAAACTGCCTTTTTTAAAAAATCAATACCACTCATATAATTAAGAGGGTATTTTTTTAATGAGTTAATCGTATATTTCAATATTTAACCTTTTACCTTTTTGAAATATTTGTTCTTATATATATATTTGTGACATTTTTAATACCTGAATAGTTTCAGTTTGATATTTTGGTCATTTTAGTAGGATTTTTCAAAAAAAAAAATTGGATTTTCGAGTATATTTCAGTAAACATGTAAAGTGTCATCACTATGATGAAGTATAATAACAATAATGCAATTTATATTTTGATCAGATCGTTGACTTCAAAATTTAATGAATTTTGTTAAAAAATATAGTCAAAAGGACTATCGTATCCAATCGAAAATCATTTAATGATGAAAAAGGACAGAAAAAAATAAAATGTTAAGGATCAAAGCCTTTTTTTTTATATTTTAAAAAAAGATTGAGTTATGAAATATACCATAACTCTTTTTTTAATTAAACTTATGTTCATAAATTCTAAACCTATAAATGAGTTATTATAGGTATAGTGACTTAGATATTATATTATATTTGATTTTAAGTCATGTCTATAAGTCGTCATAAAATAATACTATTTGTTAAGATCCACAAATAATAATATTTTAATTTTTTTTCCTCACTTACTTGACTTAATATGAATCACGAGATCCATAACAAAATTTTTCAAAGAAATATCTTCCCATATCTTATGAGTGTGTGCATATTTCCTTATTCGAGCAAGAAAAAAAAAAAATAGTTACAAAATGTAGGGAGGAGGGAAGAACAAGGGGCCGAGGGCAATTAAGGAATAACATGAGGAAGAATAGAAAAAGGAAAAAGCTTTTTGAGTATAAATAAAGCAAAGTTATATGAAATTAAATTTAGAGTTTACTTTGGAATAAATAAATGAACAATTTGGTGACAGGAGAGACAAAACTGTTGAATTTGGTGGCATGCAGTTCAACCAGAGCTTTCATGAGATGACGGACGAATTGTGAGGTGGTAGATGGGGCATCATGTACTTTATTTTTTAAAATTTTTAAAAGTTAGAATTATTATATAAAAATTACTATATATATATATATGGTTTTGCTACCGTAATGGAATTCTTGCTATAGTGCTTATGCAGCCAACCAAGCGAAGCAAGAATTCCGTTACGGTAACGGTTGGAGCGCGCCTTAGCAAATTCGTATATTTATATATATGAGTAATGTTAGTGTGTGCTTGACCGTGCACATAACAAATGCAGTAGTTAGTCAAGTAACGATCAACTAAATTTTAAGAGAATAAACTAAATCCTAAAAGGATAAAACTAAACCCTAAAAGGATAAACTAAACCCTAGGGGTACTTGATTAAATTTTAATTAATTGTTTTTTTTATAAAAAAGATAGAAACCATTAAGTTTGACCGTTAGTGTTAGTGTGTGCTTGACCGTGCACATAACAAATGCAGTAGTTAATCAACTAACGATCAACTAAATTTTAAGAGGATAAACTAAATCCTAAAAAATAAACTAAATTCAAAAAGGATAAAACTAAACCCTAAAAGGATTAACTAAACCCTAGGGATACTTGATTAAATTTTAATTAATTGTTTTTTTTTTAAAAAAAAGATAGAAACCATTAAGTTTGATCGTTAGTTGATTAACTACTTCACTTGTTAGTGTGCACGGTCAAACACACATTAACATTTCTAATATATATATATATATTATATATACAAAAATGCTATGAAAAGCAACTATTGGAGTGCAACTGTCAAAACGATATCGTTTTACCAATGAAATAAATAGGTTTGAAGGATATATGCACTTAAAACGACGTTTCATAACAATTCTATATATATAAATATATATATATATATATATACGAATTTACTAAGGTGCGCTTCAGAGCGCGCCTTAATGCGCACTCCAACCGTTACCGTAACGGAATTTTTGCTCCGCTTGGTTGGCTGCATGAGCACTGTAGCAAAAATTTCGTGACGGTAACGGTTGGAGTCTGCATCAAGACATGTTTCGAAGCGCGCCTTAACAAAACCGTATAAATATAAAAATATATATATATATATATATATATATATATATATATTTATTTATATTTGGAAAAAGGATCGGAAATTATATGATGTAGAAATGAGATATGTAACAAGGGAAGAACCTCAGTCCTTCTATCCATGGACTCCTCAATCAAGATGTTGGCTCCGACAAGAATATGATGACTACAAATCTCAAGTTCAGGTAGACTAAAACTATCATCGTACATAAAAATGCATTACACCAGAATTATAACATAGGGCAAGCAACATGAAAAAATACTATTCCTTTTTAATTAATAAATAAATTATCACATAATCTTTTCTTCTTTACAAACAATAACTCTTTGACATAGACTCGATTGATTGATGTCATATATACAAAAATCTTTAAAAATTATAGATACGTCAAATATAATTTTGAATATAAAATTTGAATATTGAAAATTGACATGTGAATGATTTATTATGAGATTATATTTAATATTTAAGAGGAATTTTTACTGAAAATAATATATACTATTAGATGGGAAAATATAATAAAAGTGATTGATGATTGAATTGGTTAAAATCTTTTAAATCAAGTTATAAGCAAAAAATTTTATTTTTAAGAATTTACATTCAAGAATGATAAAAGTAAAAAATAAAAAAGGTAGAGGAAAAATTTTTTTTTTTTAAAGAGTTGAGGACAAAAATAATAATAATAATTTTTTTTAAAAAAATTTTAAATCTTTAAATCACACTCATAAAAACTTAAAAAGTGAAAAATCAAAAGTACCAATCTTCTCTAAACTATTTCTTAGATATACTTGATCTTTTTGTTTTTATTTTTATTGTACAGGAAGATCTCAAAGCCTTTTGTTAGTATTTCTTATTCATTTACCACAAAGTCATATTTGTTGATGATGAATCATGATTAAATTCTGTATTGGGTAGAGGAATGGGTTGGCCCAGAATGAGGGGCCCAGGGCCCATACCTCAAAAGGGTCCATTTTCTTTTACATCAGACAGGCTTTTAATTCTTTATTCAGTTAAGCTCGTACTTTTAGTATAAATTAGAATTGGGTTATTGGGCCCATTTCTTGAGGTCTAATCCCATCACTGAACAGGGCTTTAGATTAATAATAACCTGTATGGAATCAACGTGGGCTTCACTCCGCCATCTAAATTTTGGACCCCTTTGCAATTTCTAGTGACATCACTCTTTTTTTTTTTTTTTGTAAAAAACAATTATTAAAAGGGTAATACTATATAGTCTTATTACCAGCCCATGATTATGAGAGAATTAATAAATCAATAAATTTAAAAAGTATTATTTTTATATATATATGTATTTATTACTATCTCTAATAACCTTTTTTTCTTGCTTTCTTAACTGATTTTGATTTTAAAAAAAGTAAGGGGGGTTGGAGGCTGCAACGGAATGGCTTACCCGAGAAAAAAAATACAAAGAAGAAAGGAAAAAAGAGGCTGCAATTGCCATGGCTATGGCAATGGCAACCCCTGCTGCACGGGTGCAATTATTACTGGGAATAATGATGTTTGGGAGGTTCCCCTCCTCTTATTTGCTGCAGAAGAACAGTAGTATGAGGTTGGGGTTTGCTAAGTTACCACCGACAGTGACTAAAATCATCCAAATCCCTACCCCTTTTGCATGAATGGTCAGGAGGTGAAAGAGAGAGGGCAAAAGCCAAAAAAGATGAAAGCTTGCAGGAGAGAGGTGGGGAGCTGGGGTAGACCTCACTAAAGCATGGGGAGGCAGGCATGTGGATGAGTGGGGGACACACCAAACTTATATTTATTTAAAAAATTAAGGGGAAAAAAAAAACCCTCTTTGAATGATTGAATTTGAGTGACTGAAAAAGTGAAGTGTGAAAATATTATTGAAAAGTTGAAAGCAGGTCTTGTCCCTCTCCGATTACTGTTTTCTCCTTCTATAAAAAGTCTCTTCTTTCCCTCTGGGACTCTCTCGTACTGCATTTTTTTTTAATTCAAGGACTGGGTGTAGTCACTGCTTTCTAGTCAAAGTCAGAACAACAAAGGCATTATTCAGCACTAGTGGTAAGTCATATCTTGTGTATTAATTTCAAAGGGTTCAAACCCCTCATTCTGTGTTTTGCTTTCGAGTTCTTGAACATGCCTAGACCAGGCCCCAGACCTTATGAATGTGTTAGGAGAGCTTGGCACAGTGACAGACACCAACCCATCAGAGCTTCTCTAATTCAAGAAATTTTCAGGTGCTTTTTCTTTCTCTGTGAGAACATGCATATACATAAAGAGCTATGCTGATATGTTGATGTGTTTTATGTTCTTTCTGTTTTTTTTTCTTATGATATTACTCGTCTCGTTAATTAGGATTGTGAATGAAGTTCATAGCTCGGCAACAAAAAAGAATAAAGAATGGCAAGAGAAGCTTCCTATTGTTGTCTTGAAAGCTGAAGAAATTATGTACTCCAAAGCTAATTCTGAGGTTTGTTTTGTTCAAAAGTTTTCTGCTTTTGGCTTGTGCATAGTAGTATTGCTCAAACTTGTAGCTGGGTTTGGTTTTTTGTTATACGGATTCTTGTTCTTGTTTTAGGCTGAGTATGTGGATGTTGATACACTTTGGAGAAGAGTAAACGATGCCATTAACACCATAATAAGAAGGGATGAAAGTACAGAAACTGGAGAACTTCTGCAGCCTTGTATAGAAGGTATATATGGGTTTCTCAACTAGTAAGATGAGTACTTGGTACATAAATGTCCACCTGTAATTGAATGTCAGAAATTTTAGGTTATACGAGAGTCTAATTTGTGGATGGGTTATTTCTGTTGAGTAGAAAACTTTGGTGATATCAGTCACGTAATTTGATCATTTATCTGCTTAATCTTTTTGAAATGTTGAACGTTTTAAAGGACTCAAATGTTCTTGGGTGGTAATTTTAGTCTAGCTCTTGTTTTTTGCCATTTTTAGCTGCTCTGCACTTGGGCTGCCCTGCAAGAAGAGCTTCAAGGAGTCAACGGAACAATGCTCCAAGATTTTACCTTAATCCAGAAAAAAATGAGACTCTTTTGGTCCCTCCTAGTAATGTCCAAGGGAATTATGCAACTAACAGGACGTTCCTGCCGCCAAGTTCTTCAAATTTCTTGGCTACAAATAGAGTGAGTTCCTCCAACACGTGTATAAAATCTGACAGCCCTGCTATCCAGAAGAAGATTTTTGATCCACTGAAGTTTCCTTTTTCACCAAATTCAATTTCTCCACACCTTATGCATCAACAACATAGACCATCACATGTCCTGCAGCCGTTAAGTCCATGTTCTATTTATCCCTTATACTACGGAAATCAGTTTCAATTTGAAGACTCCAAATCCAGACCACCTTGCAAGTCAAATTCTCACTTCACTAAGGCTGACGGGAAAAGTGTGATGAGAAAACTCATTTCTTGCGAGGCAGATGCGCAAGATTTTGTCTCTCCACCAGATAATCATAGTGTTTCTGTGATCCCACCTGGAAATGAATGTGATCTATCATTGAGATTGGGTCCTCTTGGGGTACCACATATTAGTGTTGAAAATAGTTGTCCCCAGGGAGTGTTAGATGGTTGTTTGGGTACGTCTAAAGTGGGAAGCAAGTTCAGTGATCTGTCTTCACAAACTGACAAAGGATTATCTTACCTCCCCATGGCTAATGCTCATGATATGTTGGACTTGTCTTCAACAAGACGAAGTTATATGGCTCAGAATCTTAGTGCAGAGGCGGCATTAAGAAAGCGAAAGGTCAAGGTTAACCATCCATCTGAGGACAGGCAATTTTCTTCGCCATTGAAGCTCCCATTTAAGCAATTTAACGGAAGCATTAGCAATGCAGGTCCCTAAGCTAACTCAGGCTTCAAGAAAATCACACTTTCTTGCCTCTTTAGTTGTATTTTGCTGAATCTGCTGCTTTTGAGCTAAATTGGTGTTTCTTGTATCTTGTTAACTAAATTGTAAATGAGATCAAGATCCAAATCTATTCTTAAAGACAGATTGCATATCTATTACAAGCATTGCAAATTATGTTCAGGTATTGAGTTAGCTCTCTGAGTTTGTGGGCAGGAGTTACTCATGAGTGGACATGCAGATTCAAAAGAAATAGTGGCAATTGCATTTCTTTTGCTTGAGTGGGCTGATCTTACAGATTTTACTGTTGTTTTCACTTCAATTGTGAAGCTCAATGGGGGTAGGAGTTGACTTGAGGTATTTGGAGATGAAGATAATAATGGTCAACATTAGCAATTTGAACTAAGTTTATTGGACCACATTTTGATTAAATGATGAAATGGATCAAAATCTCTTGGATAGGGGGCTCATTGTACCCATATTTAGAGGCAAAGAGGGGGAGAGGAGGGGGGTTTGGATGGTTTCTTCTGCAATCTAATTATTAGATTGTGTGTGTTTTAATCATAAAGGATGCAATGATTTTGCAAGAGACCAAAGGGGTCTATTTAAAGCTTTCTTTTAGTTGGTGGCTAATGTTCGTGCAGGCTTCAAACACCCACCAACCATCCTTTATATCATTACAAATCTGCTTCTAATGCTCCATTTGATGACATAAAACGGACAGAGCTGATCCAAAGTCTTTGTACGTGTTTCTTGGATTTTATACTTATTTCATCTTTCATTCTTTTTTTTGCCTTATTCAACATGTTCATGATTGACTCGATCCAGATTCTTGGATTCTAAAACTGTACCATTCAGAAGAAAAGACTTCTTGAGTACCATTAGAAAGACTGATTTTAGTTCAAGAACATCAAGTTAGGGAGCTAATTTGAGTGCATAAACAAGCACAAGTTCTCATTCTTTCTCTGTTTCGCTTGATTCTGGCCGCCGGCTGATGGAGGCCACCATCAAAATCATAAGCTTGTATTTCTCATAAAAATGATAATATTACTACTTTACTGCGATGTGTATAGAACTAGAGACGTGAAAATACTAGGCAGTGGTCCCTGAGAACCAAGGCATGTTCCCGTTGAAGATGATCCCACAAGTGTCGTGGAGCAGATTTGTCTGCTACGCTTAAATCATCACTGCAGGGAGTAGGTCTATTTACAAAAGGTGCTTGAGTACATCGGTCCTACTTGCCTGGCCACCTTTTCTGGAAAAATGACTATTCAATGCTCTGTGATAATGACTCAAGGAGAAGTGCTTCTGATCATCACGAAATCTAACCTGACTTCCACAACCTATGGTTAAATCCACTTTCTTATTTCTGAACATTTTTTTACCAAGTATTGGATTACAAGTCACTACCAATTGTGCTTCTTTTAGATAATGATTTTGGCTCTAAAAAGAATCAAGATTTTCTGGAGAAACATGTATATAAACACTTGCTTGATATGAAAGTTAAATACAACAAGATTCATCTGTTGAGCATGAAGATGTACAACTGGATGAAGAAGAGAAGGGAGCAGATATCAGGGAAGAAGACAATAAGCAGCTGAAATTTAATTCTATCTGCAAACGATGATGCAGGGAGTAATAAGAAACGGGGCTCTTTTCCTCTTCTGATTCGAGTTCCTGAAGTGGAATGGCTGCAAGAAATCGTTTAATGAACTCTTTACAGCACTCTCTTCCGCTGCAAATCATCTGCTCATCTCCTCCATTCGGGCTGGTTTTGTTTGCCTCAGAGATTTCAGATTTGTCACCCTCTTCTGGAAGGGTCCTTCTATATATCAAACTTGACTTGTTGAATCTCAATATGTAAGCTTGGTTGCATCCCTCAAAAAGTCTTGCCCCCAAGGTGTCAATGATGTAGTAGGCATTTGCTTCCACTTTGAGAACAAAGAAATGATCATTCCAACTTACAATGTATATTCTTTGGTTATGATCCGCAGTTATCTGGTTTATGCAATTCCATATTTCATCAAAAGACATGGCTTCTTTCAAGGACTCAAATTTCTCAGGGCTAAAGAATCCAACGAAAGAATCGTCGTGGGATATGGAAATAGGTCTAATATCAGCTCTCAGAACAGTCTCAAGATCAAAGTGTTTGTTAGGAAAATCGTTCATGTAAAGTTCATTTTCACAGAGTTTCCTCCATTCATTTGAGCCTTCTATAATGAGGTTATCAAATTCTGACGTTGTGGGCATAGCATCCCCATTTAACTGGAGCCAGTGAGCAATAACAGAAACTAATGCTGTGCAAGCGCCCTCTCCTGCAGCCTTATCACTGCATTGGTCAAAAGATGCAAAGAACACATCTGTTTTTAGCTTTGTTTGTCCATCTCTGCTAATTAACTCCTTCCATTCCCAGCCACCTTCTTCTATTGCCTGCTAGCAAGAATTGCAAAACTCGGCAAAATTAGAAAAAATGAAATTGATCCCAGAAAACAACTTAGTGTGAATTAATTACTATATTACCATATGCCTTAATGAAACAAGAGATATAAGAAATTAATGTACCCGTGTGACTGAGTCAACAGTTGAAGAACTGCAAGATTGCAGGTCAGCATCAGTTCTTTTATTATTATTATTATCATCATCAATGTCACGGCTGCTAGTCTTCTTATCCAAGGTCTCTCCTTTAAGCATAGATGGTCTAAAGCTCATCAAACGCCTTCTCTTCCAAGAAAAGAAACCCATTTTCTTGACCGGTTCCATTTGATTTTCTGAACTCGTTGACAATGCCATTTCATTAATCAAACTCGTCTCAGCTGCATTTTCAGTGTCAAATCTGGATGACCCTGCTGGCTCAACCGAGTTTTCAAGCTTCACTTCACCTTCATTCATGTGTCCCGTTGACTCAACCGAGTTTTGGGCTATTCCCTCTGAGTCTTTTGAGTCCGTGATCTCAACAAAGTTCAACAAGACCTGAATGTATAAAAATCATTTACAGATCAATCTTATTTCTAATGAACAAGTGTAATTATAATTCATAAACCACAGTAGAAATGATTGATGTTTCAGTTGAATGTTTAAAGCTTGATGACTGAAATGAAGTTAGACCAAATCAAGGAGCCTTCCAAGTAATTGAAAACATATGCAAGAAGTATTCAACAATAAAGCCAATTATCAAAAACTAATAAAAAATGGACTTTGGCATTCAAAGTCATTTGTATTCATATCTTTTGGCATCAATGGGAAGACTATTTCAAGCCTAATCACCATCAGAATGACCTCTCTAAGTTCTTCATTGGAAATTGGGGAAAATGAGCAGATTAGACAAAATAATTCTGACAATCATATTAGCTAAGAACTTAGGGAAATTGTATTCAAGATCAGCACCATATCTGATTCTAATTCTAGAAAAAATATTTGGTTTCTGTTATGCCAATACAGAAACCAATTAATTTCTGCAACATAATAATAGTAGTAAATTAAGAGCATGTTCATTACCAGAAGGTTAGTTTCAACGGCAACCCCTCCGAAATTTATATTCATGGGAAGTTTTCTTTCAACCTCAGACTCCACCGCAGAAGCCATTTCTGCTATATTCAAAGACACCCTCCCAATAATCCCCAATTTAGCCTTCGATTCTATCTTCTCTCCCTATTTACATAACACCAAATATCCAAAATCAAAAACTCCATGGGAATAAAATCAGAAGCTTCCATATCTTAAAAATTGAGAGAAACCGAAGCAATAATTGATCAAAAAATCAACTTACAGAAACGATACCGAAGGAGATATCCCAAGGACCGAACTTTTGATCACTGCCGGAAACAATGGAAAAATTACACGTATTCTCAAACACGTCTTCCCATTCAATGGCAACTTGGCCCTTCTTCACAATCTTTTCCTTGGAGAAATCCGTCCGCCGCTTGAATGTTCTGTGAAACGGAACCAATCCAAACTTGGGTTCCCCTTTCCATTTCACCTTAACAGCCATGACATTTTCTTTCTTCTCAACATCCCCTTTTCCATTGCAACCATCATTACAGAACCCGAATTCCAGCTTCACAAGCTTCACCTTCACCTTAAACTTTCTCATCGCCATAGCCGGCCATGGCGACCATTTCCTCATCTTCACCACCATTAAATGATTTGAACTCAACCAAATTAATAATGCTACAATGAATTCCCTCTGCAAAAATATGATTTTTTTTTTTTTTTTGAGTTTCCAAGAATCAAAACAACGAGATAAAATGGAGAGAATCAAATATAAAGGAAAAAAATTGTTTTCGCCTCTTTCGTAAAAGGGAAGAAGACAGGGAAAGAGAATATGTCGAGGTTTATTAAAAAGAAGGCAAAGGAATCCGCGCATGAGGCGGACGCGAACTTAGACCGTTGAGAGAATAATACCAAGAAGGTGATGCCACGTCAGAAGGAAACTGTCACGTGAAATTACGTGATAACTTGAATTGTTGCGGTGGCTGATTCTTATTGGAGGATACTAGGTGTTTGGGTGGTGTTTGGGATTACGACGGGAAACAAAACAATGATCGGAGCGGCGAGACGTAAACGCGGTGCAGGGGAGAATTTAAACACGTGAAATATGCGTAAGATTTGGGAAATCTTTGCAAAGGTCGGCCATGAGAGGACATTTTGATATGCTCGTGGGGTGCTCGGCATATGCCCCGAGCTCTCGACAAGAAAGGACTTCCGTTTTTGACAATAAATTTTTCTTATTATTCCCATTTCTTTTTATTTATCATTGGTAGTGGGTTTCTTTGTAGCAATCTAAATTCGTGGTATTGAATTGCAAGACATTTAATGGATTAAAAGAGAAGAAACTTTCTTTCGTCTTAATTTAGGATCGAAACTCTCATTGCATATCAAATTTGAAATATTTTGATTTTAAATGTAATTGTTTACCATTTAGTTAAGTAAAACTTGACACGAATAAATTAATGTAACGAGATTTAGAAAAGGAATTTCAAATATATATATATATATTTGTCTTGAAATATAGATGAGCGATGGTTGTAATTTGGAACAATAACTCATTCCTTAAGCAATAATTAAATTAAAATTGAGAGAGTAGAAAAAAAAATAGGGGACTTATTTAATAAAACAAAATGACTACAATGGTATTTTAGTCAAATTGTTTTAAAATGATTACTTTGTCTATCCAAATTTGAATGTAATTTACTATTTTAGATTGTGCAAAAATATGTCAATACAGTACATAAACAATAGAACCTGCTTGCAGATAAATAATTCGAACCCATTGAATTCACATATCCTTAAGACAAAATTGTTCCTCCACAACTTTTCAAATTACAGGAACAAGAGTCTCCTAGGATAGAACGGGTTCGTCTCTCTAAGTTGGTACAAGACTTTTAACGGAAATCTACGAACACAATTCTAAAATAATTGCACAAACAAAGAAGAAGAAGATGCAGAGTTTTTTTTTTTTAATGCTCTGTTTTTTGTTCTTTATATTTTTCTATAGATACATAGAGCTTTTTATAGGAAAAAGTTTCATGAAATAATAGCTGCAACTTTTGAATTTGAAAAGAAAAAACATAACTCTTGAAACATAACTTTTGCCTGAACAGACATACCACATTTCATTCATTACTAAAATAGGTTCCAACAATCCCCCACATGAATGAGAACTTCAGATGCCTCCTTAGGCTTGTGTATGTATGCATGAAAATACATTGTACGATTATTTTATGAGAATTAATTGCATCGGGTTAGGTAGCCGAAACTTTGAACTTGTCCTAGTGAGACTTATCGAACTTATAGCTAATCGGTAGAGCAATGTCTTTGAACTGTCAACTTTAATGTAAGTCTAGACAACAAGAAACACACAATTTTCTCTTTCCAGAATTGGTTCTTACTGTTGTGTTCTTTTCGGTCATGAACACCGCTTGGTTTCACGAGTGCTTTAGAGAACCGACCTTGTCAATTCTCACAGAAGCGACCACGCTTCCACTTTCGTAGGTGATTTCTAAATTCCTGAATTCACTTTAACCAATTCAGAATCATTAAAAGTCTTAACTTAGCTCGCCAATTTTGTATTGTTGTGATAGAAAAGGGTAAGAGTTTAACAGTACTTCTAACGGTCAACCATAACTTCGTTTTCCCTTTGAACCTAGATCTTGGGATCTCCAATCAATTAGGTAGGGTTCCGCTATAGTGACTCATAAAGGCTTTAGCTCCATTCCTTTTGAAGTTTTTTCAATTGTCTCTCTAGTTAAACCTTTAGTTAACGGATCTGCAATATTTTCTTTTGATATCACAAAGTCTATTGTAATAATCCCACTAGAAAGTAGTTGTCTAACGATATCGTGTCTTTGATATATATGACAAGACTTACTGTTACACATGACATTCCTTGCTCTGCCTATAGCTGCTAAACTGTCATAGTGTATACAAACACTTGGTACTGGCTTAGGCCAGCTATGAATATCTTCCAAAATATTATGAAGCCATTCTGCTTCTTCATCGGCTTTGTCTAAAGCAATAAATTCTGCTTCCGTGGTGGAACGTGTGATACACGTTTGTTTGGATGATTTCCAAGACACTACTCCATCATCAAGTGTAAATACATAACCACTAGTTGATTTTGTATCGTGTAAACCGATAATCCAATTTGCATCATTATATCCTTCAAGTACTTCTGGATATGTAATGTAGTGTTAAGCGTATTTCTGAGTATGTTTCAAATAACCTAGCACATGGTACATAGCTTTCCAATGATTTTCATTTGGATTTGCTGTAAACCGATCAAGTTTACTTACCGCACAAATTATGTCTAGTCTAGTGCAGTTCATGACATATCTTAAACTGCCTAACACACTTGCATACTCCTTTTGATTCTTTCCTTCACCAGTATTTTTAGTAAGATGTAGATTAACATCTATTGGGATTTTTACTAATGAAATAACAAGACTCTTGCACTTGTCATGAATCTTTTCAATATAATGAGATTGTGATAAAGTAAGCCCTTTGGATGTTCTTTGGATTTTAACTCCTAAGACCACATCCGTGACTCCCATATCTTTCATCTCAAATTTACTTGCGAGCATTTGTTTAGAAGTTTTGGCAATTTCACTACTGTTGTCCACAATAAGCATATCATCTATATACAAACACAAAATAACAAAATCATCACGAATGTGTTTAACATATACACATTTATCACATTCGTTATATTTAAAACCATTCAATATCATAGCTTGATCGAATTTTGCATGCCATTGTTTTGGTGCTTGTTTAGGCCATATAATGATTTAACTAGACGACACACTTTCTTTTCTTGTCCAGGAACTATAAACCCTTCAAGTTGTTTCAGATAAATTTCTTCTTCAAATTCTCTATTTAAAAAAGCAGTTTTAACATCCATTTGATGTATTTCTAACCCATTTAAAGCCGCTATCGCGATTAATATCCTTATAAAAGTAATTCTAGTAACAGGCAAATAGGGGTCAAAGTAATCTAGACCTTCATATTGTCTATAGCCTTTTACTACCAGCCTTGTTTTGTATTTATCAATAGTACCATCTGCCTTCATTTTCTTTTTGAAAATAAACTTACATTATAATGGTTTATTGCCCGAAGGTAAATCAACCAATTCCCAAGTATGATTAGACAGAATGGAATCGACTTCACTATTGATAGCTTCCTTCCAAAATGGAGCGTCTGGAGAAGTCACAGCCTCGTTGTAAGTTCGAGGTTCATTTTCTAATAAAAAAGTTATAAAATCAGGCCCAAAAGACTTAGATGTCTTTTGCCTTTTACTACATCTAGGTTCGTCTTCTATAGGATTACTTCTTGGTGTAGTTTCTCGAGGTCTCTCATCCACTAGTTCATATACTTTGTTATACGGAAAAATATACACAAAGAATATAACATCCCTTGATTCTATAACCATATTAACATGTATATCTGAAATCTCGGATTTATGTACTAAAAACCGATATGCGTTACTATTAGACGCATATCCAATAAAAACACAATCCATGAATTTCAGCCTAATTTTCACCTTTTTAGGTTTAGGAACCGCATCCTTAGCCAAACTGCCCCACACTTTGAGATATTTCAAATTAGGCTTTCGACCTTTCCATTTTTCTTAGGGAATTTGATTGTCTTTTTGTGAGGTACTCTATTTAAAATAAAATTAGCTAATAAAATAGCTTCCCCCCACAAATTTTGAGGTAAACCAGAACTATTTAACAAAGCATTCATTGTATCCTTTAGAGGATGGTTTTTCCTCTTGACTACACCATTTGATTGTGGTGTATAAGGAGGAGTAACTTGGGGTATTACACCAAACTCGGAACAAATTTCCTCAATAAGAAACTCATACTCTCCTCCTCTATCACTTCATATTATTTTAATCTTTTTATTTAATTGAGTCTTAACCTCGAATTTATAATTCTCGAATGTATTAATTACTTCATCTTTACTACTAAGTAAGTGATGATAACAATATCTCATGCAATCTTCGATAAACGTGATATAATAAAGTTTTTCTCCTCTTGACGGAGTACTTTTTATATCACCAATATCAGTATGGATCAAATCCAAAGGTTCGATAATCCTTTTCACGAATGAATTGAAAGGAAGTTTGGCATACTTAGACTCAATGGATACTTGACATTTTTCTTTAGGACAATCAAATTTAGGTTCCAAATCCATATTCATAAGTTTCTTTATGGATTTATAATTAACATGTCCCAATCTAGCATGCCATAAATAAGATGACTCAATCAAATAAGTAGAAGTAGATGCATTTTCATTAGTAGCATTCTTGCTAACAATAGTCATCACGTTCATCTTGAAAAGCCCATCACTAAGATAATCTTTTTCTATGAACATCTCGTTCTTAGACAGAACAAACTTACCAGAAACAAAGACTAGTTTGAATCCATTATTGCTCAGGAGTGAATCGAACATCAAGTTCTTGTTGATGTCGGGCATATGAAGCACATTAGTCAGGGTCAAAAGCTTTCCCGAGGTTATCTTCAAAACAACTTTGCCAACTCCTGCGAGTTTCCCATGTACAACTTTTCTTCATCACCACAAGTGAGTAAGATGAGAACATTGACCTATTGGCATACACATGGCGTGTTGCTCCGGTATTGACCCACCACTCCTTGTGATTCCCAACCAGATTACACTCAGAAATCATAGGAAAAGGTACCAAACGACCAGAGTCATAGTAACAACAAGAGTCATTGTACCAGCACAAGGTACAAATGTAGACACCATTTCTGTTTAAAAAAACAGAAATAATTAAATTCTTACAAAAATGTAACAAACTGTTTAAAATAAAAATATAGATATATTTAAGACATAAATATTGAAATAATTTCCTTAAAATGATGGAGTATTCTGAACAATAAACAATATAAATATTAAAAAACAAATAAAATACTATTATACAGTTAAATATATAGGTGCCATTATATTGTTAAATATATTGCAAAATATGTATATTCTAAATATTAGAAAAACAGTAATATTATATTCAATTATAATATTATAGCAGAACACAATAAACAACTTATTATTATTATTTATAAGTAATCACAATAAAGTGATTATTGTATTTTACTGATTATTCTTTGTTTATTTCTAATTTCCTACACAATAGTATGTTAGCCTGAGTAAATATATAAAAAATAAATGACAAAGATAGAAAATAAATTAATAGACAGAAGCAGGATTATGATAAATTATTATGTTTATCCTGTATTGGCTTGCTGTCATAAAAATTAATAGTTATCTGTGTATGTTGTTTTTGTTATTTATTTTCTAGTTAATCATTGTGTATATGTTTTATCCTTGTTAGGCTTTGATATCCAAACCAATTTTGTCTTAAGATTGTTATCCCCCATAAATGATAGAATTTACAAAACAACGTAACAAAAAAATGCCAATACAGTACTTAAACAATAGAACCTGTTTGCAGATAAATAATCCGAACTCACTGAATTCACATAGTGCCCTTAAGACAAAATTGTTCCTTCATAACATTCCGGATTACAGGAACGAGAGTCTCCCAAGATAGAATGGGCTCATCTCTCTAAGTTGGTACAAAACTTTTAACGGAGACCTACAAATACAATTCTGAAAAAATCTTACAAACGGAGAAGAAGAAGATGCAGAGATTTTTTTTTAATGTTCTGTTTTTTATTCTATATATTTTTCTGTAGATACAGAGAGTTTTTTATAGGAAAAATATTCATGAAATGAAACGACAAAACTTTAAAAACAATAGTTGCAACTTTTAAATTTGAAAAGAAAAAACGAAACCCTTGAAATATAACTTTTGCCTGAACAGAAACTCTACT
>JAOXNR010000022.1:10986969-11007980 GCA_028571225.1 Parsonsia alboflavescens
TATGAATGATCACATTACTAGCTTTAATCAGCTGGTAACTGATTTGATGAATATGGACGTGACTTTTAATGATGAAGGATCACTTCCTAATGAGTTTGAGCATTTTGAAACTACTCTACTTCATGGGAAGGTTGCTATGTCTCTAAAGGAAATAAATGCCGCCTAGTATAGTTATGAATTGCGAAAGAAAGAAAAACAAGAGAATACAAGTGTGGAAGCAGAAGCTCTTATTGTTAGAGGACACGTTCGCAGAGTAAAAATAAAGGAAGGAGAGGAAGATCAAAGTCAAAGTCCAGACCAGGCAAAGATGAATATGCCTTTTGTCGAGAAAAAGGGCACTAGAAGAAAGATTGTCCTAAACTAAAGAATAAAGGCAAACTTGGAAAAGAAAAGGTTGTCTCATATGCAAGTATAGTTGAGTATGATGATGCAGATTCAGACGTCTCAATTGCAGCTACACCATCAACTAGCAATTCTAGTTCATGGTTGCTAGATTCAGCTTGTAGCCACCATATGACGCCCAATCGAGAATGGTTCTCTGAATTTCAAGAACAAAAAGGTGGAGTGGTCTACCCAGCAAATAATGTCCCTCTTATCATGCATGGGATTGGTTCAGTTCGCTTGAGGAATCAGGATGGATCAATCAGGACCTTAATAGGTATTCGCTATGTATCGGATTTAATAAAAAATCTTATCTTTGTGGAAACCTTAGAATCAAAAGGTTTCGATGTAAGGGCGAAAGATGGGATAATAAAGATAATCTCCGGTGCACTTGTGATAATGAAGGAAATGCGGAAAAGTAGTAATGTGTATTACTTTTTGGGTAGTACAATTGTTGGGACAGTAGCAACAACAGCTTCTATTGATGATCAAGAGTTAGAAGGAACCAGGTTATGGCATATGTGCTTAGGGCATGCTGGTGTAAAATCCTTGAAATTATTGATAGATCAAGGATTATTGAAAGAAGCACGGGCTAGCAAATTGAATTTCTGTGAGCACTGCATCAAAGGGAAGAACCATAATACTGAGGGTATTCTGGATTATGTTCATTCAGATGTATGGGGGCGTTCAAGAATAGCTTCACTAGGAGGAAAACATTATTATGTCACCTTTGTTGATGATTTTTCCCAGAGAGTTTCGGTGTATACAATGAAAACGAAGGATGAGGTGCTAGGCATATTCCTTAAATGGAAAAAGATGGTGGAGACTCAAGCAGGCAGAAAAGTCAAACGTCTCCATACAGATAATGGTGGAGAATTAAAAAATGATCCATTTTTAAAAGTTTGTAAAGATAAAGGTATTGTTAGACACTTCACCGTCAAAAATACACCACAACAGTATGGAGTGGTAGAATGTATGAACCGGACACTGCTGGAGAAGGTTCCGTGTATGTTGTCCAATGCTGGGTTGGGCAAAGAATTTTGGGTTGAGGTTTTAGTATATGCTTGTCATCTTGTAAATCGTTTACCATCGACTACTATTGATGGTAAAACGCCACTGGAGAAATGGTTTGGAAAACCTGCTATAGATTATGATTCCTTACATGTATTTGGTTCCACTGCATATTATCATGTTAAGAAATCAAAGTTAGATCTATGAGCAAAGAAGGTAATCTTTATGGGGATCACCTCTGGAGTGAAAGGGTATCGTCTTTGGTGTCCAGAAACAAAGAAAGTAATCTTCAGTAAGGATGTTACCTTTGATGAATCTACCATGTTGAGAAAGGTGACTTTTGAAGATATGAAGCAGACATATGGTACTCCCAAACAGGTGGAGTTTGAAGGCAGTAGAATTGTCCAAACCAATAAAGGAATTGATGATGACTCTCCAATGGTAGAAGAAGAGCCAGATGAAGAAGAAGTTCAAACCCAAGAACCTCCACAGCAACAAGAATCAATTGCATTAAGAAAGTGAAAGCGGACCATTAGACAACCTGCTCGCTATGCTAATCTGGTCGCCTCTGCATCACTAGTTAAAATCGATGACGTTCCTGTCACTTACAATGAATCAATCCAAAGTTCAGAACAGGAAAAGTGGAGGATCACCATGATTGAAGAAATGCAGTCCCTTCAAAAGAATCAGACATGGAAACTAGCTAGTCTTTTGAAGGGAAAGAAGACAATTGGATGCAAATGGATATATGCAAAGAAAGATGGATTTCCTGACAAGAAAAATGTCCACTACAAAGCAAGATTGGTGGCTAAAGGCTACGCTCCGACGGAGGGAGTTGATTATAATGAAGTATTTTCTCTAGTTGTAAAGCATTCCTCCATCAGAATTTTGTTGGCTTTGGTAGCACAATTGGATTTGGAAGTAGTTCAAATGGATGTAAAAACTGCATTTTCACATGGAAACTTGAATGGGCAAATCTCCATGACTCAGCTAGATGGATTCAAAGTAGCTGGAAAAGAAGATATTGTATGCAAATTGGAAAAATCGTTGTATGGATTGAAGCAATCTTCGAGGTAGTGGTACAAACAATTTGACAAATTTATGATAGGGCAAAAGTACATAAGAAGCAAACATGATCATTGTGTGTATTTGCACAAGCTTCAAAATGGATCCTAAATATATCTTCTTCTTTATGTTGATGATATGCTGATAGCTTTCAGGAGTTAGACAGAAATTGAGCAATTTAAGGCTCAATTGAACAGGGAGTTTGAGATGAAGGATCTCATTGAAGCACAGAAGATTCTTGGCATGGAGATAACTAGAGATAGGAAATTGGGGAGGCTTTGTTTGTCTCAGAAAGAATATCTGAAGAAGAAACTAAAACGTTTTGGCATGAATGAGAAGTCAAAACCAGTTAGTACACCACTTGCTCCTTATTTCAACCTTAATGCATCCGTGTCACCAAAGGATGATGCAGAACGGGAATACATGTCAAAAGTACCGTATGCAAGTGCTGTTGGTAGCTTGATGTATGCAATGGTATGTACGAGGCCCAATACTTTATAGGCAGTTGGGGTTGTGAGTAGGTATATGCATGATACTGGAAAAGAGCATTGGCAAGCTGTGAAATGGATGTTACGGTATATTCTGAACACCATAGATGTTGGTTTGGTATTTCAGCAGGACAGGCAAGATAGTCAATATATAGTTATGTATTGCGATTCTGACTATGTTGGTGATTTGGACAAGCGTCGATCAATTATTGGTTATGTGTTTACTCTTGTAAAAGAACCAGTTAGTTGGAAGTCCACATTACAGTCAACAGTTGCTTTGTCTATTACTAAGGCGGAGTATATGGCAGTTACTAAGGCTATGAAGGAGGCAATTTGGCTTCAAGGGTTGCTAGGTGAACTTGGATTGGAACAGAAGCACATCAAAGTGCATTGTGATAATCAAAGTGCTATCCATTTAGCAAAGAACCAGGTTTATCATGTAAGGACAAGCACATCGATGTCTGATATCATTTTGTACGGGAAATACTAGAAGAAGGTGGAGTCATAATCTAGAAGATTCGGACTACTGAGAATCCTGCTGATATGATGACAAAAGTGGTAGCAACGGTGAAGTTTAAACATTGTTTAGACTTAGACTTGATCAATATTGTTACAAATTGAAAGATGGAATTTGCAGACACTACTGAAGTTGGATTTGCGAGAGAGGTATATGGAATTTTTGCCAAGGTGGAGATTTGTTGTTTATTTGGCAAAAGTCTCACATTGTTTTGCTAAAGGAAAAATGGGAGGAGTTTTGGCTATAAAAGGACTCCTCCCCCTCCCTTTGTTATAATCCTATTAGCATTCCAAAAATTGTATCCTCTCCTATTTTTTATATTTCTTCAATCAGAAAAATATTATTTTAGTAGTGTCCGAGGATGTAGGCATAATTAGCCGAACCTCGTTAAATTATGATGTTCTCTTTTATGTTTATAGGTATTGTCGAGTATAATTGTTAATTATTGTGCTATTAAATTACTTGTCTTAGTAAATTCTATCTAAGGAGTGTGATATTTAAGTGGACCAGTGTATCCCTCCACACTTTTCTGAGAATTTATTTTGAGGTATTTTTTAGTACAATTATTTTCACACTATTTATTTGTGTAATAGTTCAGAAGATTAATTTGTTATTGATGTTAACCCGAATTCCATGACACCTAACACGTAGATGATGATGATAATCATAATAATAATGGGCAGCCACATCTGATATCATGTTAAAAACTTCATGTACCAATTTATAAGAATTTTTAAGTAAGAATATTTCTTAACCATCACCTCTCCCATGTTCTAATTTCTTTTTATAAAAGAAAAAAAAGAAGAACCCAAACACTAGACGACGGATGCCTTTTCACCAACAATAGATGGTGTGGGTTTTGTTTTTATTTGCATCATTAGATCGTCATCTCCTTTATAATGCCGGTTAGTGCTAACATTTATTTTAATTTTTTTTTTTAAAAAACATGTTCGGATCAATTGACGTGTATCTTAACATTTCAATAATTCAGAAAGGTATTGATGGAAAGTCCTAATATAGATTATTATGTCTATATGAATTTTATAGTTCTTATTTTATAAAAATTCACATAACAATTTATTTGAATCCATAATCTTTTAATTATAAATAAAAATATATTTATTTGTTAAATAAGAATTTTTAAAAGCATATTAGAGAACAGTAGGAGGGGACAGAGGAAGAATGAAGACAGTTAAGAATGAGTTGGCCACATGCAAATATATTTTATTCACTCCCTCACGAAATCACTCCCTAATTGGCCATATTTCTCCTTCAGTTCTGCAATTTTGTGTTTTTTTTCTTTTAAAAAAATTTATTTTAAAAATAACTAAATTAAACAAAAATTCTTTTATAGGGTTTAAATGAAGGAAATCCCGCTTGCATTTTTTTTTAAAATTTTTTTTCTTTTTTATTTTTATAATATTGATTTTTTAGAAAAACTTTAATGAGTTTAAAAAATAAAATTATAAATATTTAATTTTAGATGGGGAGAATATGATTTTATATTCAAGCATGAAGGCCTCATCACCAAATTCTTTATATAAATAAAGTCTGGGTTTGTTAGGAAAGCATTGTTGCATGCGCTCATTGATTTGATTTATTTCTCTAGGAGTCTATTCTATCTAATTTTATGCTATAAAATTAACACTCTTATGATCACTATCATTTAAAGATTTCTCCACCTAATGATCCATATAGTGTTACATTATTATTAAGATTTGAAGAGACAATATCAAATCCACAAAATCTCCGAGTTGAAATTACATATTCTCCTTGATTTTCCCCCTTCCCTCGATATTTCTCGGATCAGAAAGGCAAAAACTAAAAAAGAAATAGTCAAAATATCTAAATAAAAGTCCAATAGAAAAAATTACATGGTAATTTCTCTCGACATTTCAACTTAAAAAATTTAGTCTTGAAAATTAATACTCGGTGTATATATATATATATATATATAGAAAGTAGATTTGCTGTTTATTGAGATACATTATGTCTTATCTATCCAAATGGGATCATCGGCAGTACTACGTTTGAAATCAAACCAATAATTCAACGATTTTGCTATGACTTTTTGTGAAATTAATACGCATTTTTGTTGGGAAGACCTCTGAAGAAGAGGTATGGATCCAAAGCGCGCGGCAGCAAAATAGAAAAGTCTGCATGTAACTATAAAACCAAACGTCAAACTAAGGAAATGTACAACAATTGGGTTCTTGGCAAATTTGCCCTGATCCACACGGCATGAATTTCTGTGACCGAAAGGGTTGTTTTCGTAGATATCCCTTCTATTTAGAATTGAATAATTAAATATCGATTCAAGTAAATTTGAGTGTTTTTAAGGGATGAAAAGATTGAAAAGACATATAAAATGACATTTTCAACTATTTAGTTAGTCCTGTATTGAGTACGTGTACTATTTTATCATAAAAATGATTGGAGATGGATGGATTGAACTATTATAACAATCTGTAATTTTACTAAGAAATATAATGATCGAGAAAAAAGATATAGAATCTAGCAAGAAATTATCGATGATTTGTCATTACTTATAAATAAAGTAATTTCATATAACTTTGGATTAATATGAAAGTTCGCGATCATTATTGGAGGATACTTTGTGAGTGAATCACGCCTTCTTGATCTAGAAGAATTATGTGGAAGCAAATCAGGCAAATTTTGGTTGATCAACCTAATCCAAAAAAGATTGAAAAACTTTGTTATGAACAAAAAATGTGAATTATATGATTCAATGAATTGAGTCTATAATAATATTTACCCATAAAAGAAACTAAAATGAGAAACTGGCGGGTATGAGTTGGTAGGTAGGGGGGGTTTGACTCTGTTGAAGTCCAGCGCTCACATTTGTCTCAGCTGAGCAATAAATTATTGCAACTCGCATTTATTTCCTCATCGACTTCTTCAATTCTTGCATTAATCAATTTGAATCCATCAACTCTTTCCCGTAATCAATTTGAATCTGTTTCACAGGGAGACATGCACGTACCCACAATCCCATTATTTTAACCATTGTTTTTGCTTTATTTATTATCCATTCATTAGTTTAATTCATCACGTTATTTATGGAGCTGCATCCTTATAATTTCTGTCAACCACCTATGGAATCAGTTCAAGGTTTCCTCTTTCTTGGTTTTTTGACAGTGGGCTGTCAATGGTGACGTGGGTTTTGCAAATTTGATGCTCAATCGAAAAAATCCAAAACTTAAAACCTTCCTCAGATCACTCTCTCCAATTTCTTTGACATACGCTAAAATAGATTCATCTGATTTCCGGTTTTCCCCTCCTTAATTAAAGAAAAGGCCAAGCGGACTTTGCCCACAAAAATTTCTTGTTTGTTTCTCCTTTAGTCTTAGCCAGAGGGCTTAAATCCTTGTTTTGCTATTCTTTCAGGGGGTTGTATTCCGTATGCATTTCCCCACCCTTGTTCGTACACCTCCGTTTTCCTTCATTGATGAATTTGCAACTTGGGCAGAAGCAGCTGCCAACTAGGTCCCATTTGATGACTGAAAGAATAGTTGCTATCAAACCGCCTTTGGTGGTCTCCTCTTCCTTGGAGTCAAAATTTCAAGTTTTTTTCGAGTCTTTGGCGATGGTTTTCATGGATTTGTGAACGCGCCTATGCATTGGTCTTCATAACTTCTTTTCTTGTCCGATTGTCCCTGCCTGGTTGGTTCTTGGCTCATACTGGTGGTGGTTTCTCTGGGTTAACGTTCTGAGTTTCAAAGTTTTCATCTTTATTACTCCACCAGGTATTTCCACTTTACAGGCCACAGTCTTTCCAGTCCCCTCTGTGGGACTTCTGATTTTATCATTTTGTTTTCTTCCAAATATTTCAGTAATTCTGAAAGTTCTTGAATGAATTTGAATTTGTTTCTGCTTGGTTACTCTTGGTGCTCAAAATTTCCAAACTCAACCTTCCAATTCTGGGCCTTTTGGTATCGAATTCTGATATTTCCGTTGCATCATTAATTGTGTTCTTCATGTCTTGGCTTTGATATTTCATATTTAGCAGACTTTTACTTCTTATCGCGGTCATGGGAACTTGGGGGTTCCAGTATGTCAAACTCATTTGCTTGTTTAATCTATTTTTGTTGGAAACCTGTATGGCTAGTATTCAAAGAATAGGCAGGTTGGATCTGGGATTTGAAGGAGCCCAAATGAATTGGATAGATAATAATGGACTAATTCTATTGTCCAACAATTCCTATTTTGCTTTGGGTTTCACTTCAACAGAAGACGTCACCTTGTTTCTACTAGTGGTCATGCACAAGAGCTCCACAACTGTAATATGGTCTGCTAATAGAGCCTCTCCGATCCTTAATTCTGATAGATTCTTGTTTGATAAAACTGGAAATGCTTACCTGCAAAGTGGAGGCTCCACTATTTGGTCCACTGATACTGCTAATAAAGGAGTTGCTGCAATGGAATTGTTGGATTCTGGGAATCTGGTTTTGGTTGGGAATGACAGCAGCATAATCTGGCAGAGTTTTAGCCATCCAACAGATACCCTTCTGTCAAAGCAGCAGTTCACTGAAGGAATGAAACTTGTGAGCAATCCCAACAAAAATAACTTAAGCTATTCCCTTGAAATAAAGTCTGGAGATATGATTCTCTCTGCAGATTTCCAACCCTCACAGCCTTACTGGGCTTTGGGTAGGGATACCAGAAGAATCATCAATAAGGATGGTGGGGAAGTCACTTCTGCAACTCTGGATGCCAATTCTTGGAAGTTTTATGATAAAGACAAAGTTTTGCTGTCTCAATTTATATTCTCGGATAACACTGATGCAAATGCCTCTTGGGTGGCAGTAATGGGAGACGATGGTTTTATTACTTTCAGCATCCTTCAAACTGGGGGTTCTCTTTCTGCTTCCGAAACACAAATACCACAAGATCAGTGTAGCAGACCTGCAGCTTGTGATCCATATAACATCTGTTACAGTGGTAACCGATGCCAATGCCCTTCAGTCCTTCGTTCTTGCAACCCAGGGAAAGTCTCGTTCTGCAACTCATCCAAGGACTCTGCTGAGCTTGTCGATGTTGGGGATAGTCTAAGCTATTTTGCTCTTGGATACGTTCCACCCTCTGCTAAAACAGATTTAAATGGCTGCAAAACCTTTTGTCTGGGGAATTGCTCTTGCATTGCCATGTTCTTTGACAACAGTACAGGGAACTGTTTTCTGTTTGATCAGGTAGGAAGCTTGAAGGGCTCAAATAATGGGGATGGGTATGCATCATACATTAAGATATCCAGTAGTGATGGCAGCAGGGGAAACCAACTGGGTGGTGGTGGCGGGGGCAGTAATCGCCTTCCAATAGTCATTGGCATTGTGGTCTCCACTGTGGTTATCATTCTTGGTCTTCTCTATGGTGGTTACCGTTACCACCAGAAGAAAAACAAAAAGCTGCCAGAGTCTACTCGAGAGTCTTCAGAAGAGGATAATTTTTTAGAAAATTTATCTGGGATGCCAATTCGTTTTAGCTACAATGATCTTCAGTCTGCTACAAAGAACTTCTCAGTGAAACTTGGGCAAGGTGGATTTGGATCAGTTTACCGTGGGACTCTCCCTGATGGGACTGAAGTGGCTGTGAAGAAATTGGAAGGCATTGGACAGGGGAAAAAGGAATTTCGAGCTGAGGTTAGCATTATAGGTAGCATTCATCATCTCCATTTGGTAAAGCTTAAAGGCTTTTGTGCAGAAGCAACTCACCGTCTTCTTGTGTATGAGTTCATGGGAAATGGATCTCTAGAAAGATGGCTTTTTAGAAAAGATAAAGGGGATTTCATGCTGGACTGGGATACAAGATACAATATTGCACTTGGAACAGCTAAAGGTCTGGCTTATCTACATGAAGATTGTGATGTAAAGATTGTCCACTGTGACATAAAGCCTGAGAATGTGCTCCTTGATGATCATTTCATGGCAAAGGTGTCAGATTTTGGTCTTGCTAAGCTAATGACAAGAGAGCAGAGCCATGTTTTCACAACATTAAGGGGCACAAGGGGGTATCTTGCACCAGAATGGATTACAAACTATGCCATATCAGAGAAGAGTGATGTTTATAGCTATGGGATGGTGCTGCTTGAGATAATTGGAGGTAGGAAAAATTATGACCCTTCAGCAAGTTCTGAGAAGTCCCATTTTCCATCATATGCTTTTAAAATGATGGAAGAGGGAAAACTGAAGGAAATCATTGATGCAAGTTTAAAGATAGATGAAGATGAGAGGGTTTCTAGAGCAATCAAAGTTGCTTTGTGGTGCATACAGGATGATATGCACCTAAGACCACCAATGACCAAAGTAGTGCAGATGCTTGAAGGAATCAGCCCTGTCACTTTACCACCAACTGCTTCCCCACTAGGGTCGCGATTTTATGCCGGTTTCTTTAAATCAATCAGTGAAGAAGGAACCTCATCAGGGCCATCAGACACTAACAGTGATGCTTATCTTTCAGCAGTAAGGCTTTCAGGGCCTAGATAGCAGCAGCTGGGGAAGATGAAGAGAGGTCATCAAATCGAGGTCATTGATGAAAGAGTTCTTCACATGTACAACGGTTTCATCCTTTTGTCTCCTTGTAAATGTCTTAGGATTTCACCCCCCCCCCCCCCTCCCTTCCCCCAAAACATGGTATATTTATTAGATAGTAAAGATTTTGCAATGCTAGCCAGAAATAGATTGATTTAATGTCTGCACATGCATACTTTCTTTGTAAATTTTTAATGAAGATTGGAAGGAATTCCCGTTTTTGCATCTGATGATATTATTCTTCTTGCAGCCAATTAAACGGCTTTCTTTGATCACTGCACAGCTAATAATTAGCTGTAGCAATTGTATTTGTCTTGGATCAACCTTCCTGGTTTAGCTAAGGTTTCTGCAGATTTTCCATGTCTCATTGTCACAGGCAGACTTTTTCCTCCCAGTTTCTTGGCACCCCACCCATGAAAACAACGATGAACAAAGGCATTACTGGAAAGGTTGCTGCAAAGGTCTTCCTTTCTTGATGTGTATCTTTTCTACGATAGTTTTCTGTATGTTAAATCCATGACAATTTCTAAACGAGAAGACAATACGTGGCAGATCTCCATAGATGGAACAGAGAAAGTGGAAGATTCGAGATCCTAACCACTCACACCCCAATCCTCCCGCCCACGCTCCTGCTTTTATTAATGAAACAAAGAAAACAAGTAAGTCAAAGTTGTTGATTCATAAAGTCAGAATGGTTGTAAGAATATCAACAGGGCTAATCTGAAAAGAAAAAAGAAAAAAGCCATCATTTTGATTAATCACACACATTTATTGATATCACAAGCTTCTTGAGACACCTGCTCAACTTGTCTTGGTCAATGTGGCAATGAGGTTGAAGCTGAGATCTCTTTATTACTGTTCAAATTCACATGCAACTTTGGAAGTTTAAGGCCACAGAGAGAGAAACTTCTCATCTTCTTGGGTGCAAGAGTGAGAACAATGAAAACTTCAAATTATACATGGTACTTAGAAATTGGAAGTTTTGTCAGTCAAAAATATCACTTCTGCTGAGATCTTTGAATGTGAATTTCTAGACCTAAAGAAATTGTTATGAAATTTAAATAAAAAACAAGAAAATAAACATTCAATTTCCAGTGGTGTAAATGTGAACATTCAAAGCCAACGTTAATCTCAGGCCACCCTGTATTAACTGAAATAAAAAGTAATGCTTGAGGCGTAAAAAGCCTTTTCTTGTTAACTGAAAGTCATTCAAGCATGTCTTTTGCCAACAAATTAAGTAATCTAAAAAACATTTATTTGAACAATGTAAGCCTGTTACACAGTTTAAAAAGATAGGGTTACGTCAACCATTCATCACAGTGAATAACAAAGTCATTCCTCTTGCAAAATTCTCCTGAATATGAAGACAACAAAAAATATAGATATGCAGGCCAGAGAAGCACCTTGTCTAGAAAGTGCAAGCTCAGTCCACGTTAAGGGCTCCGTGACATGAACCAGTGCCTTCTGGAAGTTCTCATTCAGGTCTTCTAGTGATCCTGTATTATCTATTACAATGTCAGCCCTGGTCTTTTTGAGATCCAAAGACATTTGAGCATTTATCCTACTTTTTGCATCTTCTTCTGATGTTCCATCTCTTGCCATCAGCCGCTGGAGCTGTGTCTCGGGATCTACCCAAACAACAATGATGGGCTTTGTCCATTTGTCAATCTTTGCCTCAAAAAGTAAAGGCACATCAAGCACAATGATTTTACATCCCCTCATCCATAGTTTCAGCACTTCAAAGAAAATACCAGATGAAATATATGGTGCCAGCAACCTACAAGGAAATCTATACTTGATAAAAATTCAGGGTTTAAAAACAAATGTTGTGCATGATTGAGGGTGATGAATTCACAAGCTCTTGGTCAAGGGACTAAGTTACCAATCATCACAAACAAGTCATGACTCTCACTATTGCATCCCCCCCCCTCCCCCCTCCTCTTGAGTCACCAAAAGAACTTAGTGGGCTACAATTTCGTATATGAGAGAGGATTAAGCAATGGTTAGACAAGACTTCTACTTAAGACAAATAAAGGAAGACATATTTCACTTGGACATACAATAGTCGATTTAAGGGTAGATAAAAGTGATACTCACATATAACAGTAAACCTCTTTGCCATTTAGCAAAACGTATGTGCCAAAAGTTCGTGACCTCTAGCATCTGTGCTACTGCAATATTAAATTTTCTATCACCTTGACATTAACTGCTATTTCACTAATAGTTCGAATGTTAATTATCATGTACATTTTGATCTTTAAGTAAATATTTCCTAAATCTGAAACAAGGAGCTCTTTGTTCTCCTCTACATCAAACAACAGCTGTAATAATTTTGTGTCTATCTTCCGCATGTTTTAAACATGTATTAAAATTTTTTCATTTCCCTTATACTTGTTTTTATCTTATTTCCATGATTGCTAATATTGAATTCTATATAACATGATAGGTAACAATATAGGGTAACATTCTGGGACTGTGTAGGTTCAAGATGAAAATCAAATTTTGTTTTACCCATTGAGAAGCTGGCGTTTTTCTGGATTAGAAAATACTATCTGGCCTAGTTTAGGACGATCAACTTCTCCATCAGACCTTAAAATCTCCTCACCAAATGCAGCCACAACCTTTTTCCAACCACCAGTGCCTTTCTTCAGAACATCCTGCAAATTTAAATTCAATTACCTTTCTTCTTCTTTTTGGTTATAAAAACCTTTCCATGGAACTTTCAGTACAGTTCTATTTATGATAAAGAAAAGGTACAACTGTAAAAGAATCAGGTAGCAAAGAGGGCTTACACGAGCAACTACATCGGCATCAACAACAGGAATACCATGGGACTTGAAAAGATTGGACACTGTACTCTTACCTGATCCAATCCCTCCAGTCAATCCAACAATCCTCATACTAGCTCTGTTGCAAGAGACCACTGATCTTCTAGCAGTACCTAACGTGTTTACCTGGTGGAGATGTAGGCACTTAAGAACAGAAAATTTTCATAAAAAATTATGAACTGAAAATTCTTCATTTGAAAAATATTTTCTTCTCTTACTCTCCTTAATCCATGATAATAGGAAATTACAATTTAACCAGAAAAAGAAAAGAAGAATAGAAGGGGAAAAAAAAAAAAAAATCACACCAAGTTAAGTGAAATTCTCAAATAAAACAGAAGGTTGATAAAACAGGTATTTTGTGACCAACACTTCCCAAGAAAGATAACATCTCAGTATAGAAGAGTTAGATTCTCCAAAAGTCAGGCAAATGCAGAGCATAGAGTCATAGACATAACCCCATAAAGAAATTTTCATAATGCCAAATTCAATATAGAAGAGAATGAAGATGAAACAGAGCTCTATCACCATAATTGGAATCGCCGCAGGAAAACATAAAGCAGAGAGAGGAAGAAAGAGAGCTTTGCTTTTAGGTTCCCCAATGAAATTTCAACAAAATACTGAGTGGGTGTCCATAATCTTTTTCTTTTTTTCTCCTCATTTGGCGCAAGAGTTTCTTGCTCTGCTTCCTTTCTACTTTTCCTTTTCCCCTTTCACTACACTGCCTTTTTTATCAAAATTTTCTCTTGCTTCCAAAAATTAATATCATCCGGACCTCGCTACCAATAAGAATAGTAAAATTTTGCATTTTATCTTCATTCTGAAACAAACATTGCAGATTTCTCACATTCCATCTCATCCTACATGACTGCTGAAAAAACAAATCATTGAAAATTTCTGTGGAACACATGAAAACATTTCCATTTCAGCTAGAGGCCATTGGAAACTAAGAAAACAACAAAATATGGCACATAAGACTTAAAATCAGAAGCAAATACACAAAGAACTAAAGATGAAAAACGATAAAGAAACAATTAACGTGACAAATACGAATCAATTGTGCAGAGTTTCAACAAACACAAAGCGAAATGAATTACCTTGGGATTTCTTCTTACCAATAAAGACAAGCCTTTTCACAGAGAAACCTACAGATTGAAACAAATTAAAAGAGTTAGGATCACGAGGAAGCCACAACAGTCAACAGACATTTTCAGAGGAAAGGATCGGAAGAAGCAAAAAGGACGATGGAGCAGATACTCCAGCAGCCAGCAGAGGACGACAAATGGGCCGCATGTATTTTGGAAAAGATATTTTGCTAGTGGAATTGCCAGCTTAGAATGGGCCTACAAAAAGCCCAGTCTAAAGAGTCAAAAGCCCCTACAATTTGGATATTGGAAATGCACAGGAAATCAAGAACCAATCAATGAAGATGATGGCAACTGTTTCCCGCAACGCCCGTGGCACTGACACCTCCTTACTGGACTCCATGCTTTCTCACACTCACTCATCTTCCCCTTCCATATTCAAATGCCTCGCCATAAATCCACCAACGTTTCAATTTAGCTTCAAACCCTGTAGAGCCAGAGCATTTGCTGCTGATTCTTCTCCCCGGTCTTCCTCAATAGCTCCTTCAGGTAAAACTATGTGACAAAAATGTGTGTATGGTAAATGTTGGTATTGGGTTTTTTTCTTGGTTTTTGATTCTTGTTCTGAACTGTAGATGGCAATTTGTTTTGTGGGTCAAGTGCAATTGGGAGGAGAGATTTTCTGTACATGTCTGCGGTGCCATTTCTTGTTAAGGATGTTGGTCATGCTGCTAATGCTGCTGAGTAAGTTGTATCAAGAGTTTCAAATTTTTCTTACTTTAGTTTATCATTGCTGTCTCTGCATCTTGCAAACGGGGAGGGCCTCATCAAAGTTTTATTTACAATAGTCAAAGCCTCTCTTATCAAGATGTGCTTTTTCTATATTATGGTCCCTTTGATTTTGGCCTTTGTTGGCTAACATTTCCTCCGTCCAAAGTTGAATATTGAGACGAAATATTTATGATGGATTAACATAAGTAACTACTTTTCTGTTGTTAATTCAATCAAAAGTCAGTGGTGGGACTATGTGCAAATGGAAGTAAGAAGGTTGATGGTGGAATTTTAGATGAAAAATATAATTATTTTAGATAATGTGATTTCCCTTGTCTCAAACAGAAAGGTTGACACTTATTTTAATTATATAAGTAGGGAATAATATTTAGTTGTCATATTTTCTAAATTTTGACCAGATAAGAGTTGAATGTTGTGCATTAGGCCCTTTTTCTGTAACTCTGTGGGAGATGTCAATCTGGAAAATTTGATATTTTGATGGATATTTGGGATTTCTTTAATCATGAAGCAAAAAGAAGATAAACTAGATTTGTTGCTTTACTACCAATGCCTGATATAATAAAAATCATTTTATAAGTATGGCTGGAAAGATAGGAGCTTTCAATGATCTGTTTTATAATATATTTCAAAATGAGATCTTTCTCAGGATTCCTTTTAGTGCTGAACAATTTCACTTCTTATGGCTAGTATTTATTTCAGGAATGCTTGTCTACTAGGATTGTATTTACTTTAATAGAATATATTGCTATATTTGTTGTGATATAGTTCCCTTCTAATGAAGTTGTTGTGTGGTATGGAGTCTTGTCTTGTAAACTTTGTCCTTTCCATTGGATCCTCAACCTGTCCGACTGTTGCGAGGCTTTGTGAAGGTTGTAAAGTGTATGTTTCTGAAGAAGCCTGAGATTTGACTTTTTAGCTACTGGGAAGTATAGAATTCTTTTTTTGATTTAGTCATTCATTTTGGAAAATGTGAAAGAAACTTATAGAAACCTTTTCTAATTTCTTATAAGGTGGTTAGTTTAGGTAGGAGTTTGTTCAGGTAGCTAGAGAGAGAGAGTTTCATGCATCCCTAAGAGAAGTCATTGTCCTTGCCAAAATTTGTAGAACTTATAAAAATTTTGCCCAAAAGGCAACCAAAATATTGTAGATCTCCTGAAAACCAATTTCCTTTTGTGTTCATCATGTTTCTTTAGTACATATGAGGCATCAATCGTGCCTGAATCTTTAATGGGACATGAATTGGATCCTTGAACATATCTGAAATATAGGACAGAAGAAAGTGACGAGAAGGACGGAAATATGCACTGCTAAAAAAAAAAGAAAATGATTTCCGTTCGATTAAATGAAATCTGTTTTGTATGCTTTGGCTCTCAAAAAGCTTAATATTTCTCATTTTGTTAAAATGTATTCGGATTCATTTACACTCTGTACTGGCATTCCAAGCGAAATCAAACTTAACTTCTGTTGCTTGTAACATATGGATTGATTCCTTATCATTGCTGTATTTTGAAGCCAAAATTAACTACTAATTTCTTTTTCCTATTTGGTAATTGACGTAATAAGCTTGGGTGCAAGTGAAATCTCTTGCATTAAGGAAGAGATCCAGAAAGCATTATCCAAGGGAAAAGCTGCTGGTGTACTACGTCTAGTTTTCCATGATGCAGGAACTTTTGATATTAATGAAAAAACAGGTTTTTATTTTGCGACTTCATTTCTTCGTTTCTCTATTTCATGGAAACTAGGAAGTTCCTTAGATTCAACTAGAATACTCACTTTTTCAATCTATAACTTGCAATTCTTTAAACACTTGTCTATTTTCTGGTAAGTTTGTGCTCTCTCTGCATCTGGGCATAATACCTTTTCAATTACCTCTATGATTTTAGGTGGTATGAACGGGTCCATTGTTCTTGAACTTGGAAGACCTGAAAACAAAGGTCTGAAGAAATCTGTGAAGGCAAGTTATTCCCCCCTTTCTTTTATCACTCGTTGTTTACGTTCAAACGGTGCTTGTGCTGTGCATATTTATCTTCTGATTCTTGCTAGGTATTCAAATTTGAGGTTTACATTTACTTTCCCAGAACCATGACTTCTTAAACAACTTCCAGCCACCTAACTCCTCAGTGTATGCATTATTATTTAGATTTTGGAGAAGGCAAAGAGTCAAATTGATATAGTCCAACCAGGTACCTATCAGGTAGGAATTTGAAAGTAATTTGGTTCACATGAAAATTTTAGTATAATTTTTTAATGTCTACTTTTTGGTGCAATCACCAGTCTCATGGGCTGATATCATAGCCATTGCTGGAGCTGAAGCTGTTTCACTATGCAGTGGACCCAAAATCTTGGTTCAGTTAGGCAGAATGGACTCCATGTAAATTTTCTTGTCTTTGTCCAGACTTATTCCATGAATTCTTACTTACTTTCATCTTTGTATTCGTTTAAATTTTGTTTCAGTGAAGGTTATTACAGTGGGAGGCCTTTTATGACATTAAGATATAACTTCAATTTAAAATTACTGAACTCCTAAAATGCTAGTTTGAGGTTAATTAGTGTAAAATTATGTTCATTTCATGTGACTAACTGCTCAAGCTTATATGTCCAAAAATGCTACTTCTCAACTGAGCATGCATAAAATTATGTTTGATCCATTGGACTAACTGCTCAAGTAGGTTCTTTTAGGGAGAACACGGAGAAAATCGTGCATATTTATCTTTTGTAGTACCTAAACCCCTATCCTAACATGTCTAAACATCTACTGCAACTCATAATTCTATTCAACTGTTTTTTTTGTGCATTGCAATAATGACAACCACCATCCCCTTTATATAAATCCTGTCAATTAGCACCATGACTACCAGATAAGGGCTTGGTATTGTATAATTGCTGTTGCTCACTAATTTATTCCATTTTCACAGACAAACTGGGCCTATGCTGAATTTCATGATATCAACCACTGTTCACTTCTAAGTGCTTCTATCCTTCCTAGTATGGCCTCCAAAGTCTTTTGTGTCTCATTTCTGTTACTTTTTCCTTATAGGGCTCCTGATCCTGAAGGAAGACTACCTGAAGAATCATTAGATGCTACTGCTCTGAAGCAGAGTTTTCAAAATAAAGGCTTCTCGTAAGTATCTTTGGGATCTTTTCTTTTCTTTTTTATTTCATTCCTTTGAACTTCTTTGCTTCTCTGGTGATTGGAACTGCTGCAGGCATTACACTGCCTTGTAATATATTAGCTACAAATGTTGTTTCAACTCATAACATTCTTTGCAAACCTACAATTTCATGCTTTCCTAAGCATTATCAAGTCACAAATTTGTAAAGTTGTGAATTGTCTTAGAATCTGAAGTTATTTCTCTTTTCTCTTCATACCTGGAGAGTTATGTATGTTTATTTGATCTATTCTTATCTTTGTAGAGGTCATGAGAATCTAATCTCGTCATGGTGGTGTTGATTATTATCGGTCAAAATTCTTATGTTATTGGTGTAATACAAGAGTGCAGTCAATATTGGATGATGCAGTGATTTTCTATCAGTTGATCAAATTAAAGATTTGAGCGATTACAAAACCACTCTTCTAGTGTTCACCATTTTCTAACTACTATTAGTCTACAGCTGAATATTTTCATTTTCCGAGGATTCTTTTTGTCAAGCTTAAATATTTTAAGTTTTCCCTCAAATAGTCAGTCAGATGTCCTTTTACAAGCTCCGGCCATCTAGATTCTATGTTTTGATGATGCATGCTGAATGCAAAGTATTCAGCCATCTATCCATGTCTGCGATGGGATAATGGGCTGGTCATGGACCCTGCTGAAGCAAATTTGCCCTCATTGGAATTAGATTCAGCTGCTCCGGTAGGATCATCAGGTGGTGTGGCATGCAGTTGGCTAGCCTTGAGTTTAGGTCTCATCTACTAGGGCGGTACCTACATGTCTAATCCTCTCAGGAAAATTTGCTTCTAGCCGAAGATGGTCCCTTCCTGGCCCTAGATATTACCAGGCTAATTGATTCCTAATTTACTTTTATTTCTCTTGAACTGCTTTTTTTGAAGATTATTTCACCAATTGATCTAGTTAGATCTGGTGCTTAGATAGGGAATCTATAAAAACCTGTGTTTGTCAAGCAAATGCATGCATAATTCAGTAGAATATTTTATTGCATATGGTAGGTAGGTCCAAACTTTATGATACCCCTTATTTTCATTTTCATTTTTCTTTTTGGCTGGTGACTTTTACCTGGAGAATCTCCAATTTATTAAAAGATTGGTAACATTTTATTTCAGGAATTTCTATTTCTGTTTTTCAAGTACAAATTAACATATTTTTGTGGGATAACCATAAATCTGAACGAGTCATGTGCACCACTAAGAGCGATAGAAAGTCAATTATCAGTAATTCTCTCAACATTCCTGTGTTCTTTTCCCATTACTAAGTTGTTTTATACATAAGGCATCCCTAAATTTTATGGTATATGTCAGCACCCAAGAACTTGTTGCACTGTCTGGAGCACATACGATTGGAAGCAAAGGTTTTGGAGACCCTTTCGTTTTTGATAATTCATACTACAGAATTTTGTTGGAGAAACCATGGTTGTCTTCAGGTGATTCTCAGAACTAATGCTTATCATGTTCATTGGGATCTTTTGGCTTTATTTTTACTCTTTCTTCTTTTGTCCCTTTTTTCCCATTCATCCTTTTGGCCTCTTAGTGTTTTAGATCTTCAGCGGTCAGAGTGATTAAGTTAACCTGAGTCAGATATGAACTATTCGATTTTTTAACACATACAAAGATGTTCTAGAAAGGGACATCTTAAACAAGAAAACCCAAGAAAAGGAGGAAAGACCACTGGAATCTTCCCATCCATGTTCTAACATCTGTTAAGAATTATGTTAGCATCTGACAGTATTATGTTCCTTTGTAAGCAGCTGGTATGTCTGCTATGGTTGGTCTTCCATCAGACCGAGCTCTCGTTGATGATGAGGAATGCACAAGGTATTGTCAATAACAATCCATGTATTTATTCATTCCTTGTGGACAAAAATGATATCCCTAACATATTTACTTGAAATGATTGATATGGTAAAAGAAAAAAGGTTTAGCTCTCAATTGTTTGTAGCCATTAAATTTATTGATATGTTTAAGGTGTTATGCAATCATCTTAAGCATCCAACGCAACATATTTAACCTATCTTAACTGCTGAGATTGTTTAATTGTTTATAACTGTTTACCTAAAGATTTCCCTTGAGTTGCTTGAGGCACATCTTAATTTATTTAGGATCAGGATTTTCAATAAGTAATCTATTTGGTAATTCTTGATTGCTTCTTCCACCTTGTCCCTCGAGAGATCAAGTTGGGCATTAGAGAACATTACTGTATTCTAATAGATATTCATTGAATAAAATCAATCTTCGGTTGACTGGCAGGTGGATTGCGAAGTATGCCGATGACCAAGATTTGTTCTTTGAAGATTTTAAGAATGTCTATGTCAAACTGGTAAATAGTGGTGCAAGATGGACAAATATTTGAATCAATGCAATCCCATATTGTCCGAGTGATTAAAGCAAGCGATCTATATCCGCCACAATCATACGCTTGGATAATTCGAAGGCGTCAGTACAAGAAGACAGACAAGAACTCCTGCAGTGAAGTTAGTACAAATCCTGTCTTTTTTGCACACCCTTATAAACACAAATGAAAGTTGCATATTGATTTTTTAGAAATAGAAGCTAGCACTTGTCTGCAAACTCAATGTCTGTATGATGTCTCCTCTCATTGAAGATGAGCTACTGTCTGTATGGCATGTGTTAGATCATAAACCTTATCTTACTCTACTCGATAACGGTATATAAATTTTGTATTATGTTCCATACACTTTTCCATATATAGGTTCAAATTACTCTTTTCTTTTTAGTCATTCTAGTTTGCCCTTGTAGACCTGGGAATCTCACTGATACACTCATTGATCTCTGCCTGAGGAATAAAGTTTGTCAAGTGAAATTCATTGTCTTTGCTCTGGTCACTTCAGTACAACATGTTCAGCAATTGTACAAATTTGATCATTTTTTTTTAGGCCTTCATGAAATATCTTAGAAATGATATAACTTCTGGACCACTTTGTATGAATAGGACTAGTTCATGCTATATACTATCTGATAGAGTATGAATTCTTTTCCTAAAAGAATAAAGAAAAGACGGTAGATAATTGTCACATCTTTTTTTTTTTTCTGTGAGGGTTGAGATATGATTATTACAACCAATGGGGGTGTATAGTTTTAAGATTTTTTTGTCAATTGTCCATTTTTAGGG